>CM053590.1:103413613-103563739 GCA_028646515.1 Pseudochirops corinnae
TTGGGCCTGTTTTACCATTTGAGTTAATCTATTTTTTAAGGTGTTATTTTCTTCAGTCAGGTTGTTGACTCTCTTTTCATGATTTTCTTGCTTCATTCTCATTTCTCTTCCCAATTTTTCCTCCACTTCTCTTATTTGGTATTCAAAATCCTTCTTAAGCTGATCTATGGCTTATAGGAAGTCTTCATGTTTCTTGGAAGCTTTTGGTGTGGGAGTTCTGACTGTGTTGTCTTCCTCCCATTCCATGCTTTGATCCTTTTTGTCCCCAAAGAAGGAATCTAAAGTTCGGTTGCTTTTCTTACTTTGCTTCCTTTGCCTGCTCATGTTGCCAGTAAATTACTTGATTTTTTAGCTCTGTGGAACTCCCAGAGGGGAAAGCTCTGTCCCAAATTGCTGGAGTTTTCGCAGCTGCTGGAGCTATTAGGAGGCTGCTGGTTTTTTTGCAGCCCCCAACAGCTTTGGCTCACTGAAAATGCGTCCCAGGACCACCACTCAAGACCATGATCCAGATCCAGGCCACTCAGCCCAAGAGCACTTAGCCTCTGAACGATCGCCTGGCCCCCCTGCAGTCTGCAGGCTGGGAGCTCTGAAGCAGCCACGTGGAGGTGGCTGCAGGGCTGCCACTTCTGCTGCTTCCTTGCCCTGGAGGCAGTTTGGCCCGGACTGCTTTCCTCTCCCAAATTTAGCTGAGTTCCACTGACCTTTCATTTTGTCCTTGTTTCTTATGGCTTGATAATTCTGGAAACTGCCACAGCTGCCACTGATCCACTCTTCTGAAGGCTCCAGCTGTGGCTCGTCCTGGCTGCCCCTGGGGCCAAGCCGCAGTTTTAGGCTGGGCAGGTTTTGGCTCGCAGCATGCTGTGATGAGCCCTTTATGCCGAGCTGCCTTCAGTGGGAGGTGTGTTTTTTCTGTATTTTTGTGAGTTTGGAGCCCTAAAATTTGTTCAGAGTCATATTTTATGGGTATTTGAGGTGACTATGTGGGTGCTGCGGGACCTTGCTGCTTCTATGCCGCTATCTTGGCTCTGCCTCCCCCCTGGGATTACCTTATATTGAAAAGTACTTTGGGTTTCTTCTTAGCTGACATGATTACTAATCTTTTATTCTTCTGTGAGGTCCATGTAAATTGTGTACTTGATGTTTTTTCTGCCTGTTATAAATATCTCTTAAAAGATGCAGTATTTCTTTTCAGTCTATGTTCAGGCGTTCTGTATAAATTGTCTGCATATTTATTTCAGGCTTGTGATGCATGGCAGAGAGAGGCCCATGAAGCAAAGGAACGTGCTAAAGTAGCAGATACTGACAAACAGCTAGCATTACAGAAGAAAGAAGAAGTTGAAAATAAATTTAAACGGCTACAGGAAGAGTTTGAAAGGCTTGGTTTATCTTCTAAATTTCCAGTTCTAAGAAGCTATGGAGACATAGAAACCATCCCTTTACCAAAGCTGCATTCATTACAGAGTCAGCTGCGTTTAGATTTAGAAACTGTGGATGGGGTAAGTGTCTGCCCTCTTCCCTTTGTTTCAGCAGAGCAGGGGGGACAGTGTCTGTGGAGACTTTAAAGGTAGCAGTATGCTGGCAGTGGATCCACAGGACTGGCTTTGGCAAGACTGGACTCTCCCAGGAGTGTATCCTGCAGAGTTTGTGTCGAAGGTGAGGCAGCAGACAACAGGCACAAAAGTGGGGGAGGAGGATCAGCCTGAAGGCATCTTGGGTAGCTGGCAGGGGGGATCAATCAAGACTCTTTGGGATTTGAAGGGGAGATTCAGAGTGGTTAGTGAGATGAGGAATTACAGGAGACCTTAGAATCAAGGACTTCCCCCAACACCTCGCTGATTGTCAGGCACGAAGCTGGAGGTCTGGAAAGGAGTGCTTTGATCACTTCTGTCACTGGCATTGCTGAATCCATTTGAAAGTCCTTTGAACCAAAGGCTCTATATGGTCTATTTTTAATATGCTGCTAATCAGTAGAAAAGATTGTCCTCATGTTATTTTCAGCCACTTAGTTTTATCTTTGCATCATGATTTCTCTGACCACATAGGTTTTCTCAGTTCCCCTTCCTTCCCTAACTGCACCATATTTATGCATCATTACCTCCATGCCTTGGCTATTACTCTGGCTGGATGTTTTCTGCCTGGTCAAACTTTACCAATTGCAAAGGGCTCAGCTTAAGTCCCACCTCCTTTAAGGAAGTCTTCCCTGACTATTCCAGTTTATGATGACCTCCCCTTGCTGTGAGCTCCTTCATCATGCACTTTGTTTACCACTTAGCCTATACTGTCTTGAATTATTACTTAAATGTTGTATATGCCTGGTCCTTTTACCACAACCTTATTTTAAATACCTTGAAAGCAGGAACTGTGTCTTAAGTTTATTTGTATCTTCCCCATTCCCCAGCAGAGTCCCCAGCATGAGGTAATCAGGTAATCAGGTAATGCTTATAAAATGTAGTGAATAAATACTTTTGAGAGGCTGCCTGTGCATTGTGTTTTGAGATTATTAGTATGATTGATGAGAGACATACTACATTCTAAAACCTCTTCTGGAAAATCATTCTCATTACTACAGGTAATCTTCCAACTTCATTCAAAAAAATGTGTTGTGTGCCATGAACATGATCGTAGCATCGTCCTGCAGCCATGTCAGCATTATGTCCTCTGTGAGCACTGTGTCTCTAGCCAGCCTGAATGTCCTTACTGCAAGGCCCAGCCAATCAAGTGGTGACCTCTGGCCCTGGTACTCAAGGCTGTAGCTCTGTATGAAATGACATCTGCTATATCATGGTAACTAATTAAGGACACTATTTTATGTTCCTAGTATTTTATATAAAGACGGATGTAGTAGTTCATTTATTAGTGACAGACTGATCACAATCTGGACCTCTAAGGAGATAGAAAATGGTAGTTTTTTTAATGACTTATCATTTGATTGCCTTTACACATTGACTTCTTTTTATCAACCATGTCCTAATGTTTCATGGCTACTTTGATCCTCAAAACCCTTAAAACACACACACAACCAATTCATCTGCTCAGTCCATGCAGGTTCTCCCTCTGAGCTAAGCATAGTTGACTATTCTGAATGTTGTTCAGTGGGGAGTAAAAGTATTTCTCTGTTACATGAATAGACAACCTCATTGAAAAATGTCCCTCGGAGCATTCTAATCCATGACCTGTTGGTGTGTGTGTTATAAATCATGCCAGTATTTTGGAATCAGTCTAACACTACTGTTTACTAGGTTATTAGAAGAAGTTTGATTCTTGTGAAAGCACTTTGTTAACCAGGAGGTTTAGTTAGAGGTTATGATGTTGTTTAAATTGCTTTAAGCTGCTTTCTAGGTTTCATGTTTTTTTAATATACGATAATATGAAGCTTTATATGTGTACTGTGAACTTAAAATATTTCATATCAGTTTATTATTGTTAAATCATAGTATGGTAAATATATTGTTAGATTTCATATTCTGAAATTAGTACTTATTAAATGAACATTTATCTAGTAGTGAAAAACTTGCCTAGGATTTTTACAGTTTTCAAATTAAGTGCAAACAGATAGTATTTATAAGCAAAGAGAGTGATTATTGAAAGGCACATATACTTAAGCATTTAGATAGGTTTTTAATTTTATGAAAGGAACTAATTTTCCTAAACATGTGCATTTGCACATATTCCAATTGGAGTTTTGTAATCCTAATGAAATGATTTTAAGAGAGATCTATCATGCATTTATATGATCCATGGCCACTTTTTCCAAGTGCCTATATGCCTTGCAAAAGAATTGAAGGAAACAGCTTATATTTTTGTTTTGTTCTTTTATCCCTTAAAAATGTGCAAGACAATTTGATACTAACAAAAATCCTTACTTTTCTGTAATGATAGCAACTCAATATAATATCTTGTAAGGGATGTGACACTAGAATTTTTAAAATTAAATTAAATTACACAGCTATGTTCTGGTGATCAAATTATTTAGGTCTTTAATCAGGCAATGGTGCTTTGTAATTTTTTAGAGATGTTGATAGTCATTCATATTTAACACTGACCGTTGGGAGTATGCAATTCAGGAGAAATCATTTACTGTATGTTAACACTGTATTTTGTTACTTTCATAGAATTAGCTTTTGGTATAGGAAAATGTTAACAATGGTGGTTTTATTCTACAAATATGAGTGTGACACAGGTACAGCTGACATTGAAAGGACCTTCTACTGTGTTACCTAATTTGTATGCTCAATTATTGTTCTCAACATAAGAAGTTCATTCATGTGACCAGCAAAGTTTATTTTAATCTCTGCAAAAAAAATTTCTTGAAAATGAACAAATCCAGACTGACCACAGCTTTGGCATCTGGCTATGTGAATCACAACAGTTCCAAGAGCTGGGGGCCTAGACAGGAGGTTGGCCTAAAGGGCAGGCCGAAGAAGGCGGTTCAAGTGGTGGGGACTAGACCTGGCACCTTTTGGTCAGTACACTCTGGACATGGTGGATGGAAGGAGAGAGAGAGCTCAGTGACAGAGGAGACAGGATTGAGTCTTGACTTTTTTCTTCCATCACCCAGTAAGCCTTTTCAGCATAAAAAGGTATAGCAAGGTCAGTTATAAACCAGGGAGAAGAAATAAATCAGACTCCTATGGCAATAAGCAGAGGGTACAGATTAGGGAATAAATCCTTCTAGAAGCCTTTATGCAATACAATCTGAATAAAATGTTAAAATATTTTCTGATGAGGATTAATTAACTTTCATTGTTCCTGGTCCGGATTTGGACATCTTCATGACATGTTAAACATTTGAGAAAAATGGCTTCAGTTTACCCAGACTAACTTTATTCTCAGCAAAACAGGTTGCTGACTCCAGACAGGTCTAGATGGTGCTTATAAATAGAGCATTTTTTTTTTTTTTTGATTTACCAAATGGAGACTGAGATTGGGGAGACAAGTTGGAGGGAAGGCCAGGAGAGATGAAGTGGTACTTGAATAACCAAGCTTTGCTGTGAATATCAATGGACTTCTGTACTTGTGTGGGCTTTGCCAAAGACTTTTATTAAACATTAATAGCATTTTTTAAAAGTGCAAAGTGACTAAGTAAGAATTTTTAACAGTGACCAAATTAGAATGTATTGTAAGGTAGTGTATGTTTTGATTTTTTAAAATGTTTTAAAACATACAACTGATTTGCGACAATGGTTTTATTATCTCAGTATAGAAGAATGTGGCACCACAACATTCTGCAGCTATTGTGCTAACAAAGGTAACTATGTACTTAGTTTTTAGTGAAGGGTTTTTGTTTTTATTTGTAGTGAGATGATTCCAATTTATATTAAAAAGTGGTCATAGGCCTCAATGCTTTTTAGTTCAGTACTTAGACATTAAATATATTTTTGTGCTACTGTTATCACTGTTTAAAATTCTTTATTTTTTTTTAATATTTATGCACTTGTTTCTCATTTTAGGCCTTTTATTTGGCCTTTTTGGAGTAACAAGACAGTGTTTTATTGTCTATAATTGACTTTTCAAATTATGAACGAGTTAGAACAATTAAGCTTTAGATCTTCATAAGCTAATGTGGTCAGTTCTTTTTGTTGAATTTGGCTAATTCTCAGGAGATGACTTATCTCCAGAGCTAACATTCCCATGGTATCTCCTTCACACGGTGTGGAGAAGATAAGGGCTGGGCTCTTCCCAAAGGCCCACCATATTAAGAAGCACATTTGGCATAGGGCCTGGATTTTCTGGTAGTAAACACCTGTGTTGGCTCTCAATGTAGGAATAATCACTGAAAGTTTTTCAGTGTGAGAAGAGTTGCAGGTGTATATCCTTATGTTTCTGTAGTGCTCATCATAGACTGAAATTTGAGTTTTTAAAAGACTGGGAGGAAAAAGGAGAGACCAAAGAAATGTACCTATGAGTGAAATTCCCAGAGTAAGTGGCCTGGTCCTTTGTTACATGCTATTATTCTGGCAAGTTCCCTGGGTGTGCTGAATGAACGATTTACATAAAAAAGATGCTTTCTCTGTGCCACTTTAAGTCTATATTCGTGTTTCAGTTCCTTAGAAATAATGGGACCTCCACAAGAGCAATTTCCAGTCTTTTCCAAAGTGATATTTTTAATACTGCAAAGTACATTTATTACAGTTAGTGGAAACATGCTTAAAAGGGAATGTTTACAGGTTTCATTGGCCTGAGTAAACCTGCTAAAGAGAAACTGTTTTAACAGGTCCAAGATAGCTAAAATATTAAATATAGTCTGCTCATTGTTCCCAGTTCTATGAAGTTGAGTCACCCCAGTGCTTGTAGGGAAGAACAACTCACAAAAAAACCGTGTGGCAAAGAACAGGTTGAGAGTTTTTTAAATGAATGCTATTCAGGTCCCCCGTGTTCTCTGTGGATTGAAGTAGCCAGGGAGCAGAGAGATGACAGTGTCTCAGGGTGGGTTTCACAGTAAAGAACTCTTGTTCTATCAGTGGAGTGCTGGTTTCAAAAGGAGCTTGAGCCGTGTGTTTATAGATATGTTCAACTTATTCCATCATTTTTGTTGCCTATTGTCTTTTTCAACTATCTAGTGTTAAATATTGGTAGTAATATTGTCACAGTATATTTGTGTAACTGTGGTCAGCATAAGACCTTAATTCAATATGGACTTTTCATATGTATTAATTTATGAAAGCCGCTAATATGGTTTGAGTGTTTAGATGAGAATGTTATTGTGAATGGAATTTCCTTAACCCAGAAGGTAGTATTTATAATGCATAATCATTTACTTGTAATGAATTGTTTAAAATTGTTAACACTTGTTAAATTTTTTTACACTATAGCATTTATGCAATGGTTTACAGAATTCATGGAATTATTTTTATTATCAGTATGGGAATTAAAATTTTGAATCTTTATTTTGTCCTATGTCTCATTGAGAAAAATCAACCAGATTCAGCAAAGAGACAGCCCTCCTTTCTGAGCTGAGGTGGTTACACAGGTAAGATACTGAAAATCAGTCCAGGAACCAGCTTCCCACTCCTGTATCATTAAGTCATTTTATTTATTCCATACTTTAAATTGTGCCTTTCTCATATAAAATATTTTTCCCTGTAGTGTTTTTTATTCTTTGCCTTAAACTTTCATTAGCACCAAAGAGCCTCAGCCTTGCCCTATGACCTGCTGCTTCTCTCCCTGGTTTCAATGTTTGATTTTTTTTTTCCTCTCCGTCAGGAGTGGGCAGGGAAGCTAACTTGGTCTCCAAGGTCCTCTTCTTTCATATCTTGGTTTCCTGGGATGGAAGAATGAGATGTCCATAAAAGAGAAGAGAGTTTTCTAAGAATAGGTCTAGTAGGTAGGGACTCAGTCCCTTGGGAGCACCAAAGCAACCTTAAAGCTTACTTTCCTCTCCCATACACAGGTGTGTATAATGTCTGTATGAGTCAATGTAGAATCCTCAGGCTTTCTGCCTGTGAACTGTCACAAGAGGTCATTTTGAAGGCCAGTGTCTCCTTGAAGATGCTCTGGGGGCCTGGTACTACTCCAAACTGGGAAGCTGGTTGCAGGTGTCTTGTAATCCAAATGTTCAGCATTGGTGCTTTCTGCCAAGACACCAAAAAGCATGCACAATTCATTTTCCTCTATAGAGTATCCTTCCCACTACCTCCCAGAAATGATGGCGGGATGGCAGAAGACACAGAATTCAAAGTGATTAATGTTTGCATGTAATTTGCATATTAAGATCAAACCTGTTCTGCAAAGAGAGTCACACACAGAATGCTTGAAGAGCACACACAAATTTACCTCTGGGCTTTATGTATGCAATGTGATTCTGAGTTAGCAAGTCTTTTAGTCTTTTTAATTCCTTGGAAAGTTCCTCATATTCCTAAAATGAAAATGACATAAAGATCATAGACTGAGATCTGGAAAGAATCTTATGGTTCATACTCTCAAAACATCCTCATTTTGAAGATTAGGAAAATGAAGCCCCCAGTAGGTTAAGTGATTTACCCAAAGTCTCAAGGACAGTAAATGGGAAAGCTGGAATTTAATACAGGACTTCTGTTTTCAGACATAAACTCTTTGCCCTGCCATCACTAGACTGGGATTAGTGGTCACCTTGAAAGCTAACTGGGTTAGGCAGAGCAAGGGGAAGGGTAAGGAAGAAGCACTTACTAAGCACTTTACAAATATGATCATTTGTTCCTGATAACAACCCTAGGAGGTGGGTCCTGTTATTGTTATCCCCGTTTGACAGCTGAGAAAACTGAGGCATATAGTAACTTGTTGATTTACTTGCCCAGGATCACAGCTAGTAAGTGTCTGAGGTCAGATTTGAACTCTGGAAGATGAGTCTTCCTGACTCCATGCTCAATACTCTATCAACTGTGCCACCTGGCTGCCCCACCCTTCTCTGTACTCTATGTACCTTATTACATTTCTCCAGGGTTTCAAACTCAGGACCCTTGGCATCTCCCTCTGCATTTGCAGTCTCCTTTTCTGTTGAGGCTTTTAAATAGCCTGCTTCTTCAAACACCTCTTTCAGCAATTTGTCATATCCCTGGGTTTAGAGAAAAAGGACACGTAAAAGTGCAAAGAGTAACCCCCAGAATCAGCTCAGTTTAGTGATAGTTACAAAGTTCAAATAAATAACAAAAGAAATTTAATAAACCCAGGAGTTGAGCACACCAGAATTTGACACCACTTGTGTACATGGCCACCAGTCAAATGCTTTCTCTTACCTGTGGGGTAATTAATTCATCAGCAAGAGACTGCTCTGTTTTATCCCATTTCTGCTGTAAGTTCTCTGGCAAGGTTGGATACACTGAAGGGAAAAGCACTAGGCTTACTGTCGTACCCAGTAATTAGCCAGACACCATAGTGGACAAGAGCTATTGAAAGGGAAACAGTGATCATGAAAGCTTACAAGAGTCCAGTTCAGATTAAGGCTTTTGACAAGCTGTGAGATCTAGTCTCAGCCATTAAGCTTAGGAGGCCCCAGTCTCCTTTCACATCCCACCTAATACCAGTTACCTAACAAAGCATGTGGATGGCAAACCAGAGGTGTCTCAAACGTTAGAGAATAAACACAAGTACTTGGTTCAGACACTCGGGCCAGTTTATGACTTTTTCCACAGGCAAGGTCCACCTAAAGAGAAGATATAAAATAGGAAAACATTACACCCAAGGCAAAGTCCCTATTTATTGGCTTCTGAAATCTGTATATGGATTTCATTAGGCCTTTTCTTCAGGGCAAGAGAAGGGAAGACAGAAGGAATGTGATTTGTCATGTCATGATTTCAGCTCCTGGCTCCAAAAGAATTCTACTGAAGTTTGTATTTAGCCCTATCTGAGCTCCTCTAAGACTGGTGCATTTGTAGGATGACTTAGCTTCCTTTGCCTAACTGGTCATAAAACCTATAGCCTCTATCTAGAATTTGTTAGCCAGCCAACTGTTAGGTATATCCAGACAGCCCCCCTTTCTGGATTTACAGCCTAGCTTCCCCAAGTCAGAAAAAATATGGGGACCTAGTGGTGAAGAGACACAAATTTCTACTTTGCCCATATAAAAAAATATATATATAATTTGTATATTATTCCATAAACCCTATAGTTAACTTAAAGTGAATATGTGTGTTCCTTGATATCTAGAACCTTATTAGCAAAGGACTGTTTTGCTAGATAGGGCTACACAGTGTAGACTGAAACTCTCCAGCTGTATCTATCATTTGCAATCCTATAGCCCTGGTTTTCTAGCAAAACTCTAACTGGTTTTGTAAACAACATTCCTTAGTTAGCTGGAGCTACAAGAAACCAAAGTGGGGGGAGGGGTGTGTGTCTGTCTCTTCAGAACATTCCTCCACATGAAGAGCTTAACAATGCCTGTGGTTGGTGCTGCCCTGTGAAATTCTAGAAACAGAGGAACTCAAGCCCTTTTAAGGACACTGTCAAGAAAGAAAGAAAAAGAGAGAAAGAGAGAACCCAGGAGGGACAAAGACCCCATCATATCCTACCTCATTTAGCATATACTGCTCTGGGCACCAAAGTAAGTACCTTTGTCTGCCTGTTCTTAGACCCACAGGAATCTCCATCTCTCATCCACATGCCAGTAAATGTATTGTTGAAAATTTCCCATTCATCCCAAATCCTGGGAAAGAATAAATATTACCCATTACTACTCAAGAAGCACTAATCCATGAAAACTAAGAGTCAGCAAAATGAGTTATGTCTAATGTGAGCTGCCAATGAACGACTCAGCCAAAACACAATCACTAAACATTTACTTAGAAAAGATGATACTTAAATTCCTTTTTAACATATCTCAAGAGCCCTATATCTTGACTCACACCAGGAAGACAGTACGGCAGAACACTGAAGGCCTGGACAAATCGATTCTCTTCTAAGTCTAAGTGAGGGGATTAACCTTGTTGTTCAGTCATGTCATGTTCGTCGTGATCCTGTGGACCATACTATCCGTGGGGGTTTTCTGGGCAAAGATACTGGAATGGGTTGCCATTTTCTTCTACAGCAGATTAGGCAAAGAGAGGTTAAATGACTTGCTCAAGGTAACATAGCTAGTAAATGTGTGAGACCAGATTTTAACTCAGGTCTTCCTAACTCCAGGCCTAGTGTTCTATCCATTGAGCCATCTAGCTGCCCAGAGAATTAGCTGAATTGACTTTAAAATCCTTTTTAACTCTCATTGGTTTCCCTCAATAACACTGGACATGCATAATACAAGGTTTGCAAAATGCTTTACATACATTATCTCATCTGAGCAGCCTCATAACAGCCCTATGAAGTAAACACTATATAATTATTCCCATTCCTAGTTTTCCATGTACAAAATGGGTTGGGGGTGGGGTGAAGGAGGTAGCTTCTTACTCTCAGAAGTTAGTCTGTAGAATCACCCACTATTTATCCTGAATAAGAATGAATAAGAATCTACCGAGTTTGGGTGGAGGTTCTTTGGTTCTTTCAAAAAAGAAGGCTAATAGCCTATGAGCTCACCCCAGAATTCCACTGTAAGCATTCCAACGGAAAGTCTGTTCATGCTGTGTGACATTGTGGAAGGGACAGAATTCATACTTGTACCTGGAAGGAGACATAAGGTCCTTAGGTCATAACTTCCACGTCTGTAAATGTTCTGAACTTCCCCTCGTCACCTTCCCTGTACTCACATGGATTCCACTAAACTGAAGCACTTGCCAGAAAGCCTGAAGAGATGTGCAGGACCTGAAGGAAGGAGAAGGGAGAGAGATCTTAGCGTAAAACCTTCATCCTGAAGACACGGTGTTGATTAAAAACTCTATGTCTAAAAAAAAATAGTAGTTTCTATTTCCTTCAAACTCCATTTTCACTTCCCTTTATAAGACTGGAAGTAGACTTTCTTTTGTACCAAACAAAGAGGGTAGGCTCCCCATACTTAACCTCTAGAGAAGGCCAACCATGCAGCCAAGCATCAAGGCCTTGTTGGCCCCATGACAAAGGGATATAGAGTATGTCACTTTAATGTACCTGGCTTAAGTAGGAGGTGGGGAGAAGAGAGAGTGTGTGATTTAACTTTCACTTCTACTCCTAGATCTAGCCTCTCTTCTGGGCAGAGGTGGAGGTGGGAAGGCGGTGAGTTTTCCTATAGATAAAAGGACCATTTACTGAGCGCTAACTAGAAGCAAGGTTCTGAGCTTTGTCCTAAGGGGGATTCAGTACAGTGAATTTGAGCAAACATCTATCTAATGTAAACCAAATAATGTTTCACATATATGTACCAATTTTTAAATGTATGTGATGCTGTTGTGATTAATAAAATAGAAATTCATTTAAGAGGATTTCTAAATTCACAGTAATTATTTTATCATGTATTTTCTATGGCAGGGTGGGGAGGAGTGGTGTCTTAAATTTTTTTATGCTAAAAGGAGTCCTCACAAAAAGCCTCTGGAGTTCAGTTCTTAATTCTCATTTGTCTGACAACACTTAGCTCAGACTAATACTAAAAATTAGTGTGCTTTCCCTAAGTTCACAGTAGTTGACATGTGGGGTTGGTAACAGGAAGTTCTAAGACCCTCTTGACTAATGTGCTACTAGAGTGTGGCATAATAATCTGTCTACTCACAACACCCATTTTTTCTGTTGTTATTCCTTGGCCTATTGAATGCTAGTGGGCAGTCATTTTTTCCAGCTAATTCCATTCTATACTTTTTTATTTTTCACAGTATGTCTTCTAAATGTTTTCTCTCTCAAACTCCAATTCCAGACTCACTTTACCATGAACAGGTACCCTTCTTATTTTACTGGGAAAATCCAGACTTTTGAAATTAACTCCACAAATGTCCCTTCTCCACACCTCAATACTGCTCTATATCCGTTCTAAACACTGCCTTAAAAATCTTTCTGTACTTATAATGAACCCCTTTCACTTCCAATAGTCACTCCTACAACTTTAATTCCTCAACACTAGCTTCTTCCTCCATGCCTACAAATATATTTAGGTCTCCCCAATCCTAAAAATCATTTTCGATGCCCCCATTTTTTTTCACTGTCAAACAGATTAGTCTGTGTTCACTACCTACATTTTCACAGTACCTATCTGCTCAACCCCCTAAAATCTGGTTTCTGTCCCACCTATTCTATATTCTATAGAAACTTAGTCACTAAAGACCTAGCTGACAAATTCTGTGGTCTGCCCTTAGTTTTCATCTTTTATCTCTCTGCAACATGTGAAACCAGTGAATAAACTATCTATTTATTAACCTATCTTCCCTGGGCTTCCATAACACTGCACTAGTTGGTTACCTTCCTGTCTTAACTTTCCTTCTCTGTATTTTCCTTCAGTTTGAACCAAAGGGGCATCCTCTAAGAGGGTCCTTGCTTCTCCCTTGGAGACCTATCAACAGCTTTATATAGATGACTCTCAAAGATCCAACCTTGCCCTCTCTCTTACGTTTCATCCTGAACATTTCCACCCTGATTTGCCATAGTCATCTTAAATTCAGCATTGAAAAATCTAAACTTATTAACTAACAAACACCCCCCAACCACCTGCTTCACTTTGTAAATTTCCTATCTCTTACCCCTCTGCTCAGGCTCAAAATCTCATTTTGGACTCTGCTCTTTCATATCCAATCAGTTTCCAAAACAAATTGATTCTACCTCAACAATATCTCATACTCCTCTATTCTTCTCTATTTACTAATCTGGTACTAGGTCTCACTCTCATCCACTTACTGCAATAGTTTGGTTTCCACCTCTGTAATCCATCCCACAAAACTTGTCAGATTAGTATTCTGAATATACAACTTTGACACATCTCTCCTTACTCAAAAATCAGCACCTGCTCAGTACCATGGGACAAGGTATAAATCTTCAGCAACATTCTCCAGACTCCTTTTTCCTTTGCTCTTCTGTATGAACCCTCTGCATTAGGCAGACTGGACTGCTTGATGTTCCCTGCAGAGGATCTACCTATCTCTCCATATACATATTATATAGTGCTGTGCTAAGAGCTTTATGATTACTATCCTGTTTGATTGTCACAATGCTGGGAGGTAAGTGCTATTATTATCACCATTTTATAGATGAGGAAACTGAGGCAAACAGATTAAATGACTTACCCAGGGTCACATAGCTAGTAAGTTTCTGAGGTCATATGTGAACTCAGATGTTCCTGACTCCTTGCCTGGCACTCTATCCACTGTGGTACCTAACTGCCCTGTGTTCCTCCCACTTATTAAGTCCTACCTGTCTTTCAGAGCTCAGTAGTATAGTACTTACTGTCCATACTGCACATTTAACTCAGCATATACTATGCAGTACTATTATTTATCTTTTTTAATGTGCCCTATCCTGACATTCAGGGCAAATAGGCTAGAGAAGGAACTAGTCTCATTTCTGTCTGTACACCCTACAGTAACTAGTAAAGTGACCTCCACATATGAGGTGTGTCAGTAAAGCTTTTTGACAGTGAGTGATGGTGGTAAAGGCAAGGTAAATCAGCTTAAGGTTTAAATTTGCCACAGATAACCAGGAAGATTTTCCTGAAAGCAAGTACCGGAATCACTTTGGGAGCTGGAAGGATCATTGCTATAAGAAGTCATTCAGTCTGACCCTTCTCACTTTACAGAAAAGGAAACTAAATGTTGAAGAGGAGAGAGGATGTGATCGTTTCAAATAATTAGTATTAATTATTAATTAATATTAATAATTAGTATCAGTTCTGAATTAGACCCCAAATCTAGGCATCCTGCCTCATATGCCAGGACTTGTCCACTGTCACATCTGCATCCAAATTTGTTGCCAAAGAATTCGCCCCAGGACTCCTTTAAATACCAAATTATACACATGCATATAAAATACAAACTGAATAGAAAAAACCCAAACAGCTTTTTCAAGATGTCTTCTAAAGAGCGAAATATATACCAAACAATGAAAATTAATGATAAATACAGTAATTCTTGCACATAACTCATGTCAGTTACAGCATCTTTCCTAAAGTCAAGAGATGACTTCCAATGTCCAAAGTCTGGATGCCCCACACATCAGGTGAAACACCTCCTTCCCCCACATTCCCTTACTACAGCTAAAGACTGATGCCAGGTGACCATACTGGACCTCTCAGGTCAACATCCCAGGCCCAGTCCTATCTAGTTGGAAGGAGGAATGTTTGGCTCACAGTCTGAGCTGAAGAGAAGCTGGAATGAAATGTGTATTATATTCCCTTTACTTTGACCTTTCCCAAGTTCCTGTAAGAGTAAAGAGAAAGATATGGGAGCTTCCTAGCCAGGCTGGGGAAAGCTGGCAGCTAGGCCATAACTTACTTACCTGAGGCTGCTGATGGGTCTCTCTTGGCCTGTAACCGACTGGTCTGAGGTAAGAATGGGTTATTCAATCTGTCAGGGAAAATAAATAACACTGGCCAGCAAGCTAAGAAAACTGATCTGCTCACTAACTCTCCTTTTTGGAATCCACCACCACCCACCTCCCAGTTCTTCAAATCCTGCTTGTAGTTCAAGGCCTAGCTGAAGTTTCACTTCCTCCAGGAAAGCTTTTCCAGAGTACATTATTCCTGCTCAGTCAACTCTGCCTCTTCAGAGCACCCATGGTCCTTGTATGTACCACACACATTTAAACCTTTACTGAGGCAGAGAAAGATGTAACAGAGATGAGTAAGACAAGGCCAAATAAGGATTGTGGTAGCAGAGGCTTCAATGTCATAGAAAATCTGGTCTTTGTTGAAGCAAGTCCACCAAGGTAGAATAATGGTAGGAAGGAGTTTGGGAGCCAGAAGAGCCCTTGCATTTCAAGATCACCTGGTATAATTCATCCAATTAGGGAAGTTGAGCAAAGGAGAAGGGATCATTTGTTGCTTAACATGCACACACCTGCGGTGATACTGATAGCAGCAGCAACTCACTTTTCTCTAGTAAGCAGTTTATGGAACAGTTTTCACAGCTACTCTGTAAATGAGGGTGTTATTCCCATTTCACTTTTCACAAATCCATAATCTAACCTTGTGGGTGCTCCCTCCAAAAGTACAGATACATCACAACCCACCCAAGTCTTCTCATCAAGGATGATTCTTGGATGTGTTTTTTGATAAATCTCCCACTGCCTAGCACAATATAAATACAATTAAGTAAAATAATGATATTTGTTAAATCAAAGATAATCTACCCTATACCTTGAAGGTCCTTCCTTAAGATCTTTCAATATTACGTACACTTCTTTGAACAATTTTTTGCATAAAATTGTTGGCAATATACTGCAAACTAATTACATTTGCAACATACCTTCCCGATTTCTCTTTGTGTTCCTTGATATTTTGCTGCTTCTAAGATAATGGTATTCCATAATTCACAAATCAAGAGGCTTTACTCGTTGGTGTTAAAAAGATGGGTCAAATCTACTACTACTACTGTAACTGCTGCTGCTACTGCTACTACTACCACCACTACCACCACCAAATTCTGAGTCCAGTTCACAAGTAGTGTCTTCCTCATGGACTGCTAAAAATAATCTCTCTGAAGTGGCTTTGGATTTCCCTGAGGAATCCCTAGAGTATTCCAGGGTTTAACTCAGAAAACACAATGTCATCTACGAACAGAGATCTGGAAAACCTCACCATCTCTAGAAAAAGCTCTCCCCTAAGCAGATCGACATCTGCCGTGACGGATGTGTACGTAGTGTAGCCCTAGGCTGACCAGCACAAAGAGAGAATCCATACTGCCTAACTGGATACTGACAACGACAGCACTGAACAAAGCGACTTGTACAGAGGAATCTTGCCAGATTCTGCTTGACATACGCACGGGAAACAGTGGAAGAGCGTCTTTAAAGACTTCGCTCTATGGAGTCAAATGTTCTCGGGTTTCTGGAATCCGGCCTTCTCTTCCCCTGTCAGTCATGGCAAAGCTGCCCCGCGCTAAGGCGTTACAGGGAAAGCCCTGGCCTGGGGAAGCCGGAGACTGGCTTCCCAGCTCTGATCTGCCCCTACTTGAGTGACTTTACCCAAGTCACCTCCGCTCTCCAGAAATGACAAAGCCTTCCTCCCCCGGAGGCACGGAAAGCTCCCTGAGGAGTGTCCGGCCCAGGGCGGCCCCCACTGGTCCCTTACCCGAAGGTGTTCGGCTCCTCCACAACTTTCATTTTCCCTGCGCTGGCGAGGGCTGGGGAAGAAGGAAATAAAGTGAGGTTGGGTCCCTGGGGGCGAGGGAGGAGGCTACGAGGGCCAGAGCAGCTCTAGGATTCCCCAGGTGTGATGGGTACTTACGGCGCGGCCCCAACCAGAGCAGCAGCAGCGGCAGCAGGAGCAGGCGCCGCGGCCCTGGCCCCGGCTCCATAGTACTACGATCTCGCGCTGCAGAAAAGCAGTTGTCACATGGCTGCGGAGGAGCCTGTCACGTGAGGCCGCGGATCCGGAAACTACGCCCGGGCATGCATGTGCATGCGCACTCCTGCACCGGGGTTGGGGGGGGGGGGGTGGCGCAGTGTGGAGAAGTAGTGCTTCTCTCCGTAACCACACCTCCGCCGTCCGGTTATGGGCCGGAAGAAGTCTGCTCGGGGGTCCGGCCCCGAGGGGGCCAAAGGCGGTGGACGGCGGTCTCAAGGCTATCCTAGGGCCGCTCGCTCCTTAGACAGCTTCGCTGAGGAGCTTGAGGCGGCGCTTCTCGGTGAGCCCTGGGGCTGGTAGTGAGAGAGGGTCCCAGGGGCGGGACGGTGTGTAGGGCTGCCCCAGGGACGGGGGTGGGGAGGCCTGGGGTCACCAGGGTCGTGGGGCTGCACCCCAGGGACTGAGGTGGGAGGGAGAGAGGAGGACATCTGGGGGCTCAGGGATGCGATTCCCCAGAGGCCGGCGGAGGGGACTGACGGGGGTCTCGAAGCTCCAAAAGGGGGTGGTGAACTTGGACTCCTAAAGTCGCAACCGTGGACAGGCCCTTCCTCCTCCCCACATCCTGTGAGTTCTATGAGGACTAGTACTGTTCTTTATTCAGGCTTCTGTTCTGCTCCACAACCTGCGTACTTTAAGTGCCTAATGTTTGTTAAATGACTTGTCATGGCCGAAAGGCCACTTGTGGGGTGTCTTAGCGAGAACCCACAGCACTTGATTTCTCCACCGGGTTTGTTTTGGAATGCTCTTAATGTGGTGGGAAAAGCTCTAGAGTCTGGAGACCTGAATTTGAATCTCGTCTTTGCCACTTATCACCCCCTGCAAATCACTTAACCTCTCTGCGCCCTTTATGTCTTTATCTACTAAATAAAAAGGTTGGACTAGATCACAAGTTTTTAACATGGGGTCTCTAAACTTTTTAAAAAATATAATTGTTTTCCTTTGTAATCCTATGTGTTTAAAACATTATTCTGAGAAGAGGACTCCCAAAAAGGACAATAAAAAGTTCTGCATGTATGATCTAATGAATGAATGTAGGATTGAGAGGGAGTGGAAGACTGGAGGATCCTGTTCAAAGGGTTTGAGAGACTCAGAGTTACAGGAAACAGAGAAGCAGAGATCTGGGTCAACATAGTATCATAAATTTATTACTGAAAGGGACCTTCAAACCCTCTGAGTCCTTGCCTCCTACCCCATTTCATATATGACAAAATTGACTTTCTCATAGCCACACTACTATTGTTTAAGATGAGAACTGAACCCAGTTGCTATCCTCTCCACTAAGTCATGCTGTTTCTTGGATGGGAAGGGGAGGGAGGGAGGTTCCAGAGCTTTCCCTTACCCTTTTCTTTCCCAAAATATGGTTCTATGTTACTACTAAAGGGGCAGGTATCTGAGCTCTGTTTTGTATTCGTGCAGCCTCTGTAGAAAAAGATGCTTCAGCTGAAGGTACCTCATCCAGGCTGCAACTACCTTGCCCCCTGGCCATGTGGGAGCTGGGCCACTGTGACCCCCGGAAATGCACTGGCAGGAAGCTGGCCCGCCAAGGTCTTGTTCGAACTCTCCGACTGAATCAGAGGTTCAACGGCCTTATTCTCAGCCCCATGGGCACCCATTATGTATCACCGGCAGATAAGTATGGCTGTGAATTTGTCTGGGGCAGGGTCTCTTCTGATAGGGTCAGCAGGACCTGGGCCCCAGCCTACAGCTGAGAGAGGCTCCTAAGGCTGTGATCTGTTTATTCTATTAAGGACTAGCATTGAAGACTGGAGCAGCAGCTGCTGCTCTGGAATTACCTGATTAGACTAGAGCTGTTGCATAACAAGCCGTAGCCCCACCTCATGTCTGAGGGAGGAGGCAAATGTTGGACAGAAATCCTTCATTAGTTGGCTTTGGCTTGTAGGAAAGACTGGGAGAGTGGGGAGGCTGTCTCTCATATCCCAAAGATGAATCAGCCCCCCCACTGTGGTTGTATTGTAGACAGCTGGTAGCTCAGTGTGGCGTTGCAGTCATAGACTGCTCCTGGGCCAAACTAGAAGAAACTCCATTTGGGAAGATGCGAGGGACTCACCTTCGTTTGCTGCCCTACCTGGTGGCTGCCAACCCTGTCAACTACGGGCGGCCCTGCAAGCTGTCCTGTGTGGAGGCTTTTGCTGCCACTTTTTGCATTCTGGGTGAGTTCTGAAATGGAGAACTATCCCTGTCTGGTTGAAAGGGAAGACTGCTGTGGTCATTGATGGGCCCCCATTTTGATAGGGTTGTTTCAGGGTATTTGGGGTAGGGTGATTGGTGTTTGGAGATTTCCTGTTTTCTTAAATGGCAGGCTTTTCTGATCTTGCCATCATCTTGTTACGAAAATTCAAGTGGGGGAAAGGATTTTTGGACCTAAATAGTCAGCTCCTAGACAAGTATGCAGCCTGCAGTGGCCCTGAGGATGTACTACAGGTCGAAAAGGAGTTTCTGGCTGGTGCAACTGAGAAACCCGAGGAGGAAATAGGTAAGCTCTATCAGGCCACACTGATTCCCCTGCCTCCGCAGGGCCTGGCTGTCTTGGACACAGTAGTATAGCTTCTTAACAGATGATTTCCAAGCACTTACCCTCATCTGAACCTGTTCATTTGGGGCTCAATTGACATCTTTCTTATTAAAGTATCACCTTACCCGATCCCCATTGCCTATGGGAAACAATACAAACTAATTGGTCCAGCATTTAGGGCCTTCCAGAATCTGGCTTCCACTCAAGTATGTTTCTTTCCTACTATTCCCTTTTCTGATTCTGCTTTTCAAACAGACTGGACTGCTAGCTGTTCTCTGAACTCTGCATTCTGTCTTCTGCTTGTGTAATTGTACAAGTCATCACCCACCCCTGGAATGCCCTGCTTCTGTTGCCACCTCTCAGAATCCCTGTCTTCCTCAACTGTTCTTCTTGGAGGTTTTCCCTGATTTGATCATCTCTCCAACTCCAGCAGTTAGTGGGACCAAAGGCCCTGGTCCGCTTTGCTTGTACTGTCCTTTGTGTATATTATGAATCCCTCTCCTCCAAGAGAAGGAAACATATCCAACCATTTATGTCTTTATATCTCCATTGTCTAGCACGATACCTTGTATGTAGTAGGCACTTAATATTATTGTGTTGAACAAAGGTGTTGGAACTTCCTGTTTGGGAAGGTGGGGAAGAGGTGGGTATGTAAAGATTTTTGAGTACTTGCTCATTCTCTTTGACAGATCCGTTTGATGTGGAATCAGGTCGAGAATTCTCAAATCCTAACAGGCTTGTGGTTCCTGCCAGGTAAGTTTTTCCTTCTTTAATTTTGTTCTTACCCTTGAAGGGCCCATTTCATGTTGTCTGGTGTGTGACTGATCTCAGCCTGGGCTCTTTAAGATCTTCTTAGGACTTAGCTGCTGATTTTGCTTTTCTGCATATCAACCATTCACCTTCTTTGTTTCCAGAATGACTAATGATAATGATGAAGAAGAATCAGAGGATGAAGGAGATTATGAAAGAGAGGAGGAGGAGGAGGAGGAAGGAGAGGATGAGGAGCAGGGAGGCAGCAGTGATCATGAAAGCCTTAATGAAAAGAATGGAAAGGTATTGTCTGCCACAGTGAACACAAATGTTTGGAAAGGAATCAAGAAAAGACAAAGAGACTGACTAGTGCTCAATACAGCTGTATTTTCCAAACCTGGGTGACAAACCTAGAAATGACTTAACTGGACCCATAGAGACTCATTCATTTGTCAGAACTTGGAACTGGTGAACTGTGCTAGCCCTACCCAGGAACTGCAGAACTGGACATTTTCATCAATTTTAATGTTTTCCCCATTATTAACTCATCTGAACTGTTGGAAATTTTTAGGTGGAGTGAAAGATCTGCCTTTGAGCTATCATAATGAAGCTGAGAACCCAGAGGGCTTGTTGTGAGTCTGATTTTCTGGAGCTGCCCATCCTAGGAGTCTTTGTTATAGGTCATAGTGTGGTGCTGCTTCCTCATGGCACAGCCGGCCGCTAAAAGGGAGCAGGTCTGGATCCTGGAACTTCAGTTTCTGCCTGGGGACCAAAGGCTGGTCAGCCATAGGAGGGGCAGGGGAAGACGAGGCTTGAGGGGGAATTCTGCAGTCCAGACTGTTAACTGTGAGGGCATGGAAGTGGAAGGGAAGATGGGCCTTTGCTCTTGAATCCCTAAATCTAAGTGCCGTTGACTAGCTCTTCAGGCCGAGAGCAGAGAGGCACATCTTCTGACGTCTTCTGCGGCCTAAAGGCTAGACCAGGCACATCACAATCACGGGATTGTGAAATGCACTAGAGGATGTAGAGGAAGAACACAGCACTGGTGCCCAGTGCAAAGATGGAGAACCATCCTCCACAGGAATCAGTCTTCTGCAAAGGAGATGAGAGAGTTTGGTGAGGGGACTAGGTGCCCTCCAGGCACAGATCTCAGCTCTTTGACTAGCTGTGTAACTTGAAGCAAATCTGAATGCTTCTGTTTCCTCATCTGAAACATGATGGGGCTGTACTAAATGATCTCTAAGAGCCTTTCAGCTCTGACCTTCTGTGACCTCTCGGGGCCATTAAGCCTGGTGTTGTCCCTGGCATTTTCCAGTAGAGTTTCCTAGATAAGATCACAGCAGATTGTACATGAGAGTCTCACTCTGCTGTGTTAGCCTTCTTTGGGTCTGATGACCATCTTCCGGCCCCTGTGATACAAACTGGCTACTGAATTTGTCAGGCTTGAATTGCATTTCCTTGAAGAGAGTCTCTTCTGGGACTGGGGTGGAGATTGTCTGGAGTTGGGGAGTAACTGGGCAGTGAGAGCTATCCTTTGAGCCTATCAGACCACTGTAGAACTAGGTGAATCAGAATTAAGAGAATTTGTTAGCCCTGTTCCCCACCTTGGTTCCCAGCCTGTATCACCTGCTTACCTTGAAGCCTCCTCAGTCAGCCTGCCCTAGATGCTCTAACAGTTGCTTGAATGGGTCATTTGGGTGGCACTTTGGGGTCTCTGAGCAGAGGGGAGGAGCAATAGCTGTCACTTACAGGTGGAGACTGGGGCCTCAGTGGCCCTACGGGGTGTTCACAGAAAAGGCATCAAACCAAAATTGACCTAGGAGCAGGTAAAAGCTACTGTGCCTGACCGAGGCACACACAACACTGAACAAGGAGAAACACCACAAATGCTGAGCCACCACTGAGGTTACACCAGAAGGAACTGAACAGGAGTTTCTGATGGAAAGACCAAACAAACCCACACGCCGGATAATTGCAGCCAGAGGCAGAGATGGGGGTGGGGAGAAGAGAAGGGGAGCATGAGTGTGGTACCACCCAGAGTCAAACTGCTGCTTAATCATCTCCCATGCTCTTCTCCATCTCTTTCAGCTTCTTCACAAATTCCTGTGCTTCTCTGTCCATCCTTCCCTCCAGCATCCTCAGGGCTGCTTTCACTAAGAGAGATTGCCCAGGTTAGCCAGAGTCAGGCAGGGTTCTCTGTTTCCCCCCATGTCTCCCCAAAGGGCTAGGACTTCCTTCCCATAGGGGTAAGCCCAGCAACCTTTGTGGGGATGAACCAGGGCCAGGGGGTGAGGGAAGTGGTCATTACCATTGGCCTTAGGCCTGCGGAGGTGGAGAGTGGTTGGCTGCATGCTCCTCACGCTGCTTCCCACTTGGGGTCTGCTGAGTCCGCTGATGCTGTTCAGGGCCAGGGCAGCCTCCCCAGCAAAGTCATTGGTGGACAGCCAGTCGTGGTCCATGACCGTGAAGACTACACAGGCTGCCCGGTGGCGGCACAGCTCTGCAGGGACTGAGCTGGGGAACCAGGGAGGGAAAAGTCACTGGAGACAAGTGGCTGGGGCTTAATGTTGGGCAAATAGCCATCCCAGAACCCCAAGCAGGGTTCAGTGTCAAGAAGGATTTAACCTAATCACTGGGGTCTCACCCTGGCTGGGTAGACAACAAATGAGGACAAATTTTGAGGGACTCCAGAGGGTCAGACTGACCTGAACTTTACAACCCCCACCCCATTCCCTGCAGTAATGCTTGAATAACTTTGAGAGAAAAATCCAGCCCTTTCTTTGGGACTCACAAGTGGAACAGCTCATCATACACAGGGTGTAGGGTCTTGGTCTTGACCTGGGTCCTCTGGCTTCGGGCCAGTGGAAAAATGTGGTGGGGACAGAGTTCAACAATAACAAAGGGGTCACTCAGGCCTGCGGAGGAAAGAGGTGGAAGCTGAGCTCAGCTGGTCTATTGGAATCTTCATTCCCTCAAGCTCTGTGCAAGCTTCAGGCCTCTTTCCTGTCCCACCTGCCTCCCCCACCCCCATCCCATCCTCACCATTGGCATCCAGGGCAATTAAGTCTGCAGCATGCAGCACCTCCACAGCCAGCCGCTGTTCTGCCACCTCGTAGTAACACCTGACACTCAACCGTCCATACTTATTCTGCTCCATTGATCTCTGGGAGAGAGTTGTCCCCCCACCCTGCCCCAGAATGCCAAGTCAGTTAGGTTCAGGGCATCCAGGCTGGGCCAGATGAACAAGTGTGCAAGGGCTGTGGTCAGAGGTAGGGACCCTACCTGTTTGAGCTTGTCCAGGTAATACTGCTCAATGCACTCATTGGTGGAGCATTTGTTCAGGCGTAATTCCTCCTCCAACGTCTGCCAATAGCAAGTCCTTCAGGCTAGAAGGGCAACTGGGAGGTGGCCCCCAGGCTGCCCAGCACCCAGAGGACCTAGTCTCAGTTCTCTGGGAAAAGAGCTTTCAGGAGGTTTCGGGGAGCTAGGGTAGAGAGGGTAGGAAGACCAGGTACTGCTCCCAATGAAACCAGGTCCCAAAGGTTAAGTCAAGTTCACCACCCTCACCGCCCCCCATCTGCTCATTTCTTCCTCCTCCAAATTTAGACCTCTGGTCCCATTGCCCGGGGTTCACCTTGTAGTGTCCATCCCTCAGGCTCTCCAGGGGCAACCCTTGCCCTTCTGCATGGAAAAAATCCACTAAGGCCTAAAGAAAGAGGAGGTATAAATTGGAGAGGGAATTACCCTCTGGATGCTAGACCCAAATGCACAGAACTGTCTCCCTACCCCTCCAGCTGGTGTGTATACAGGAGGACCCTGACATTCAGCCCAGGCCCATGGCAGGGAGAGTGTGGAATGGGATTCTTCCACGACTATATCTGTCCCCATTACCATGAAGGGAGGAGGCTCGGGCTTCACTTTGGGGCAGGTAGTGCCTCTCCGAAGAGGCAACTGTACTGTCACTGTATCCCCCAGCGGGCCATTGCCCCAGTACTTCCAAGTGCTCCAGAAACCAGTCATAGATGCTTTACTTCTTTTGGCTAGGGAAATCTCTCGGTTCAGTTACAACTCGATAGCTCTCACTCATGAGCCTTGAACCTCCTTTGAAATATTCAAATCACTTCTTAGTTACACTTTAGAATGAATCCTTCAGTTGCTCTCCTGTGACACCTTCAAATCCCCTAGGACCAAATCTGACCTATGGCTCAATAAAGGCATGCCAGAGTCAGTACCAAATGGAACCATTCCCTACCATCTGGCACATCTTTTACCCTGGGGATGCCCTGCTTCAGGCCAGCTCCCTAGAATGTCTCCAGCTGCCACCTGAGCTGTGCCCCTCCCCCTCAGCTCCAGCCCTATACCACTTACCTCCAATGTATAGTAAAACCTTCTGTAGAACTCAGCAGAGACATCTCTGTTGGCCCCCAGAGTCTGAAGAATGACTTGAAGCAGCAGATCCCAGAGAGCTTCCAGCACCCTGGGCAGGAGAGCGTGTTTATGTATTGAGGTGGATGGTGGAAAGGGGCTAGGGGCTGAAGAAACAGACATTCCCACTGGAGCTGGCCTCTCCTTTCTTTATCTGCCCTGGGCTGAAACCCTAGCAGCAAGGGCTTTCCTGAGAGGCGTAGCCACTGGGAGAACAGGGACAATCTCTGCCAGACTGGGGAGGACAGCAGGGCAAAGATATCAAAGGAGGCCCTTTGTCTGAGCTGGGGAAGATGGAACTGAGATCTGTCTCATCAACCTATCAAACTCCCTATTTACAGCCCTTAGAAGTCCCTCAAACTATTGGCCTTTCCTTAACAAGCTCTCCTGACACCCTCTTCCCACCCTCTGCTCCCCAACACATATTGTGCCCAGGATATCCACAATTAAGCACACACAAAAATCTCATCTTTCAATCCAGAGAAGCCAATCTCCAACGTCAGAGGCCTGCTGTGGGTAAGGAGGCCCCTCTCCCTAGTGTCTGGAATGTTAGAGGGTGGGACTAAATCATAGGATGATACATCAGGGCTGGAGAGGACCTTGGAAACCTCCTGAGAGGACCGTCAGTCAAGTGAAACATTTGGTAAGCACCTACTGTGTGCAGTGCTAAGCATTGGGGACACAGAGAAAGGCCAAAGGCAGCCTGATCTCAAGGAGCTCCAAGTCCCACAGCCCCTTCATTTTACAGAGAATTTCTAAAGTCTCTTCCAGCTCTAGACCCACAGCCCTGGAGCCCTGGAAGTACCGGCAGAGGTTTTCCTTCACCAGGGAGTCACTGAGAAGAATCAGCTTGTCATCCAGGTATTTCATGAGAGGGGCTATAGCCTGAGGGGAGGGATGGAGGGAAGAGCCAGTGAACAGAAATCACCATCTCTGGGTTATTTCCTGCCTCCCCACCCTGGCAGACCTTAGACTTAGCATGCCAGCCTCTCCACATCAGGCAGAGATTAGTCTGGTTTTCCTAGCCCTGATGCCTAACTTCTAATTCCATTAGACCCTACTTCCCAACAGAAAAGAACACTGGATTCAGACTCACAAGACCCATCTCCAGCCCTTATTATCTATGTGAACATAACCAAGTCAGTCCCCTTCTTGGAACTTCAGTTTTCCCATCTGTAAAAGGGGGACAATATTTTCACTGTCTACCTCACAAAGTTGTACAGAAAGATAATTTGAGCCTCAAGGTACCATATAGACACGTAAGTGATTGTTTTTCTGTTGGCTCCTTTTAGAGGCTGCTAGGTGGTGCAAGGAAGACCTGAGTTCAAATCCTGACTCAAATACATCCTAGCTGTATAACCCTGGGCAAGTCACAACTTTTGATGTGAGGATCAAATGAGATCATATTTATAAAGCACTTAACACAATGCCGGGCACATGGTAGGCATTTAATTGATGCTTATTCCATTTCATTTCCCCGGGTCATGGAATGAAGTACAATTCATGTTAGAGAGCCTTGGCTGTTTGCAGGAACTCACCTCTTCATTCTGGATTGAGTCTGGGGACAGGCTGATATGTTGAACATACTTCTTAATGTCTCCTACCATCTAAGGGAAAGAGGTGGGGGAGAATGAGAAAGTAAGTGACTGGGAGGGAGAGAAGTGTCCCAAAGGGGAAGAAATTAAGGCATCCTGGAGATGGGAGCATCTTGTGGGGACAGCAAGCCCTAGTCCCAGCCCCAGCCTGCCCGACCTTGGCTGTCAGGTGTGCAATCATGTTCCGGGCCTCTCTCTGAAGGTCCTCATCCATAGCTAGCAGTCGGTTCTTCAGGGCTCTGGGGAGGCCCCCTGGGGACCCACCACCTGGCTCTGGCCACTCCAGTCCTCGAAGCACCTGTCCTGTGGCTTTTCGTACGTGTTCCACGTTGTTCAGGGCAATGCAAAGCTGGGAGAGGAGAGGAGAGGAGGGGACAGATGACCAGTACTATCCCTGGATCTGGTTAGGAGAGACCACTCCAAAGGAGCTAAGCCAATCCTTGAAACTCCAGGAGCTTTGTCTTGTGATTTTACCTCCCCTTTGTCTCCTGCCATTCCTTGCACCCAGCCCCCACCCCAACAGGCTCACCAGCTCACTTACTGCTTCACCCAGGGCCAGGGGCCGTGTGTCTACCTTCTTCCGAACCAGTTCTGGGTAGTATAGAGCAGCCTCACAGATATCCTTAGGGAGAGAAGAAATAAGCCTTTCCCCTCTCCTTCACACTTAGAGCTCCCCAAGGATAATACTTTTCTCTCCCAACTTTGGTGTGTTCTCCTCCCCCGCCCCCTGCTCTCCTAGGGCAGGATCCCCTCATACTGGAGGGGAGATCTGGGCAAATCTGTCTCTTTGTCCCCTCATTCTGGGCTTCACCTCAGTGAGCTGAGTCACTAAGTCCAAGGCCTCAGCTGGTTCTGGCCAGGCCAGTTGGGCCCATAGCTCCTGGGTCTGGGAGAAGCAGAGGGTGGCATCAGCTGCAGAGCTGCTGTGTTTGGAGGTGGCATCCATGGGCTCCAGCTGAGGTGGGGCGGGGGTGAGACAGAAACACAACCATGCATCATGCACTGGTGCTCCTCCTCTGGGGCAGACCCTCCCAAGGGCATTCATGGGATCACAGATTTAGAACTTGAGGAAGTCCTATAGGTCATCTTTCCAGTCTCCACATTTACAGCTAAGGAAACTGAGATTTAAATTAGTTAAGTGATTTGTCCAATATCATACTGGTTGCAGGGCCAGAATCTGAATCCAACCCTTCTAACTCAATATCCAATGTCTTTCAAGTGAACCACACTGCTTCTCAGTTTGCCCCAAACCTAACCCCTTTTCCCTTCATCAGACTTGGGGAGGAGTAACTGAACTTCTCCCACATACCTCCTAGGGCAGTGGTTCTCAACCTGTGGGTCGCGACCCCTTTGGGATTGAACGACCTTTTCACAGGAGTCAACAGGGGTCACCTAAGACCAACAGAAAACATATTTCTGATGGTCTTAGGAACCTCCTCTATCTGTCTCCAGGCGGGTCCGCCTACATGCAGACACGCCACATACAACTATTAAAGGGTCTCAGCATTAGGAAGGTTGAGAACCATTGTCCTAGGGCCTCAGCTCCTCTGCTTTGGGAGAAGGGGAAAGAGGAACCAATTATACTGCCCTCTTCACCTAGAAGGGATCTCTTGGGTTGAGGTGGGGCAGGGGAGAAGATGAGGTAAAAAGTCTGTCCCTCTCCCCAGCCATGGCAAGGGATAATGCAGCTGAACTATAGAGATCCCAGCTTCACCACCCACCTTGTCCACATCTACAGCTCTTTGGAGTCGCTGGCGAGTCTTGTCCCGAAGGGTTTGCAGCCACAAGCGGATGGCTGGAAGGAACTGAGTGTGGAATCCTGGCAGGGCCAGAGCAGAGCTGTCCCTAGGCAGGGAGGAAAAGAGGGTAAAGGGTTGGGGTCTTGGATCCCTTCTTCCTCCCTGCTTCAATCTCCCCCAAGGAAGTTGTGAGGTGATGATGAGACTCCCCTTTTTTCTCACATCACTCAGGATGGAACTTGGTAGCTGGAATGGAGGGAGGTGTGGGAGAGGTAATTTGTGATGGTCTAAATCAAGGAAGACTTCCTGGAAGAGGGAGGCATATAGGTGCTGGTTCCAGGTTGAAGATTGGGGGGTACATTGAAGGTGTGGTCTAAGACTCAATCAAGAAGGAGAGGAGGAGGGATCTAGAAGGTGGCAAGGGTCTAGGCTTGGTCATAGGGGGAGAGAGGGAACCTCTGAGGGGGATCTTGTACATGAGGGACATAAGCCTGGGAGTGGTAGAGCCGTAGGAGACTATCTTGTCTTCCAGAAACAACCCCTGCCCTTAAACCTTTCCCCATCTTTTGACAGGTCATTAGAGTTGGGAAAAAAAACAACTAATCTATCAGGAAGAAGAATAAAAGCCTACTTTTCTATACCACTGCTTACTGTCTACTAAACACTTTCCTTACAACACCCTATGAGGTAGGGGTACAAGGGTTAGGACTGTAGGATGCTAAGGCAGCAGAGACAGGAATTCACTCACTTGGAGGGGAGGTAGGCTCGCAGACGCTGGATCTCTGCCAGGGTGATGTAGAGCTCAAAGAGGCCTGGGGCACTACCCAGCTCCAGCCCAGCGCTCAGCTCTTCCACTGGAGCCTGGACCTCTTCAGTTACCTGCTCCACAGAGGGCACCCACTGAGCTGGCTTCAGCCAGGCCCATATGGAAGCTTCTCAACTACTGCCTTGCGTCAGGCAGCTCAGTACCACAGAGAGCGGAGCAGGGAAGAGGAAGGGAGAAGGAAAGGAAAAGAAACAAAAAAGAGGAGAAGAGAAAGAAGAGGAAAAGGAAAGAGATAAGAAGGAATGGAGAAATGGAGAAAAGGAAGAGATGGAGAAAAAGAGGAGAAATGAAAGAGAAGTGAGAAAAAGAAGGGAAGAATTCATGGAAAAGAGAAAGGAGAAAGAAGAGAGGAAAGGGACCAGAGGAAGAGAAGAGAAGGCAGAGCAGGGGATGAGGAGAGAGAAGTGGGAGACAGGATGGGACCATGTGAGCAAACCTGCTCTATGGAAATTCCAATTCCCCTACAAGATACATCGACCAAGTGGCACACTGCTCACTACGGTGGTATTCCCTACAGGGCTTCAAAATGAGCAACTGTCCCCATCCGTACATTTAACATAAGATGCAGTTTCTATGTGGCTTTCTCAGGATCATGCTTATTGTGGCCCACCCACTCTGGAAGACGGATTCCCTGTCCCCGGTAAGCTCAGGCAGAGCTAGGAATCCTTATGCTCTTCTCATCCCCCTTCTCTGTAGGCCTAGGACTAAGGAAGACAGGAAGAGACAAAGGGCCCTTGTTTCTCCCTTCTCCACAGGGTGGGAACTGGGGGTCCAAATTTCTCTCTGAGGGGCCCCCCAAGTGTGGATCTTGGAATGAAGCATTCCCCAGACGGCTCCTCACCAGCTTCTCCAGCTGCCGATAGGTAATGCCAAACAAATCGACCTTCACAACACTGTGGAAGGAAAGATGGACCTAGCTGAGGCAAGAAGAACAAAGCTGGGTATCCTTCTCCTTAGCCTTGTTGTACCCTGATGTGAGGTGATGGTGGTGACTGAGACTGTTTTTTGTCCTTCCTCATGCAAGAGACACAATTGGAGAGACCTTCGACTATTTTCCTTGCTCATGGGGATAAACTCTCTGGGACTCCCCAGGCATCAGCAGGGCAGAGACTCCTAACTATGCCAGTATTGGTTTTGCCAACTTGCTGCTGTGACCTTGCAAGTAATGGAATCATAGGGTCTTAGAGATCACCTGGCCCCACCCCACCCTTTGACAGGGAGCGGTGTCTGACATTTATATAGCACATTATTAAGGGTCTCAAAAAACGTTTTGTAATTCTCTCATTTGAGCCTCACAATAGCCCCATGAATTAGCTGCTTCAAAAATTATTAGCCCCACTTAACAGATGGGAAAACAGAGGCTCAGAGAGATGGGGTGACTTGCCCAAGCTCCCAGCTGTACACAGTGGCGGAGCCAGGATTTGAAGATGGGTGGGTCTAATTCCACATCAGCAGTCTTTCCACTGGAAAGCATGATTACTGCCTGGCATAGTTTATGTGGCTTCAACTGTCTGGGCTTCAGTGGCTTCCTCTATAAGGTGAATAATCATTTCCACCCCATCTCTCCCAGGGATAGGGGTCTATGAGGACCTAATGAGAGTGGATGAAAAAAAGCTACATGAAGTGAGGTTCTGTGTGTCTGAGGGGGGCTGAGTTCCATTTTGAAGGCGAATCCTAGGTGAATGTGTATGTGTGCGTATGTGTGCACATGCGTGTGCGCGTGTATGTGCATGCGTGTGTGTGCACGCCTGTGCATGTGTGCTCTCTCAGCTTGTCCCTTCTCTATCTATTCCGCTCTGCTCCCCCACTCCCACCACATCTTCTTTCCTTCCTCACCTGACAAAGAGCTTTCCATAGACGCTGTGGCTGGTCTGTAAGTCATCATATATGGTATCTGCCAGGCTGATAAGTCCAGGGAGACACTCTAGGCCAGACTGCAGTAAAAGGTCATTCTCATTGCTCTTGGCTGAGCCCAGGACATAGGCATGCGTGGCGCGCACACACACGCACACACACACACGTACACACACACACACCACACACTCTATGAAGAAATATGCCCACACATGTCTATGAGCACATGCTCTTACAAACCCATGGAAAGGAACACAACCCATGACCCTTGGGCCTTGTCTTTGGGAAGTGACCCTCCAGCCCCAGCCCCAGACTATGGACTCTACCTTTCCCAGGGGGCTCCGGCTTCTCTGGAGTCCTTCATACCACTCCTGAGTTCCTTTCTGAAACAGAAACTAGGATGTGGCTTCAAAGTGAGTGGCTATAGAGGGAGATAATTTAGGATGGCTAGACCCAGTTCAAAAGACCCCTCCAAGTGTATGAGCTTGGAGAATGGGAGGCTTGTGGAAAAACTCTTATCCCTCCTTAGCTTAATGAAGCTGTGTATGCAGAACCAGGGTGAAGTAACGGGAGCTTTGTCTCAGGGCACCAACCTGAATGGCTGGCAAAACTGTAATATGTAATCCTCTGGCAAAATAGAAGGCCCCATAGGAAACAATTTTTCCTCCCACTCAACTGAATTTAATTACCTCTTATTTATTTTTTCACATCAGGAATTACCTAGTTTTCAAGCTGACGGTGGTTTCATGCTGCTTGCCTTGAGATTTGAATTTTGCTAATTGTCCCAAGTATGAAAATGGTTTGCTATAGTATCGAGTATAATGAAGCAGGCTAGAGGGTCTGGGTTAAAGCATCCCCTGAGACATAGTAGGGACACATTAGAGAAATGGAAGGTCTGGGAAACGGAGCTGGATGCTGGCCCTGATTCAGGTGGCCAGGCTACATGGGGAGAGGGTAAGACCACCCTGGGGCCCTTTGGAGGTTGAGAGGAGCTGAGTGTAGGTAGGATCAGGGACTCTGGTGGGACCAAAGGATATGGGAGAGAGAACGGATGAGAAGAAGACAGGAGGAGAGAGGAGGACTGTCACCAATGGGCCCAGGGGTCACATCTACCTTCAGGGCTGTGGCAATGTCTACATGTAGCTCATTCTGGAATGGGCAGACCATGCGGAAGAGCTGGAGGCTGTAGATCTGACTAAGACACCTGGGGTTGGGGGAAGACATAAAGAGAAAGCTCTGACCAACCTACCTACCATGATGAAAAATCAAATTTTTCAAACTCAAAAAAAATATTTCTCCCATATAACCTACCCATCCAGAAAGGGCTCAGTGGAATTCCTAAAAGTGGGATAATCAGTTCTGGATTATTCCAGAACCCTCCCACTCTATCCCTGTCTCCCATCCCTTCACTGAGACCTCATGATCTCAGTGAGACCCCCTTCATCCTCTTTCAGACCCTTAAATCCCTCAGTGAGCCCCCGTCCTTCTCATCGAGCTCCCTTCCTCCTCACTGAGCCCCCACCCATCTCTCTCAGTAATTATCTCACTGAGGCCCCAGTCACTAATCCCTCATTCTTCTCACTCAGTTTTTTTCTTCTTTTTTGAAAACTGTTTCCCTATTCTTCCCCAGGCTGGAAGTCCAGAGCAATTACTCCCCACTGTGATCTCACTACTGATTGGCATAGGAGTTTTAATCTGCTGTTTCCAGCCTGGGCTAGTCCTTCCCGGCTTAGACAACCTAGTGGTACCCCTCCTTCTATGGGGGCTCACCATATGGGGGCTGGACTTAGTGAGGATGCCCCCCCCCACTGCCAGTCCAGCATAGCCCACCTCAGGAGGAACTCAAGGCGGCAGATGGCATTGCTATTGGTCACGGGGAACAGGTCCCGGAGCTGTCTCAGCAGCAGGAGGGCATGCTCCACGAAGGAGATGAAGCTGTTGGCCAAACTCTCCTCCTACAGGGGAAACCAGCTATTCTCCCCGGGGCCTGGCCAGAACATGCAGGAGAAGCATCCTCCCCCCTCCCCTTGCAGTCATGTCCAAAGCACTTGTATAACAAGGAAAACAGGAGGCTCAGGGTGGGAGCCCCTAACTTTGAGCCCATAAATGAGCCAGATGGTGCTGCCCTAACCCCCAGCATGCACAAACACAAAGAGGAACATGGGCACACAGGTGTATGTAAATGCATGCACATTACCCCCCCTCCCTCAGACCTGGGCCTTAGGGTGGTATGCTCAGTCCACCCTCAACCCTCCTCTACCTAGAAGCTGCTGGTGGTCCCTGATGAGGCCCCTCCCTGGCTTTCCCACCAAACTCCTACTCTCCCTGATCCATGCAGGGCCTACTAACCTGCTCTCTAGGCAAAGCAGCTGCTGCTTCTCCCCACTGTTCCTGGATGGTTCCGAGTAGCTCCAGAAGGTAGCAGTAGTCCAAGCTACAAGCCTGGTGGTGCTGACTGCTGGCCTGCCAGTGTCTATGGGGCCCCCAACCCAGGCAGCCTATCAGCACAGGCCTTTCCCTGCCTCCTACTATGTGCTTGGCTCTCCATATGTGCCCTCACCCCTCTGCCCTGCTCCCGCCACATCTATCTCTTTTGCTTCCTTCTCTCCCCTCCTCAGTCCTCTAATCTGCCCCCTTCCTATCTGGCCAGCTCCATCCATCTCTGCTCACTGTTTGGCTCTCTGGTCCAATGTCTGCCCAGCCCCCCAGGCATTCCTTGCTATCTGTCCCGACCCATCTCCCTCCACTGCCCACCATTGGATCCCAAGGGCCAGGCCTGGAGTTGCTTCTCCATTTAGCAGAAGCAGGAAAACATTTCTGAATTTCTAACTTCACCACTCCAAGAAGCCTGGGCCACATACTCACATCATGGCCAGCTGCAGAGCTGAGAGGTCTGTCTGGGTCCCATGATGAGAAAGAATAGTGACTGCAGGCCCACTCAGTTCTCCTTTCCAGCCATAGGCTTCTGGCTGCCAAGGCAAGGGCCCAACATTGTGATGATGATGTAGGAATGGGACAGAGATGAGAAGGCCTTCTAGGACTAATCCTGCCTCTGCTGACATTCAGCCCCCTGCCTCCTCTGACCTCTGGCAGCTCAAGAGTTGGGCTCCTGGCTTCAAACCCTAACTCTGGCACTCAGGAGTGCCTAAACTCTGGACAAGGCATTAATTGCTCTGAGTCTCTGTTCCTTCATCTGTAAAGTGGAGATAATAACACTTATATTTCCAATTTCAGAGGATAGCCGTGAGCAAAGTGGTTTGTGAACATTAATGCCCTATAGAAAGACGAGTTATTGTTGGTATTGTCTAAACCAGAATCAGGACAAGGTATCTTTGCTCCCTTGGTAAAGTTTGGAAATTATACCATTGTGTGTTACTGTAACTTGTTTGACTTCATTGATCACAGAATGAATACTTCTGATCCACAGAGTATCATGCTCTGGCACAAAAAGATGTGCATTTAGAAAATGACACAAAAAAGTTAAAATTTCTTTTTACAAGTAATTGGGAAAAATAAAATGCTATTAAGAAAAAATAAATAAAATTGCATATGAAAAAAGAGAAAAAAAAGAAAATGTCACTCACTGTGTCCCTCTATGCACCATCCCCTACCTTGCCAGCCCTAGTAGCTTTTGGCCTTGACACACCTGGATACACTCTCCTGTGGCGCTTCCTATCCCATGCATGGGAGTCTCACTTGCCCCACCAGACTGAGTTTCCTAAGGGGCAAGGACTGTGCCCCTCTTCCACCTACCACACACACACAGTAGGCACCCAAGTTGCTTATTACAGATTATTCCTTGACATCGGTCATTGTCCCCCAGCTGCAGGACCCAGGGAGAAAGAGGGCGAACAGGAGGGGCTGGAACCTTAAGGCTCAGGCCAAAGCCTTTACTTTCCTTCTTCTATCACCCTCCACCCCTTCCAGCCACCTGCTGAGAGAAGCAGAAGTCCCTGAGCCCCACCTGGTCCTGGCCATGCTCAAACTTAAGCAGTTGGCTGAGGAGAAGTCCATGCACCTGGAAACCTGACATCCTCCGACTCATGGTGGTGTCTCTCTGAAATAGAAATCCACAGCATGTCTCATCCCCCCAAAGCTGTCTTCAGTGAGCCAGTACTGCTCTCCCAGCATTCCTTCTAGCCCAAGAGTTGTCCAAAATACCTCCCTCATCAACACCCAGCCCCTTTTCCCCATAGCCCTACCCCCTTCCTGGTGCCCTAGTTGCACCCACACCCACAAACACACCAATTCAAATAATGTCACAGGAAGAACCTGGATTGTGGCGCAATACTCAGTAACCCTAGGTAGGAAATGCATCCTCCCTTTGACTTCAGAGCCCACAGGAGAATTCCCAGAGGGGAGAAAACAGGGAAAGGGAAAGGGAAAGGGAAAGGGAAAGGGAAAGGGAAAGGGAAAGGGAAAGGGAAACGGAATGGGAAATGGAAAGGGAAAGGGAAAGGGAAAGGGAAAGGGAATGGGAAAGGGAATGGGAAACGGAAAGGGAAAAGATGTGATTAAAAAAAGGAAAAAGGTAGAATAGGAAAGAGATGGAGTAAGAATAAAGGGGAAAGTGGGAAAGGAGAGAGATGGGGAAAGAAAGGGGGAAGGAAAGAGAGAGAGGCAAGAGGGAAAAGTGGAAGAGCTCTAAAGATAGTGGAGGGAGGGAGAGAGAGGAGAGGGAAGAGAAATGAGGAAGGAGGAGATCATGAGGCAGCCAAGAAAGCAGGTGGCAGGAAAAGAGAATTCACCAAGCCCTAGTAGAGCAGCTGTGAACCTTGAGAAGTTTGTTTCCAACAGCTGTGGATGCCACAGTGGGAACTTTCTGGATCCCAGCCTAGGAGCAGGGCTCCCCACTGCTCTAAGGGTATAAGTAGAAAGGAAAGGCTGCTACCTGTGTGGTGATCAGCTTGAGGATGAGGTGGCAATCTCCCTGGACACGGGAAGAGCTTGATCGAGGTTCTAACTTGAACCATTTGTCTAAGCCAGTTACGGGGATCTCCTGCAGAAAGAAATGTCTGCCTCATCCCTACTGCCAGCTGGCCCTGGTCTGCCAGGAAAAGCCCTGCTCACTTCTCTGCAAACACAGAGCTGCCTTGCTGCACATAGCAGACATGCCCAGAATTCTAGACAATATTAGAGCTGGGAGGATGTTTGGGGGTGCTCCAGACCAATCTCTCACTTGAGAGAGAAGGATGTCATGCCCTGGATTTCACATTTTGGCCAGTACCTTGGGTGAAGGCAGAAAAGACACGCTTGCCAATTCGTGGATGACGCAAGGCTGGGAAGGACAGCTAGATTTAGACAGGCTCGGAAGATGGGCTGAAGAACCTCATAAAATCATACATTATTTATGTTATAAAATTTCTATTATGTTGTTTATATTTGTATTATAAATAACATAATTAAATATAAATTTAAATACAAAATAATACAATGAAATGATAAATTTATATATAAAATGATACAATAAAATTACATGGATAAATGTATACTTCTGATGAGGCAGCTAGATACCTCTGTGGATAGGGCGTGGGGCCAGGAGTCCAGAAGACCCAGGTTCATATCCAGCCTCGGACACTTACTAGCTGTATGACTCTGGGTAAGTCACTTAACCTCTGCCTTAATCCCCTGGAGAAGGAAATGGCAAGCGACTCCAGCATCTTTGCCAAGAAAACTTCACGGACAGTATTGGCATGCTACGGTCCCCAGGTCACGAAGGGTCAGACACAACTAAACCACTGACCAACAATAATAAGAATGCGGTTCTAAATTTGCAGCCCCCAAAGTGAACTGAACAAATTTACACTGGGGGAGCCATGACGAGACAACAGTTCATGTGAAAAATAATGAAAGGCTCTAAGAGGGGGAGGCTCAGTGGGCAGCCTTCTCAGTATGATTCCACACTGTGACATGGCACAGTGAAACAGTGAATTCTATTTGAGGTTGCATTAGTGGAAACCCCGCGTGCGGAAAAAAGAAGGTGATAGTCCCACCAATCTCTGCCCTGGCCACACTATTCTGAAGAAACGTGTTCAGTTCTGGGCAGGAAGAACACTGACAAACTGAAACATGGCCACAAGGAAGATGAACCAAGTAGTAAAGTGGCTAATCACTGTCGAATGAGGAATGGGGAACGTCTGGCCTAGAGAAAAGAAGCCTGGAGGTGGCAAACGAGTCCCATCTTCAAGAATTTGAAAAGCTTTAGTGTGGAAGAAGGACTTGCTTTGTTCTGCTTGGCCCCAAGAGCAGAACAAGGGAGTAAAAGAGAGGAAGATTCTGGTTTGATTTATAAGGGAAAACTTCCTAACAATTAGAGTTGTCTAGAAGTGCAAGAGGTTGTCTTATTTGGGATAGGGTGGGAGGCGACAGAAGGAAGGAATTCACCATCATTGGAGGTCTTCGGCCAGAGGCTGGATGACCCCATCTCCAGAATGTCATACGGGAGATTCCTTCTTGGGTACAGTCTGAACCTCTTGGGTTTCTTCCAACTCTGAGATTCTATGGCATCCCCAGAAGGGGAGGGATATGTCCAAAATGTGAAAGATCTGTAATGTTGTTAGTATGAGGGAATCCTAGCACAGTAACCTCACCCACGGAAGATTACAGTCCTTCTATGACAGGATACAAACAAGTTGTCTGAGGCAGCTTGGTAAAGCAGCCAGACACCTTCAGATAGAGAAAGGAGGCAGCGTTTGCCAGGCAAGCCAAACCACCACCGCCAGACACCTCGACCACTATCTCTCCTCAGACTCTGATGGAGACATCCTAGGACCCTGAATCCAAGAGCTTTGGGAAGAGCCATGCTTCCAGCCCAGTGGCCTCAGCCATCAACCCGGGAGGCAGCCCCTGTGGAGATGCAACCCAGTAAATGCTCTTTCAGGGTCTGCAGCCACACTTACTGAAAATCCAAAAAAAAAAAGTTCCTGTCACCGAAGCCTTCTTCATCTCCATTCCCTGATTTCCCTGGCTTCCTTCAAGTCCTGCCTTCTACAAGAAGTTTTTCCCAATCTCTCTTAATTTGAATAATGCCGAAAGTGCTAATTAAGCGCTGATAATTCTGTTGATTAGTTCTAATTTAACCTGTATATATCTTGTCTGTACATGATTGCTTGTATTTTGTCTCCCCAACTAGACTGTGAGCTCCTGGAGACAATGGACTTTGAACATCTTGATGGACAAGCAAGTTTGTATCTTCAGGGCTTGGCACAACGTCCTGCACACAGCAGGAATTTAACCCATGCTTGTTGACTTGACTAAAGTTGTCTCTCTACAACTTTCACTCATAGCTCCTAATTCTGTCTTCTGGGGCCAAACATAATGAGTCTCATCCTTTTTCCACATGATACCCCTTTGTACTTGAAGACAGCAATCATCCTATGTAAAGAGCACTGTGCTAAGGACTTGGGAAAGAAACAAAGTTTAAAACAGATGTCATCCCTGCCCTTGCAGAGTTTGGGGCAGCCAGGTGGCACAGTGGATAGAGCACTGGGCTTGGAATCAGGAAGATCTTCCTGAGTTCAAATCCAGCCTCAGACCCTTACTAGCTGTGTGACCCTGGGCAAATCACTTCATCCTATTTGCCTCAGTACCTCATCTGTAAAATGAGCTAGAGAAGGAAATGGCAAACCAATCCAGTATCTCTGCCAAATAAAACCCCAGACGAGGTCATAAAGAGTTGGACATGATTGAACAACAATGTGGAACTTACAATGTAGGATGGGCATGACAACACAAGTAACTACCATGTAAAATACGGTAAGGTTACAGGGCTAGTGACCTCCATACATGTCTTCTCTATCACAAATAACCTTTTTTAACAGCTGTCTTTCCCACCACCTCTTGTCACATAGCCCTATTAACAGTTCTCTCAATTCACAGACCATCCCTTTAATTAAGCACTACGAGGCATTTTGGTCCCAAACTACCTTGCTTTTGACCACAACAGTCTTAGTGCAGTACTGAGCCCCTTAGATGACGACTTTGGGGACACCCTGTATTTGTACGTATTCACTTGAAATGCATGCTGTATCTATTTCTATATGCACCTGCTATCCTCCCTATCAGAATGTAGGCTCTCTTACCTTCTAGAAGCAGAAATGGCTTCATTCTTTGCACTTGTATCCCCAGTACCTAGCAGTGACTGGTGGTATACAGGAGGCACTAAATCAATGCTTGTGGTGATTGGCTGACGGCCACGGCATCCTGACAACTCACATGTTGGGCTTCTAGTGTACTAGGAAACCTCCCCCTCCCCAAGGTCCTGACATGATCCATTGTCTCATTAGACCTCCTCCAGTCTGATAGACACATGTAGTTGATGTTTTAAACCCACAGTTTCTGACTTTGGGGGCTGTTTTTTTCTTACTGAACCTGTGATTTTATAAACCTGTCATATTTCACCTTATGCCAGTTGGCCCACGTCCGTATCTTTTTGGTTCTTGCTTCTCTGATCCTTCATGTTCGCTATCTCTCCCAACTTTGCGTCATCCTCTAACTTGGATAACCGTGTTATCTGTCCTGAGCCCGAGGGCCACCACCCCCACCAGAGACACCTCCCCCCCCCCCCCCCCCCCCCCCCCCCCCGCAGCTGACATCTACTGGTACTCCCGCCAGCTCCCCTTTTCCTCATGAGGGGAAGTTGCTGAGAGCAGTTGGAGGAATGAAAGTGGTTTTCTTTTTACTCACTCGAATAGGGATGTTGAGGCAACCCAGGAAGTCATCAGCATTATCTTCTGAGGCTCCTGCCATCCCATTAGCCCGGGCTGATTTGACAATCTGCTTGAAATACCTGTAGGAAGAAGATGATAGAGGAATCCTGAAATCCTCAAATTCCTTCATCCTAACTCCATGCTATCTGGTTTTTTTTTCACTTCCTACTATTTAGAAGAAGGCTATTGCTAGCTACTTCCTCAGTGCTTTTCCCAGGGGTCCTGTGCTGGCTATGGCCCAAAACAAGAGGAGGGGTTGGCAAAGAATCAGGCAGCAGAGGCCCACAGACTCCGCGGACCGCCCTATCATCTGTAAGTGTGGCTGTTCCTCATACACAACTCCACACTGGTTGTCTTCCCTCCCCACCTTCCCTCATCTCCCCCCACACCTTCTTTCTCTGGCCAGTGTTTATGTGTCTGCTGTCTATACCTGCCCATTCCTTTGAAGCCAATGACTTCATTAAGTTTTTTGCAGGCCTCGGCCACAGAGACGTCATCATCGTGGTCCCTGAAAGACGCGGGAGACGCAGTTGTGGTCCATGGACCTCACCAGCCAGCCCCAAACCCAGCCAGATCTGCCCTACCTACCATATGTCCAGGTGCAGCTGGTCATTGGAGGCATCGTCTATTTCACTGCCAGAGAGAAAAAGATTGCTCTCTGCTCAGGCATGGCCAGGAGAGGGACAGTTTTCCCCAGCCCATCCCTGAACCCTGAACTGCCCTGGGCTGTGTCTCATCACCCACTGTGGTACAATGGAATGACCGCAGGATGGGAGTCAGGAGAGGTAGCCTGGTAGAATGAAAAGAGTGCTAGGCTTGGGATCAGCAGACCTGGGTTCAAATCCTGAATCTGCTTTGCTGACTGGGCTATTGTGAGGATCACATGAGATAAAGGATGAGAGAGTTCTGTACAAATTTGAGATTGCTAATGAGAACCCAGGACAGTTAGGAATCAGGAGACCCGAGTCTAGTCCAGCCTTTGGCACTAAATCACTGGATGATAAAATGCAAGTTGTTTCCTTGTGTGAGCTCATCTAAAAAATGGGAATAAGTTGGCTGCTCTGGACGTTGGGGTCCCGCCTTTTCCTCCCATGTCCATGCTCTTTGCATGGCTGGGTGAATGGTCCTAAGGTGCTCGGCTGTCCGGCTACTCCGGATGCAAGGCCAGGGCCCTGTTTCTGGCCACAGGGGCTGAGCTGCACCCCATCCTGCAGGTGTTCTTACAACAGGAAGTGTTCATTCCAGACAGGATTCAGGGTACTGTTCTTGACCTCGGTGACCTGGATGTACTTGGCCGGGAGCACGTCTCGAGCGCTGTTGCGTTTCTCTGCCTTCTCTTTTCGCTTTCGAAAGCTGAATTTCCGCTCTTTCTTTTCCCCCTGCTCTCGCGGGCTCTGACCAATCAGGATGCCCAGCATGCAGTATGGGTCACTGAATCCTGGGTAGAGAAGGCACAGTTACCCACTGCCCGCTACCCATCCGAAGCCCTGCACTCAGGTCTCAGGTCAGCCTAATGGTCCTTAAGGCCTGCTGGAAGATTTCAGACAACTTTTAGGCATCAACACAGGAATCATCAGGAAGGAAAACGTCCCCCAACCCAAACAGCCAAGGCCATGACCAGAAACCCATGATAAGACATAGGTCTGCCCCTAATTCTTACAACACAGTCCTGCTTTTGGCTCCTAATTTCCCCCTCCCCACTTACATCCATGGAAATTGGGAGACAAAGAAGCCAGTCTCCCCAGCTTTGGTGAATACCCTCTAGAGGTCATCCCATCTAGTCCTCCTGGGTAGAATTCTTTCCCACAAACCCCAACCATTCCAGTTATTAGATGACCATCTACCAGTCCCACTTCAATCGCTTTTGTCTGAGAACAAGGTAGCAGTTTCTTAGAACTACAAATTAACTAGGTCCAATCCCATTAGGGGCTTGGCTCCTGGCCTCAACAGCAGGTCAGCGGAAATACGGCTATGATTAGCACCCCTACTCAAACCCAACTCCCCCTGACCAGGGGAGGGACTTGGTAACTTCAAGACCAGGCAGGACTGTTTCTCTTTCTCTCCCCAGCAGAAATACAAAGCGTACAAGAAGATAGAAATCCAAGGATCCAGTGATCATACTGGAGGGTTAGGATCTGAAGGACAGAACTCACTCACCATTGGCATCCTTGGCCAGGAGATTCTTGGCCCTCACAACTGTGACTTTCAAAGAATATGCCGGAGGCTGAGAGAATAGAAAGAGGCCAGTGAGTGGGGAGTCCTTAAGCTCCCAGCTTGGGCTCAGGTACCCAACAGAAGGCACTTCCAGTACCTGCCCACAGTGAAGGTCTGGATGGCTTGGGAAGATGTGTGACAGTTTAGCTAGTGGGAGCTCCTGGGAGGATTTAGAAGCTCCAGTGTTGAGAGGGAGAGTGGGAGGCCAATGTTAGCAGGCGATTACCAAAGCTCCCTCTACCTTCCATCCTGCAATCAACCTTGGGCTGATCCTCATGGGCCCTTCTAGACAAAAGGGACTGCAGAACACCAAATGGGAAAAGGAGCTAAGTTTGGGTGGGAAGCGGGCAGGGGAGGTTGTGGTTGGCAGAATGGAGAGCAAGAACCAGAGGTCAAAAACATTGAAAAAATGGGGTGGCTAGGTGATGCAGTAAATAGAGCACTGAGTTCGAATTTGATCTCAGACACTTTACACTTACTAGCCGTGTGACCTCGGGCAAGTCACTTAACCCCAACTGCCTTGCCTTCTCCCTCCAAAAAGAAAAAAAAAGCTGAAAAAATGAATGGGCTACAAGAATCATGGGCATGGGATCCCACAATATCCTCCCCTACCCAATGGTCCCCTGTTACCTTGGCTTCCCTCACACGATGCAGGGCTGCCTCCAACTCAGAAGAGCTCATACCGAACACCTGGGCATGCAGGGCAGAGAATGGAAGGGCTCACTAGCCTACCTCAGGTAATAGGGATGCCACACAGGGCTCCAAGGAGCCATTCAGCTATCAGACCTACGGCCACTGCGTGTCAGATTCATCTCTCCATGAATCTGGTTTCCTCCCTCCCTCCCCCAAGATAAAACCTTTTGAGATATGGGGGAGGAACAATGAGGACCTAATGCCTCATTCAGGCCCACAAAGGGGATTTCCCCCAAATCGTGAGGCCAAACACAGTCCCATATCCTGGGGAAAGGGCAGAGGACTGACTTCACGAGCATGCTCAGTCCCTTGGCCCCCTTACTTCCCCGGCTCTTTCCAACAACTGCAATATTGGCATTTCTGCAAGACTCCGCACAGAGGATGCAAAGGGGCTGCCCAGTTTTCCATGCTTAGTAATAATAATACCAGCTCACACTTTTATGGCACCTTCAGGTATGCAAAGCGCTTTCCTCACAACGACCCCGTGAGGTAGGTAGTGCAAGTATTATTATCTCCATTCTACAGATGAAGGAAAACGAGGCCCAGAAAGGTAAAGTGATTTGCATGCGGTCACATAGCAGGGGAAATGTCAGAGCCAGGATTCAAACCCAGGTTTTCTTAGCCCATATCATCTCTACATCTGTCACATCACTGTAAAAGAACTGAGTGTGTTTTAAACCATGACTACCTCCTATACTTCAAATCCAGTGCTCTTTACACAACACCACATAGTCTCAAACTCTAGAAGTGTCACCGATGTTTGACAAATAACATAACTTTTTAAAATAAATGAATGAATTTAGATTGGGAAAAGGAGGGCTGTTCTCCTGTATTGGTATGTGTCCTGACCTATGTGAGGGCAGGGGGATAACCCAGACGGTGCCCCAGAGTCAGTGCCCACCTGGGGAATCTGTAACAATCCTAGAGGCTACAGTCATGGAGGTGAGTGACAAAGACAACCTTCTGGGCTACTCAACTCCCAAACCCAGAAAACAGGCATGTCTTGCTTTGCCACAGCCCCCAACCATCAGCAACAGATTGCCTGTCCCTACTGAGCTATATCGAATCTCTCAAAGGCTGGGCTCCTCAACTTGCCCTTCACCTTCAGGATACGGGGCTTCAGGAGAAATACCATAACCGAACCTCAGGCTCCAAAGGCTAGATTCCCCCAGAAGGGAGGAATTTTATAGACATGCCACCTTTAATTTCCAAGGAATCTTTATCCCTTCTCCCCTTCCCACTGTGCCTCCCAAATCTTAGTCTCCAACTAGCTTTGACTGGGGAAGTAACTGAGGGTCTCTATGGATGGGGAACTAGGCTCACACTCTCCTGTAGAAATCATTCTACCTAAAGAATTCTGAGTTTTTCCCAAGAGGGTCTCAGGTGGAAAATCAGTCCAAATGGGTAGATTGTGGGATGTAGAAACATTTGAGCCCAAATCCAAGCACTTAAATTCTCATCCCAGTTAATTACCTCAGTAATCTTGGGTAAGTAGCATTCTATCTCTCTCTTCCTTTTCCAGACAAACTCCTACACTAGAAGGGTCTAACTCTTCTCTCACTCTCTTCTGAACCTCTGGCCTTCTGGCTTCTGACTCCATCATTCAACTGAACCTGCCTTCTCCAAAGTTACCAATGATTTCTTAGTTGCCAAATCTAATGGCCTCTCCTCAGTCCTCACCCTTCGCCATATCTCCATTTAACACTCTTGATCACTCTCTCCTTCTGGATACTCTCTTGGCTTGGGGTTTTCATGGCACTGCTCACCCCTTTTGGTTTTCCTCTCACTTACCAGACGGCTCCTCATTCGCCTTTGCTAGATCGTTATCCATGTGATGCCTGCAATTGTAAGCATATTACAAGACTGTCCTTTTCTCTTTTCTCTCCCTTAGTGATCTCATCAGCTTCGGTGGGATCAATTGTCACCTCTATGCAGATAACTCCTGTCTATATATCCAGACCTAGTTTATCTCCTAAGCTTCAGTCCCATGTTAGCCATCAGTCTATTTGCATTATATATCCCATAAGCAAATTAGAACTCACAGTCTTTCCTTTCCCAAAACCAATACCTCTACTTTTTTTTTCTCCTGTCGGGGACACCTTTAATCACCCAATCACCCAGGTTCACAACCTCAGCATCTATCATTCCTACCTCCTTGCCCTACCTCACTCCACGTATCCAATCAGTTGCCGATCTTGTCATTCCCACTTTCCTGACACCTATTTGCTTCTCTCCACTCACAGACACCACCTTGGTACTGCTAGCCCTCATCACCTCTCACCAGCACTCAGCTTCTTGTCTCAAGGCTCTCCTGACTCCAAACAATCTGACACAGCGTCACCAAAGTGAAGGTCCTGAAACAGTTTAACCAGGTAAACTCCAATGGTTCTATTATCACCTTCAGGATCACATACTAATGTCTCACTTGGAGGCATTTCAAGTTCTTCACACCATCTCCCCTTCTCAGTGTCTACCCATTACTCCCTTCGCTGCTGCACCGGACGGCCCACTCATACTGGCCGCCTTGCTGTTCCTCAGATGCCCACTCTACCCCCGTTTCATACTGCTCCCCCGCCCCATGCTGGGAATTCAGCCCCCCTTTTCAATTCTACTTTTTAGAATTCCAATTTCCTTCAAGACTGAGGCATGAGGTTTTCCCCAGGCCTCTCCTCCTTTCCCCCACAAGGTTACCTTGTATCAAGGTTATTTTTCCCCCAATGGGATTGGGAGAGGTAGAAGGGAGAGAAAAATAAATGCTTGTTCAACTGGGAAAAAAAGTTACCTTGTTAACTGTTCTGTCTGTGTCTGCCTCCTATCTATGTGCCATAGTCTCTCCAGATAGAATGTAAGCTTCCTGAGGGCAGGGAGTGTTTTACTTTTGCCTTTGAATCCCCAGCACTTAGCATAAATGTGTACTTAATAGATAACTGTCAACTGGAGGAAGTAATTAAGTGGCACCTTCTGCAGGAAGGCTTTCTTTATCCATGTGGCCTTCTGGGTCCTTGGGTGTAGTCTTTGGACAGAGTCCAAGTTTTATGGAACAAATCCTTTTATTAAGGGGATTTGTTCTGTGAAATTTGGATTCAGTCAAAGGGCCACCCTTGAGGACCTAGAGGGCCACATGTGGCCTCGAGGCCGCAGGTTCCCCACCCCTGCAAAAAGTGTATCCTCTGCTTCCACTGAATTTCCCCAACAACAAAGTGCCCTTATATTTATTTGGCCTACATCCTACCTGTATGTGAACGTGTAGAAAGCCTCCCCTCATAAAATAGCTCCCCGAGGGCAGAGGTTGTCTTGCTTTTGTATTTGTAGACCCAGCACTTGGCCTGGTGTCTGTACATAGTAGGTGTTTACCAGGTGCTTGTGTGAGTGATCTTTCTACAGCTTCTATAACTGGGCAAAGAAGGTGAACAGCACTTCTGGTCTCCCAAAACTGACTTTCTCCAGGAGGGGTAAGAGGCATTTGTGGTGCAGTAAGAAAAAAATAACACTAAACTAGGGACCCTCGGACCTGAGTTCTAATCCTAAACTCTGACACTAGGCTTTGTGGCCCTGGGCAAGTTACTTTTCCATACTAGGCCTCAGTTTTTCATCTGACCAATGGAGGGGCTGAGTCTACATGATGTCTAAAGTCCCTTCCAGCTCTTATGACTCTATAGCATAAAGTGGGAAGGAAACTTTTGTCATGAACTGGTTAGCCTCAACTCCAGACTCTCCCATCCATCTTCCAAGGGACCTTTGGGTCCAATTTCTGAAACAAGCAGGGAAATTGGGATGGAGATGGGGATGTATGTCAAGGCTCCTTGGAGGTTGCTCCCGTTGATTTAGGGGAAGGATGAATACCTTCTTGGAGCAGGCTCCCCAGGGCCTGGGCAACCAGTTGCAGGGTCTACGCCCTCTATTCTCACACACCTTAAGCACTTGGATAGGGAAGGGGGGAGAGGGACTTTACTTACCCTGACAGATCCCACTGTAGAGCAAGAGTTCAAACAGAACACAGCAAAAGAAGACAGCAGACAGTTTTAAAAAAAAATACACATTTACAACAAGACTCCCAAGCTCAACACATAGACAGACACAGACAGTGAGACCACAAAAAAGCAGTGTGTCTGTGGGGGTGGGGGAGAGGGGCCTGAGCCTGGTCTGAGCTGGCACATAAGGACTCAGGAGACTATGGACCACCACATTTCCCCTTCATATTCGCTGTCCACTACCCTGGCAAAAGAGGTCCAGAAAACAGGTCTTTTGTCCATCCATACGTGGCAGTACACTGGGAGTGACCTTCAGGAAAGCACTGGAAAGGTAGGGTTGGGCAGCGAGACATACTTAAGGACCAGTAACTATAGATGTTTGTACTATCTCCTAGTAAACAGTAAACACAGCAGACATGAGGACAAATAGGACAGGTGACTGGACTCCAGAGATAGACTGACTGGGGATGACTTGGACCCCCCTCTCTTTCCCTTCCCTCCTTTCTCTCTCTCTCTCTCTCTCTCTCCTCCCCCATCTCTCTGATCTCTCTCTGTCTCTCTCTTCCTCTCTCTCCTTCTCTCTCTCTCCTTCCTTACATCCCTCCTTCCCTCTCTTTCTAGTCTTTCTCCTCTCTCTCTCCCTCTGTCTCTCCCCCCCATGCTGACTTGGTATCTTGGCTGTCTATCAGTCTACTGTGATAGGCAGGAACTAATGTCAATCTCAAGGAAGGGTACGTATTAACCACTAGCTCCTCTCCTCCCTGGAGGAGGCTCTGGGTCAGGCATCCTAAATGGGGCTAGGATTTCTGATATTTGCTGGCTAAATCCAAGGCCAAATAAAATCTAAGGAAACTCACCAAAAGCAGACAAATCCACCAACCCCTTTCCCAAGGTAGAGCCCCTCTGATGTGCTGCTCAGTGGAAGGTATTCTGAAGACCAGGGTAGACACACTTTTCTGCGGTCACCCTTTTGGGGGTGGGGAAATGGGATCAACACTTAAGGAAGCCCCTCCCTCAGGGGCTTTTCCTTTTTCCAGAGTTTCCCTGGGTCAGGATCAGAGGGAAGGTGGTATCCAGGGATCCCTCCTCCCCGCTTACCTTCTGAAGATAGTCAAAGAGTTCATCTTCACTGGCCACATGCTCTGGGGATACCACCCCGGATCGGTAGCATACAGTGTACAGAGCTTCCTCAAAGAGCATTTCTATCTGTTATGGATGTGGGGATAGAGGTGAGGCCAGGTGGGATGAGACATCTTATGGTCTCTTGTCCTCAGGCCCCCAGGAAAAGGTTGCACCTAGGCTGGGAACACTAGACACACAGCCCACCAAAGCCAGGAGACTAAAGCACCCCAACCTCTCAAAGTAGAACACCTGTGCTGAGGGAAGCAGACCTGGCTCTCTTCCCCACACCCCAGTGTGTCCAGGGAAGAGATAAGGAACAGGACATGATATGCTCTCTCCATTACCTCCTTCTTGGTTGGCATCAGGCTTTCAACAGCACGGCCAGGGCCCAGAGGCTCCCTAGGAGGAGGGGCACTGCTGTGTAAGACACCCTGCAGGGAAGATGGGAATTAATGAAGCATGGGTTCCTCCCAAGAGGAGGATGAGAGAGCTTGGGTGGAAAGGGGAAAGGAGGCAGAGCCTTTTCAATCCCCAGTGCCTTAGTACATGGGGAGTGGGGTTAGGGTACTGCCTTCTTGCCACTTCCACTACTAACCTCTTTTTCCAAGTGTTGCTTCCAAAATGGGGAGAGAGGGCTGGAGGTAGAAAGGTGTTAGTGGGGCAAAAGGATTTCCCTTCATCTAACCTCCCCTCTAGAACAGGAAGCAGCTGCCTCTCCTGGAATATGGGGTTACTTTCGACAGCCAAGTCACACTGGAACAGGAATTCTTAACCTCTTTTATGTCTAGTGATGCCTATGGACCCCTTCTCAGAATAGATTTTTAAATGCATAAAACAAAAATACATAGGATTTTAAAGGAAACCAATTCGTTACCAAAAAAAAAAAAGTTTAGGGACCTTGAGCTAAGAACTCCTTCATTAGAGGACCTGTAGTGTCAAAACTAAACATGGGGGTTACATTTGGATTACGGCGCCTCAGGCTCCCATCACTGGAAACCTCTGGTGCTGTTCAGCCCTATGTTATTGGATTGACTTCACAGAGCCAACAGAAAGCCTTTGAGTCGTTTGAAGAGCAACCAAGTACCCACCTTTTCCTGCCTAGTGCAAGCTGTGAGGTCTCCTGGCTCCAGCTTCCCCACAGGGAAACAGTTTTGGGGAACTAGAGGGTTCCAGGGGAGACAGGCACTGGAGTTCCTGAACCCTTTGACCCGACTGCCCTTCTCACCTCCAGCCGCCCCAATCGCTGTCTGGTTTCCTTCTTCTTCAGAATTAATTTCATCTTCGAAAAGAAGTCACCATCATCTCCTTCTTCCCTGGAGGATGAGAGAAGTGGGAAGTTTCAGGGTGAGCCATGGAATCTGCCCCACAGGCCATAGGTCTGGAGTCTGAGTCAACAAATCCCAGCAGGTGCACACCTGTCCCCAGTCCCAGCATCACCCTCCACCAATCATAATCCTGAGAACAAGCATTTCTATGATAGCTACACATCCTGTGAAGAAGGCAGCACAATTTTTATCACCCCTGTTTTACAGTTTCAGAGAACTGAGGCTCCAAAAAGTTAGATGATTTGTCCAGTGTCACACAGCCAGAAGACAGAAGAACCAGGATTCAGCGCTGTGCTTTCCGACTCCAGACCTACCCTTCCACTATGCCGCACTGCCTGGGAGCCGGGCCTCCAGTTCCTCGTGTGCCCTACCTGCCTCCCAAAGCCGCTGTGAGCATGCCATGACACGATGGAGATAAAAGGAAATACGAACACGATTTTATCAGCTATGATGGTTGGGTCATTCTATCCTCTTCAGCTCTATCGCTGATGCAAGAACCAAGGTCCCCAGCTCCAACCTCAGACCCAGCAGCCTGGGTCTTTGCCTTCTATGAGACCTACAGTCTCATAATATTTAGAACTTGATAGGGTCACAGATGGGATTTAAGGAAGGAAGAGAAGCAGCTCCTGTTGGCCCACAAGTCAGTTAACTTGTCCAGAGTCAGTGGGATTCGAAATCAGATCTCCTGACTCCAAAATTAGTGCTCTACCCATTACATTATAATGTGTCTTACAAAGTGCTCTTTCCAGGAGTAAACAGTCTTTCCAGTCTTTGAGGCCCTCCTGCTGTTTCCAATCATCTCTCTTACTTTCATCTGGATTTGCATGGATCCTTCACCCTCATCTTGCTTACCTCATTTTTTTTCTTTTTGGAGGGGGAAAGGCAGGGCAATTGGGGTTAAGTGACTTGCCCAAGGTCACACAGCTACTAAGTGTTAAGTATCTGAGGTCAGATTTGAACTCAGGTCCTCCTGACTCCAGGGCCAGTACTCTATTCATTGTGCCACCTAGCCGCCCCCCACCTCATTTCTAGATGAATAGGTTGAGTCCCAGAGAAGTACAGCTTATCCAGAGTCACACAGGAACCAGCAACCAGGCCAGGGGAAGGATTTAGGTGCCCTGACCCCTTTGCATTCATTATTCAGTTTATCTGTGACCATCACCCAATAAAATGATGGAAGGCCAGAGGTCCCAGGTAGATGGGGCTCAATAAGCAAGCAAGCTGCTAGAATAGGTCCCTAGCAAACTGTGGCCTCCACTATTTCTAGGAGATAACAATCTCACCTGGGCAGTGTCACAGTGTCCTGCCTTGCCATGTAGGGTAAGGAGACATTAGGCAGCACAAGCTAGCTTTCAGACTAGATATCTAAAAATCTAAGCAACTTCTCCTTCTGAGCCCTCAGTCCTCCAACTGAATGAAAGGAAGGGTACTTATGGAGAGGAATGGGGCGTGGGGTGGGGCAAGCATAAAGGGAAAAAGAGGACTCTGGGAAGAGGATGGGAGAGGAGTTCACTGCCAGCTGAGTGACCTTCTCATGCAGCCAGCCCATGACTCCCATCCCTTCCTTCTGTTTATGGGAAAAAAAAAGTCAGTAAAGAAAACAGGACATGCAGAAGGAAGAGAGGGGAAAAGAAAATGTGTGACCTCAACCCCTCTTTTCTATTGGGCTCCTTCTCAACAATAATCAAACCTTTTGAAGTGGGCTTCTTAGGAAATAGAGCTGATTTGAATTCCCTGATTGGATTTCAGGAAGACTGAACGTCTCTCATCAATGAGTAGCCCAGAGAGGTCAGCCAGCCTCTTTTGTGCTCCCAGACACAAAAGAAGAAATGAGAAAAGGTGAAAGAAACAAAAATGATTTCTATCTGAAGAGTAGAGGCAGGAGGTGGGGGTGTGTGTGAAAGAGCCTCAAGGCCATGAAAACTCCTCATAGAGGAAGACGGTGAACAGTTGTTTAGTCTGCCTGAGGAAGAATCAAAGAGAAAACGGGCTTGAAACTGCAGCAGCACCTTTCCTACAGCAAAAAACTGGAAGCTAAGGGGGTTCCCATCTATTAGGGAATGGATGGATGGGATTATGACCTATCACTGTAACGGAATAAGACTCTGTTAGAACAAAGGATGAAAGGGACATTTTGGGGAAACCTGGGATGACTTATATGAACTGATGCTCAGGGAGGTAGGCAGAACCTCCTGGTGACCTCAGCATTGTAAAGGAAAACAAGCTTTGAAAGATTTGGAAATCCTGATCAATGCAATGACAGTACAGTCCCAGAAGACAGAGTATGATACCTTCAGACATGTGAAGGACAAAAGATGAAGAATGAGATGTTTTATTTCCAATTTAGGAACTGGCTTTGTTTGACTACGTATATTTGTTATGAGGGTTTTCATTTTCTTTTCCTATGATGGGGAGGGAATGTTGGAGAGAGAAAATAAATGCTTGATTATGTGGAAAAAATTTTTTTTAATTTCAGAAAAACTGTAGCAGGAGAGATTTAGAGTGAATACAAGGGAGAATTTCCTTTTAGTGAAAGTTTTTGGAATTTGCAGTGGATGAGCTGGAGAGGGAGGAGGCTGAGTCTCTGGATGTTCCCAGAGATGGCATTAATTCCCATCCTTCTACAATAAGGAAGATATAGTCCAGAGGAGAGGATTTAGTACAATCCTACATCTGTCTGCAGTGGAAGGAGCCTCAGAGGGAATCCAGACCAACCTCTCCATTTTTGTACAGAAGAAAACTGAGGACCAGAGAGTGAAGGAATCTGACTCCTCTTTCTTTACATTGTAGAACTGATAGGCTTTACAACTCTTTATGAGGTAGATTCTTAACCTAGGCATACCATGTGCTTAGACAGCCTTGGTAGGTATAAAAATAGCTCCCCAGCAGGAAGAGATGCCAGGGCCCCAGAACATTACAGATCTGACATTTTATCTTCCTTCTTAAAAGGACAGGTCAGCTTCACTAATCTGCCATGGAACAGTTGTTGCTGTCAAAGCCAGAATCAGACAAACAGTGTCTTCTCCCCAGGGTCCTATCCCTCCTACTGCAGCTAAGGGGGATTGTCAGGGAGTCTGAGGGATGAAGAAGAGACTGAGGTCCTCTAAGGAAATGGGTCTAGGATGGGCACAACTGTCAAGGCTTCCAGTCCATACCCTAAATAATAAGACTAATAACACTTATATATCATTTTAAGGTTTCCAAAGCTCCTTACATACACAGTCTTATTTGACTTGATCCTTAAAACAACCCTATGAGGTAAGTAGTATTATTATCATTATTTTACAAGTGTGGCAACTGAGGCAAACAGAGTTAAGTGACTTGTCCATGGTCACAAAGCTGGTAAGTGCCACTAGTAAGCACACTGGGAAACATAAGAGGCAAGACTTAAATCTGCCTGATTCCAAATCCAACACTCCATCCATGGTACCACTGAGCTCCTTCTCTACCCAGGCAGGCCATAGAGACAGCATGGGGCAGCAGAGAGAGCCCTAGATTGGAAGGCAGGAAGACTTGAGTTTGGGTGATGTCTGGGATACTTACTATGTGATCCTGACCATGTCATTTAACCTTCCTCACCTGTAAAAAGGGGATAATAATAGCACGTTCCTCACAGGATTGCCTGGAGGAGGAAATGAGATGCCATGTGTAAAGCACTTTGCAAATGCTGAAGTGCTCTCTCCATTAACAGCCCTCTTGAATGAGGAGAGGGGATCCTGGGCCTGGAGGTCAGCAGATGTGAGTTCACACTCGGCTGCAGATTTACGAGGTGTGACTCTGGGCAAATCACTGAATCTCTCTGAGCCTCTTTTTTCTCCTGTTAAAAAGAGGGAGATTGGATTCAATGGCCTTCTTAAAGACCTAAATCCGTGATCTTTGATAAATCTAAATCTCTGTGCAGGAGGGGAATGGGTATAGTCACCTGGACAAGTCCAACTAGCAATGCAAGGAGACAGAACAGAACTGCCTCCTGCACAGCCTCCGGGGAGGGAATATTTCTAATCTTTGGTGACTTTCAATTCATGCAAATGTCGCACAAGATTTTGTGCTGCCTCTGCTGGCTGGGGCCAGAGTGTAGCTTGTTGAAGGACATTTCGCCAGAACATAAGGGTGGGGCCTGGTAAAAGTGTCCTGTGTCTACTGGCTAGGATTCATCCCTTAGAACCCTATTAAGAAGCCACATCAGAATGATCAGATGAGATCTAAAGACCACCCTATCCTGCCAAAGCATTCTAGGAGAATAAAATTATTTTGGCTTGGAGACTAAATGGGAAGCTCATAAAATCAAGATGGCAAACTTATGTAGTGATGGAAGGACCTTTCCCTAGCTGAGGAGTAGACTGAGGGCTTCCTAGTTAGCGAGTTTCCTAATTATGAATCTTATTGGCCAATTCAATTAAGAGGGACCAGATAGGACTAAACTCTTAGCTGATTTTCTTGCCCTCAAGTCACTTCCTTCTCCAATCTACCCTACATGTAGCTGGGTGACTCATGTTCCTAAGACAGTGTTGATCATGTAGCACCCCACAAACTTTATTGGCTATAAGTGGCACCATAGTGCACAGAGCACTGGGCTTGGAATCAGGAAGACCCATCTTCACTGACTAGCTGTATGACCCTGGAAAAGTCACTTCACCTTGTTTGCCTCAGTTTCCTCATCTATAAAATATGCTGGAGAAGGATATGGTAAACCACTCCAGTATCTTTGCCAAGAAAACCCCAAATGGGATCACAGAGATTTGGACACAACTGAAATGACTGAACAATAAAATCTGCCTAGAGAATTAAGTATGAACTCCTCCCTCACTCTGGCATTCAAAATCTTCCATAAATATATCAAAATTCTCCACTCTGGATCATAGATCTGGTGTCAGAAGGGACCTCCAAGGCCGTTTAGTTCAATTCCACTTCAACCGGGTTAAATACACTCTCCTTCCTCCTGTTTCTCGTATATTTTACCTAGACCTCTACTTCTCACTCTCCTCTGTATCACAATTTTGGATTTGGTTTTCTTTTTAAATGACAGAATGTAAGCTCTTGAGGGCAGGAACAGTTTCATTTTTGTCTCTGTAGCTCTAGTCTGGTACAATGCCTAGCACATTTGCTTTTCTTTTTTTAGTGATTTCAGTCACATCCAACTCTCTGTGACTCCATTTGGGGTTTTCTTGGCAAGTATACTGGAGTGGGTTGCTATTTCCTGCTCCAGCTCATTTTATAGATGAAGAAACTGAGGCAAGCACAGGGTGAAATGACTTGCCCAGGGTGACATAGCTAGTAAGCATCTGAGGCCAGGTATGAATTTGGGTCTTCTTGACTCCAGATCTGGCATTCTATTAACTTGGCACACAGCAGGTGTCTAATAAATGCTTGTTGATTGACTGATTGATCTGTGTGTTGATCCTCCTTCACTCCCTGTTAGATGGTAGGCAGCTTGAGAACAAGACCAACAATGTATCTATCATTGTATCCCCAGTGCCTAGCACAGTGCCTTCTCCATAATAACTGGTACTTAATAAATCTTAACTGAAATCAAATAGGAGTCCTCCTGGCACTTCCTTCTTGCTTAGGATAAATGCTACACTCTCTAAACCTCTCCTATTGTCATCTGCATGTGTGCCCGTAGACCACTCTCTATGTAAATTGTCAAGTCTTGCTGGACCCTCATTTAGCTTGGGACTAGGGGATGATGTGAGATCCAGAGAGCATCATTCAGAAAACAGCAGTGGTTTGGGGGATGTGAAGAGGGAGGGAATCAAGCTTATTCCTGAAAGTATTGGGGGTATGAATGGCTTTTGCCAGTTGAAGCTTGTAAGATTAATACTGTTAGACAAGAAACTAACATCCCCACCATCCTCCCACCCAATCGAGGGCTGACTGGAAGAAGATCTGTTCCACCTAGGCAGGTCCATGCCTCTGTAGGACTCACCTGGCCCGGCTTGTCTCAGGCCCACCTTCTTGCAGGGAGGAGCTGGGTCCTGCCACTGCTCCAGCTGCCTCATCGGCTCTCCTTCGAAAAGACTGGCTTCTCTGGACCTGCCTCAGCACGCTGCTTTTGATATCCAACAGGGTCGACATGACTGCTCTCCAGAGGGCTAGAGGGAGGAAAGGAGACATGCGGTCAGGTGTGCTCAGCCCAAATGGTCCACAAAACTCAAATTCAATTTGACAGGCATCTATTAAGTGCCATATAGAAGATACAATACTGGCTGCTGGGAATAAAAAAAGGCAAAACAGCAAACAGTACCTACCCTCAAAGGGTTTACGTCTTACTGGAGAAAAAGAATATGTAAACAGGTTAGGAAATTATGCGATAATAAGAAGAGGGAGAACGCTAACAACTGGGATGTCAGGAAAGGCTTTTCACACCAAGAATCACCTGAGCTGAGTTCTGAAGGAGGCTAAGGATTCTAAAGAGTCCCAGGTGATGAGGGCATGCATTCCAAAAATGGAGGAATGATGGAACGTTGAGTTCAGGAAATACCAAATAGTTTAGCTGGAAAGTAAAACAATGATCTCCAAAATAGAGGCTGTGTCCTGCTTCCCAGCAGAACAATGCCCTGGCCCCAAAATGTGATCAGTCAATAGGAGGGTTGGAAAAATAAGTTATGTCCACTCTCCCCACAACAGCCAGCAGTGGGGTGTGTCTCCAACAAGGAACCTTCACTTTTTTCTCTCCCTCCTTCTCTATCTGTGTCTGACTCTGACCCATTCCTCTCAAGGGGATAATATAACCTAATCCCTACCCAGGCATCCAAAGCAGCAGCGGTGTAAGCTGCTTTGAGAAAAATTCCCACAGCAACCCTCATACCCACCCTCTGTCCCCCAGCCCTGCAGCAGCAGGCAGTGATTGATGACCAGTAGCTCCACCCACTCCTCTCTTTAGAGCGAGGCAAAGTAAATGGACCAGGATGAACAGGTTTGTACTCTTCACATTCTTTCACTCCAAAACCACCTTTTCCAAGTTTTCCTCTTACTTTCAAAGACACCACCAACCCTCCCTTCATCTGCCTTCTCACTCTCCCTCAGCCCACATCACTCATGAGGTGCTGAGTCTTGTCCTTTCCACCTCTTCCACATCTCAAATGCAGGCTCTAGCCCCCTTTCTTTCCTTACATGGCCACCACCCCTCATCAAGGGCCTCTTCACCTCTCACCTTGCCTCTAGTTTGCCTCCTTTCCAGTCCATCCCCCACATTGATGCCATACTAGTTTGGCTAAAGTGTGGGTATGACAGTGTCCTTCCCCTACTCAAGAAAGGACAATGGCTCCCTGTTGACTCTAGAATCAAATATTATTACATCTTTATCTCATCCTTTTTACATTTCTGTGTTTGTATTTTATAATACATATACTTACTTTTAATTAATTTGTTTATTTTAGTCTTCAACATTCAAGGTTATAAGATTTTGAATTCCAAATTCTTTTCTCCCTCCCCAAGACGGCGAGCAATCTGATATAGGCTATATATATATATGTGCAAATATATTAAACTTATTTCTGCATATAATGCATATAATTATTAGTACAGTAATACATACATAATATATAAAAATAAGCAAACACAGGTACATCTAAATTTTTTACAGATACGAGCGTATCAACACAAAAGTTTAGAGATGTCTGAAGTGGAGATGTGAAGGGGAGAACTGTGAACTAAATAGGAAGAGGCAGCCCAGAGCCAGACTGAGAAGAATTTTCAATACTAAGATGAGGAATTTATATTTTATCCTAGAGGCACAAGAAAGTTGTAGAATATTCTTTAGCTTGGAAGTGGAGGGGTCTAACCTGTGCTTTTAGGAAGAATATTTTGGTAGCTATATAGAAGATGAATCAGAGAAGGAAGAGGCTAGAAACAGGCTACTGTAATAATCCAACTGAAATATGATAGTCTATACAAGAATGGTAGGTAGCCATGTGAGGATAGAAAGTGGGACAGAGGAGAAAGATACTCGGAGAGAGAATCCACAAGACTTGGGGGTGGGACCTGAAAGTTGAAGGAAAGATAATAATGGTTGAGGTGGCTAACTCATCTCCATATGGAAAACTGGTCAGGGCAGGGTGTGAACATCTGCCAAGCCTGAAGGGCCCCCACTCTATATGCTAGGATCTTTTTATACTGTTAGGTGACCAGAAAGCCACCTCAATATAGCCTGAGACCACAGGGAAGATGAATCAACAACTAGGTGGCTTAAGCCCCAGCATTCTCAGTCAATCAAATCTTTGGGACAGTTTTCTTGATTTTCAGGAAAATAACTAACCTAACCTACTTGGTGAAGGGGTGGAAGGGACCCCTTCTATTATATTCCCTTTCATAGCTTTCTGTCTCATACTACTCTGATGCACTTATATTATAACTATCTGTGTATATTATTAGGTTACAAACTCAATGATAGCAGGACCTATGTCTGCTTGGAACAGGAAAGTTTGGGGCCTTAGGTAAGCATCATGTTCCCCTGATTCATGCTTCAGACCTAAATGAATGACAAAAGGACAAGGCCACTCCCCCCTCCCCCCACAGCTGAGTATATCTCCTTCTCCACCATCTTGGAATAGATCTACTAAGTTGAAATCATGTATGAGTTCAGTTCAGTTTTTGGAGACCCAGAACTCTAGGTTGAATTTCCTGCTACTTTTCCTGATTTGTCACCCCATTTCCAACTATCTTGTGTTTGGAAAGGGAACCCTCACTCAATCCAGCCCTCCCCTTCAGCTATCAACCTTGATCTCCCTCTTCCCTTTCTTTCACTGACAAACTCCTAGAAAGAAGTGTCTACACTTCATAACTGGCTCTAAGCCAACCTCTATTTCCTGACCACCCTACTTACTTCCTGGGCTCTTCCAATCTGGCTTCAAACCCAAACTTCTCTCCTTGAGGTTGCCATGAATCTCTTACTCCATCCAAGGCTTTTTTTCCCCCCAGTTCTCATCTTCATTGATGTTTCTAAAGTTATTAGTCTGTGGACCTCTCCCTCTCTCTAAACACCTCCTCCCATATCTTTCAGGACAGAAGAAAGATAAGAAAGCTCATTTCCTTTCAAAATGTTCTTTCCAACTCTTTTATAGCCCGCTTTCTATTGGAGCCCAAATAACCTCAATCTTGTCTGTGACTGTTTTCCTGACTTGATTTTGTCTTCTCATTCTCTGCTTGAAATGACCTTCCTTCAAATTTTAACCAGACTTTTTCAGCTCTGTTTGAATCATGGTCTCTCCAGGGAGCCTTCTCAGAGGACTCCAGGCCACTATGATTTCTTTTCCCACCCCACCCTTCTGAGTCTTTTGGTACTTAATGGTATAGCAGAAAAATATCAGACAACTTAAGAGTTGCAAGTTTTGAGAAAGAAGGGCCAGCAAACATGATCTGTCTCTCCAGGGGTTCATGGTCCAGGAAGCATAGAGAAAAACACTTGTTTCCCAGCAAGAGAATTTTCTAAGGACATCCCAGATGAAGCCCAGCAGGGGAACTGCCATCAGCACCTGAAAATGCTAGTGAAATGGACTGCCATTAGCAGAGAAGCTTGTTTGGAGGGCTAAGATTAGAGTTGTTGATGAATATTTCCATGTCACTTATCTTTTATTGGCTGTCCCCAGGAGGGAAACAGGCCTCTTGCTTCCACTAATGGGCCCTATTCTTCACTTTTTCTACCCTTCCTCCTCCTCCTTTTCTCTCTCTTTTTAATCAAAACTCAAGAGAGGAGGGCTTTGGGAAAAGAGACCTCAAGATGCTGTTTCTTCAGGTGTCTAGCAGCTTTGGCTCCTGGAAGTGGTTAGTGGTATCCCTCAAAGGGCTCAGGGTTAGATGTGTTGAACTTAGTCTGCATTTAATCTAGGGAAACAAAGGTAAGGGAAAAGCAGCCCTTGTGGAGCAGGGAATGGGAGAAGTCTAGCATGATAATGCCATTAATAGTAACATATATTTTTACGGTACAGCACATTACCGATCCTCATATACCACCCTCTCTCCTTAGTGGTTCCAAACATCTGCTGAGCCCTAGGTGGTTCTAACTTTTTCTAAACCTAGTTAGTTCTTGGTTCACAGTTGTCTTCTCTACCCCACCTCCTCCATTATTTTTGAGGACTTCAAGATTCTCATTGACAGCCAAATCAGATGAATCCTTAGCCTCCTCAGCTCCATCAATTTCTCCTTCCAGCCTCACTTCAATCACAAAACTTAGCCCACTCCTTCTCCAAGAAGTGTATCATTGGGGAAGGAGGAAGGAAGGGAGAGGAAGGGTGAAAATTTCAAACTCAAAATCTTTTAAAATTTGAATGCTGAAAATTGACTTTACATATAATTGGAAAAAATAAAACACTATTAAATTTTTTAAAAAGAAATCAGGGAATCAGACAAAAAAAAGAAAAGAAATGTATCATTAATATCCATGTTTTTTGACCACAACCTTGAATCCTTCCACTTCTCCCAACCTCTCACTCACATTAAACTTCCTCTTTGTTTGTAGCAAGATATAAGGAAGCAGAGACCCTGGTTACAATTGCAGAGCCAAGAGGAGCGGCCAAGTATAGCACTTGTAGTTACAGGAGATTAGAGGCTTTTCCTGGGCAAAGGCTGGAATGTACACCAGGAGAGAAGTGGCCATACCTGTCCCTGGATTATATCACCTCTGAAGCAACAAAAACTTGCAGACCCTCAGAACTAGTGACAAATGCTGGAGGAAATGAAGAAAAACAGATATGCTAATAAACTGCTGGTAGAGAATGGTCCAACCATTCTGAACAACAATTTGGAATTATGCCCAAAGGGCACTCTGTATATACCATTTGACCCAACAATACCTACTAGCTCTATACCCCAAAAAAGATAAAAGAAAAAGGAAAAAGACATATAATGTGCAAAAATATTTAGAGTATCTCTTTTTATGGTGCCAAAGAACTGGAAATTGAATAAAATATTCATCAGCTGGGGAATGCCTGAGCAAATTGTGGCATATGATTGTGACAGAGTACTCTTTTCCTATAAGAAATGATGAGGGGGCGGTCAGAAAAACAACAACAATAACAACATGGTAAGACTTATATGAACTGATGCAAAGTGAAACGAGAAGAGACAGGAAATCATGTGCACAGTAGCAGCAACGTGGTAACAATGATCAACTGTGAAAGATTTTACTTGGAGCAATACAATTATCTGAGACAATTCCAAATGACTCATGATGAAAAAACACTATCCACCTCCAGAGAGAGAAATAATGAACTCTTGAGTGCAAACCAAAATATAATTTTCTCTATTTCTTTTTTTTTTGCTTTTTTGTGATACGGCTAATAAGGAAATATATTTTGCATGATTTCACATGTATAATTAATTGCTATTTTACTTTCCTTCTCAGTAGGTGGGAGAAAAGGTAGGAGTAAGGGAAAAAATCTGGAATTCAAAATCCAAAAAGAAAAAAAATGTTTAAAAAATAAATAATAAATTACACACACACACACACACACACACACACACACACACACACACACACCCCTCTTCTTTTTTCCCCTTATCCTAGCCCTTGATCCTTTGACCCATTGCTATTTATCCAGTCCATCTCTTTCTGCTCTGGCTTCACTTGTTTCCATGCCTGGTTTTGTCCCCTATTGTCTACCCCTTTAATGCATCACTAATTACTTACTACCCTAGCATCCCCACCAGACCTTCAAGTTCTCATTCCTTACTACTTCCTGCCATCCAATTTCTCTCCTATTCTAACACTAATTAGTGTTGATGGAGAAAGCCACAAAATCAAGCTGATCTCACTAACTAAAAATGCATGGGCTCTTATCAATCCTTCTCTGTCCCCATCAACTCCTTTTCTCTGTCCCCACTGAGATTTTTTGTAAGAAGTTCAAGTCAAGTCAACAAGCATTTATTAAAGCTCTTACTGTGTGTCAGGCATTATGCTAAGTACCAGAGATACAAAGAAAGATAAAAGCACAGCCCCTGGTCTCAAGGAGCTCACAGTCTAATGGGGGAGACAATATATAAGCAACTACATAAGGACAAGATGAATGTAGGATAAACTGGAAATAATCAACAGAGGGAAGATGAAAGCATTAAGGGGTATAGGCAAAGACTTCTTGTAGAAAACAGAATTTTATCTGGGACTTGAAGGAATCCAGGGAAGCCAGGAGGTGGAAATGAGGAGGGAGAGAATCATAGACATGAAAATGCCCAGTCTAGAGATGATCGTTTTGTGTAAGGAGGCCACTGTTACTGGATCGAGGAGTACGTGAAGGGAGTTAGATTTCCAGACTTTGTCTTTTCTACTCCTTAGGAAGGAAGTTTCTTCTACCAACTCTCTTCTGTCTCCCTCACCCCACCCCCCACTATCCCCTCCTACTTCCCTAAGAAGACAGAGTCGGCCTGATAGGAATTCCTGCAGTTCCTTGTATCTATTCCTCAAAACCTTCCAGCATCATTACACTCTTTCCCCAACTTTCCTCTTGCCATAAGAGAAGATATATCCCTTACCAGACTGGTACACTGGGAAGACCACAGTTCTTAGATCAGAGGACCTGAATTCAAATGCCAGCTTTGCTACTTATGACCTGAATGACCTTGGGCAGGTTATTTCACCACTCTCTGGGTTGAGGTCACTTATATCTCCTTCTCTTTCTCCAAAGAGCTCCCTCCCTTTAAGTTTTGATTAAAAAGAGAAGGAAAGGGAGGAAGAAGGATGGAAAAAATGAAGAATAGGGCCCATTAGTGGAAGTAAGAGTCCTATTTCCCTCCTGGGCACAGCAGGTAAAAGGAAAGTGACACTCATCTCTGAAATTTGGGGGTTGGACTAGATCACGTGACCACATGATTCCTCCAGTGCCTCTAAATCTATGGTCCTATGATCTATTTTTTGGTCATCTTCCCTCTCTTAGTCATCTCATTCACTTTCTCTATGCAGATACCTCTATTTCCAATCCTTACTTCCTTTGGAGCTTCCCACTCGCATCTCTCTTTACTTTAGTACAGGTGTACCCAGGTGACCCATCAACACCTCTAACTCAACATGTCCAAAACCTAACTTATTTCCTTTCTCCTTGAATCTACTCCTCCTTCTGTTTCCTTCACTGGTGCCATTCTCCATCCAGTCTCCCATGTTCATCTGTAAATTGGGGGTAATAATAGTACCTACCTCACAGGATTGTTCTGAGGATCAACTGACATGATATAAAGTGCTTTGAAAAATTTAAAGCACTACATAAGTCTTTGCTATTAATATTATTATTAACATTATTGATGTTATTATTATAGTTATTATTGTAGCCTCAACCCCCTGTAAAATGCTCTTTGAGGACAAGGACTGTTGTTATTTTTGTCTAAAAATGTCCCCAGCTTTATCACAATACCTCACACACATTGTGCATTTAATAAATGTCTATTGAATTGAATTGACACCTCTCTACCCCATCCCCCAGCACCCCACAAAAGCAAGCATTTACTTCCAATAGGTAGTATAGGCTATTCCCACCGTTCTCCAGGTGAGGCAGAGTCACAGCAAACTGTATAGAACAAGATGCTTCAGGGGCTCCCATTTCCAGATGAAATTGTACCAATTGCATCTAGTCCTGGAACACTACAAGGGCTCTTTAATGATATCTATAACCTCACCATCCACATGGGAATAATCAAATGTATGAAAACTGCCTAGGGACCAGATTATGACATGCAGTTGAATGGGCAGTTCAGTGCATCACTTCTCAGATAGGAACTCCCTATAGGCAATGGGCCAGGGTCAGGACTGAACAAGAAGAGAATGAGCAATCACATATGGGAGAAAGCCTAACCCTTCCAACAATCCCAAGTTGCTTTCTAACAGAAGATGCAATCAGAGGGAGACATCCAATATATTGGGGAGATTCCTCCATGGAGGATATAGAGGAGGATATGGACAAGAATCAAAGGATCAGAAATGTGGCTGAGTCATGGTCTGTACTGGAAGAGGTGAAGGGAGTATTCTTGGTGACAAAATATTGTCTAGCAAACTCTTGTGATCCTTAAGACACAGGTTATACATTGTAGAGCTACTCCCACTAATGGAAGGGAGTTACATCAGGGATAATCCCCAAACAGCACGAAGTATATAAATCACAGATACACAGAATTGCAGGGCTGGAAGGGCTCTAGTCTTTTATTTGACAATATGGGAAAAATGAAGAAAGTGGGCCCCAGAGCAGGGAATGGACTTGCCCAAGCTCACACGGGTGAATGGGTGGCAGTCTCCTATTCCTACATTTGGCTTGAGAAGAAATTACAGTGTTCAGTACAGTGCTTGGCACATAGTAGGTATTTAATATTTACTGACTGATCATAGAATCTCTCTCTTCACCCCAACCCTAGTCATTTTTAAATGATGCTAATCAGGCCAATGGGGCCATGAATTTATCTTTCTTGAGCCTACACCCACTGAAGACTGAGAGAAGGAAGGGAGGGATGACTAGGGGGAGGTTGAGCTAGTATTAAATGCTTGTTACAAGTCATCAGCCAACTAGCCTGGGAAACCAAATCTAGCTAGAGATGTAGCCCCATTTGTGAAGCAGCTATTGACTGAGTCAGAGTCAAGCTGTCTGGGCTGGCTGTGACTGGCTCAGGGAGCTAGCCCGAAGCCATCACCTGCACAGCCAAACTGTGCTATTTGGAACTTGTACTGTCTCAGGACCCCCACCCCAAGCCCCAGTAAGGCTGAACAAAAAGGGGGTTGGACCTAGGGTCAAAAGGCCTGAATTCAAATCTCTTTATGACCCTGGATAAATCACTTATCCTTCCTGTACTGAGGTTTATCCATTTGGCAAATGAGGATCCTATCTGTTAGGGGTGTTATGAGGAAATCAGTTTAAAGCATTTTTTTTTAATGTAAGTTGCTTTTATTGTAAGGACACTTTATGCTTTTCAGAGCAACTTCTCTACTGTCACCTCTCTTCCTTATAGCAGCATTCCCATTTCACTGATGGGTCTGGAGAGGTGAAGATCACACAGCTGCACCTGATTCCTCCAGAAAACACCTCTCACAGACAAGTAGTAGAAATGAAATGAACACAGGATCACAAATTTGGAGCTAAAGGGGAACCTGGAGGCTTTCTAGTTCAACCATCATTTGGGGGGGGCTCAAAGAGCCTGTCTTGCTGTCTCCATTTTAGCAAATTTTTTTTTTGGTCAGGTACCTACAATGTACAAGGTATTGTGCTAGGTGCTAAGGATACAAAGAGAAAAATGGACCCTACCCTCAAACTTATATATGACAAATTCTCTTTATTATGGATATCTTTTGTTTTGACATCTTATTTATCTTTAATATATCCCTCCGTACCAAGAGAGCCATTGCTTGGTAACAAAGATTAAAGGCAGGGGGGAGTAATTTTGCAAAATTAACCCACATATCGATAGCATATGACAGCATATGCAATAATTCATACCCAAAGGCCTCTAATTCTGCAACAAAGGGCAAGAGATACATTTTTCTCATCTTTTCCAAGGTCAACCCTGACACTCATGTTTTAATGTAAAACCCTTGAATGTGGAATCAAGGCAAGTGAGTTCAAATCCTAGCTCTGATACTTGGATAAAGCATTTAATTTTTCTGTCAAAGGCAACAATAGCTAATATTTACACAACATTTTAAGGTTTGTAAAGCATATTCCCATATATGATCTCATTTGAACCTTGCAAAAACCCCATGCATCTATTATCACTCTCATTTTACAGATGAGGAAACTGAGACTCAGAGATTAAGTGGCTTGCCCAGGCTCACACCTCTAGTAACCATCTGAGCATGATTCCAACTCAGGTGTTTCTGGCTCTGAGCCCAAAGTAGTATATCCATCTGCTATACCAAGCTGCTTCTCATTGTGCCCAGATGACTTAGGTGATCCCTTGGGGGTCCACCCTTCAAGCTTTAAATCTGATAAGCTGAAGCCACCCTGAAGCGGGCTCTGCCACCTTCATAGTTGAGCAGGAGGCAGCTGAGGCTCTGACTGTTTGGGAAGCTGGCAGTCCCTCAGGATTTGAGAAGCTGCTTACTCACCTCAGACTGCAATTATCACAAGCAGCCCTTGCTTCTGCCTGCTGTGAGGGGGCAGGGAATGTTTCCACAACTTTTTAGGCTGTCTTGGCACCGCATCCTCTTAATTGCATTTTGAGCAACAATTAAGTATTTAAATAAGAGCAGACCCTTGCTGATTTTCTCAGAGGAGCTAGGAAATGGGGGAGCTAAAGAGGGCTATTACTGAATTAACACAGGATCAATTGGCATACGCTTTCTGTAGACACATTACTCCTTCCAGCAAGGCACCCTGATTGCTGTGAATAGCATCTTAATTTGAAATTGCTTCCTAGGAGGGGTAAACCCAGTCTTTGTTTGCTTCACCAGGGTTCTCAGCTGAGGAGGCTGCTCAGCAGCAGCAGCCACCTCCAAGAAGGGGAAGGAAAGAAGGAAGAAGGGAGGGAGGAAAGGAAGAAAGGAGGGAGGAAGGGAGAGACAGGAAGCCATAGAGTCACAAATTGGAAGACCATTAACTCTTTCAGGCAGCCAGTTAGAAGAAAGCCTTGTCTTAGATACCTGGAGACAGTCAGTCAGTCAGTCAGTCAGTCAGTCAACAAGCATTTAAGTACAAACTATATGCCAGGCACGAATTGGGGATACAAAGAAAGAAAAAGTGGTCCTTGTCCTTCAGAAGCTCACATTCTAATAGCAGGATATGACCTTCTCGAATGTACATGTAAGATGAGCCTAGCTTTTAAAATAATTGCCCTGGATGTACTGAAGACAGCTGGAGTTTTAATGTTAGCAGATGAACTGGGGACAGGTCTTCCAGTTGCCAGTGTCTCCTTATTTTTTTCACATAATGATAGCTCTAGATCTGGAAGAGACCTCAGAGGCCATCAAGTGTATTGCCCCTCCCCCTTTTTTTTGCTTTTTGGAGGGGGGAAGGGTAGGGCAATTGGGGTTAAGTGACTTGCCCAAGGTCACACAGCTAGTTATTCCCCTTCATTATACAGGTGGGGAAATTAAGGCCTAGAGAGGCTAGGTGGCTTGCCCAGGGTTATATAACTAGTTAATGTATCAGGTAGGAAGGATTCAAACTCAGCACTTCCTGACTCTAGCTCCAACATTCAATCTACCAAGCTGCCTGTCTGTCCCCAAACTCCTGAGGTACTCTGCTTTGACCTCTCTTAATCATGTTCCATTTTGTATCACGCTCATTTGTATATGTGCCATATTCTCCTGCCAGTAAGACAAAGACATCACAAAGGAAAAACTGAGGCTCAGGAGGAAGTAAAGTCATTTTTACCTATGGTCACACAAGTAAAATCATCACATGCAGGACACAATCTTCTCAATGTTGAAGGCACACTATTGAGTTCTTGTATTTGTTGAAATGAACTGAATGGATTGAGAAAAGATGGGAGTGACTGGTCTGACTGGCATCAGACCCCTACTTCTTGGAGATCCAAAGAGGAAAGAACACCTGCTGAGAACGAAGGCTTCTAGGCAATGTAGACTCTTCTGAGCTGGACACATTGGGACCTGGAACCTCCTTTCCTTCCTCATGAATCCTGATTGGTGTTTGATGTTTGGCCTCATGGGTCCTTCTCTTTGAAATAGAGTGGCAACTTTGCCTGGGAGAACTACAGACTTTTCATCAAGGAGAAAGACTCTTAAGATCTCCCCTCTCTGGGGGATGCCCATCAGTTGGGCAATGACTGAACAAATTGTTATATGAATGTAATGGAATATTGTTACTCTATAAGAAATGATGAGCAGGTGCATTTCAGAAAAACCTGCAAAGACTTACTTGAACTGATGGATGATGAGTGAAATGAGCAGAACCAGGAGAACACTGTACACAGTAATAGCAACATTGTGAGATGATCAATTTTGATAGACTTAGCTCTTCTCAGCAATACAGTGATCTAAGGCAATTCCAAGAGACTCGTGATAGAAAATGCTATCCCCATTCAGACGAAGAAATATGGAGTCAATGCAGAGCAAAGCAGACTATTTTCTCTTTTTGTTGGTTTTTCTTTCTCGTAGTCTTTCCCTTTTGTTCTGATTCTTCTTTTACAGCATGACTAATGTGGAAATGTGTTTAATAGGATTGTACATGGATAGCCTGTATCAGATTGCTTACTGACTTGTGGAGGGGAGAAGGGAGGGAGGGAGAAAAAAAACTGGAACTCAAAACCTTAGAAAAGTGAATGTTGAAAACTATCTCTACGTGTAATTGGAAAAAAATAAAATAATATTAAGTGTGGGGGGAGGGTGGAGAGAGATCTCCCCTCTCTGAGAGGAATCCTGTTGCATTTCCCTTTCCTTACCCCCATCCCAGAAATTTTTTCACCTTTTTTTGAATACTTTCAGTCTTGGGCATGCACTATTTCATGAAGCCGCTGAGGTTCTTGCTGGACAGTTCTGTTCGTTAGAACATGCTTCTTTATACTGAATTAAAATCTGCTACCCACTGATCCTAGCTCTGCCCTAAGAAGGAGATGGTGGTTATATTCCCCCAGACCTGGGCAGATCCTGTCTGAGGGATGGAGATAAAGAATCCAGGCATTTCATCAGAGGGTACCTTTGGCCACCCCAGTTGGTTTCCCTGACTCAAGTCTCCTCACTGCAATCCATCCTCCCCTCAGTTGACAAAGAGGTGTTTCTAAAGCTCAGGTTTGACCACATCACCCTGACCTCCTATTTAATAAACTCCAGTGGCTCCCTATGACCTTCAGGACCATACAGAAAACGCTCAGATAGGCTTTTAAAGCTGTTTACAACCTGGCCTCTTCCTACCTCTCCAGTCTTCTCCCACTTTATTGCCTACTAAATACTCTCTGTTTCACTGACCTTGGACTTCTTGCAGGTCCTCACACATGATGTGTCATTCCCTATCTACTGGCATGTGTCCTGTGTCTGGAACACTCACCCTCCTCACCTCTGCCTCCTGTCTTCCTTGGCTTCCTTCAGTCTCAGTGCAAATCCTATGGTCTGCCTGAAGCCTTTCTTGGAACTCTCCTCTTCCCTACCCAGTGCTAGAGCCTTCCTTCGAGATCACTTCCCATTTGTTCTTGCATGTACATAATTGTTTGTGTGTTGTTTGTTTCATTAGAACGTGAGCTCCTTGAGGGCAGGGACTGTGTTTTTGCCTTTCTTTGGGTGCTAGCATTTAGCACAATGCCTGGTGAAGAGTAAACACTTAATAAATGCTTGTTGATGATGGATGATGCTATCCTATTCCTCAAGGGAATTGGTCGGTGGGTATAGGCTCCTCCTACTTCCTCAGTTCCCTCTCTCCTATTCCTGGATTTTATGACTGCCCTAGGAAAAGTGAGGAAAGCCAAGAAAGGATGAAGTGAGGGGTCATAAGAACTCCCACTGGAAAAGAATGTGTGTGAGAGAGGAGCTAGAGATAGGGAAAGGTGGGTAAGGGCTCCCCCAAACTCTGGTTCTCAGTGGACAGTCACACTTCCCCCTCTTCTGCTCTCACAATGGAACTGTGTCTCTCTCCATCCCTCGCTGCCTAATGACAATCTAGCTCAGGATGTTCCCATTTTAAAATGTCAAGGTTTTCCAGGAAAACAAGGTGTGAGATCAGGTGGGTGCTGGTCTCTACACTGCAGCTACAGGTAGCATGTTCACTGTGCCTACTTACTCTTTCTTAAAAACAGAAACCTGCCCTTTCTGATCAGCCCAAGTATTCTGGGCTGAAGAGTGTTGCCCCAGGGAGCAGAATGGCACCTGCACCATAGCAGAGCTCCCCTCTACCCAAACTCTCATAACCCTTGCTGTATCCCACTCTACCCAGTCTTTCACAGCTAGGAATCTTGTGTTTCTATGGGAGGGCAGGGATGACAGCTGGGAATCATAGGATTTAGAGCTGGAGGAGACTTCAAAAGTCACTTCTCATTTTGCAAATAAGGAAGCTGAGGTCCCCAAAAGTTAAGTAGGTCATCCAAGGTCACATAGGTAGGAAGTCATGGACCTGGATTTCAAACCTAATTGACTCTAGATCTAATACTCCTCCACTCCATCATGCCACCCACCATTTTACTTTTATTGTCAACATACCCTTTCTTTGGATGGTCACAATGATGGAATCCTAACAAAGCTGCCCCCAGTCCCAATATTCTAACTTCATTATAGGCCCCACTTAAGAGCAGGTCCACTGTACCTACCTGACCCTTTCCACCTCCCATTTCTCCCCCCTTACCCCCCAGCCGTCAACATCCTAACTTCTTCATATTTGCCTCATTGCTCACTAGAACAAGTGCGTCCATGAACTCACATTACTCATAGAACAGCAAGTATATCCATGTGATGGGAACCCAGCTACTGCCTCTACCTAGCAACAGCCCCCCAGACCCATTCCACATATTTGAACAGGTGTGTTCTTGTATTCAATCATAATCACCTCATCCATCTAGCCCAAGACAGGACCATGATACCTAACTATCCATCTTGAACAGACAGGACCACAATAATTAGCCAACTGGAGGGCAGCATGACCAGAACGTTTAACCACTGAACCATAGATGACACCTCTCCTCCATTATCTAATCCCTTAACAAACTCTTCCTGCCTTTTTAATATTAATCATATTCCTATATTCCATGTAAATTTTGCTGTGTAATCAGCATTTTTACCCTATAAAAATCCACCTTGCTCTCTCTGAAGTTGCTGGTTCCTCTTAGAACTCAGCTTGCTTCATGAGAGGCATCAATCTCAATAAATGCCTATATTGCATTTGAGGGGGTCTGACTCTGAATTCTTTGGAACAGTTCTACCACAACACATCATGAAGCCCCAACAGTTTTTGGGTGGGCAGAGCAACAACAATAGTCCTAGTAGGGACAGTGGAAAGAGTCCTAGATTTGAAATAAGGGGAATAGGGTTTGAATCCTGGCTCTACTGACTAGTGCTTTGATAGATGAATAAGTCTCTTGACCTCTTTGGGCCTCAGTTTCCTAATTTGTAAAATGACGAGATTAGACAAGATGACCTTCGAGGTCCCTTCGGCATCTCTTTTCCTATGAGCATCTGCCTGTCACAAGTGAGCTACCCTGCCTTTCCCTTTACTAGAAACACTTCCATCATACTGGCCACTTCTTCATTTGCCTCACACTTAAGTCTCTGACCCTATAATCTTCACCCATCAATTACTTCCCTATCTCTCCCTATCCATATCCTCTTCCATATCTGCTGAGTGTCCATCCATCCATATTTCTTGGAGACAGCTAGGTGGTGCAGTGGATGGAGCACTAGGCCTGGAGTCAAGAAGACCTGAGTTCAAATTTGGCCTCAGACACTTACTAGCTGTGTGACCCTGAGCAAGTCACTTAGCCCTGTTTGTTTCCATTTCCTCATCTTTAAAAATGAGCTGGAGAAGGAAATGGTGAACTACTTCAGTATCTTTGCCAAGAAAATCCTCAGTGGGGTTGTGAAGAGTTGGCCATGACTGAAATTGCTGAACAAACCTATTCCTTGGCTCAGGTCCCTGGCTGTGGCCGTTAATGATATAGCCACTAGATGGCAGAGCTGAAGTTTCGGGGGTGTTGCTGGTAAAAAATAAAAATAATAATAATAATAATATGATCATGCATCTATATCCTTTGATCCAGCAATACCACTGCTAGCTAGACCTGTATCCAAAATAGACCAAGGAAACAGGAAAGGATCTATATGTACAAAAACATGTTTAGAATATGGAAAGCCTAATCTTTTCATAATGGCAGAGAACAAGAAAGAAAGGAGATGCCCATCAACTTGGGGAACGGCTGTACAAATTACTGTATGTGAATGGGATGGAACATTATTGTGCCCTAAGAAATGACAAAGGGGAGGAAATCGGATACCTGTGAAGACTTGTATGACTGGAGGCAGTCACATGAGCAGAGCCAGAACAATTTATACAACAACAACATTGTAAAGACACACAATTTGGAAAGGCCCAGGAACTCTGACCAGCTATGACACCAGAAGACCTTATGAGGATTTCTACTACTTCGAAAAGAGATAATGGACTCATAATGAAGAATGAGACATGGGCATAACAAATGGGGGGATTTGTTTTGCTAGGCAACTTTTATCTCTTAAAGGCAAGGTAGAATAAGTGCTTTTTAATTAAAAAAAATTACAGACTCCTGTTTCTAAAGCTCTTTCAGGTATATAAAGTACTTTTTTCTCAACCCTGTGAGGTAGGTTATGCAGGTACTATTAGGCTCATTTTTATAGAGGACGTTCAGACAGATGAAGGAACAAGGCCACACGACTAATAAATGTCAAAGTTAGAATTCCAGCCCAAGACTTTAGGTTCAGAGCTCTTTTCACTACAGTTAACAGAACGGGAAATACATTACAGTGGGCGAGCTGGGGAAGGGGTGGTTTGTGCTGTGAAACAGGTCCTCTGGGCCCCAGCAGGAAGCTCTCATCAGTCGTCCACTGGGGTTGAATAAATAGTGAAAAGAGAAACTGGCATTCACTTTACATACTGATTTTGTCACTTTTATAAGAAATGCTTTCAAAAACTCTAATTGGATATGTATGTGGCCCCTTGGGATATGTGCATCTCTAGTATGATCCTACCAGGGATGGGGAAACCTGTGGCCTCCAGGCCACATGTGGCCCTCTAGGTCCTCAAACTTGGTCCAAATTTGGGTTCAGTTAAAAGGCTGCACTTGAGGACCTAGAGGGCCACATGTGGCTTCAGGCCACAAGTTCCCCACCCCTGTCCTAGACTATGTATGTTTAGATGAACTTTCTATCAAATTGTACAGCTGTCCCTTTTTGACATTATGCATGGTCCTTTTAGATGACATGAAGTTTGGTTTGCAGACATTGCTATAGATTAACTTGTATATGTGTTTATCTCCTTAATAAACAGCCTAACCTTTAAAAAAAAGAATACCTGGCATTTAGATAGTGATTTAAGGTTGGCAAAGAACTTTACACACATTATCTCTTTGAGTGTCATAATAACTCCGTCAGGTAGATGCTATAGTTATTATTATTCCCATTTTAAAGATGAGGAAATTGAGACTTGGAGAAATTAAGTGGTCCATGGTAACACAGTTGAGAGGTTCATAGCACCATAGGATGGTAGAATGGAAAGGGCCATCAGGAATCAGCCCCACCTAATTCTGCAGAGAGAGACCCTAAGAGAGAAAGGGAGGGTCACATAGCCTTTTGGGCAGCTAGGTGGTGCAGTGGATAGAATGCCAGGCTTGGAATCAGGAAGACCTGAGTTCAATTTCAGCCTCAGACACTTAATAGCTATCATGACCTTGGGCAAGTCACTTACCCCTGTTTGCCTCAGTTATCTCATCTGTAAAATTAAGTGGAGAAAGAAATGAAGGGCAAACCACTCCAAATGAGGTCATGAAGAATGACTGAACTATACAACACCACCACCACCACCACCACAATTTGCTGGCAAATACACTCCAGATGAGATGATTTTTCCTCTATTAAAAAAATTATAGGAGTGGCTTAAAGACTTTTTTAAGGTTTGATTTCATTTTAAACTAGTTCAGTAGTTTATTAAAAATAAATTTTGGTGGGGTTTCTGATTCACTAAAAAACTTGCTACTTGAATTTTGAGCTTAAAGAATTAAGCACAGGGCAGCTAGGTGGTGAAGTGAATAGAGTACCGGCCCTGGAGTCAGGAGGACCTGAGTTCGAATCCAGCCTCAGACACTTAACACTTGCTAGCCACGTGACCTTGGGCAAGTCACTTAACCCCAATTGCCCCGCCTTCCCCCCTCCAAAAAAGCAAAAAAAAAAAAAATAGAGGAAAAAGAAAAAGAATTAAGCACAGTTTCTGATTATTAGGCCATCATTTGGTTTGGTCCAAGTATCTCATTTTAAAAGCCTTCTCCCTGTGCATACAAAGGGATAAGGGTGGGGACAGCAACCTTACCCAAACTGTAAGGCAGTGCCCAAGTTGTAACTCGACCTGGGGCTCTTCAGACTCCTGGTCTTAGGAAGGAGATGTGAGTAGAGTCAATGTGAAGCATCCAAACCTTCCCCCAACCCCACAGTGCAAACATCTCCCTGTCCATTCTTGCCTACTGGCCCTTTCCCTTCCCACCATAGCATAACCACTCATGTCCTGGGTTCATGTTTCCATGTGGTTTAGTGGAAAGAGGACTGTCCTGGGAATCAAGAGACCTGGGTTTGAATTACCATCTGTGTGATCCTGGAGGTATATCCCTTAACATCTCTGAGCCTCATCTCTAAAATGGGAAAACAACACTTGTACTACCCACCCCATAGGCTATTTGTTAGGAAAATTTTGTAAAACTGAAATTGCTTTGGGAAGGAAAGCTATTATTAAGATGACTACATCTGTGAGTCCTGTATTTTGCTTCTCTCTTAAACTGTAAGGTTCCAAAGCCTCTCTGATTTTCTGGGTGAAACAGCCAGTCCAGCACCAAACAGATTGAGGTAAAGTATACTGTCTTTGTGTTAGTGTCCTTTTAGGAAACCTCTCCTCCTGACATTTTGATTAATCAACAGATGTTGCTTGATAAGCACTGTGACCTGGGGCCAATTTGGACCCCAGTGGACTTCTCCCAGCTCTCTCTTCCCAAATCACAGAGACAAGGATGCCAGGGTTGGGCCAGAATGGTACTTGGCCACCAGGGATGGTAGAGGAATTTGCTGGGAACCAATCCACAGATTCACCTCTCCACTGACAAAGCTTAAGATGAAGCCACAGAAAACTGGAGCAAATGGGGGGAATCTGACTTCTTCCTTTCCAGGACCCTCTCCGCTCAACATCACCTCCTGTGTCCATGGCTGGTCCTGTCAGGACTGAGAATCAGGAGACTCCCAGTCTTGGCTGTATCACTGCCTTGCTTGACCACGTCAACTCCTTTTTTGAATCTCAATGTCCTCATCTGTACAATGGGAACCTGATCTCTCTCCCTTAATCTTCCTGCCCTACCTATCCCACAAGGCTGTAGTGAAGATCACAGAAGCAAATTAATATGGACATACTTTATAAACTATAAGCTATATAATAAATTCAAGAAGTCACCAAGGTATCAAGCAAAATACCTGTTTCCCCAGGAAACTGAATTTACCTCTCCTTGCCTCTACTTCGCTCCTGTCTTCCCAGCCTCTGTCCTCTCCTTTCCACTCTCCAAAAGCAGAATGCTTTCAGAGTTGGGATGGGGAAGAAGAGTCCACGATGGGATTGGGTTGGGAGGGTGGAGGGAGGAAGGAGGGAAGATAACTGTCCCAAGTTCCCTAAGCAGGGTGTTCTTGCTGCAAAGGGAGGATGTGATACTCTTCTAATCAGGGAGGACAACAATGAACATAAAATCCAACTTCACTCACCACTGAGATAACACATCCCTTTGGAATGGCTGAACTCAGCCTCAAAGGCAGACCTGACCTTAAAGAGCTTCTCCAATGTGATCTTGTCTGCTGGGACAAACTTTTCAACTCTGGACCAAAGGCTCTGACCCGACATTGCTTTCTGTTTCTGTCTGATGTGGCAGTATCGTTCATCAAAAATCTTTCATTTTCTTCCATAGCTTTGAGTCAATGATCTTCATTGCAGAGAGAGGGGAGGAAAGAGAGATGACCAGAGAGACACCAGAGAATAGGCCCACAGCACTGAGAAAGGAACCCAGGCCCCTCTCCGCTGCCCAAACACCCACTCAGGGTGCCATGCTCTCGTCCTGGCTCACTGAAGCCTCCAGCCTCAGGAAACCCTGGTAAAACAGCAAATTCTCACCACTGCCTCTCCTTTGGTCACAAGAAGGAAAAGTTCCTTCCCATCCTGGAGAGAGGTGATTCTAAAAGTACAAGAAAACAGACATGGGATCGGAGGAAAGTGGAGAACATGAAAAGGGGGGTGGAGGGGAAGGGAGACTGTAGCTTGGCACAGTCAGATACAGTACTCACTGAACTTGGAATCCAAAGACCTGGTCTGAGTCCCAGCTCTGCCACTCAGCAGCTCTGGAAGTCTGAGTAAGTCACTCCTCTGCTCCAGAACTCAGTGTCTTCATCTGAAAAATGGGAGTCATCGTACTTGTACTGCACAAGAGAACTGTGAGGTAAGCCTTTGTAAATTGGAAAGATCCATGGCAATACAAACTAATTTTATTAAAGGAGAAGAAAATGGAGGGGGGGAAGGAGAGGCTGGGTACCTCTATTCCCTGGGCCTAGCACTGCCAGCAGACATTACTGCCCTCCCCAAGCTGAGGTAGGATCACAAGTTGAGCTGGTTTTCCCTCTCCTGGTTCTAGAGCCTCTCTGGACCCCGTTAATCATTAAAGGATGAAACCATAAATGGGGATCATGCCCTGAAAATAAACATCAACCACTAGAGACTTAATCCACTGCACGGTGGCCAAGTCCCTTCCCCCCTCCCCTAGCAATATCTACGGCTACTGTATTTGGGAAGCTATTAGTACTCAACTAGTAACCAACACCTCCATAGCAACCCCCGGTAAATATTGCCATTCTCATTAGCACCCTGTACCAGCAGGCTCACATCTTCCTATCTGAACAAGGTGTTAAATTACAGGATGGTATCTGCCTCCTGGTTGGAAATCGAGAGAGATCCTATTTGTCAATGAGGTGGAGAGAGCAAGATGACAAGGGTCTCCCCAAGGAAGTAGGGTCTCTGGAACAGCCAACCTGGGGATATTTCTTGAACTTTGGTCTTTGCCTATTCTGCTCTATACAATGCTGAGTGAGGGAGCTTTGTAGCAGACTAACCTCATAATACATAGACACACACATACACAATCATTCCCCTGGAGAGTAAGCCGAGAGCCGGAGAACACATGTGTTTGTATCTTACCAAGCTTAATTCATCCATAACCCTCCGCCATCTATAGAACAGGGGATCTAGAAAGAAATCCTCCATCAGTTCCATCAGACACAAGATGCTTTCGGAGGAAGCTTTCTCTTCAAACCACCCCCTTTTTGTTTTGTTTTATTTTTGGAGGTGAAACAATTGGGGTTAAGTGACTTGCCCAAGGTCACACAGCTAGTAAATGTCAAGTGTCTGAGCCCAGATTTGAACTTGGGTCTTCATGACTCCAGGTTCAGTGCTCTATTCACTGTGCCACCTAGCTGCCCCCAAAATACTCCTTTTTCAATGCTGTTCCAGTCCTTCACATTATACTTCAGTTAAGTTTTAGTTTCGGTTTAACACCTCTTTCTTTAAGCAAGGGAGATCAGGGATCTATACAGGTAATTAGCTGGGAAAGGAGGAAGGGATCTACCACAGAACCAAGGAACAGGAACCAACAGGATCGACAATGGGCTTTTGGAGCCCACAGTATTTGAAACCTCCAGTTCAAAAGGTTTCCTGTAGACCAGGGAATTCTCAACATTTTTTATGTAATGGTCCCCCTCAGGAGTTTGGTGAAGTCTACACATCCCTTGTCATAATGTTTTGTTGCCTACATTCATAATTGAAGGAAGGAAGAGAGAAATTTCAGTTACAACAGAGATGTAATTTTTTTCCCATTCAAGTTCATGGGGTCCATGTTAAAAACATCTGCTGCAAGGTAATAAGGAGAACAATTAATGCCGACCTGCCCACCCCCATCCCCCCAGTGCCACTTCTTTCAGAAGCCTTCCTTGGCTACTGCAGCCCACACTGAGCTCTTCCTTCCTCTGACCCCCTCTACCACACAGTTAAGCACATAATTATATGCTTTCTTAGATTGTTTTCTTCATAGACCATGGTGAGTCCTGTCTCCTCAGTCAGACATTATGTTCCTGAGAAAAGGGTCAGCCCATCCTCCATTCCAATATACACATTGTTCTTCTCTTCTTAGCACAGCCCCAGTCAATGATGGCTGAATTGAACTGAATTGGGGTCCTGATGCTAGGTGGAGTATCAGATACAGTAGGTCCTACATAACCATGTGGACAAGGATTTACATCTTTCCAGGGGCCCATTCAAGCTTTCCCTTTCATCCCTTCCCCTTAATCAATCAGGGATTTTCATGACGGGAGAATCCCATTCCTGCTCAAAGAACAGAGGTGTGGATCCTGCCTCAAACTGCATGTCCACATTTTAATCTGGGTTAGGCTGTAAGGGACAATCTGGTATGCCAGGAACTGGGGCAACTCACAGAGATCTGGGTTCCAGGGTCAGCTCTGCCTCCAATATCTCATGTGACCTTGGGCAATTCCCCTTGCCCTCCTAGGGGATTGGTATACTAGGGTATACATGGACAAAAATGAAATAATTCTTGTCCTCAAGGGGTTTTCATTCTATCAAGGGAGGCAAAGACATAAGTACAAAAGACCCTAGACAAGTTCCTTCATCTCTTAAGTAAAATTCCCTCTTCAGTAAAATAGAGATATAACACACTTTCAACTTCTCAGGATTTCTCTGAGTAAAAGTGTTGTATGAATTCAACCTAGGATTATTTTGGCTGCCTGGAAATCTCCTTCCTATCAGGGGTGGTGTCTTTGCCAAGGTCAACTCCCAAATGGGGCTGTTCTGAAACTGGTTCCTTAGGTATAAGGGGAAATTGAAAAATAAAGCATATTTTCAGATTCCCTTGAATGTATATGTGTGTTCTGGTTTCCTCCAAATAATAATTGTGGGATTCTGGAAGCTTTTTATTCTTCTTGTTCCTCAGTGTCTCTCTCTGTTTTGCTCTCTGTCTCTCTCTGTAAAATGGGAGGAATTGCTCTTGCTCCTTTGCTCTCTGTTGTGTGATATGGAGGGACAGTGATAGGAACTGATGTAGTATTGAAATGAGAGTCAGGAGACCTATATTTCCTTACCCACATGCACAAACATAGTAGCTTTTCTCGGGGGTGCAGGGCATGGGGCAGGGAGGAAGCAGAGTGGGTCATATTAAATTTCACTTGACCAAATTTAGAGCATGGGGATGGTGGAGAGGGGCAATAAGGGGATGGTAATGTCACCACAAAGGCTGGGGTGCAACTTGTCTCCTCACCCCCCTCAGCTCTAGGCTGAATGGGCTGGCCTGCTCCCCCCACTCCACCCCTGCCCCTAGTCAGAGGGAGCTGGGTTACCCTGCCCATCACAGCCTTTCGTTCCCCTCTCCCCTGACAGCTCTGCTCTGAGCTGGGGTGAGCACAGCAGTGTGGATGCAACAGCTGCTGAAGCCGTTGCCAGGGCAACCGACATCCTGCCAGTGAAGCAGCTGAAAGGGGGCTGGATCATGTCCCAAGAGGCCTGGAGCTGTGACCCTTGAAGGGAAATCGTCTAGAGGACAGACAGGGGTTGGAATGCAGGGGCACTGGTGGGACAGGAGGAGGTCCCAGCCCCCTAGTACAGGGGAAGGGGCTTTCCTCCAATAAATGGAAGGAAGGAAAATAGAAAACCTCTGGACAACTCCCCTTGCAACCACCAAAATGAACTGCATGTACCCTTATCTTTAACCCTTTCTCTGTGCCTTACCTGTTCCCACATCTAGAACACAGAATGTCAATCTCCTCATGTTATGGAAGAAGAAACTGAGACCTAAGGGCACACTATGCATTAGTGGCAGAGCCTGAATGTAAGACCACATTTTCTGGCTCCTTTCCCTTTCTTCAAAATCTTTGGTGAGGTGATTTAGCAGATAGAGTACCGGACAGCATCAGGAAGAGCTGAGTTCTAATGCTACCTTAGATTGCTTACTAGCTGTGTGACTGTGTGTCACTGAACCTCAGTTTTCCCCATCTGTAAGTTGGGGATAATAACCACACCTACCTCACAGGATTGTTATGAGAATCAAATGAGATAAAATAAAATACTCTGCAAAACTAAAGTGTTACATAAACAATATTTATTATTATTATTCCTATCCTATCACACAGCAAGAAAGAAAGGGACAGGGATGATCCATTTTGCAGAAAGAAACACTGAGCACTAACTAGAAAGCACAAAGGTCTGCCTCGCGTTGCAATGATTATTATTTTTTTGAAGCCAGAGTACCTGCATTATCGAATGGTTCTGAAAATGTCTTTCCTTCTGCTTTCTCCTCCTTCCCCTTCCCCTGGCTCCCATATTGGGCTGTCAAAAACGCGAGGAGATTGAGATGAGGGTCAAGGTGCAGTCACAGAAGACATCATGGACAACTGGAGAAGATCCCTGGACTGGTGTGTCTGGGCTTCTATTTATTGCTCTCTCATTGACTAGTGTAACCTTGGGTAAGCCCCTTCCCTGTTCTGAACCTTTCTTCTTTGGCTGTTAAAGAGAGATGATACATCCAGAGAAAAAAACTGATGGAGTCTGAATGCAGATCAAAGCCTACTATTTTCACTTTCTTTGTCTTGTTTTTTAATGGGTTTTTTTCCTTTTGTTCTGTTTCTTCTTTCACAACATGACTAATGTGGAAATATGATTTACATGATTGCACATGCATAACCTATAACAGATTGCTTGCTGTCTTGGGGAGAGGGCAGGAGAGGGAGAAAAATTTGGAACTCAAAATCTTATGAAAAATGAAAGTTGAAAATTGTCTTTATGGGTAATTGGAAAAAATAAAACACTATATTTGAGAGGGAAAGAGAGAGAGGAGAGAATGAGAGAGCGAGGGAGAGAGAGAGGAGAGAGAGATGATAAATCCTGTCCTGTCCTTCTTCCTTGATTTCAATGACTAGGATTAAGAAAATGGAGATGAGAGTGTCTTGTAAATTCTAAGGTATCTGACAAATTGTGAGGGATGATTTGCTATTCTATTAACAGAGGCATGGAAAGATGAGTTACAGACTTAGGGCTTTCCCATATAAGAGGCACCCCCCTCATCCTTGTTGGAAGCTTCCTTCCAGAGTATGGCCTCTCATGGTATCCCTAACTCCTTCACCTTCCAGTCCTAGGAGGCTCGAAGAGAACAGATGTCCAATGTGGGTGGTTGCTAGAAAAAGGCAACATATGTGCCCCAGGGCAGAAAGCTAGCTCACGGTTACCAGGAGAGAGTTAATTCTGTCATTTCCTGATGTAAGGAACTTTCAGTTTCCCCCTTCTGCCTCACGTTCTCCAGTAGCCCCCATCCTGGGTCCCTACTGTGAAGGGTCACTGGAGTTAAATTTCCATGAGGTGGAATGACTTTGCTGTCTAAGTGTGCCTAGTTTGGTGCACAGGTGGCAGTGGGATGCAAACTCATCCCGTAACATGCAATATGGCCTGTTTAGTCATTAAGAGATGATGCCAGAAACATAGAAGACATCCTAGTCCTCTATTTCCAGGATCAAAAGCACATCTGGATGATGGGTCTCTGGGAGGGCAGGGACTAGCTAGGCTCTGATTTCCATTCAAAGCTCAATGAGTACCTAGTTGGCCTACAATCACTTCAGGGCTGCAAAAAGTCCTTGACCCCAGTCCTTTCACCCAGTGCTCCACTACTCTGCCTCCACCGATTCCCAGAAAGAAATTGCTTATTAAAACGCTTCAACAGCTTTCAAATTCCACTGTTACCAAGGAAGAATAGCATTGAGAAGATGGAAGATCCCCATTTCTGTGATTCTTCTTGAAAAATGTGCCTCTGGGGTTCAAGAGGATCATTTCTGGAACGAGCCCCTCCCTTGCTTTTTGACAACATACAATGATTAAAAGAGAGACAGAGAAGGACCCTGACCAGAGATTCAGGGGACAGATTGGTGAAATGGTCCCAATCATTCTTGACTAGGATGCAAAACTATTTATCCTAAATAGGACAAGTACCCTCCTAGGCCAGATTCATATTCCTCCCTCTGTCCCAGAGAGGGACATTAGGGACATTGGAAAGATCATTCGAAGTAACTGTCCTCCACAATGTCAACTTTCAAAACATAAAGATGAAATCAAAAAAACATCCCTGGTTTCCCTTAAAGGAAACATTGTGGATCCATCACTCATGAATTAAAACTAGGCAGTGTAGTGTAGACCCATTTGGCTTTACACTCACAAGCCATGAGCTGAGCAAGTCACTTAACCTCTTCTGGACCTGTTTCCTCATCTGTCAAAGGAAGATAATGAATGATAGATAGATAGATAGATAGATAGATAGATAGATAGATAGATAGATAGACAGACAGACAGAGACAGAGATATCCACACAAAGATACGTGTGTGTGTACATGTGAGGATCGAGTGAAATAATATATGGAAAGCATATTTTAAGCCTAAAAGCTCCATATAAATGTTAGCTATTCTGATTTCAACCCTACCATCACCCTCTCCCCCCACTCCCACACATACAAGATTATGGGGAGGCTCTAACAAGACGATGGATATAAAACTGCTTTGAAACAAACTGGTGAGGGGGAGAGTTATTGTTGTCCCTAGTTTCTTCTGTTATGTCTGGAACTAGCAGCTCATGAGAAACAGTATCTTCTAGAAAAAGTGACCCTTCTAGAAAGGTCTGCTGGTTTTGTTTCCTTGCCAATCTCCATATTCTCAGGAGGACTTTGAGTGGGTGGAAGGTGTGGAGGAGTATAGGGTGGGAGGCTACATATGGACAGAGAGAGAAAGAGAAGAAAGCTCCAGTGGAAGGACAAAACGGTGGATGGTCTGCTAAGAAGCATCAGCCTTCCGGACTTGGACGTGATTCTGTGCTTATTTCTTGTATTCTGGCTGTCCCTCTCTGGTATTCTGCCTTCTAAAAATATTTCAGAGTCACCAGCATTGTAGCACTGAGCCAAGGGCTGATGGGGACCAAGAGCTCTGTGAGCTGTTGACATGCCAACATCTCACAGAAGAAGCCTGGCTCATCACACCGTTCTTAAAACACTCCTGGCACCACTTTCCTTAGGCTAGTCAGCAACTCTCAGAGGATGGGAATGGGAATAGAGAAGGGCCTCCCACTTACTAGCTCAATGACTTTGGGCAAATCAGATCTCTCTCTCAGCCTTCTTACCTGTAAAATGGAGAGCATAAACCCTCTCTCATAGGGTTGTGGTGTGAGGGCCAAATGAGCTGATGGATGTGAAAGTATCCTGGAAACTATAGGGTGACTAGAAACTAAAGGAGTGCCTATTCTTTGGGGAATGGCTAAACAAATTTTGGTAAGTGAACATGACAGAGTGCTAGTGTGCTGTAAGAAATAATGAAAGGGATTGTTTTGGAGAAACCTAGGAAGGCTCGTCTGAACTGATGCAGTGTGAAGTGAGCAGAATCAAGAGAACAACTTATTCAAAAACAACATTGTAAAGACAAATCTGGCCTCACACACTTCCTAGCTGTGTGACCCTGGGCAAATCACTTAACTCTGTTTGCCTCAGTTTCCTCATCTGTAAATTGAGCTGAAGAAGGAAATGACAAACCATTCCAGTGTCTTTGCCAAGAAAATGCCAAATGGGGTCATGCAGAATCAGACATGACTGAAAAATGACTGAACGACAACCCTGAAGCATGCTACCTACTTCCTGACAGAAAGGTGATGGATTCTATACGCAGAATAATGCATGTATTTTTTTGTACATGGCCAATCCTAGAATCTGTTTGGATTGACTATGTATATTTGTTACAAGGATTTTGTTTTGTTTTTTCAATGGGAGAACAGCTTGGAGCAAGAGGTAGATTAGAGACAGGGTGAAAAAAAAATTGTAGGACACTAAATATACTAAGATTTATAAGCTCATCAGTGTAGGTCCATGCCTATAGACTCCAGCCCCTCTTTTCATCCTATGAAATTCTCTTTTACCTCTTTCACATCATTTCTCTTGCTATAGCTCTTCTACACAACATGCCTGAGATCCTCCTCTGACCCTTTTAACATCTCAAGGTTACCATTGTCTCCGCTCTTCCTAAATGACTGGCCCACCTTCTTTTCACAGACTTAGAGCTGGAAGGGAACTTAGAGGCCATTGAGTCCAAAATCCTCATTGTGCAGATGGAGAAACTGAGGCACAAAGAAGTTGTGTAGGGTAGCCTATCTAGTTAAGTATCTGAGGCAGAATTTGAACTCAGGCCTTTCTGACTCCAAGCCCAGTGTAATCTCTTTTCTGCCACTTCTTGACATACATTATCAATGGTAATAGGTTACAGTCTGAAAGTCAATTCAATATTAAGTGTCTACTATATGCCTTCCCTTATTGCATTAGGGACTGTCATTGTTGTTGTTTTTAATATTGTAGGATTATTAGGAGAGTCTTCTTGGACTTCTGACTTTCAGAGTCAAGTCTGAAATATGGGACTTGTTCCCTTCCCACCGCTGGGGCTACTGCTGAGAAAAAGATGTAGCAGGAAGGGGAAAGGAGGGTAAGAAAGGGAATAAACATTTACATATTGTCCCCCATGGAATTGTGCTAAGTACTTGATAAACATAACCTCATTTGGTCCTTGCACCAATCCTTCAAGGTAGATGCTACTTATTACCCCCATTTTATAGCTGAGGAAACTGAGGCTGAGGGAGTCCAAGTCACTTATCCAGGGTTACCCAGCTAAAAAAATGTCTGAGGGCACATCAGAAGGCAGGTCTTCCTGACTGCAGGCCCAGGGCTCTATCCACTATCCACGGCACCACCAGCTGCCTCAACATAAGACTACCCTTATGTACTTAGTACAGTGACTGGTATATATTGTAGGTACTTAATAAATGCTTGTTTTTTTCCTTCTTGAGGCAAGAATTATTTTTTGTTTGTGCATTCTCAGTGCTTATATAATAGGCTGTTATGATGTTTGTAGAATTGTTGAACTAATTTTATCTACCTTTGACATGTGGGAATGGCCACAGTCTGGAATTCACCTACTCAGCATAAGAAGGCCTTAAGGGAGAAAACCCCTAGATCAGTGGTTCTCAACCTTCCTAATGCTGAGACCCTTTAATACTCATATGTGGGTGTGTCTGCATGTAGGCGGACTGCCTGGAGATGGATAGAGGAGCGGTGTCTCAGTTCCTAAGACCATCAGAAATATGGGTTTTCCAATGGTCTTAGGTGACCCCTGTGAAAGGGTTGTTTGGCCCTCAAAGGGGTTGCGATCCACAGGTGGAGAACCACTGACCTAGATGATGGAAGAACTAGATCTACATTTGACCTCATCTGACCAAGATGCTGGCAGCACAGGTCCTACCTGGAGATGAGAGTGAAGGATAAGATGGCAAACAATTGAGAGAGACTCAGAACTCTGATCAATGCAATGATCAACTGCTTTTCCAGAGGATCAGTACTGAAGCATACAGTCCTGGAGGCAGGAAAGACTCATCTTCCTGAGTTAAAATCTGGCCTCAGACACTTCCGAGCTGTGTGACCTTGTGGCATAGTAGCAAGATTCAGTGAGGTGGCCAGAGTTGTACAAGATTTCACCTTTAGATTCCCAGTACCAAACACAGTGTCCTGCATACAGTGGGTGCTTAATCAATGCCTGGTGAATTGTACCGATTAGTCTTCCATATCCTATTGATAGCCCCTACAATCAGATCTGGAGACTGCCAAATCTCGTTTCTTTCCAGATTTATTCTATAGCTGTTTTTCTTTCTCCCTCTAATCCATAGGGACTAAATAGAAGAGATGGAGGGAACTCCCCATAGTCCTGAGAACCAATTCCCTTGACTAGAATTCCATCCAGGTCAAGTTGCAATCAAGGTAGCATGGGGCCCAATATCTGCTCAATAAATATTTGTTGAATAAATGGATGGATGAATGAATGAATTAAGCCAAAAATCTGGCTGAGGAGAGAGAAGTAGCTTTCCTTGGTTTATAACAAAACAAACTGCATTAAAAAAAAAGACTAAAATAAGAAAATATGGTACCCTTCTCTGGAGACTAGCAGGTTGGGAGCCAAGAAAAACAGATGTTTCTAAGTTGCTACCATAGATTTAGGCGCACTCTAATTCTGTTCTTCATAATACCATTAATATTAACAAGACTAATAATGATGACAATATTCACATTTCCCAAGCCTAGGGAGTGGGGCCAATCTGAGTCGACAGTTCCGGCTGGCTAAGTGGTACAGTGGATGGAGCACTGGACCTGTAGTTTAGGAAGACCTACATTCACATCTGACCTTGGATTCTTACTAGCTGTGTGATCCTGGGCAAGTCAATTAACCTCTGTTTACCTCAGTTTCCCCAACTATAAAATGAGAATAAAGTAGCACCTCCCTCTAAAGGTTGATGTGAAGATCAAATGAAGCCATGTTTGTAATGCTTAGCACAATTAATACCTGACACATAGTAGATGTTATATAAATGCTAGCCATTATTATTTTTGGCAATTTTAGGTAACTGGCTATCTCAGACAAACCAATTCAAAGAACTGATTAAGCACTATTTACAGATCACTGTGCTAAATATTCACCTATCGGTCTATGTCCAGGTAGGACTTCTGTTTTCACCATCCTAGACAAATCTGAGCTGATCCAGCACTTCTCTTGAACAGGGATCAGGGTAAGACCCTCCCTACTTTTCATTCTGCTCCATCTAAAGCCTCCATCATTCTAGAAACACTGAAAATGGGTATTGCAGCTTCACTCCATTTCTGCATCTCATCAGTCTTCATACTTCTGTCCAAGTATCTGTCCATATGGATTGTCTCCTTCAATGCTCTGGACAACACCTATTTAATTGTTCTTTGCTATTTCAACGGATCTGTGATACTTCTTTTAATGGAACTGACCTCAACCCAATCATACCCCTCATCTTGGATCATTCTCCTTTATATCCTCTCATAAATCCACCACATGGCCCATCTCTGGATCACTTGGTATCACACATGTTTCAGTGGAGAACACAGGATGTCCATCTATTAGCCTCCATACCAGATTGCCCTACCATCTTTCTTGGTAATGAATGAATGAAAAAGCAGTTAACACTTACAATGTACTAAGTCCTGGGGACAAAAATACAAGCAAACAGGATGGTTCTTGAACTCAAGGAGCTATATGCAAATGGAGAAAGGCAATACATGAAGGAGAACTAGAAAGAAAGGAAAAGCTTACTTACCAGAGAACTGGGTTCCAGTGGCAGAGTCCAAGTGGTTACATTAGTAGGAGGTGCAGGAGGATGATTGGAATGAAAATGACACTCAGGCCTGTTCTAGGCAACATAGGGCAAGGCAAGGTGAGACAACAAGCATTTATTAAGCACTTACCATATGCTAGAAACTGTCAAAAACTGTCAGAAACTGTCAAAAAACCTCCCCTCAAGAGGCTTACATTTCTAACAGGGAAGACAAAACACAAAAGGGAGCTGGGGCTGGGGACAGGCACCAAGATGGGAGCAAAGTATTGAAGTCTGTAAAGTCAGAAGCACAGCTGAGAAGGGAATGAAGGTGGCTGACCTGAGCTACTTTCCAAAATGGAGGTCCTAGGAGTACCTTACAAATGGGAGAAGAGGGCTAGTGAGGTGGAAGGATGTTCCAGGGTAAGCAGGCCACAGGAGCAGATGGTTGGTCCAGGCTCACTCAGTCAATTAATATTTATTAAGGGCATACTGTGTGCCAGCACTGTCCTAAGTGATGGGGAAACAAAGAAAGACAAAAACTACTGCCTGCCTTCAAGGAGCTCACAGTCTAATGGGGAGATAACATGAAAGCAACTATGTACACACATAATATATACAGGACATATATAGATATAGATATATAGATATATATACGTATACACACACACACAGGATATATAGGATTTTTTTTTTTGAGGGGTAGTCCTAGAGTGAAGGCACTAAGATTAAGGAGGACTAGGAAAGGCTTCTTGTAGAAGGTGGGACTTAGGCTGAGGTTTGAAGGAATCCAAGGAAAACAAGAGGTGGTTGGGAGGAAGGTGATACCCTTAAGAGGCAGGGAAGGAAGGAAGGAAGGGAGGGAGGGAGGGAAGAGAAAGAAAGAGAAAGAAAGGAAAGAAGGAAGTTGTGTAGGAAAGAAGAAAGGAAAAAGTACTAGGAAGAGGGGAGGATTAGGGGGGAAAAATAATTAATTCAACTTTGGATATGGTGAGTTTAAGGTGTCTACAGGAAATCCAGTTCTCTATACCTGTAGGCATTTGGAGAGAGAGTGAGAAGTTAGGGATGGACAAGTAGATCTGACTCATCTGCAAAGAGATAATAATTAAAATCATGGCAGCTGATGAGGTTACCAAATGGAATAATATAGAGGGAGTAGAAAAGAGGGCTCAGGATAGAATGCTGGGAGACACCCACAGTTAGCTGGCATGACCTGAATGAAGGTCCAACAAGGGAGACAGAGATAGAGTGGTCAGACAGGTAGGAGGAGAACAAAGAGAGAATAATGTCACACAAACTAGAGAGAAGAGAGTATCAAGGAGGATGACTGACAATATCAAAAATTGCAGAGAAGTTAAAAAAAAAGATGAGAATTGAGAAAAGACCATTACATCTGGCAAAATAAGGTTGGACAGAGCAATTTCAGTGGAATGATGAGGTGAAAAACCAGTCTGTAAGGAGTTAAGCCACAAAAGGGAAGGGAGATATAGGGCAACAACTAGCAAGGATGGACAGATCAAAGGAAGGCTGTTTTGAGGATGGGGAAGACATAGACTTGGGAAGCAGCTAGATGTCAGGAAGAAATGAGAGATTAAGAGAGAGAGTGGGGATAACAGAATGGGCAATCTGCTGGAGCAGCTGGGACAGAATATGATCATTTGTGCAAGCAGAGGAGCTTGTTTTGGTAAGGAGAATGGCCAGATCTTCATATGAAATAGGTATGGAGGATCCAGTGACAGAAGGCCTGAGCAATGTGAGATGAGCAACATGAGATAAGAGGGAGCTTTTGGGGAATGGCCTCAATTCTTTTTCAGCAAAATAAGAGGCAAAGTTCTCAACTGAGAGAGTGGGGGTAGGAGGACCTGTGAGATATTGGAGAAGGGATGAAAGAAAAGGTTTGGAAAAGATGCTGTGGTGAGTGGAACAGTGAGTCAATGGGGCAGGTCTTGGTGCAGTGAGGGCCCAGTGGAGAGTATGTAATAGAAATCTGTAGTAGACTCAGTGAGCAGTCTTATCAAACTTTGGGGTGAGGAGGCCCTAGGTGCTAAGGGAGCTTCCAGGGTGAGACCGTGGTAAGATACGGTGTTGAAATCTGAAGTCAGAAGCATAGCCAGGAAGGGAACGACAGTTTGCAAGTAAAAGCTCACCTGAGAGTCCAGTGACCTGGGGACAAAGTCTCAGTGGTCTTTTTCATGCCACTTCTCACATGAAATTCTTTGTTGCTAAAAGGCTATGGTCTATTTATGCTCACCATGTTTCTCCACAGCTCCTTGGATGATCCTCCCCTTGAATTTCACCATTAGACTATGAGCTCCTTGAGACCAGGGACTATTTTTGTTTTGTTTTTTTGCCTTTCTTTGTATCCCTAGTGCTTAGCACAGCGCCTCCTTCCTCATCTCTTCCTCTTCTATTCCCTGGATTCCTTCAAATCTCAGCCTAAATCCCACTTACTAAAAGAAGCCTTTCCTAGTCCTCCTTAATCTTACTGTCTTCCCTCTAGGATTCTCCCTCCCTCACAATTTATATCCCATAGATAGCTTGTTTCTACATAGTTGCTTGTATGTTATCTCTCCATTAGACTGGCTAATTCTTTGGACACTGTGGTATTCCATGATCTATAACCCTATATCATCAGGAGAAATCTGTGCTCAGAGGAAAAAACAAAAAAACAACCATTTCCCATTTCTCCTAATGCAGCCCAACCTCTATTCTTCCTTTTATTCAAATCTGAACCAATTCACTGTCCACCTACAGAACCTGTCTAAAACATCATAATGAAGCTACATGGGCTGCCCATCCAATTGCATATCAGAGCCTTTAACATCAAGCATTTTTCATCCGCTTGTTTTTCCCTTGGTGGAGATTTCGGGTTAACTCTTTTGACGATGTCTCATTTACGCAGCTAGCAAGGTCCAGAGTAGTGACACAATCAATGAAGTTAGCTGCAAATAACATCTAGGAAACCTATCTGCTGAGGTTCTTTTTTTAATCACTTGGATTCTGAGCTGGATTTCCTCCATGACACTGACAAACAACTTTGGTGAGAATACATCTCCCTATTTTATGTCTCAACTTGATCTTAATAGGTCATAAAAAAAGAAGTTCTCTCTTAGTTTTCTGGAAATCTGGCATGATTTTTAGCCTATGCATAAAAGACTTTTTGCTGTGAAAGGGCTTTTAAGACAGTAATTTGTTCTATAATGAATTATTATTATTATTTTTACAGTTGATAAACTAAGTACAGTAGGATTTTGCATTCTCTGTACCTTTCAGGCAGTTGTATGACTATCAAGATGTAGTCTATTATAGGATATCATCTACAGAAGCCTCCCTTTTCATGTCTTCATCAATAATATTCTCCCCCCCAAAAACCAGAAATTTTTATAAAGATATTTTAGGGATAAGAAAGTAAACACATGGGGTCAGTAGTTATTGGCATTTTTAATCACTTATTTTTCTGGCAGTCATACTATCTGATTTTTCCCCAAGCATTTGTTTGGTTATCTTTTCTTCAGGTTCCTGTAGGACTAATCCTCCCCTCAAATACACTGCTCCAGTATGAACTTCCTCTGGCTATACTTGATCTAATCCTACTGCTCTTTATATTTGTCACCTCCAGTACCATTGATGCTTCCTTATACATAATATCAGCGACAGCAACGTCAGAGTTGAAATGTGGTGATCTCCATCTCATCGATGGACAAAACAATTTGATATAGAAATCTTGGCAAACTTCTCTGTTTCTTGCCCTCCTTTCAACTTTATTTTTAAATCTTCTCAAGATAATTTGGTTTCATTAGGCCTCTCACCTTGCTGTACCTTGTTTTCCCCCTCCACTACCTGTTTTGGAGGTGATATTTGTCATAATCTTCCATCAACGACTGCTAAATAATTTTACAAATGATTTTATTTTCTAACCTGTTGTAACTCTTGGTTGCAACATCTCTCTACTTGGAAAGGAGAGCTAGTATATTTTGGGTCAGGTAGTTTCCAGGCTCTTTATGCCTCTTCGTTGTAGCAAATGATTTACATCAATTAAATGTCCTTAAGAAAGGTAAGTCTGCTGATGTCTTCTCCTTTGTCCATCTCCCATTTTTTGGTATCAAGAGCACTTTTAAATAGATCAGATTGAAACTGCTTTAATTGCATGGTATTTCTTCTCATTTTTACTTCTTCTCTAATTTGGATCTTTGCTCTAACAAAGTTGATGATCTGAACACACAAAGATGGCTGATTTGGAAACGGCTCTAATATAGAAATCCAGTTGTTAAGATCTGGCCAATTTCATTTTCTGGTGTTATTCAGCACTCATCATATACAGCGCCTCCTAACTCTCGTCTTGAAGAAAATATTCATTATATGTAGCTATAGGTCTTCCACACAGAGTATTAACTTTCGGTCTTTTTCCTTCCATCAGAAGATCTAGTTTCAAATACCACCTCAGATTCCTACTAATTATGTAACTTTACTTCCCTAAGTCTCGTTGTACTCAATTGTAAAATGAAGGGATTGGAGTAGATGTCTTCTGAGATCCCTTTCAATTCTTAATCTCAATACTAATGAGTATATGAGTCAAATTTTTCACTGCCCTCCCCTATACCTATTTTTGTACTGAAGTCACAAAGAATAGATATAGATATTTAACTTTAACTTACAGGGGATGAGGAATAGGGGATAAAGACTGGATCTGCGATTTTGTTGATATCAGGGATTCCCCAGCGATGAAATTCCTTTTACCAATGCAGGTCCACACCTTCTTTGCAACTTATATTATTAGAGAGTTCCTAGTGTACTGAAAGGCTAATTAATTTGCCCAGGGTCAAATAGCCAGCATGTTCCAGAGAGAAGACCTGAACTTAGGTCTTCCTGGTTCTATCATATACTTTGTAGAATTTTTCTCCATCTTTATCCTTTGCAACAGACTGTTAAGTCCATTGTCTCCATGGTGGGGGCTTTTTTTTTTGTTTGTTTTTTTTTTGAAATGCTCATCTTGAGCATTGAAAATCATAATGGCCAAGTGTCCCATAAAAAAAGATATTTCCTGTTGCCCTTGGATACATGATAAAACCAACTCTGTCAAGTTCTTTGTCTCTCAAGGAGAGCTGGTGAGCCACCCCTCCATTTATCTGCAACTTTCTTTTGTCTTATTTCATTTACAGCAAGAATGACAAGGTTGATGGGATTCAGTTCCTTCAGAAGCATGCCAATTTCTTGGGCATTCAACAATGATTCTTATTTATAAATTACCAACAATTAATGTTTATAGATGGTCTAAGAACTGTCTGATCTTTACCACCTTCTGCCCCATTTCCCAGCACACTGCTACTGTCAATGCAGAGGTAGGAGGGGCTCCTCAAGATTGAGAACCATTTGTAATTTTCCTTGTACCATGAGTTGCCATAGCAAAAGAATTCATCACCTAATCACCAGACTTACGATGATGAGCCTCTCTATACACAGCAAGCTTAGGAACACCAGTACTGTACTCAAAGCTTTTCCAGCACGGTAGAACCTGCAAATTGTCACTCCATTGATACAGACTTTAAAAACTAAGCATGACCTTCACACCAGAATGAGGTCTTCAGAATAGATAGTGTCAGGGTTCAAATCCTTCAGCTACTTATTTCCTGTAGCTCTGTAACCTTGGGTCCCTTCTATTTTCATCCATAAATTGAATGGAGTTGGACTGAGTGATCTCCATGGTCTTATCCAAATAGTTTATATAATATTGGAACTGTTCTTTAAATGTTTGGTAAGGGGCAGCTAGGTGAATAGAGCACCGGCCCCGAGGGTCAGGAGGACCTGAGTTCAAATCCAGCCTCAGACACTTGACACACTTACTAGCCATGTGACCTTGGGCAAGTCACTTAACCCCAATTGCCCAGCCTTCCCCCCTCCAAAAAGCTAAAAAAAAAAAAAAAAAAAGAAAACATTTGGTAAAATTCACTTTTGAATCCATCTAGTCTTGCGGATTTTTTCTTAGAGAACACATTGATGGCTGGCTCAATTTCTCGTTCTAAGATAGAGTGATTTAAGCATTCTCTTTGCTGTTCTGTTAACCTGGGCAATTTGTATTTTTTTAAATATTCATCCATTTCTCTTTTCCATCTCAAAATCCTAGGATCTTCTAAGTAAGTAAGCTTACTTATATAAGCTTACTTACTTACATAGCTATAACTCACATTTTCGAAAACACTTTCTTTTTTAATAACTTTGTAATAATTTTACAAATGAGGAAACGGGGGCTTAGCAAGGATGGAGCATCTGTCCAAGTTCACATTGTTATTAGGTGACAGTCAGGATCTGAAGCTGACAGATTCTAACTCCAAGTTCAATGTTCTTTCTGTTACATGGTGATGCATACACTCAAGCAAGTGTTATTGTTATTACATCCTGGCTTCTGATGGATCCCTTCTTCTTGCAAGAGCTTACATTCCTGCTCCTACCTCAAAAAGATCTGCAATTTCCTGGGTGCGGTCTTTATTCTGCTGTTGGGTAGCACAACCACTTCATGTTTCTTCCAAGGAGTTGCTGTAAGTCTTCCTTGAGAATGAATTACATTGTGATGGGTCTTTTGGTGATGGGCCTCTATGGATTTATCTAGGCAGGTCCTTGGATAATTCTACTCTACTAAGTCTTTCCACCTTGGTAGAACTTATTAGACAGCTCACGCTTTGCTGACACAGCCTTTAAGAACCCAGGGTCACACCCATGCCGTGATGAGGCATCAGAGAAAGACTGTGTCAGATTTAAGCCTGTTTTTAAGATGAAATATTCTTAATTCTAACTGCACTGCCTGTAGATATTTCTACAACACCTTTCCTACAAAGATCATAAGGTATATGAATGAATATATTAATGAATGAATGAATGAAAAAGCTTATTAAGGGCTTTCTTTATGCCAACAATGTACTTAGCACTAGCAACACAAATATAAAAATGAGACAGTCCCTGCCCTCAAGGAGCTTACATTCTATTCTAATAGGGAAGAAAACATATATAAAGGAGTGGTGGTTGGGAAGGAGTTCATTGGTTTTCAAAGTCAAAGGGAGGGTGAGTGGAGCTAAAAGGGAATCGATTTTCCCATTCTTTCCAGTAGCAATGCCTATCAATTAATGTTAATTCTTATTTTCAATTTTTTTTGGGTGAAGCAAGTGAATCAGCCAGCCTGACTCATAAACAAGGCCCCAGAGAAGAGAAATAATTGCTAAGAGGATGCATTTTGAATCAGGACAGGACCAGATAGGGCTAGGGGACTTCAGTCCAATGCTCTGTCAAAGGTACTGGACAGCTGTTGTCCCAAAGTCTCAGTTGCTAAATTTAAACCAATTCTGAAAGTTACCCTCCCTTTCCTCAGGTCCCAGGGACAGTAGATAGGCAGGGCCCCTCCCTTAAGAAACTATCTTCTCCAGAGCCGGACAAAGAAAAGAAAATGGGCTAACAGCCTTCTGAGCAGATCCAAATGGATCAACCAATTGAGTGAAGCTTCTGGACAGCTTAGCTTAAGCAGAAAACCAGATTTATCTGTTGCTAATTAGTTTGGTTTTTTTTTTCTCTCTCCCACATTAGTTAGTGAAACACGACAGCATTGGGCTTGCCAGCTTCAGACCATGGTTGAAATGGATGAGAGAACCTACTTTAAAGGGCACCTTAATTCAATGGCATCTTCACCTTATTATCAGGAATGAAAAAGCCCCTATTTCATCACTTAAGCAGGAACAGGGAAGAAAGAGCTGGTAGGAGCTGAGCGGGGTGGGGCAGGGTTTGAGGGAGGGCCTTCTTTTAGCATGCTAGGCAGACAGAGTATGCATCTTAAGTCTGGAAATTCAGAGTTCAAATGCTGCCTTAGATACCAGCTGTATGACCCTGGGCAAGTCACTTAACCATCCTCTGCCTCAGTTTATTCAACTGTGAAATGAGGGTAATAATAGCAAGGTAGTTGCAAGGGTCAAGTGATCTACACATGTAAAGCCCTTTGCAGAACTTTAAGACAAATAGAGATGCTGGCTATTATGGTTCTAAGGCATTAGATTCAACCTTCAGGTCTTGGGAAGAAAAGGGCTTTAGAGATGGAAAGTTGTCTAATCCTCTCATTTGAGAGAGGAGGACTTGGGGAGGCCTAGAACAGGGAAAATTATTTACCCACTACAGTCACTGGAAGAGGTAAGATTCAAACCCATATCCTCCAATTCCAAATCTACCCCCTTTGTTACCCAAGAGCAAATTCATTCAACCAGTGTCCAGTGGACCAGGAGAGTCTGGGTTAGGAAGATACTGTCCAAGGGAGCTGCTTTTAAATTACTAGCCCCAGTTCAGAAGGGTCAGGATGCAAAGGCAGAGAACTAGAACCACACCAGCTCCCTCTAGAGAGTGAGGCAGAGGGACCCTGGTGGTGGAGTTTAAAAACTGAAGGGACACAAGCCATAGAGAACATCTAACAACCCAGCTATGTGTATCTATGCCAGAGAACCACTGAATTGTAAGGATATGGGATATTGTCTGATTAAGTCATTTCCTAGAGGGGAAAACCAAGGCCCAGAAAGGAAGACCTTGGCCAAGATCATAGCGTTAATAAGAGTCAGAGTCAGGTCTTCTTCCGCCAAATGTTGAACTCTCTCCATCCCACCAATTCCAGATACCTTGTAATTCTCCTATGAGAATGTGAACTCCATGAAAGCAGAGATTAAGTCTTATTCCTCTCTAGGCTTGCTTGGTGCCTAGCACAGGCCCCTGTACAGAGCCAGCACCCAGTAAACATTGGCGGAATTAAATTAGAAGAAGACTGGTTAGGGAGGCATTGGTAGAAGAGAACCCAAGGGCAGCATGGTGCAAGGGAAAGAACCCTGAAAGAAGAGATAAGGCCTAAAGTCCTATCCCAGCCATGCCACTAATTCATAGGCACCACTCTGAGGTAGCTGAGTGGCTCAGTGGCTAGAGTGCTAGGCCTGGAATCAGGAAAACCTGAGTTCAAATTTGACCCCAGACACTCGCTAGCTGTGTGACCCTGGGCAAGTTCCTTAACCTCTGCTTGCCTTAATCCACTGAAGAAGGAAATGGTAAATTGCTCCAGTATCTTTGCCAAGAAAACCCTATGGACAGTAAGATCTACCAGGTCATAAAGAGCTGGACACGACTGAACAAAAACAAAGGTACCTCCCCACTTCCCAAAATGTTTTCTGAGCCTGTTTTCCCAGGCAGCTGGAAGTGGATGGAACTCAAGGTCTTGGAATCAGGAAGATCTGAATTCAAATACAGCCTCAGACGTTTACTAATTGTGTGACCCTGGGCACGTCACAACCTCTGTTTGCCTCAGTTTCCTCAACTGTAAAATGTGGGAAAATAGTAGCATCTACCTCCCAGGGTTGTTATGAGGATCAAATGAGATAGAGATAACGTTTGTTTAAAAAAAAAAAGAAAGAAAAAAAGCACTTAGCAGAGTACCTAGCATATTATATAAATGTTTATTTTCTCTTCATTTATAGAATAAAGGGCTGAACTAGACAATATGAAATCCCTTGCCATTCCAATGCTCTATGGTTCTCTAGGAAACTATCTTTGAACTCTTGATGGTAGAGCCCAGGGAACAGAAGACTTTAGCTCTATGTAAATCCAGAAGAGGTGAGTAGTACAGAACTTAATTAATAAAAGCCATCAGAAGTCTAGGGTGTCAAGGAAAATACAACGGTGGGGCTAAGGGGATGAACCACAGTGTAGTAAGGATGGTGCCACCTCTACTCCAAACAAATGTCCACTAGGAAAACCCTAGGTCTAAAGTTAACCTGGCATTCAAGACCCTCCCAATCTGGCCACCCTCCTTTCAGAACCTCAAAAAGAGGAAAAAGTTCCTTTGACTGGCCTCATTTGGTGGGGCAGTCTTTCCTAGAAATGAGATGGGGGAGGGTCCAGATGACTTTTCCAGTTCTGAGTTTCCCAGGGAACCCTATGTTCTGTTTTTCTGTGGTCTAGCTTTCCCCCCAATTCCACCATATTCCTGATACTCTGCTTTTCCTCTTTAAGTCTCCTACCAGAGGCCTTCAGGAGCAGAGGTAGGTGGTGGGCAGTCAGCAGAATGACGGAGGGACCAGGGGCTTACTTCCTTCTGGAAGCAGAGAGGATATTGATGGTGTAACTAGGGAAGCTGTAGGAGGGAGTTGGGGAGTTGGAATCAAGACATGAATTTTAAATTTTGAGTGGCTTCCTTCCTTCTCCAATCATCTCCTGCTATATAGTACAGGTTAGCCTATTGCTTCACTGGTGCTCTCCATCACCCCCCCCCCTCCCCTTCCTCACCTCCACTCCAATCTACTGGAAAATATTCTTTTCAGTTCCCTCTTCTCTCAAGCCCCTGAGACCTCCTTCTGAGTCTATGCCACCTGTCTCAAAGAATAAGCTTCCTCTTGTGGGCTCTGGTGGCCTCAAGGTTTCTCCCTCCCTAAGAGGGGCTTGCATTTTAACAAGAGGAGCCAGGAGTGGGCAGTGCCTAGCAGAAAGGGAATTTCAGGTACCTAGTTAGGATGAAGTGAGGGTGTGATTTTTGGTCTCGGTGTTCTTCTAATCCTTAAATGGAGAGGGGGAGGTAGGAAGAAGGGAATAGAAAGGGACTGGTAGCCTTGGTCCTAATTATTGTCATATTATGGCCTGCATTCCCACCCCCTTCCCTTTGAGGCGGAGGAATCTCTGGGCATGGGATGTCTGTTCCCCTCCCTGACGAGAATCCCACCTTCAACTGTGGTTCCTGGGTGCCTGCACCCAACAAAAGATCCTAGGCCATAGAATTTTGAGCTAGAAGAGGCTTTAGAGACCATCCGGTTCAACTCTGTCATTTCACGGACAAGGCTACTGAGTGTCAGAGAGGTGATGTCACTTGCCTTGGGTCACAGAGCAAGTAGCAGAGGCAACATTAGAACTCTGGTCCTCTGACTCTGAAAGCGAAGGAAAGAAGGTTCTCGGTCTCAGCCCTAGCTCTCCCACCTTCCCCTAACTAACCGAGGACGAAGGGCAGCAGAGGCTTTAGCACTTCCAGATCCATGGCACTGCTGCTTCTGTGCCTCAGGTGGCCTCCCTGTCCTCTGGGTTAAAGGGATGGGACCAAGAGCCCCAAGTTGTCCCAGGCTGAGATTTCAGGGCTTGTTCCTGCCGGTTCCCCTGCACTTGCACCTCGCCAGCTCCTGCAGTCAGCCCTACTCACCAGACAGACAGAGTCGCGGTCCCCTAGCCTTGGCACTCAGCCACCACCGCTGCCTCCGCCGCTGCTGCCGCCGCCACCGCCGCCACTGCAGCTTTGCTAGGTCTGGAGCCCAGTATCGCTCGAGCTGCAGCTCCCGCTCCCCCGTAAGGGAGGAGGAGAAAGCAGCAAGGAGGGGCGCCCTCCTCTTCTTTAGCCCAAGAAGAGGCAGTTCTGGTAGGGGGCGGGGTCTCGTCTGCATTCTGGGGGGCGGGGGAGGAGTATCAAGTGGGGTAAGCCGAGGTCTGCAGACTCACTACCTCCTGTGCCCTGACGGGGTGGGGATGAGTTGGGGCTTAGATAACACAGTGAGCCTCAGTTTCCCCTCTGCAGCTAGAAACGACGGAGGAGATATTTTTGCTACATTTAATTAACCCTCCAACCGCTCCCCCCCAACCCCTTCACAGGCCTCAGTTTCCCCATCAGTACGATGGGGTAAAGGCAACATCCTTCTCTCTTCCCTCGGTCCTCCCCTGCCCGCCAACTCCACAGGAATGGGATTCCTGGTCCTGCTCTGTGCACTTTTGGGTGTTACACGGGTACTCTGGTGCTGCTGCCACAGGTCCCGCGACGATCTGTGAGTTTGAGGGGTAAGAGACGCTCCCTACCCTTCCCCCTTCCAATCCAGGTCACTGGCCCATCATATGGAATGCTCCAGCGTTTGGCCCAGGCACTTGCACATAGTAGGTAGGCCTTCAGTAAATGTCTTTTGGATTTGGACTGCACCGCACCGTGTTGAACTGAACTGAGGCAGCTGTGTTTTACTGAGGAGCACTGGATCTGACATCAGCCATTTACCAGCTGTATGACCTCAAGCAAGGCACTCCCCCCCTCCCTGTAGGGCCTCAGTTTCCTCACCTGTAAATGAGAGCTGGACTGGAGAATCTCCAAGGTTTCTTCCAGCTCTAAGTCCTATGATGCTGAATTATCTTCCCATTACATATATGTCTAGCCTGGAAACTGCTTTCTGCCTGCATTAGAGCGGGTATTCTCTTCCTGACTCCCCCACCCTCCCCCCATTATCCAACAACTCTTTGTGCCAAATGGGGAAGGGGGAGAAGAGGTTTCCAGGGGTTAGACCTCTAGCTGACTATTTGGGCATAGGTGTGGTGGATCGATTCTCTCTCTGCTTTTAAGGAGACCTGGATCACCTGGGTGGGGCTGCCCATACAGAAAGGACAATAACCCTTACCCAGGAGTGAATCTGCCTCCTGGGCCGAGGTGGCCTCTGGAGAGGAGTGGAGAATAGTGAAGAGGAGGGCTGGAAAATGCCTCCAGTTAGCACAGGTCAGAGGGGGCGTATGACACCTATATTTACTGTGAAAATCCAGAGGATGGAAATTACCCTCCAAATGACTGCTCACCTCTCCTCCTGCCCCCCAGCTCTTAGGCCTGGCTTGGGGAGCTGACCAGATCAAGAACTAGCTGAGATTTATCAGACAGGGCACTAGACCAGCTGGGTGGATTACTGCTTCCTCTAGCCAGGCCCCAGGACACCATTCAGGGACAGATCCTATCATCATTAATGTCTCATTGGTTGGGATTGATCCCTCTCTGGGATTTATTTCCTGGAATTATCCCAGTGGATTCTTCCCCAGTAATGAAGAGAAACTCCTATTTTTAGATCTGAGATGGCAGTCCAAGCCCTTAACCCCAAAGCAATCTAGGCTCAGTTGCCCCCAAAGGACAGACATGTCCCTGAAAGATGTCCAGACCTATGATCCCCATTCCCATCCTTTAAGCTCATTCTGGTGGAACCTCTGTTAGAATTAAATGCTGGCTACCTGTTTCCTCACGGCCAGCTAGATACATTTGCCCACCACCTATCTATCCTCTGAAGCCTAGGATAGGACCTGGAAAGAGTGCCCAAGCCTTCTTGACCAGGCTAGGAAGGAGAGCCACCCACGTAGGGACTCAAATTTTGTTTAGGGGAAGTCAGGGTGGAGTAGCAACATTCTAGCCCTCCCTCTCCAACCCTCCCTAAGGGGGAGGCTGAGGCTGAACTGAGCTCAGTCCCATGAATTTCTGCACACTTACCCTTGTGCCAGCTGCTGCCCCTCTCCTGGCCTCAGTCTTCTGGACTCTAAAGTGGGTCTGCTGCTGATCTTCCTTAAAGGGCTGCGATGCCCAGTCGATCCAAGCAGGGATAGGCTTCAGGCAAATGCCAAGTCTATAAAGTGAGTCTAGGGAAGGGGGAGGGCTCTTCGAACAGAAAGACACGCACTTCAGGGTAATGAATTACTGCAGAGATGTCGGCAGTCAGAGGCCAGCCAGCCAGTTGCCAAGAATCCTTCCTTCTGAGATGACTTTTCACCACTCCTCAGCGCACAAGGAAAACACAGTGGGTGTCTAGCCTTTGGGCGGGTGGGTAGGCTTGATGCAGAGGCTGCCAGCTGTGCCTAGTGCCGGCTCAGCTCCTCTCCCCTCCTCTTCCCTCTTCCCTCCTTTTCTCTTTTCTCCCCTCCTCTTTTCTCCTTTCCCCTCTGCTTGCTGCAGCCTGGCTCCCTGGGGGCTGAGTACTGGCACCTGTTGCAGATTGTGGAGGTCCTCGGGAGAGAGGCAGGTTTCTACCACAGGGAGACAGAGCTGCCCAATCCTAGCTTCTCTCTCAGGGGGAGGAGAGGCAGAGACAGACAGGATTCCCAAAGCCCTCATTTGCCTAGCCTGTCAGTCTGGTCTGGGTATGCCATCTGTGCCTTCAGGTGGAACCAATAGCCCCCAGGGTCCTGAGCAGCTCTAGCGTAAGGAGCCATGTGGCCCCAAAGGCTGGAAGGGTGGGACCCAATGACTGCCTGTTTAAACATGGTCCTCGGGGGGGGGTGAGTAGGAAGGGGGGCGGAAATGGTGCTCTATGATTTAGTGTCTCATAAGACTGAATCACCAGATGGGGAAATAGCTGTAGCTATTGAAGAATGCATAATCTCAGATTCCCCCTGCCCTCCATCCCCTCATCCACAATCCCCTGGTCCTCAGCCCCTCTCTTTTGAGGCTACCCTCCCTTGGGCCCTCAGCTGTCCGAGCTGGACTTGGGGGAGATGTCCTGCTTTCCCCACATGGTGCATGAGGACTCATTCATCAAATCTGGTTGTACATCAAGAAATGTTGAAGGACATAATTTAAACAGAGATTTTGAAGATTCATTACCTATTGGAGAGGTTACTTGGTGGCTATAAGAAAAGCTGGTTCCCACTCCCACAAGCAACCTAAACCTAGTGATGGGTGAAGGGGAGACCACAGAGCAGCATGGTAGAAAGGGCATTGGACTCGAATCAAGAAACCTGGGTTTTAATCCCAGCTTTGTCAGTGACTTGCTGTGTGATTCTAGGTAAGCTGTGTTCCCTGAGCCACAGGTGTAAAATGAAAGGGTTGGACCAGGATCACTAAGTTCCCTTTCAGTACTAATAATCTGTAAATTTAAACCAGGATTGTTCACCTGTTAAGGGGTTGGTAGGTGGGAGGGAAGAAATTCTCTATCCCTCCCTCCTCATGGGATACCAGAAAGAGAGACAAGAGAATGCCAATTAGATAACTAACTCGTCTTGATGAACAACCTCTGTGTCCAGACCTAGGCTCTGATGTGCTAGAGGCAGGGTTGACGGGAGGGCCTGGAGAAAGGGTTGGGGTGGGGCACAGAAAAGGGCCTCGCAGTGGGGGAGCCAGCAAAGTAGCCCCAAGTTTTACTCTCGGAGAATTCAGTGTGGGGGAGTCAGAGGAAGAGCAAACCTAGGGGAGCTGATAGTCTGGCTAGGAGACAGCACTTGCATACGAAATTGTTGCAGAAAGAAAAAACAGCTTATGATCAAGTTTGAGATTGTGTAGATGCAATAAAGGGCTTTAATTTTTTGAAGAAGGAAGGAAGAAGGTCCTATAGACTAGGGCTGGTTAGGGCAGGCTTTCTCCAGGAGGAGATGTGTGCTAGACTTTGATACAAGGGTGGAATTTGGTCTGATTGGAGTTGGGGAACACTGAACAGGGGAGTATCCTTGGAGAAAATACAATGCTTCCCCATGGAGGACCAGCAGGGTTATGTCTTTGGGCTTCAGAGCTCCCAGCAACATGTGGCCCTGTCCTAGAGGGACCCAGAACCTCAGGAAACAGAATCCAGCCTGACTGACCTGGACCCTCAAGTGGGAGTGTGAGCAGAGCCTAACTAAGGTGTCCATGCCACAAAAAAACCCAAAAGTAGACCGCATTAATAATACTTTTCCTTCCCTCCCTCCTTCCTTCCTTTCTTCCTTCCTTCCTTTCTTTCTTCCCTCCCTCCTCTCCCTCTATCTACATAGGGAATCATAGCCTTACCTGCAGGTGCTCTACCCAAAAGAATATAAATTTTGATGGCTGAAACCTCAAAAGATAACTTGGGATTTATAGGCTAGTTTTTTTTAAAGAGCTGATCTATATCTTGCCTCTAGAATCATGTGGCTATGGAGGAGAGAGTGCACAGCCCTCCCTCACTTAAATCCAATTCACTTTTAAGTCATGACATCGCCTTCCTCCTCTTCAAGAAAGAAGGACAAACAACAACTGTAGAAATGGTGGAATATAGCACCTGGTTAGCAAGGATAGCTAATTAAAATACCAAGCCATCAGGGTGGTGATGGGTGAGCTCCTCTCCCAGCTTTGTCTAGTTCCCCAACCCAGAAGTGGCTGGCTAATGTGTATCCTCTGGTCTCTGGTAACACTGCCCACCCACTACCCCCAGTTGAATTGAAGATGAGTTTTATGTTGTTCTCCTTGGGTGCAAGAATTGCCATTTGGGTTTGAGGATCCAAACCTACCAGGATCTTGAAATGAGTAGCTAGGGAAAGCCCTCTAGGGTCTGAACTCCAGTGTGTGTCATAGGATCACAGAATCACAGCTAGAAAGGATCTTAGAGATTATCTGGGTCAATCTTTAGACCATCTAATCCTATTTTATAGATGAGGAAACAGGGCCAGAGAATTGAAGCAATTTGCCCAAGTTTACAACAAGCAGGTAGCAGCCAGATCAGGATTCAATTGAACTAATTCCATATTCAGTGCTTTTCTGCCTACTCTGTTAACCGCCCCCACCAGCTTTGTCTCTCACTACCTGTCCTGAAGTCGGTCGCTTTTTTTTAGTCATGTCTGATTCTTTGTGACCCCATTTGGGGTTTTCTTAGCAAAGAGGCTGGAGTAATTTGTCATTTCCTTCTCTGGCTCATTTTATAGATGAGGGAACTGAGGCAAACAGGGTCACACAGCTAGTAAAATGTCTGAGGCCAGATTTGAACTCAGGAATATGTCTTCCTGACTCCAGGTCCATCACTCTATGAATTATGGCACCACCTAGCTGCCTATTATCTGTCAAACTAGAGTACTCACTACTATACTTTTTTTTCTTCCCGGTTTCCAATCTCCGCTCATGTAGTTCTCTATGCCTGGAATGCTTTCTCTGCCCTTTCTTCCATCTTGGCCTGTAAAGATTCTATCTATTTTACTAGACTGTGAACTAACAGTAGTAATCCTGCATTATTGATTTTTGTATCTTACCTGGGTCAGTCCTCTGCTCAGAGCAGATGCTTAACAAGAGGTTATTAAAAAGAAATGAATAGGAATGCTATTGTGCTATAAGAAATGAGGAGCACACAGACTTCACAATAACCTGGAGAGACTTCTATAAACTGATGCTGAGGGAGGAGAGGAGAACCAGGAGAACTTCGTTCACAATGACAGACACATCGTATGTGTGACAACTAACTTTGACAGACTGGGCTCCTCTCAGCAATGCCAGGTTATAAGACACCTCCAAAAGAGAAAGAGCTAGAGTCTGAATGCAGATGGAAGCAAACTACTTGCTCTCTCTCTTTTGTGTTTTGTTTTGTTTCTTCTTTCTCGTTCACTCCATCAGTTATAATCCTTCTTTACAACTTGACTAATGTTTAATGTGAAGGTATTTGTAGAACCTATATTGGATAGCATGCTGCCATGGGAGGGAAGGGAGAAGGAGAGGGAGAGGGAGAAAATCTGAAACTCAAAAGGATTGTGTAACTGAATGTTGCAAACTAAAAGTAAATAAATAAATTTTTAAAAAAATGAATGAATTCTTCAGGGCCCAATTCAAATGTCACCAACTCTTTGAAGGCCTCCTTGATTCTAAACTACTGAAGCACCTTCATTGTCCCTCTTATTCACTCGTCTTCTGCTGGGCATTTTAACGCCCTTCATAGTCTTGCTCCAATCTACCTTCCTAATTTATTTCATATTAGTTCTTCTCAAAACTACCTTCCAGCCCAACTTTGTGTTCCCTGACCAATGCACAGTCCATCTTCTAGCCCTGTAATTTTTTTTTTTTTGCTTTTTTTTTGAGGGGCAAGGCAGGGCAAACTTGCCCAAGGTCACATGGCTAGTTTTTTGTGTTAAGTGTCTGAAGCTACATTTGAACTCAGGTCCTCTTGACTCCAGGGCCAGTGCTCTATTTGCTATACCACCTAAGTGCCCCTAAGAATTGCTTTTTATTTTTGGTTTTTGTTCCTTAAGATTTAGTAGCGTCCCCATCCAAAAAAAAAAAAAGAAGTAATTTTAAAAAAATTTGCTGAACCGAACAAAACTGAATTGTTCTAATTTGTTTTCTCTGAAAACTTTATATCTCCCTTAGGAGGTCTCACACAGTGCTGTGCACGCATGTGTGCAGGAGAAAGTGGAACCCTTCATGTGAAGTCAGGCAGCACTTGCTGGGGAAACTGAGGAACTAAGCCCCAGGTCATTGACTACACTATTCTGCTTTTGTATTTCTTCCTTGAATGCAAATTTGTAACCAGCAACCAGTAATCCTGAGAGATGAATATTTTTTATAAGTTGGAGAGTTTCTGGGATCATGAGTCCCACTTCCTAGGGGTTTCTGGCTGGGAAGTGGGAGTTCCTTCTTCCAACTATACTTCTTATCAGAGAAGAAGGTGACTATGGATAGGATCATCCTAAACCCAAAAGGACTAAAGAGTCATACCTGGATGGCCAGGAGGTATGGTCTCTGTGAGATGTTTGAATGGTGCAGGTCTGACAGAAGAAAGTGAAATATGTATTCAGCAGTTGTACAAAAAGACTTCATCTTTGGGAGGAGATTATAATTATAACGATAGGATATTCTTTTATGGTTTAAGTATTTGTTAATATATTTGTTTTAATCATTTCTTTCATGGTGGTGAGGGAAAAAATAGCTGTCCTATATCTGCTACCTATTTTGTACATTAACTTTTTTGAGAAGAGATCCTTTTAATCCTTTTTGGTGAGACCTTAGATATGAATCATACCTTAGTTTTTGTTTTAGAGATTTCCTCTGGAGTTCTACTCTGGGGTGGGAACATAATGAGCCAGAGAAAAGTCCCGGTCCATTTCTAGAAGTCATAAAGAGCTGACATTCCTTCCAAATGTAAATCTATAGTCCTATGGCTTTATGGCGTTATCTCATTTGTACCTAACAAGCAGCCTGACAGGCTTTAATTATTATCCCTATTTTTTAGATGAGGAAATTGAGGCTGTGAGATGAAGCAACTTTTCCCCTGGTCACACAGCTAGTAAATGTCAGAGGCGGAATTTGAACACAGGTTTTCCTGACTCCAGCCACACCTTTTCTTGAGTTGTAGAGTGGGGTCTCTAATTCTGGTTCCCTTTATTCTGTCCTGCCTTGCTAAGCCAATGAGAGGAAGAGGATGAGGAGGGACAATATTAATCACAAACATGTATGTATACATACATGCATACACGTATGTATATATGTGCTGGTGGGTCTCCCTGCCTCAAGTCTACTCCAGCCTCCATTTAGCTACCAAAGGGATCTTCTTAAAACACAGTTCTCCAGGCGCAAATACAAATTACTATTTGGCATTCACAGCCCTTCACACCCCGGCCACTTCCGACCTCTCCAATATCTTAATCCCTATATTTTTTTGATCCAATGACACTGCTCTCCTGGCTGTCCCACACACATGGAATGCTCTCCCTCCTCTGAGCCAACTACTGGCCTTCTTGGCTTCCTTTAAATCCCAACTAAAATCTCATCTTTTACTGGAAACCTTCTCTGAACTCTCTTAATTCTAGCATCTTCTCTCTGTTAATTATTTCCTACTTATCTTGCACGTAGCCTGCTTTGCATACATTTGTTTGCATGTCATCTTCTCCATTAGATTGTAAGCTCCCTGAGGGCAGGGACTCCCGTTTGCCTTCTTTTGTGCACCTGGCACATAATAGGCACTTAATGTTTATTGATTGATTGGTCTGTATTACATATTATATATGTATTAATATTCGTAATATATACATTAATATGTATATATGTACAATATATTATGTACACACAACACACACATATGGTTTTAACTTTCCAAAACCCCTTTCACTTCCATTATCTTACCAGATCTTCACAATAGCCCAGCAGCTCGGTGTACTGGATATTGTGCTGGACTTGGGATTCCAGGTGATCTGAGTTCAGATTCCACCTCAGACACTTACTTGCTATGTGACTCTTGGCCTCAGTTTCCCCATCTGTAAAACAGGGATAATAAAAGTGCCTACCTCGAAAGGGTTGTGAGATAAGTGAGATGCCATGTAAAGTGATTTATATAAATGCTACTGCTGTTGTTAAGGAGGGAGGGAGGACAATGCTCCAACCTAGATCTGTCTGATCATGGGGAGAGAATGTGAGCTCCTGAGACCAGGGATTGTTTCATCTTCTGTCTGAACCCTTAGCACCCAGCATAGTGCCTGACACATAGTAGGTCTTTAACAAATGCTTCTTGATTGAATGAGACTCAGATTTCTCATTTGTAAAATGAGAGGTTTTTTTTTTCCTAGATGATCTCAGGTTTTTTTCAATTCTGAATCTCTGATTCTATGATTCATCTTGCAGACTAGGAAAATGAGGCAGAAGTGAGCTGCTTACGGTTATAAAATGACTTGCTGTCCTTTCTAAGACCAGAACATAAGTCTCCTGAGTCCTGATGTTTTCACTCTCCTAGAAAAAAGTCTAAAGAGGTCCTATGGTTTTCATTTCCTTGGGAAGTTGATCCCAGTATGGGTCATAAAGAGTTTTCTGGGTAGCTCTGGACCTATTCCTCTAATCTATTTGTCATCATGGTGCTGGTCCTGGAGGTGGTTGGATCCAATCAACCCATTAAGGGGCTGTGGTATTCCAATCAAGGAGGAGATGGGCAAGGGCAGAAAGATTATGGGCTGTTGATACCATCCACATTGTCCACAACTGTCATCATCAATACCATCAAGGTGGGTACTCAGCTTGAGCTACAAGCTTCACATTAGGAGGCGTAGACAAGGGGTGGTCCCTGCACTCAGGAGATACATACCTGGGACAATAGGAGAGTCCTTGCAAAGCAATCTATGCATAAAATACATATTAGTATAGTTCCAAAAACCAAAGATCCTATCCCAAAGATAGGATTATGGATCGAGAGTTAGAAGGAATCTTAGAGGTCATTAGTCTAACACCTTCTTTTTTACAGATGAAGAAACTGAGGCCAACAGAGCTGAAGTGATTTGCCCAAGGTATATAGGTACTTGGCGCCAAGAATCAAAATTCGTACTCAGGTCCCATGACTTGAGGTCAGTGCTCTTTGTATAGCAGGGGAGCTAGAAGCCCTGAGGTGAAGAGTCAACAGTTGGGATCCCTTCATCTGGTAAAACTTCCTGGCAGGGATGAATTCTGAGTCTGGCCTTTGAAGGAAGTAATAGACATAGATGAAGAGGAGAAAATGACTTCTTGCAAAGGCATGGTGGAAATGCAAAGGGTCAGGTAGGTCTGGCATTGGTGTAGGGACGGGAAGCACATCATTCAGTCCAACAAACCTACAGGAAATAACTGCTATGCACAGAACACTGGGCTAGGCTGTGTGCTATTTCCCTTCAAACATTCTACAATCCAATTACATTGACTTTCTTACTATACATAATACTATACTGTATTACACCACACAATTACCATATACCTTTCTTATACACCACAATAAATGTCTCATCTCTGTGCCTTTTCCCTGGCTGCCCCGCTGGCTAGAACACAATCCCTCCTCATTTCCCCAGCTCAAACACTACCCTTTACATGAACTCTTTTTGAACCTCCTCAGATGCTAGTGCCTCCTCTTTCTCCCAATTACCATGTATTTATTTTCTATATATTTAAATGTGCACATGTTGTCTCCCCTAACAGAAAGTGAACTCCTTGAAGGCAAAGATTCTTTTTGCTTTTGTCCTTGTACCCCTAGAACCTGGCACACAGTAGGCCCTTAATAAATGTTGACTGATTGATTGATAAATGGGAAAACAAAAGGTTCAAACAAGACAGATTTCTTGCCTTCATGAAGCTGGCAGCCTAAAAGGTGATATAGGCAGTAGTACAAAGAACTATCATAGAAAATAGTATATTACTTTGTGCTTTAAAGATATAAATAATGTGTAAGGTGAGGGGAAAGGGAAGGAGAAGGCAGACTACAGGAGAGCAAGGACTGAGAAGAGTTTGGGCAAAGATAAGGAGGAAGGGAATTGGATTGCACAGGATGTTTGTTGAATAATGAGTTAGTCCGGTTTGGCTGGAGTTTACAATTCATAAAATTGGGGCTGAAAGGTATCCCAGTCTGGTCTAACCCCCTTGATTTGCTGTGGAAAAGGTGGAGGGGAGTAACACAAAGCTGGAAAGGTAAGATGGCGGTAGTCATACGCTATGGAGAGCTTTGGGTGCCAGGTTATTGAGTCTGAACTTTCCTCAACAGGCAATAGGCAGTCATTGAAGGGTTCTGAATGGAGAAGTGACCTAGAGATGTCTAAGGATGAGAAGTACATCAGGAATATAAAGAATGGTTTGTAAAGGTGAAGACTGGATGTCACAAAATTTGTTAGGAGGCTAAGATAGTCTAGATGGGTGGGAATAAGGGCTGATATTGGGGTGGTGGCAATTAGACTACAGAGAGGACAGATTCAAGAGATATTAGATGGAATGCACAGGGCATGGTAGAATATAACAGATGAGAGAAAGAGAAGAGTAAAAATATATGATCAAAGGAGATTGGATATGGAGTGAGGTCACTTATGGACAGTAAATTTAGAAGAAGCAGCTTTTGGGGGAATTAAGCTTGCCAAAGTGATGAATAAGGTCATGTTTAGAAGTGTGAATGAATGAATGAACACTGTGCTTATAAGCCCTGAGATACAGAAAGGAAAAAAGGGACAGTTTCTCTTCTCAAGGAGCTCACATTCTAATGGGGGATACAATATACGTAGGAGAGGATTTGGCCACAGGTCATATGGAAAGACCTCAGTGGTTCTTTTTTTCCCCATCTTTAGTAGGTATAGGTGCTAAGGAAGTGATGCTGATGCTGGCACAGGCAGCTGCCCAGTCTACAATGGTTATTTTCATGTTTATTATTATAATCATTTGTGCACACAGCTTTCTTGGTTCTACTTTCTTTGCTCTGCATCAGTCCAAGTAAATTTTCCCATTTTTCTCCAAATTCTTTTGCCCTATGCCTTATGGAACAATATTCCATTGACATTAGTACGCCACAAATTGTCATCAGTGGGCATCCACTGATGTTTTCAGTTTTTTGCTACCAAGAAAGTGCTGCTGTGAATATTTTGAGCTACATTATATAGGGGACATTTATATCTTTAACAGCATTGTTTCAATTCAGTCCTCTCTCTAACTCACTCCCCCAGCTCATTACCCTTTATGAACTAATATTAGATTCCAAGTCACATAAAAGCAGTGTTGTATAGTAGAAAAGACATCTGCGTTTGAAGTTACAGGACCTGGGTTCTTATCTCAGCTCTTTTACTTACTAGCTATGTGACCTTGGGTCAGGTACTTGACCCAAAGTGACTGGACTTCAATCTGTAACTGAGATGCTGTACAGATGTACCAATGGATGTAAAAGTGAGAGGTTAGACTAGAATTCTAAACTTTCTATGATCTCATGAATGAATAAAAATACTGTACATTTTTCTTATAAAGGAAGAAAAAATAGATGATCAAGGCAACTTCCTTGATACTATAAGTAACAGAATGGCCAATGAGTATCAATGGAGGGAGCCCCCAAACCAGGAATTCCCTAGTATCCACTAAAAGAAGACATCAAAAAAATACTTTCCAATGGAAGGAGGAGTGGGATGGGGTGGTGTCCAGACTGAGATCCACAATAGCACAGTAAAGATTGGGGACAGATGAGAGAAAGAGGGGCAACACAGTTTTGCTTGAGAAGAGCACAAAGGAAAGCTGAATGGAGCCTTATGTGGTTGCTGTTATGGTAGGTTAAAAAAAAAAAAGGATTACCAATGCTACCAATGGTAGCAATTTTTTTAAACTCTCATAAAGAAATGTCTCCCTACTCAATTCTCAGGATATCCTGAAACTGAGATCTGGAGAAGGGCAGTGACTTGGCTAGCATTGTATCTCCAGTTAGAGGCGGAGTTGAAACTTTTCTGAATCCCATCCTAGGACCTTTACAATACGCTGGTACCAGATTGGTGTGCTGACACTCTACTCATAAGGCCTTTTTCTCCTGCCCCCCAACATTTGTGTTTCAATACTTTAACCCAAATTAATGGCCATATAATGGGTGATTGGTGACATGGAGGTCACTGGTGGTGGAGGTTTACACCATGTAGGGAAAGGAATTTCCCCCTATGCATAGGATACCCTACCAAGGCTCTGATCAGTAATTTCCTCTCCTTCGAGCTAGGAAGGTATCTCTTCCTTTTTTTCAGAAATCCAAGAAGGACAAAGCTCTTGTAAAGAGCACAGGGGTGCTGGGAGCCTGTGGACAAGGGCCAGGATAGAAGGGGAGGAACAGGTTTCTCTGGTGCGGGAATAATAATGCCTTTCAACTATTTTTACTGCTTTTGCCACTATTACCTCATTACCTAGGAAGAAACTTGGAAGTCCAAAGAGAAGTTTATTTTCCAAGGAAACACAGCTGGTTGAGGCAGGGCAAGGACTAGAATTCAGGGCATATCAGAGGCTACTAGTCCACCTCTTAATTTTACAGAGAAGGAAATTAAGGTCTGAAAAAATTAAGTGACTTACCTAGGGTCACAGCAGCAATGGAATCAGGATTTGAACCTGGGTCTTTTGATTCTAATGCCTATATTCTTCCGACATTTGAAAGAACTAGGCCTAGAACCCAGGTCTCCTGACTCACAGCCTGGGCCTCATCAGTCTCCCAATCTAAGGAGAGACTTCTTAGATTTTTCTGCCTTGTGTTCCCCTAAACCTGCCACTGCTTCCCTTTCAAACTTAATTTAACATGTAACAATGGCTGGCATTTATACAACACTTAAAGGTTTCCAAAGCATTTTACAAATATAACCTCATTTTTATCCTCACAACTACCCCAGAAAATAGATACTATTATTATTCCCCTTTTCCAGATGAGGAAACTAAAGTAGGCACAGGTTAAGTGATTTGCCCAGGTTCTCACAGCTGGTAAGTCTCTGAGGTGGGATTTGAACTCAAGTCTTCCTGAATCCAGGTCTAGAACCTTATCCCCACCTTGCTGCCTACCCCTGATGGAGGGTAGAGAAAGGAATGAATGGGAGCGATAAAGGGGCAGATGAGAGACATGAGGGTAAGGCAAACGCCTGGACATGAAGATGAGGGGCGCAGAAAGAGATATCAAATATGTGTCTGCTACCCAAATAGTTTTGCCATCAGGATAGAGCCTCTGAATTCTATATTCTAACCTCCAGAGCACAATTAGCTGGTCCTCTGACTTACTGGGGACAAAGAGTTCGAAGTCCAAAAAGGAGAGATTCAGTGCCTACCCTAACCATACATCCTAACTTCAATTTACACAGTCCTTGAAGTTTTATAAAAGCTTTCCTCCCAACAATTATTTGAAGGAGACAGCATAGAGATTATCACGCCCATTTCAAAATCACACAGAAGTGATTTACCCAAGATCACAAAGCTGGGAAATGTCATGGATCTTCCAGTTCTCAAGGGCACCTGGCTTCAGTGGGTTCTCCAAGAGGACCAGCCCCTTAGACAGGAAGCTAGGAGGAGGCTCCTCCTTCAAAGCTCAGTTCAAGGACCATCCCCTTCCCCCCAGCTCCTAATGCCTCCCCTACCAAATTACTTGTACATATTACTTTGTTCACATTTTATGTTTACTAATCAGAGGTCTCAGCCAAGCTCACTTTAAGTCCAAGCTCAACTCACTCAATGAACTTCCTCCCGTCCTTTGCAGCAGCTTGCCCCGAGGCCACGCTCTCCTCCTGTTCCCACCTGTCTTTCCATTCTGTTTCATACACTGTCTTCCTCTATCAGAATGAAAGATCCTTGAGGTCAGGGATCAGTTTGCTTGTATTTGCATCCTGAACATTCGGCACAGTGCCTGGCACAGGGGTGAGGAACCTGTAGCCTCAAGGCCAAATGGATTCTAAGGGCTGCACTTGAGGACCTAGAGGGCCACATGTGGCCTCAAAGCTGCAGATTCCCCACCCCTGCCCTGGCACGTAGATTTGTTATCTATGCACCTATTGATTTCCCTGACAGGATGTAAGCTCCTTGAGGGCAAAGACTGTTTCATCTTTATCTTAATGTCCCAAGGTGCCTAGCACATGTGCCTAGTCCATGAAGAAATGACTGCTGATTGACTCTGAAACCAATGGGGTGCTTGTCCAGAAATCAGACTTAACTCAGTGGCTACTGAGGTGTATCCGGTTTGCTTTTGGGAAGACGGGAGGATGAGAAGGAAAAAGAAAAGGAGGAAGTGGAGGAAAAGTCAGATCCCTGACCTAACAGAGCTCAGTCTCATCAGGACGCTGAAGGTCATTCACTTTTCGGAATCTTTTCCACCCTTCAAGTTTCTACCTTACGCCTTCCCCCTTCCCAAAACTACACTGATCACTCTGACCAACAGTGATTGCTTCCTCTTCTAAGGTTCAGCAGCCCTTAGAGTCTAGTTCAATTTAATGAACGCTGACCAGGCGGCATCCATAAGATGGTGGTTCCCATAGAGCTGTGGTTCTCAACCTTTCTAATGCCACGACCCTTTAATACAGTTCCTCATGTTGTGCTGACCCCCAACCATAAAATTATTTTCGTTGTTACTTCATAACTGTAGTTTTGCTACTATAATAAATCGTAGTGTAAATATTGGATATGCTGGATGTATTTTCATTGTTACAAATTGAACATAACCCAGAGGTTGAGAAACGTTGCCATAGAGTAGTGGGGATAGAGAAGTGAGTTAAGATATTGTCCCTGTTTTCATGATGGTCACCATCTAGCAGTGGGGTGTAAAGCACACCAATATACCATAGCACAAAACAGAAGGTTTCAATTCCTCGAGGAGAGTGTCTAACATAGTTCCTTGCCACGTGATAAATGCCCCTAATAAAGGTTTGTTGAAATGAATTGTTGTAAATGAGATAAGAGCCCAAGGGAGTATGAAGTGTAATGTTGAGCCCCCAGGAATGATAGATATTACTATACTTCTTGGCATTATCTTATTATTTTATAAAAGCAGCTTTCATGGTGGGGACAGCTTGGATCTTGGAACTAAGAAACATCTGGCCCCTGACTTATCATATTGGCTGCTACTATAAAGAAGTTAATCTTTCTAGGCCAGATTAAAATGTAATTGTAAAATAATGAGCAAAATATAAAAAAAACCAATAGAACATAGATAATGTTAATATGTAGTTTTCTAAATCAGTATGTGGCCTGCAGGGATCCTTCTGTATGGTTTGGTGGCCTCATTTCTATTTGAGTTTGACATCGATGCTCTAGGCAGCTCTAAGACTATATGGTGGCAACCTGCATTGGTAGAGGGTGCTTCCTCTCCAGGGAGTTCCTTATGCCAGTGAGATCATGGGTTCAGTCTCTACCTCTGTTATTTTTCCATATGTGCCTCCCTTTCAATTAGACTGTGAATCTCTTGAGGGTAGGGACTAACTCCATCTTTCCCACACCACCACAAAGCCTAGGATAGTAGATATTCAATAAATGTTTCTTAGTTGTTGACTCAAAAGGTTTCTTTTTTGATCAACCTGCAATTTCATTAGTGTCTTGAGTTTCCAATGAAGAATCTTGTTGCCAGGACATTCTTTTCAACTTATAGTTTTAGGGCAGGGGTTCTTAATCTGGGGTCTGTGACCCCCAAGGAGATGAGGAAAAAATGACATCTTTATTTCAGGATAATTCGGTTTCCTTTGTGAACTTATCTTATTTTTTTCCACTATTGTTTTGAGAAGGGGTCCAAAGATTTCATCAGACTGCCAGAGGGGTTCATGACATATATAAGTCAAGGTTCTGTCCTAGGGAGATGTCTCAGTTACTGCAACGTTAAATGGGCATCTAGAGGATTATATAGACAGTATGTCAGAGAAGAGACTTGAAGCCAAGTTTTCTTGGCTCAGAGGTGGGTTCTCTGTCCACTCCACCATTGCAAAGTTAACAATAATATGCCTGGGAAACGACATTTGAGATCTTAGGTTATGGATATGTTTAACCGTGACCCCCTAACTTGTGGGGCTTCCTTAAAGGTTCTAATTAGCACCCATCTTCACTGACCTCCACCTCAAGTGAAAGGACGTCTCCCCACACACCAGGCCCCTCCTCCCCATGGGGATGGTTAAGGGACAGGGAAGAGGAATAATTATTTATTCTTTGCCTCTGTCTCCGATGACCTTGGAGGATGGAGTGAGTCTTCTGCATCTCCTCTGTCTGCCTTTCTTCCAAACGCCAGCCCTGTGCAGCAAACAGGTTCTACTAACCTGCTTAAACAAACAAGTCCCCGGTTGCCATGGTGAAGGGAATGGCGTTGGGGGAAAGAGATGAGGAGATTATGCAGAGGCCTAAAATAGGCCTGAGGCTGGAGGAGGAGGGGAAGGAGAACTCCTGGGGGACACTGCAGACCTAGTCTGAGCTGGGGGAGAGAGGGGGAGGGGCAGGAGACCACATCAGACACAGCACAGGAAGGCATCTGCCTAAAAGATCACAGGACACGATGTCAGAACTAGAAAGGCCCTTAGACATCAACTTGTCCAACACCCTCATTTCAGAGATGGGGAAACTGAGTCTGAATGTAGGCAAATGAATCCTTCAAGGTTATACAATAAATTCAGGACAGTAATCAGGACTCTTGCTGGTTCATCAGTCCTCATGGCATCAGACCTCACACCTTAAAGACACCAGCTACTGAGAGATGAAGTGCCCAGTGCCATGACCTTGAAGGAAGCAGGAAGGTACGCTGAGGGAAAGGGTATGCTCAGGGAAACCATAGGTACACCATAATAACTGCTACATTTCTTTAACACATTAAGGTTTACTAAGTGCTTCCTCGCAACAATCCTGCAGGTTACTGAATGTATTATCTCCCCCATTTTACAGCTGAAGAAATTGAAGCTTAGAGTGAAATGCCAACCATGGTCAACACATCGGTAGTGTCAGAGCAGGTTTTTGAACTCACGAGGAGCCCCAAACTGATTCCAAGCCCAGCAGCAGTCTTATTGCCTCAAAGAATATCATAGAAAGAATACTGAAAAGAATTGTGTTCCAAAGACCCAGTCTTGTTATTTACTGGCCTTGTTACTATGGGCAAATGAAGTCCAAATCTTAGTTTCCCTATTTATACAATGGGATAAATAATACTTTATGTTACCTACTTCCTGGGGCTATTGGAAAGTACATTGTAATCTGTAAAATGTTACAGATATGTGGAGACCATTATCAGAATTAATTCATTACTATTATTATCTTTACCTATCTTTTCACTGAGGTGGTGGTGGTGGTGGTGGTGGAGCTAGCCAAGACAATGATGAGGTTGAATCAGTGTCTCACCTGTTATCAGTAAGACCTTGGACAAGTCCCTCTTTCTCTGAGCCCCAGTTTTCTCAACTGTAAAATGAGGGAATTGGAATAGATGATTCCCTAAATTCCCTTAAAGCTTTAAGTAATTCCTTTAATTTCTCTAATGACTCCCTATATATATATCCACTGTAGTTTGGCACAGGTAGGGAAGGGAGGAATCCATCTGGTGGCAGTTTACCTGAATTGCAGGTGTAACATAGGATTTTCGCTGCTTACCATCTAAGATACCTTATCCAGAGTCCTGGGAAAATGTCTATTGGATTGCCCCAACTGTTCCAGCAAGCATACTCAACCCACAGAAAAAGCGTCAAAGGCATTTTTATTACAAATAGAAATGGCCAATGAAAAATGAAACAGCCCACAAATGGTTTAATACCTCTCCCTCACATACCCACTCCCCAACCCCCAATCATCTCCAGGTGAGGTCTGGCAGCCACACTCTCATTCCTCTGGGGCTGATTCCAGTTAAACCCCACTCCAATGATATAGATCCCCCAAGTTTTGTCTGGCTCACCAAGGATCCTGAACTGTAAGGGATGTTAAAAGTTCATCTAATCCAACCCATTCAGAAAAGTACCTTGTTTTAGGTCACAAGTATTAAGTAACAGAGGAACATTTTCTTTTCTTTTTTTTTATTTCCATATCAACCACATGGGGGTAAAAAAAAAAAAAGCAAGAAAAATAAATAAAAGTAAACTTCAATCTGCACTCTGAGTTCATCAGTTCTTTCCCTGGAGGCAGACAGCATTTTTCATCATGGGTCCTTGGGAATTGTCTTGGATCATTGTCTTGAACAGAGTAGCAAAGTCTTTCGCAGCTGATCACATCATTACAATATTGCAGTTACTGTGTACAATGTTCTCCTGGTTCTGCTCACTTCACTTTGCATCAATTCATGTAAGTCTTCCCAGGTTTTTTCTGAAACCATCCTGCTCATCATTTCTTACATCACAAAAGTATTTCATCACCATCATATACCACAACTTGTTCGGCCATTCCCCAACTGATGGGTATCCTATTCTTTGCTACCACAAAAGGAGTTGCTATGTTTTCTGTACAAAAAGTTCTCTTTTCTTTGACTTCTTTGGGATACAGAGTTAATATCTGTATTGTTGGGGCAAAGGGCATATATGAAGTTTTATCAACCTTAGGGCATAGTTACAAATTGTTCTCCAGAATGGTTTGACCAAATCTCAACTTCACCAACAATGCATTTGTGTTCCCACACTTTCTCACATCCCCAGAAGTAAATTTTTAACTAGGTTAGAACATAGAACCCTGAAAACCTGGAGTTAAGGTGACATGGCAAATGGATTCTTTTTAAAAAAATAGCTAGGTGGCCTTAGGTAAATCACCTTTCTGGGACTGCTTCCTCACATATAAATGAGGGAGTTAAGTCTCAATGGTCTTTAAAGCCCTAAATCAAAAAAAGCCTTTCAAGCCCTAAATCTCAGCCTATAAACTATGATCTTAGCTGATAAATCTGATGCTCTTTCCAGAGAAGTCTCACCAATGTAATGTCAGACTCAAAATAGAAAGAGATCCCTGCTGGCTTCATACTGACTTAAAAAATCACAAATTAATATTATCTATGTTATGTTGTATTTTTGGGGGGTTAAACATTTCCTAATTACATTTTAATCTGGTTCAGGATGAACTGGGGGGAGTTTTTCAGCTGGCTTTTGGGCCAAGAGTTTGATACCTGAAGATCCAGGTTTGAATCCTACCTGGAAACTCCTAATAGCTGTGACCCCAGGCAAGTATCTCAGCCTGTTTGCTCCTCTGTAGAACTGCATAACTGCAACACTTACCTTACAGAGTTGTTGTGAAGACCAAATAAGATAATGTACCTAAAGAATTTTGCAAACCTTGAGATATTATTAGTCAGTGATTACTACTGTTATTATTCTACATCAGGGATTTAATAATGCCCGTGAACTCTTTCACCAACTGATACTGGAACTTCTCTCTGCTCTCTCTAGAGTCTTCTCTGTAAGCCCTAGTATTCTTCCCTTTTACTGATAAGATTCCACCTCCCTATCCCCACCCCTAAGAACCCTTGATCCTGGCAAAAGTTATTGCTTTTGCAAAAACATTACCAAACAGTTCCCTTTCTTTTCTTTAAAATCAGAACTTTCCTAGATGGTTCCTAGATTTGTAACAATGACCAGCTACAGCTGGTTACTTCTCTCACATACTAAGGGCCATTGTTTCTCACTCTCCTACTGACCCAGCTGGGAGAACAAATACTGAGTCTGTTGTCCTTAGACGTGAAGGGCAGGCAAGGGGAAAAAATAATCGATAAGGATGTGGCCAGCTCTGGGCCTTTTAGAGACTTCCCAAATGGCAGCAAGAATATCTTCTGTACCTGAGATGGACGGAGGTATTTTGAGGGGCTTGGAGGTACCTGCATACAGGGAAAGGTTGAGGTTTGGAAACTGCAGACCCTAGATTTTCAGGGAGTTCATGAGCTGGGATTTGCCTGAAGTCTGAGTAATCTATGTCTCTAGGCACAGATGGATAGGCTTCAGAAGGGTAGGGACAGAAATGCTGGAAGCACCAGGCACAACAGTTTTCACAGGGTCTTGGATCCTGAGGGCACGGGAAGCACCCATGGCCAGGAAGAACAGTATGTTCCCAGAGAAGAACTGAGGCAATAGCTTGACAGAAAAATCAGGCAGCAGCCCAAAGGCTGACTCAGCCTCCACTCTGATGGTGGTAGCACGAATAGTGAAAGTAGAGGTTAAAAAGGGAAAGGTTGTTGAATTTCCAATATAAGACAGCTGGTCAAGGCAAGTGTTATATGAATTATGCAGATAAAAGGCAATGTCACATTGGATCAACAGTGGTGGATTCAAATCTTGGTTCTGACACTTGCACCCAAAATGTAGTCATCAACAGATCAATGCCATTTTAGAGGAAAGTCTCTAGAGTATGTTGTTGGCTCTGGGTTCAACATTTTAATCAATGAGTTAAATGTTGGCCCAGATGGCATGCTTATATTTGAAAATGGCAGAAAGCTGTGAGCGAAGATGGGATGACAGTGATTCTAACAGGCTAGACTCCTGGGTCAAATTTATTAAGAGGAAATTAAAGACAAATACAAAATCCTACATTTTGATTAAAACGAATCAGCTCTACAAGGTGGTTAACAATTAACTCAAAGAAGTCTGGGATTTCAGTGGATTACAAGCTCAATATGAGCTGCGTGACTGTCTTCAGCCAAAAAAAAAGACTGCTGTTATTCTAGACTACAGTGAAGAGTCACAGTATCCAGAATGAAGTGGCAAGAGCTGTCAAGTGGCTCTGTGGATAGAGCACTGAGCTCGGAGTCAGGAAGATGAGATCAAATCTGGCCTCAGACACTTACTAGCTATGTGACCTTGGGCAAGTCACTTTGCCTGTTTCTTCATCTGTAAAATAGGGATAATATGACCACCTACCCCTCCAGAGTGCTAAGAGGATTAAATGAGATAAAATTTACAAAACACTTATTGCAATGTCTGGCACATAGCAGGCACTTTAATAAATGCTTCTTTTCTTCTTTCTTGTATTTGGCCTTAATCAGGCCCCAATTAAGTATGATCAGTTTTGAGTACAACATTTTGCAAAGTACAATTAGCACAATTTAATTAGCATAAATGAGATTTCATAGGAGGACATAGAGGAGATACACAGGAAATCTCATTAATTAAATTAAATTAATCTCATTAATATGAAAATAGTCCCCAATAGCTAATGAAAGCTTTTATTGCATATGAAATTGTCATGGCTTAAATTTATGCTTATTAAATGTTTTGAATGAATTTCATTCATTTCATTCCTTGAAAATATGCATAGTTTATGAGATTTCCTATGTGTCCCGACTTTAAGGACACCCTGTATATTAAACTGGAATGTATTGAGAGGGTGGGAATGAATCTGGTGAAGGGACCATGTCCACGTGGGGATCAGCTGAAGGAACTCAGTACTCAGAGGGAGCATGATGGCTTTATCTGACTATTCAAGAGCTGTCATAAGGAAGAGATTACAATTATTGTAAATTTGTAAAGCATTTTGCACAGTGCCTGGCACATAGTAGGTATTATTATTTTTATTATTGTTGCTCTTTGACCCAGAGAGCAGAACTCAGAGCGATGGAGAAAAGTCACTGCTTAGGGAAGTAATAGGGGATCTTCTTTAGTGGAGAGACACTGCAGAAGTTATTCTAATTCAGATATGGCTATAACTAGATGACACACCTATGAGAATACTGTGATTCTTTTCCTCCCAGGTCTCGTTTCCTCATCTGTAAAATGGGGATAATAATCCCTGGCCCTGGCTTATATCTGTGTTGTGGGGAAAGTGCTCTAGAAACCATAAGACCTCTGAATGTGAACCCTTATTTCTTCTGACACTATTCTTGGGGACAACTAATCAGAAACTGGGCCCATGGGGTCACATAACTTTAGAAACTATTTAGGGGGTCCCTCAAAGGGCAGCAAGCTCTCACATATCTGTGGGACTGCACAGGCACAGTGATCCAGTCTGTTGGTCCACATAAAAAAAGCATGATATGCTATTGTTCTTTTTCATGTTTGGTTTTCTTTCTTTTTTTTCCCATTGTTCACTCCATTGGTTACAACCCTTCTATACAACCAGACTATTGTACAATGTGAAAGTATCTGCAGATCCTATACATGATTGCACGCCACCATGGGGGGGGGGGAAGGGAGGGGAGAAAATCTGAAACTCAAGTGATTGTGGAACTGAATCTTGTAAACTAAAAGTAAATAAACAAGTCAATGGAAAAAAAAAAGCATGACAGGAATCAACCATTTATGGCTTGATGCCCCTATCTTCAAGGGCAGTTAAGTGGCACAGTGGACAGAGTGCTGGGACTATAGTCAGGAAGACTCCTCTTCCTGAGTTCAAATCCAGGCTCAGACTCGTACTAGCTGTGTGACCCTGGGTAAGTCACTTAACCCTGTTTACCTCAGTTTCCTCATCTGTAAAATGAGCTGGAAAAGAAAATTTTCTGGTGAACCACTGTAATATCTTTGCCAAGAAAAGCTCAAATGGGATCAAGACTAAAAAACGACTAACAACAAAGCACCCATCTACAGACTTGTAACCATTTTTTTTTTAGGAGGGGCACTGTGGAGGAAGTGGTGTGTCATCACAACTATTCCCCTTCCTCTTGTCACTCCTTCCTTTCCTCCAGATCAGTCTGGAATCAGCAGCCTGTTCAAGCACAACCTTTGCATCATGCTTGGTTGAGATGTGGGCTGGGCTTCTTGGGGAGCCAGAAAGATGTCTTACTCGGTGGAAGAAATTTCTTAGGCTGTAAAAGTACCCTATTCTGGGGGCCTCCTTTATTAGCTGCCAGTAATGGTCTCTAGTACCTTCATTAACAGATTACTAGTCCTTTTCACTCAGTTCCAATTGCTATCCTTTGGGGTTATAGCGGACCAGAGTCAGGTTTATTGTAGGGTTAAGGCAAGAAGCTGGGGGCCCTAACAAAAAATTATTAAGCTCATTGGCAAACCAACGAACAAACAAATCAGGTTCGAGGTGGGGTGTGGAGAAACTGCTCTGAGAAACAGTAGCTGGAAGCAGGTTGTCTTCCTTGAATGTTGTATTTCATCAATCACAGAATGCCAGGGTTTGAAAGGACTTCAGTAATCTAGCACAATCCCTTTACTTTTTAGATGAGGCACTGCATGAGGAGAGGGTCTCAACACTCTTCCACATAGCACTGTATTAAACATTTGATCAAATATTTGATCTAAAATCAAATATAAACTACACTACTTGGCATTTAAAGCAGTTCACAAACTGGTTCCACCCTTGTTCCACATCTATTACTCATTACTGCCCTTCCTATATTCTTGGTCCAGTCAAACTGGTCTTCTTGTCTTTCCCCAGACAATAGTCCACTGCTCCTTTCCAGACTTTGGAACAGTCTGTCTCCTATTCCTGGGAGGCGCTCCTCCCTCACCTCTGACTTTTAAGATTAAGAGCTAGGGAGCTTCTTTCAAAGCTCAAGGAACTCCTCCTACAGGAAACCTCTGAGCCTCCAGCTGCTGGTGACCCCCAAATTACCTTGTATTTACTTACCAGTCTACAAGTTGTCTCCCCTAATAGAATATAAGCTATGAGGGCTGGAACTGTTTTGAATCTGTGTCCCAACTGCCTAACAAATCTCAGATTAATATAACTGTTTACTCATTTGACTAGGAGTATGTTGGTTGTGTATTAAATCTCCAAACCCTGGTCTCTGCTCTGTAGGTGCTGACGTTTTCAGAAAGGCAGCCTCATAGACAAAAAAAACTAGAAGGAATCTTAGAGGTCATCTAGTCTAACCCTCCAATTTCACATAGGAGGAGGCTGAGGCCCAGAAAAAGAAGGTCACATGGAACCTGTCTGGGACAGTTGGGAAGAGAACCCAGATTTCCCGATTCCCAGTCTGGACCTCTTCTCACAGTACTGTGGCACTGGAAAGATTCTGGTATATTGGAACTAAAGCTTAGGGCTTTGAGGAACAGCATGATGCAAGCATTGGGCTAGGTTTAGAACCAGACAACATGAATCTGAATTCTGGTTTTGCCATGCCTAGACTACTTCGGGCAAGCTCTGCATCTCTCCAGGCCCCAATTTCGACCTCTGTAGATTTTTCCCAGGTTGAAATCTAAGGTACTTGAAATTCTGCTCTTCATGGGGTAACCTATGAGAAGCCTTGCTGCAGGAGGGGAAGAGGCAAAGGTGAGTTTGAAGGCGCGTGCGTGGGGGGGGGGAGGGGGGGGGGCGATGAACAAGATCAGGCCACAGTTTTACAGCATCTCTCTTGACTTCTGAAAAGCGAAGTTGGTACTTGGTTGAATGTAGCCAAAGTATGTTTTAGTTACTTCCAGGGGTTCAGCCCACTCTGAAATGCCCCATGTGATAGGAAAAGGGAGGTCAAAGTTGCTAGACAGAGGTCATACTCAACAGCCAGGTTGCATGATCTCCAGCACTGTATCTTTTCCTTGCCCACCATTGCAAGATTTTAGATATCAAAACCCAAAACATTTCCCCATTTGTTTTTTGTTTTTTTTCAGTTGAAGATTGGAGGTACTCTAAGCCAAGCTGATGCCATGGAGGGAAATTTCTGGGTCATCATTTAAATTATCCCTTAGAATCTTCATCCAAGATAATATTGGGAGTGTATGTGTGTATGTACGTATGTACATGTACACGTGCAAGTGCAGTGTACGTATCTACATATACAAGTGGAGTGACCCAAGAGGAGCATTCTTTAGGAAGTCCAGCTTCAAAGATACCCAAGATCACAGACTGTTGATACTAGAAAGGATCTTATATGAGTAATCTACTCAAAATGTGTAAACTAGTACAGAAAGGAGAAGAGCAAACAGCTATTTAGCAGTAAATAACACCTGCATTCCAGTGACAGAAGGACTGAACTTAAGAATGGGTCAGTCTGCTTTGGCTAAGAAGTAAGTTTCGTGTTACTGGAACAACTGGAGCAGACTGAACAAACACCTCTCACAGTGGGTGGTAGGTTGGACTAGGTGACCTCTAAAGTCCCTTATAGCACTACAAGTCCAGAATTCTTCTTAACATACTCAAGGAAAAACACTACTCACCTCAGGTATGTGGGTGGGTAACTTGCAAGACAAGATGAACAGCAATGAAGCACAAGCTGCCATTCTCACAATTTGTAGAATGAACTGGTCAAAATCAGCTTTGCTCTCTCCAAATCATTGGGCCCATCACCATGGCAACCCCAAGCTAGACATATCGCTGGTGCCTTGCTCTGGATTCACGTGACTGTCTTTTCTGGCATCGGCTACAAGCTGCCATGTTTCAGGTACAGGACCAAGCCTGGTCCCAGAGGAAGGCAGGCGATTAGCATTTGTTCTGATCCTCCCCTACAACTTCAAGGCTGGCACTTCTGCCTTTTGAATTATAGCAAAAGAGTTGCATGGGGTGTTCTGGGGGGAAAAGGGGTAGACATGCACTCAACTTCTCTTCCTCTGACAAATAATGCATGTTACCCTTTAGCAAAGGCAGGGAGACAATCTGGAACCAGAGGCACTGTACAAATGGAAAGCCAGGTTTAGGGGCAGCTGAGAATTGCCAGACGTAAAGAGGTTCATGAGCAGCAAATCTCAAAGGCGGCCCATCTTCCCTGAATAATATTTTCTCCCTCATCCTGCAGTGAGGATGTCTGCATAATTAGACTGGAACCCCAAATCAACTTTAAATTAAGCAAAACTGAAAAGGTGTGCAGAGGACAAACTGAGCCTGGAATTTTGAAAACGGTTAGAAAGACAGATGTGAACAGGCCACTTGAAAGTCACCCTACTCCTAAAACAGCTTCTGATGGGCTTTACAAGAGTTCAGATGAAGGTGCAATACACACACTCTAATCTTTACTAGGGCACTCAGAAACCAAGTTCTGAAATGCATGGGGCCAGCAATGCCCTTTCTTGTGGTCTGCCATTGTTGGTTGTCTTCAGGAGTGAAAGGCTCCTATCTGAGGAGGGAGACTGGGTTCAGATGCCATGTTGTTAACATTATTCCCCCCATCCTTCCTCTCCAACCCCAGCAAGAGATATATGCCTATCATGTACCAGGCTGGAACAGATGTGTAAACACAGCATGCCAAGTGTCCTGCATCCAGAGTGGAATCCTTGCAATCCTACTATTGGCACCTTTTTATTCTTCTACTGCCCAAGTGTGATCTCAGTTCAATAGGTAGCACCTATGGGGACCCAGAGTCTCTTCTAATCACCTGTTAGAAACAATTTCCCTCTCCCTCTTTCAAACACATGCCAAAAAAACCCTCCCCAAACCCAGTAAATAGCTCTTGTTCTGGCACCCCACCTTCAGCTGACCAGTTATCACCAAGAACACACTCTGTAGCTTTTAAGAAGCAATAAATGCTACAAACCAGCTTTGTGTGCCTCCCCGCCTCATCCTTAAATCATGTCCACGGTATCCTTCATAAGCTCCTAGGTCCTCTGTAATCTTCCCCAAATGTGGCCATTTATGCCCCTTAGCAGGCTTATTTCTTAATACGGTGTTCATTCATGACCATACTACAGAGAAGGTAGGATGACAGTAGAGCCTCCACCCCTCTTCAGGATGCTTATTCTTAGTTTCCACGTTTAAGCCAGCAGGTTCTATCAGAAAAGGAGTTCAATGACCAATTAATATTTACTGAGCACTTATAAGGAAGGTCTTGTGCTAAGGTGAAGAATCGGATTCTCTTCCCCCCAATCTGTGCTAAAAACCCTTCTACACTAGTGACTTGAGATTAAATTAGGCCACATTTTTCACTACTCCATACTGGGTTAACACTTAACTCTGCAGTTGAGAGGAACCCCAAAAGAGCTACAGGAACCTAGATAGCTTACCTGGGAGCCCTCTAAGCAAAATACTGCTACCAAATTAGGAAAAGGGGGAGGGTGATAGAGGCCTGGAGGCTGACACATGACAAGAAAAGGATCTTAGGAAAATAGATTAAGACAGAAGAAACCTCTCAGAAGCAGCCCATCTCAACTCCCTCATTTTACAGATAAGCAAACTAATCCTCAAAGTAGTTAAATGACTTACTTCCCCCGGGTCACACAGGAAGTAAAGGACAGAGCTGGAATTTGAATCCAGGTCATTTAATTCCAAATCCAGTATTCTTTCTATTGAAATATAGTGTCTTGAGAGAAAATTTGAACAGTACTTGAAATTTAGCCAGATCTTTTAAGGGACTCTGGCAAAAGTATTGGTTAACACCTGCTATGTAAGGCTTTACACATGATTTACCTGAGGTGGTGAAGATCCACACTGGGACCTCATTAGAAGACTATATAAAGGATGTCACTTAGCTCTCTTACAGGGCAGAAATGATTTCTGATACAACTCTGAAAAGCAGAGTAGAGATGGGCATCATTAGTGTTTAGATCATACGTCTTGTACATGAACTTTGTGTAACACAGGTCCAAAGGACAATTTAAACACTATGACTAGTCAGCAGGTCTCTAAAGGCTCCTTCTGCCCCGCCTACATGGAGAATCTTCTTTGAAGGGCATTAGGATAAACAAAGCCCAGGAGCAAGAAACAGTCTAACACCTCAAACAGCCTAGCTCTTAATAAAAGAGTAATAGCTCTGGAACCAACAAGATTGGAATTCAAATTCTGCCTCAAATGCTTATTACTGTGTGACCCTCTGCAACTCACCTCTGAGTTTCCATTTCCTGTCTGTAAAATACAGGAGTTGGATTCAACGGCCCCCAAGCTCCCTTCCAACTCTCACTCCACATCCTATGATCCTAAAAGGGTTAATGCCCATTAGCTCTAACTCTTCCTTCCCCCTAAAGTGGGAATACATACCAATCTCCCAAATCCTGTGTCAATTCCTACCAAGGCAAATCATTGTGCTTACTATATGTACTTAACCCCAAGTTTTTTATCTGCCTAAGGACATTGAAGCACAGACCTTAAAAGAGAGGTATTAATTTAGTTGAAGTCCCTAAGACATGGAGGAGTTATATCCTCACAATCAAATCTCTTCTCACCATGGAGCTCCTTCCAGGATTCCTGGGCCAGGAAAGTGCTGAAGTATGCACCTTAAAGAGTCCAAGGTGAATGGATGGGCAAAGGATACCAACACCAGTCTCAACCTTCCAAAGCTCATTACCACCCAGGAGAACGACAAGGGCAGTGCATGAAAAGGAAACATCCTACATATCAATTTTATGGAAATTTTTTAATGAGAGGATTCTCAGATACAGTGGTTACCTATTTCCCACAATTCCTTACTATAGGATTCTCATGCTGGGAACACAATCTTTTTCCTTACATTTAAAAACAGGATGATCAAATTTCATAGTCCTCGCATTACAAGATTCACATCTTTAAGTCAAGAATTGTGGTACAAAAGAAACATTTCATTAGCCTTAAATCACTACAATTTGCTAGAAACATCAATTACTTTAGAATACTTTAACTATAAAATATATTGTATTTCCATATATATTAACCATATACATGTTTAACTATTACTAGATTTAGTTCAGTCATTACAAAATAAGACATTCTGGGAGCAGGCTACAAATATACAATCCAGCTGAATTACCCATGTCATATTCTTTGCATTATAAATAAATTGCAAATATCAAACTGAGGAACTAGTGAACAATACAAAATATATTAAGCAAGCAAACAAGGCACTCGTACCTCAAATGGAGTTGGAAGTGAATGAAAATCCTAAAAGTCTTTAAAATTAACCTCAAATTGAACCAAGTTCTAGATGACATGCTAGAAGGCATCTAGCCTAGGGGTTTTAGATGGGAAATATCCTACCATTGTGTTTTTGAAAATAAAATTATTCCATATCCTGTTTAGTTTAATTTGGGCCAGAAGCAGTCTTTCCCTATATGGAGAAGGTATGAAGCCCAGGCATTTTCTTTCCAATTAGTTTTTCCCAATGAATGGGTTCTCCCTAGGGGAAGTCAACAATATTATGTGAGCTAGACACTGGTCTGGCAGTCCCTGGAGCCAGTCTGACAATGTCTCAGATGAATGATTCCCTTGCCTATGGGCACCAGACAGCTCAACTTCATGTTCAATCATTATGGCGATCAGAAAGTTTAGAGAACTAGATGCAGTTTCTAGCTTGTTTAAGTATGAGAACCCTGATCTAAGAAATGTCTACTTCCCTAAGGAGCAATGGATTTAACATAATTCTTAAAAGTGGTTGCTCTAACTTGGAATCAGTTACTCTCCATCCTCACAGCTCTGATAAAAGGTCTGGTCGATTCCACCATCTGATGCTCTTGAAAACCTAAAACACTAAGATCCCTACATTCCCATTATCAGGGAGGAATGTTGTTGGGTTTGTTTTTTTTTAATGAACACTGGGTACTCCCCACCACCTCTTAATTCGTATCTACTTCCAACACATATTTTGCCAAAACTGGCAGAATCTGATAGCCAAAGCTAAAGTAAGACTTGACTCCAAGCTGCTAAGATGCCTTAAAGTTTTGTTTCTTTTAAGGCCTACCTCAAACATCAGTCCTTAATTCAATCACCACACATCAGTACATGGAACAGCTGTGAGGGTCATTGTTCATGACTGACAAAGGCTCAGCAAACCAGCTATTGAAAGTCTGGAGCAGAGACTGCTTGGCAGTTCCCCTTCCACCCCCCCCAAAGTCATACTCTACCAGCTGGGGTTGAGGGAGGTGGAGGGGGCAAAAAAAGGGCCTCCTTCCCCCCAAGTCTCCTGTTCCAATAAATTAAAGGTAATTTAAAAAATTAGAATGACCTTATTTAATAGAAAACAATTTCAGGAAGCATAAGAGCCAAATGAAAAGGCCCTTCAGATGCTCATTGACTATGATTCACTACATTCTCAGTGTACAACTGGGATTACAGGGCATGTGCCAGAAACAATATTCAGGTGCCCAATTGGAGTCTCATGCAACAGAAACCACCAAGCGCGTACAAGTGTTATTCTCTAGATGCATAGAAAGCTAACTGCCTGCTGGAAAAGTATCTGTCTGTGCCCCACAGCTGTATGTGTTGGACACATGTGCAGACTTTCACTTGTGGACTGAACCACTGGAAGCAAAGCGTGCAGCTGGAGTGAATGCCTGTGACCTACATGGTTTAAAAGCCTACTCTAGGGGAATCTCTGGAAAGACTGCCTACAAGAGCACGCAATAAGGAACATGCAAGTGATTCTAAGACAGCCATTGATACCAGAAGCATGTGACTTAGAATTAAACCTCCAACCTGTTTGCAAAGCCATTCAATACATTTTCAAACAAAAAGAAACAGGAAGAGTATGGTTACTGTGAGAGGGCACTAATCATGAGTCACTTTCTTCCCAGATCTTCCCTACAGAAAGGTGAAGAATGAGGCCATTCCTTTCACAAAGGAGTGAGTTCTACCCTATGGTGCTCACTTCCAAGAACTGAGATTCTTTTGCAAATATATTAAAAAGGGAGTGTGATTCAAGTCATCAACTCCATCCCACTGCCATAACAGATCTCTTTGGAGTAGAAAGATGCCATTTTCAATAAGAGGAAAGCTGATTTGTTACCAGTGAGTTAAAGTACACAGCACAAGCGTATTATCATCTGGTTAATCTAGGTTTGGGTCCCTAGCCAGGTATACCCAGCTTTCAGACTGGCTTGCTCAGTTATTGCTTTATAGCCAGTCTTCTAAATCTCTTAAACCTTAGTTTAGTCTTAGTTTTGGTTTGGCATTTAGTACTTAGAACTTAATTATCAAAATGCCTCTTGGAACCACTGAACCTCTGCATTTCAGCAGGGCAACAGGTCATGTACTCACCAATCTCTTAGCTGGATGTTTAAAAGGGAGAGTTCAAACCAATTCAGATTAACCAGGTTTAAAATATGTCCAATAGTGAATAGCCCCAAAGGTAGGGAGGGAAAGAACCAAAAAAATCAACCCCAACAATAACAACAAAAACCCCTTTTACATACATATATATATATATATTTTTTTTAACATAGCAGTATTTACAAAAGGATAAGGACAAGGTATAAGAGCCAATCAGGGCTTCCTAGGTCACCAAGAAGCCAAACAAACAATTGGAATGCTCCCAGGCTGGCCCTAGTTTGCAGGGCTAGTGAGATAAGTCTATACACAGAGGTCTTTACAGAGTAGGCAACAGAAGGGTGGCTATGTTAGTTTGAAGACAAAGTCTAAACTACAAGCCTCCTCTTTGCACTCAATATAATGAAGAAGATAATGAAACAAAAACCTTTATATAAACAGTTTATTTACTCTAAACAGCAACATAGACAAAACGCCATATAAACACAAGGAAGTGATGCAGAAACAAGATGCTGGCTGACTTTGGATCTCTAGGGCTTAGAAGCAATATAACCTAGTCTCTGAAAGATAGAAAAACAAATTAAGAGTAGGGAAAGGGAGAGGTTATGAACTTCCTTTTTCATATAGCCAGCTAGAGGCTAAATAAGAGTTCTAAACATTTGTAAGCATGCCTGCATCAGAGAGCAAATGAAACTAGATACTAGGGAATTTATAGAAGTATAAAAGTTTATAATTTTACAGCAGTTGAAATACTGACATCAATATTAAAATAAAAGCAAGTTTTACATAACAATCAAAAATACAAAAGACTGAAGGAAGAGACCCTGTATGAAAAAACTGGGGGCAATTCAGCGAATTCAGAACTGTATACAAGTGGCGAAAATGGAAAATGGCACACACACAACCCCCTCCCCTAAGTGAATAGTCATTGTACATAGCAACATTAGATTTTGCAAAAATTTTGTAAACAAGTTCTTGCCAAACCAATCCCTTCCTTTTTAAGATGCCACAAGATCGATGTTTATGAGGGTGCAAACTTCTTGGCTTGTGCTCGAACCCTTTTCTCATATTCCACTCTGTTTTGGCTGAGGTTTAAAAAAAAAGAGAGAGAAAGAGAAAGAAGGTACGTTAGATAAACCAGCTCCTACTACCATGAATGTTTGGTTTTGCACAGTAGATCTCAGACAGGTTGTATACAGAATCCATGAAGAAAAACACTCAGCCCAGGGCAAGGAAAGAATGCAGAGGGAAACAACCAAGTTAGATGAAGATTGCTTTAGAAATGACAAGTAGGTGAATGCCCTCAGAGGACCATGAAAGGCAGAAGAATTATAAAATTATAGAACTGGAAGGGACATAAAAAGGTCATCTAATCTAACCTCCTCATTTTATAGACGAGGAGAATGAAGCCCAGAGAGACTGTGACTTGCCCATTGGTAGTTTAATGACAGAAGGAGGATCTGAAATAGGTCCTCCAACTCTAAAGTCACTTATTATATGAAGAAAAGTTAAGACAGAGGCAGGGCAGGGCAGTAGCTAATTATAAACGGAAACCTGTAAATGGACATCAGTAAATCCTGATGACAAGAATGGGAAGGTGGGTGAGAGGGATGAATCATTTTTACAGGAGAGGCAAGGTATGATTTGGGAAGAGCCTACCATTTGAACTCTGCTCAATGAGTAGGTTAACAACTTAGCAGAAAAGTTAATGTCAGCAGAGGCAGAAAGAAAAACAATCAATTCTACATTGCCTTCTCAGAAGCATGTGCAAAAGAGAGGAGGAGAAGGAAAGCAGAAGACATTTTTTGCCAGCATGTGACAGCACTTCCTACACTAACAAAATCACACACCTCTTTCAATTATCATATACACACAAGTTTTTATCCATTCAAATCTCATCGTTTCCATTACAAAAGATAACCATCAGGGCAACAAGGTGGCACAGTGAATAGAGCACCAGCTCAGAAGTTAGGAGGACCTGAGCTCAAATCCGGACTCAGACACCAGACACTTAACCAGCTGTGTGACCTTGGGCAGGTCACTTAACCCCAATTGCCTTCCCCCCTCCAAAATTTTTTTTAAAAAACAATAAAAAAAGACAATCTAGGATAGTATACATAGATTGGTTTAGAGAAACGAAAAATTAAAACCATTAATTATATAGTTAGGAAAGTGGTATACAATTGGAAAGTATGAGCAAAATTCTGGTTGACACAAAGTTTCACTCTTGAAACATTCACACATTTTAAATAATTCCTTTAACTTTAATTTCCAATTCTTTAGACAAGCCACAAATAGCTTTTGATCTTTTTGTTTCTTATGTATTCCTTTGTAATTCTTTTTTTCATGGTGAAAGCCTAACTCAAGGGTGGGGAAACTTTCTGCCTCGAGGCCACATATGGCCCTCTGACTGAATCCAAACTTTACAGAACAAATCCCCTTAAAAGGATTTGTTCTGTAAAACTTGGACTCTGTCAAAAGATCACACTCAACGATCTAGAAGACCACATGTGGCATCGGGGCCACAGGGTCCCCACCCCTGGGCTAACCCCTCGTGGTTATATTGATATATACTATACATGCATCCTTTAGAAGGTGCTAGAGTGGGACAGGCAAATACTGCAAATTTTCAAAAGGAAAAATGGTCAGCATTTACATGACCACAGACAGAGAAACTCTCGGACCCTGGTGGAAAGGGGACTGACTCTGGAATTACCAACTGTGTAGTGGGACATCTGAATCCCACCTCTGACACTCACGGCCTGTGTAACTTTGGACGAGCCATTTCATTTCTCTAAGCCTCGACTTCCTTCTCTGTCAGATGAGGTGCAGTTCTGAACCTATAATCCTATGTCCTAACTGCTTTAAAAATTTGGTAACGTAGTAAGGGTGAGCAATTTTATATTTGGCTGAGGAAAAGATTGCTGCAAGAAGTAAAAAATATCTTGGGAACTGGCTGAGGAAGGTAATATTTACAGAATTTCTTTCCTGAATTCCCCACTAACTAACAAAACATTAAGAAGTCTGTATCACTACTACCTGGCAGAAATGGTTTGTGCCAACGACTTCCCACTACACAGTTGGTTCAGTATGTATACATACATACAACAGATCTCTCTTTTCTCCTCCCTCTCTCTCCCCAGTAATTTCCTGACAGAAGGGACCCGAGCAAAAAAACAGGTGGCTTTCTTAGAATTTTGCCCAGCACCAAGTCCCCTGATCACTTAAGATACTGGTCATACACCAGTCTAGCTTTTAACTCCTAGATTAAAGGGACAAAATATGAATTACTATCCAACTTTTCTACTGAGTTATACAATTCAAAAACCCCACAAAACCAAAACCAAAATATCTTCCTAAGAATGCTGCATCACCAAATAATTTTTTAAATACTGAATGCTATTATTTCTTTAACAATTGTCTTTATTTTTTGCACAAAATCTTATCCCAAAGCCCAAAGTTCCTGCCAACCCAAAAGACACAAAAATGCCCCTCAAAGTGTTGACTTGCCCACAGTGACTTTTGGACCCCACTTTCCTACAGACTTGGCAGACTGCTGTACTAACCCTTCAAGGGGCCTGTTTCAAGAGAGCCAAAGAGTATCTGGGTTAGGCTCATGACCTAGAACTAATTACAGATTAGTTTAGCTTTTCATGAAACCGAGTAACGAGAGGGTCAGTCCAAGTTAACAACCTTTAAAAAAATCAGCAATCCAAGCTTAAGTTTAGCTTCCAAATAAAAATAACATGTTTGTGTTCTGAAGAAGGTTGATTTTCCATAATAAAACACACTCTTGCCAAGTTGAATGAACACCATTTTGTGATGTGCCGGCACTAATTCTACCCCAGCTCACCTGTTCCATGCGTATAAAAGGTCATGTGTTCATCTGGCTCTACTTCAGTATTTATAGCCTTCCCCTAGAATAGAGCCATAACTCTATTGAAATACTACCTTAAATACATGCATGACCTCTCTAAATTCTATAACTGAGTAAATACAAAAAGGGAGTTTATTTTTTAAAAGGAATCATACAGTGAACATTCTTGCAAAATTACATAATCAACCTCATTTTCCAGTCATTTCTATACTTCCAAAATGTCAACGTATTTGCTTAAGGAGTATACTCATACCTGGTTCCCAAACGTGGACCATGACCCATTTTAAAAAGGAGATTTACTTTTCTTCCTTCACATGACTCTCTTTACTCAAGAATTTTCATGTTACAGGTTCCCAAATACTATTAATATTTGCATATGACTCCAGTTTATCAACCACAACTCTCAAATTCCCTCTTTTCCTCAAAAAGTAAATTCTAAACTAACTTTATCTGCTCTTCCTCACTGCTGTAAGAGTTAAGACCACAGGCACAGAAAAGTCATTTTGTTTCCCAATGCTGTATCACAATACTCATTGGTGACAATATCATTTCTACCTGGATAAATAAAGCTTTACACTATAATGAGTTCTTGTACATCTTTTGTCTAATTTTAGCCAAAGAAAATGCACCCATCCTTGCCTCCTCCCAAGGGAGGACATTTAAGGGATGAGGCAATTTACTATATCACTCAAACCAAGGCTGAAACAATTAATTGCTTTCCCTATATTCCTTGCTCCCTTCCTCCTGTCTTCGCTGCTTCCCAAACCCAGATAACTTCTACACATGGCCTTGTAAGGAAAAAAGACAGAGAGATGTTCAAACTTAAGGTATAGAAAACTGAGATTTGAGAAAAATCTTACCACCTGACCTCCCAGCAGAGGGCCTGAAGATTCAATACCTCTGCAAGTATAAAAGCAGACTGGAAAGACCCCTAGATCCTTGGCCCAGACAGAGACTGTGCAGATTACCTCTGCACAAGGTACGCTTTTCCTTTCACTCTACTTAATTAAGTAAGTTTAGTGCCTTATTTGGGATTCTGAATAAATCATACTAGTACTCTACAACTAAGGATGGTGGAAAATTATGTAGAAACAGACCTTGTTGTAATTAAATGCTAACATAACATAGTCAAGGGGGAGGATGACTATAAGGAGATTAACTGGCTAATTAAGAAGGTAAAAAGTGAGCAAAGAACTAAAGCTGCACAGCCATCATCAACCCCTCAGGTTTCTATATCCATAAAAAGATGACACTTATACAGATACCCTTTTGTCACACAAATATAGCTAGCTATTCTGTCCCTCATCAATGTCCCTTATGCACATCACTGGTTCTTCTACAAGACAAGGTAGGAAGTAGGTAGGTCAATATGCTAAGCAACAGGGTCCTTTTCCTTCTAAATATAAGAAAGGTGGCAAAATGGTTGGTAATACTATTGCTCACCACCATCAAAGAAACTGATATACCCTAGTGTCTATTCCCAGATTTTTACAGTGCCTCAAAGCAAAATTCCAAAGGGAGTTGTTTTCTTCTCCAATAAATGTGAAATTTGTAGTCAAACAGACTACTCTTATGTGAAGCATATCACACTAACATTTAGCTAGCTCTCTATAGTCAACTCTGCTATATGAGGTACATTTTTTTTCAGAATAGGCTTTTTGTCAAAAGCACACAAGTCAAAAGAAACAAATTACACACAATAAAAACAAGTGTTAGGATGAACTACTAACCAGTAAATTGTGTAAGCCTCTGCTTGAGCTGGGTCTTGAATATTTGGTTCATTTAGAAGTTCCTGTATTCCTAACAAGATCTGTACAGGAGACAAGAAAAGTTGAGTCAAGTCTTTTCAAAAAATTAAAAAAGAAAAGTAAAAACCTGTAGCTCTGCAAAAGTAGCTTCAATGTCATGGTTTGTTCAAGATTACAAAGTCTTTTTGTCAACTCTCCAGTTGGGAAGATTTCCCTACCTGTTTAATTGTGATTGCTGGCCTCCAATCCTTATCTTCCTCTAAGATGGACAGGCATACTGTGCCTGAAGGATACACATTTGGGTGAAATAATGGTGGTTCAAATTTACCTAGATAATGGTAGAAAAGAAAGCAAGCCAACTTAAATTGTAGAGTTCCAATGCATTTTATAAGAAACAGGTACTGCTTCTAGAGCTAAGGTCTACCAGTAGTTATATCTTGAGTCTATTTGAAATTTAGTAGCCCCCCCAAAATAAAAACAAAAATCCCAAAACTAATAATTAACCCCCAGAGCCCCTGCTTAAATACAAGGAAAATGCTAACAGCTTTCTTAGACAAAATTACAAACTATAATCATGGTCTAGAGAGGGAAAAAGAAAAAAAAAACTCCTCTCCAATTTGAAGAACAAAGCTAGAAAGCAGTCCAGAGATTCTGGGAAACGAAACAATACAGACTAACAATCTCATTCATCTGTTCCCTTTTCTTAAGTGGATTAGTGGAACCCAGATAAACTTTTCCCCAACCCTGCCTTTTGTGATCTAGTACATGTTCCCAAAGTAGCCAAAGACCATGGCAACCACAGTATGGTACAGTAAAAACAACACTGATTTTGGAATCTGGTTGAACTCCTGGCTCTGCTACTTACTACTTTGTGTTACTTTAGGTGAATCACTTAACTGTCTCTCAGTTTCTTCATCTCTAAAATCCTTTTTTAAGTACAAACATCCTATGATTACATAGGTTAAATATCAAACCTTCAATGGCATTATAGGGCTCGGCCAACCTGATCTAAGGCTATCTAAAAAAACCACATTCTGGGTTATTAATTGGTAGGGAACATATTACCAATTTAGAATAAAAACCATCCATTTTCCCAGGAATTTCCAGAATTTTCCAAGAACACAGCCCTGAAGATTCACTCATATCAACAATTTTTGCTGCAAACAAGTGGTCATGAATCTTTTATCAAAATACTGAGGTTTTTAAGGATCCTGAATTTCAAATGTGGCTGCATCTTTTCCCCAAACTTATGTTCTGTTTAGAGGACTATACATTATCCAAGACATGAACAACAGAAGACAATAAATAAGGTCTGTACGATGAATTAAGAAGAATTTCTGAACCCGGCCAATGAAATCCCCAGACACAAAACGAGCTGTTTTGAGCAGGTAATGTTCTACAATTTCCAGGCTAAGACCCGATACCTTGGTACACACAGAACATAAACTTCTGTGGTTCAAATTGTGGCTACAAAGCATTTATGCTAGTAATCAGAGTGAATCACAAGTTAGTCACATTCATCTCAATTACACATTCTGCCTTTAACGACTAAATTATTCTCTCTTGGTAGGCCCAAAGGCTTCATCAATCACATGATCTCAGGAGGCCTTTTGGTTACTGCAGTAGTAGAAACTGTTAAGAAGACCCGCCTACTTAGACTTTACTGTACTTACATTTTGGTGGTGAAGATGGATAATCATCCTTAAAAAGCATCCGTAGTTTAAATAAACCTCCTTCCCATGGTGTCTGTCAGGGAATTAAACCAAAGTTAGGCATGTCATTTGCCTCTGGTATATGATAAGCAGAAATAGGGAGGACAATTACTGATGTCTATTATACACCCCAGATCTGTCTGGTATCATATAGTTGATTTAAACAAAACTGCCTAATAAGTACACAGGTAGAGCTCACAGAGAGCCAAATTTCAATTAATCAACAGGCATTTACTGAGAGCACTTACTATGTGCCAGGTACTAGGCTAAGGACATAAAACAAACGCAAAATCAAAAATAGTCCCTACCCTTGAAGCTTACATTCCAATGAGGGAAGACAACATATAATGACCAGCACACACAAGATAAATCCAGAGCAGACAGAATGTTAACCTTAGAGGACATGGCATCAGTAGCTGGAGGAAATCAAGAAAGCCTTCTAGAATAAGTGGTGTTTGAGCAAAAGCTTAAAGAAATCCAGGGATTCTAAGAATCAGAAGTTGGGAGGAGTTCATTCCAGGCATGGAGATACAAAGTGGAGTGTGGTATTCAAATGGCTTGAAAAGGAGGTACAGACCAGGGAATAAAAAGCGTTAAATGCCAAAGGATTTTATATTTGATCCTGGAAGTTAATAGGACGCTATTAGAGTTTACTGAGGAAAAGAGTAACAAAGTCAGACCTATACTTTAGGGGAAAAAAAACAAACAAACCACTATTAGGATTTACAGAGGATAGGATCTGGTGGAGATCTCCGCTTTGCATTTATCTACTAGAGAAGCACTGAAAGCAATGGTATGAAAGAAAGAAACAGACTAAAAGTCTTTGGAAGTTCCTCATAGTTCTAAATCCCAGGAATAGTGATTTGGCAAAGAAAGGTAATGGAGCATAAAAGATTACAATCTATGTAGCTACATTTTGCTAGCCAAGTTTCCCCCATGATTTCAATTAGACAGAGTTTCTTCGTTGTTCATCTTAGGTGAGTAGCAGATTTTTGGCTGTCAAAACAGACACTGTGTTCCCTGCTCCAATTCATATGAATTTCAGGGTTCTAGTAAAAAAAAAAAAAACACACCACAACTATATTTTTACTTTATGAAATACGTCTCTTTGCCAACTTTCTCTCTGAGAAATGTATCTGCCTTATCTTGGAAACAGTCTATCAGAGAATGGATGAATGGTGGAAGGTCAAAATAAAGGCCATTGACACTTAATACACCTTCCTATGATTACTCACAAAAGAGTAAAAGGCTGCTTTTTGAAGAGACAAATCTAAGTAGACCCTGATCAAAATAGTTGGGGGGGAGGTGGAAGGAAGGGGAAGAGAAAGGTTGAATGAACTGCGTGGGATGCAGCACTGTCTTTCTTGAAATTATATGCCTGAGCAAAGAGACCTGCTAAGCGGCTACTGTGACCAGTTAGGTCAAAAAGGTTTTCGTAATCTGATATATATATCCCTTAGTTCAAAGGAGTCAGAAATGTTGATCATCACAGAATTCCTTCAAGTTATTACAAGCTGCCTGACAGCAGGAATTCTTTTACGCTTTGTATTTGTATCTCCAGCATCTAGATGGGTACCTGGCACAAAACAGGAATTTAATAAATGTTTGCTGATTAGCTAAAACACGTAATGTCTCCAAGTATTTGATGACAGTGAGGATATCCCGTGATTCTTTTCATGGAATCCAGAGGATTATATCACTTTATGCCTAACCCTTGAACTAGACAAACCATCAATTGTCTCAGTGCCAAAAGTTTCTAGCAGATAGATTTCTATTTCCGATCATAAAGTGCAAAAGTCTCTTCTGGAACTATATAAATCTATTTTGCCTTGTTTTAGGCTAAAGGGATATTTAAAAGACAAAAACACCCCAGTTTCTTAAATCAAAACAAAGTTTTGATGTCATTATTTCCCCAGAGTTCTTTCACGCTAAATAGTTCTTGCAATCTTTCCTTCAAGGTTCTGATCAATCATTTTATTCATTTATAAGGCTCTTCTCCAAATTATCAACCAAAGCCTTACTCTGGAAATTCTGTTGAAAAAAACAAGTTTACAGTTAAGTATCACAGTGTTCTCTTTTATTCACTGCTACAAAAGTATGAAGTGCCATGGTTACCAATATGCAGACACACTATCTCTATATGTGACAATGGCAATCTTAGCCCATTGTTACCACATGTTTTGTATTATTCTTCCAGCACAAGAATGGGTGATAATTGCTCCATCTAAACCAGCCTTGCAGATGGCTGCTGTCCAGGATTAAAGTTGCAGTCTCCAGCACTGGAACAAAAGTGATCTAGTAAAGGAATTAAAATCATTCAAATATCCCACTGGGCCAATATTCTAATCAGAAGCTAAAACAGCCTACTTATATGTAAATACCTAGAAGTTTAAGTTGATGGATGGCCAGGGCACTAGCAGTACCTTGAAAGTATAAGCAAATGTGAAAACAAACAAGCAGCCGGTTTGTTTTGGAAAAAGGTTCCATGAGAAAGTTTTCACTTTACTTTGCATTCCATAGGCCAATTTCGACCTATTTGCAGCCTCTGCTGAAGTGAGAGACAGGTGAAAAAGGCAAGCTACCGAGAAATCTTACCCCTTTCTTCCCTGGAATGGCACATTCCCAGTTCATGAGATTCATTGTGCCATCTGGATTTTTCGTAGGTACTGCTACAAAGCCCTAAGTTTAAAAAACAAAAACAAAAGCATCAACTGAAGGATCTCACTTCACATGCTCTGGAAACATAAATCCTATTAACTTTATCAACCAGCTTGGCACATAGTCACACACCTGAGTAAACAGTGCCTAGCCAGTATTTCAATTAAGAAAAAGCTAAATCCCACTTCATATGTTACACAGAAATTGTACTTACAAAAGGATGATCTTTTCTCCAAGCTTTTCGCTCCTGTGCAAGTCTGCTGAGGGCTATTCCAGACATATTCAAAGTCCCTCTAGTACAAACATAAAAGAGACAGTGTTAGGTCAGGATGGTCTTCAGCACTAATTAACACCTCTCCCTACCACCACTTTTTCTGGGGGAGGCAGAAGAAACTTGAAAATTCTCATCCATTACCTTGTGCCTCAAGCAAGCACAGATTACTAAAGGAATCAAATTAATACTCAAGAGAATGCGATGCTGACAGGATAACTCCACCCAGTGTTTGATGTTTGTACTACACTTGGCGGAAATTAGTGCTCACTACAATGAAAAGACTAAAGCAGTTGCCAAAATAAGATCTCACAGAAGAATCAAGACACTAGATCTGGCCTAGAGTTCTAAGTGTTATTTTCAGACTTTTCACTCTACCCTGTTACTTACACACTTATATACACACACACACATACACACACACACACACACACACACACCCCCTAAAGGGTCAAAGCACAAAAAGTACTGTTATAACACTCACCCCTATAAAATCTCAATCTTCCCCTGATGAGTGGAATATAAATTCTTTGAAGGGCAGGGACGTTTTTTTTAAAAATCTTGTTCTTCTAACCCCAGAACCTAGTACATTGCCTTACAACACAACAAGAATTTAACAGATGCTTACTAAAAAAAAAACATAACCCTATCTAATCCATCAGAATTGAAGCTGGCCAATAACACAATCTCACTATAATGACAAGGCCAAAACAGCAAAGGAGTGATGCTAGAAAGACCAGAGCATAGAAAGGATAGATGTTGGCCTGTGGCATCATATGAATTTGGAACTTGTGCCACTGGTTTCAGTGTTTGCTCCTGAACTGCTGAGGCTAGGTAGCAACTACTTTGGCAGTTGTATAGCCCAGATACCAACCATATCATTACAGAGTTCTTGTCCAGAAGGAGAACTGTTTATTTTACAGTCAACAAAAAGAGTATGGGAATCCTGTCTTGGGGCCCAGAATTCAAATATGAGTGGGGGAAAAAAACCACATTCAAAGAATAAACTTTAAGCTGTTAACTGTCGATGAAACCTAGAGTTCCCTTATTCACAAAGAAAGGGAAAAAGATACATCCAAGAGAGAAGAAAGAATTGTGATGGTAGATAGGTAGTAAATACAATTAACTAGATTATCCAGACACCTTGCTCTCTCTCCCCATCTGGCAGATCTTTTCCTTCTCATTAGCCACTCTACAAAGTGGGGAAGACAAAGCAACAATGAAACTCAATCTCCTACCATCCTATGTACTCTGTGTATTTGTCAAATTCACACATATATTCTGTGAAATGTGGTTGGGGGAGAGAATTGGATTGGATTAGACAAGTGACTTAACCCAAGTCCCACTTTCCTCATCTATAAAACAGTGCTAGCTACCAGTCCTAGCAATCTCTGAAGGCATCAATGTCCCTGTGGATATAAAAGAGGTATTCAGACAGACACTCAAATATATACCAAGTACTAATATGAAGGCAAAGGAATCTTTCACTTAAAAGTAGGACTACAAAAGCTAGATTGTAGTATTATGTATTAGATATACTAAAAGAGAACATCCTTAGCAGCATGGTCACAAGTTTTTGGATTATACGTTGCTTCCTTTAGAGAAAAGGTAGCAATGCCAATTCTTTAGTATAAACAGGCAATAACATTAAGAGAAGGAAGGTCCAGTACAGAAAAATGAAAGTCTCTCATATTATAAACTGTCACTCAGTAGAAGCTTAAATTACTTCTCTCTACCCAATTATGGACACCATTCCCCTCCCCCAATCCACTCTTGACAAGAGCTACTCAACAATGCTGTTTACTTGAATTTCACCACTCTCCCAGCTAACACACAGCAAAAGAGTCCAAAAAAAAAAAAACAACCGCATCACGTGGCAGGAAAGGTATTCATATACATCTTATCAGTCCAGGAAAAACAGAGAAAAAACACCCTCCAATTAAAGATCCTCAAATAAACTATGGAAAGAACTAGGTTTCAAGTATTTGCTTGTATGTTTACTACAGACTGAGAGCTTTACCCTGAAGCTTTTTAATCCCTCTTGAGAAAAAATTACATCTAAATGCTAAAACATCAAGCTTAGACAGAACAGAATCAATGTTTTTTAGCAACAGTACTTCTCCAAACCTATATTTACACAAATATTTATAGCAGCTCTTTTTGTGGTGACAACTGGAAATTGAGGAGATGCCCATCAATTGGGGAATGGCTGAAAAAGTTGTATTATGATTGTGATGGAACACTAACAATAGTGCTATAAGAAAGGATGAACAGGATAGTTTCAGAAAAACCTAGAAAGATTTACACGAACTGATGCAAAGTAAAGTGAGCTGAACCAGGGAACATTATACACTGAAACAGCAATACTATATGATGATCAACTGTAAATGATTTTGCTACTCTGATCAATACAATGATCCAAGACAATTCCAAAGGACTTATGGTGAAAAATGCTACCCACCTCCAGAGAAAGAATTGACAAGAGTCTGAATACAGATTAAGGCATTTTTTAAAACTTTCTTTGTTGTCAACTTTTCTGTTTTTTGGATCTTTGTTTTCTTTTGCAACTTGACTAATATGAAAATATTTTGCATGACTACACACATATAATCTGTTTCAAATTGTTTTGAACTCAATTTTAAAAAACAAACGTTAAAAATTTTTGTGTGCCGGTAACTGAGGAAATTTTTTCCTTAAATGTAAAAAAACAACACCACCCAAAGAGACTATGAACTCCTTGAGGATAAGAATCATGAAATTTTTAGATCTTCCTTAATGATTAACACTGCTTTATATATTACATGTTTAATGTTTATTATTAAGAAAAAAAAAAAACAAAAGCAAAAACAGCACTCCATAATTCTAGCCAGTCCATTTCTTTCCCATGTATGCATCAATTCCTTTTCTATCCTACCTATTACCTTCCTCACACATATATATTATTCAGTCTTGCATAACTGGATTCAAAGAAAGTTAAGGAACATATAGCTGAATGTATCACCAAGGAAGTTACCACATTACTTTTGAAAGGCTATGAATGAGGGTTCTCACTTAAAACAAAACCTCAAATTCAGTAGCATCTCTATTTTAATAATAATCCTGAACCACCTTAATCTATAAACTGCTCCAAGAGCTTAGAGTGCTCAATCACCTTAGAAAAATTCATTTGATCCTTATAACATCTCCCTAGGGGATGAGGGAGGGGAAAAAAAAACCAACACAGTCAGTTTAAAGATAACAAAATATAGAAATACTGAAGTGATGTTCAAGGTCATCCAATAAGAGCTTGAAATCAAAACAAATCTTTTGATTCTTAGACCACTATTCTATCTAGTTGTGCAGAGGTCAAACCTTTCTAGCTTTGAGTACTATCAACAGGAATGAGCAATGCCTACAAGCAAGCATAAAGTATAATTATGAAGACAAGAAAGGAAAAAAGGCAAAAAAAAAAAAAAAAAGACTTTTGGAATCAAAGGATCTGAGCTGAGTTCAGGCTTTGAAGCTTGAAGAACTTTGAACCAGTCACTCAACCAGTCTGGGTCTCAATTTTGCTATCTGTAAAATGAGAGCATTGGATTAGATGATTTCTAAGTCCCTTCCTTCTCTAAAAATCGATGATTTTATGAGAGGTAAGAGAATGGAAGAGCCACAACTGCCTCTGATTCCACAGGTATACTGGGCAAAAAAAATGCTTGCTTCTATTCTATAATAGAAACCTAACTACCTATATATAAAAAATTCAATTATATAATAGCTTTTCTTCCTGAAATTATTTATAATTTGAATGAAGGCAAGGGGTGGTTTGACAAAGTAAATCTCTCAAGGTCAATTCCAACCCTTAGTCTTAAAACTAAATTTTACCTGTTGCTCGTTAGTATATTTGGTTAGATATTAGACAGTACATTCTGCTCTTTTAAAAATGCTACTAAAGAGAGCTTAAATGTACACCTGTAAGAATCCATTTCTAGGATTCCCTGTTTACCAGGGGAAAAGTTAGATATTACCTTATAGTTATAAGTAACCAGATACCCCTTTAAAATTGGTCTAGCTTCAGAAACTAAGTCAAGTGTTCCTAGTAGTTTAAAAGCAGAAAAATTAAGTCAGGAAGAAATAGCAATAACCCTATCAAGTGTTGAAGAGACAAGGTAAAAACACTCTTAAGGACATTGAGTTAAAACTGAAACCCTGCAATTTTGTTTCTTCCTTACATTCCCTTTGATAATAGCTGGATCTTTACATGATAGCCTGAATCACACTTAAAAAATGCTTCATATTGCCATTACACCTTCTATAACCCTCAGGTACATAACAGTAATTATAAGATCCATCACTTAGTGAAACCAAGTTCAGGCACATCTGTTTAACAATTCAGATCTAGAAACTGAAACCATTCTAAAGTATCTATCTCCTAAACCATTCAAGACTCTGAGATGTGATCTATTTTTTAACAGAACTACAACAAATTGGTAATGAATTCAAAATTTCATTAAGTCCTAGAAAGGTCCCTCTGACATCAGATCCTGACGGCATTTTCCCTACTAATGAGATATTAAAGATGTTTTTAAGCCACCATTCCTTTTAAGTCTAGTAAAAGCTTAAAATAAAAAAAGTTAAGATTATGGACCTGAATTTCTAATTTCACTTCATTTTAAATGCAACTTTGTTCTAATCACTCCCATAACAAGTAACACTACTAACTGTGATACTGAAAAATAAAAACATAAAATTTTTTAATGTGTCCCATCATCTGGAATTAGTATACTTCAGGAAAACCTTTGGTTTTAGCAATGTTTTGATCTTTTTTTTTTCTGTATAGGGGAAGGCAAGGCAACATGGGGTTAAGTGACTTGCCCAAGGTCACACAGCTAGTGTGTCAGCTAGTAAATCTGAGGCCACATTTGAACTCAGGTCCTCCTGACTCCAGGGCCAGTGCACTTCACCATGCAGCTGCCCGTTTTGATCTTAAGCCACTAAAGCCAAAGAACTCTGGGATTTCCTGCCTCTCCTTTTCGTTATTCCTTCTACTCCTATCTTCAGATGAACGAACTCATCCTGTTCAAAATTTTCTGTATGTTTAAGAATGCTAACTGAGCCTAACTGTAAAAGTCTTTTTCTGGGTGAACTTATTGTACATTTGTATTCTTGCCAACTTTGTCTTCCCCTCTCACAACTGAAAACTGGATTTTCCTTTCATTCTCCTTAAATGGACAAGGCATCTCTGAAACACCCACAAGAACAAAAGAGGGAATGGATATTTTTCTTTAAAAGTGAAGAGAAATCAAGGATAAAGGTAGAAAATATTATTCACTTTCAAAAAGGCATGTGTATGTAGGGGTTAAGAAGATTTATAGCCAAGACTATGAGATTCTACTTTGAAGAGATAAAATGGCAATCCAGTCTTCCCTCCTGCTAACTTCTCTCAATTCTGCGCTGTATCAGGCAATACTTGTCTAGCAAACCCATTAGTAGTTGGTAATAAAATCAAGTCCAGATATTAGAATACTAAAATAACAAAAACAACTAAAAAATTAGTGTCCCACGTTGTCTTAATCCAACCAATCACTTTTTGGCGGTGCATCCCTTTTCAAAGACCAGATGGATTGTTACTTTTTCTTCTCGGAGGTGGGGCAAAAGAAGGAGCAATTAAAATTACACTGCTATCACTGAGAAACTAAATAACCCAACTAAGTTTTTCTCTATCCTTAGGTAACTTTTAAAGTTATATCAGTAATATCACAGGGGATTTGGGGCTATAATTCACCCACTCCTTAGCCTCTAACTGAAGTTTCACGTGGGTGTTATTTTGGTTGCAGTGTTACTACCGGGACACTGAATAACTGGGTTCATACTTGGGGAAAAACTCAATTCGGAGGCCTTAAAGTTCCTCAGCAGTGCACACAACCCTTGTAATGTGCTAAAGTGTTCCATCACTCCAGAAATCTAATCAATCAAAATTGTTGGGAAAAGATGGAATGAGAGATGGGTGTTAAAAGAAACATGGTTGAACATTTCAGGGAGTACATTTCGAGCAGCCCTTTAATAATGTTTTTAAGAAAGCTACCACATTCCGAGGATAGGTCTCTGAGATATTTTTACCTACCCCCTTCTCAGCTCAAAACCCCCTAAATACCTGGTATCCCTCTCCCAAATCTCTCCATCTCTCTGCAACAGGACTTAATGCAAAGAATAGGACAAAGAAATTCAAAGGAGGAAACTGACTGGATCTCGATGTGTGACCTTGGGCCAGTCCCTTTCACCTCCCTAAATCTCAGTTTCCCTATCTGCAAAAGAGGAACCTTAAACAAGATGAGTTCTTAGCCCCTTCTGTCTGGAATATTAAGGCTAAGATGACTCTTCCTCTCCAAGGATGGAGAGGAGAATTTGTCCTCCCGGTGTATCTACTTTGAGGGGCCCTTTGGGGGCCTCTGAGATTCCCAGGAGGGAGTGATGGAAGAGAGCGGCTGGTAGCCGAGGCCGGACTGCCCCCCCCACCCCCACTCCGGCCTCCTCTGGGGCGGACAGACGCGCCGAGGTGGCCCGGCCCAGTCCCGGGAGAGGGAAGCGTCCCAGCTCCCAGCTGGTCTCCGGGGCCCGGAAGCCCGATCAGTCTAGCTCCGTTTCCCAGCCCAGGTCCGGCCCGATGGCCGCAACCTCAAGCGGGGACGGAAGAGAGGAGGGAGCGGGGCCGAGCCGGGCCTCGCCAGGAGGGAGGAGGGAGAGGAAGGAGAGAAGCCGCGCTGTTGCTGCCGCTGCCGCCGGGCCCAATTCGGCCCGGCCCGGCCCAGAAGGGGTCGCCTCACCTTAGCGCGGCCGCGGCCCCCGGCAAGTGTCCCGGATCGAGGCGGAAGGTGCCCGGATGGTCGGTGGCTACGGCGCCGCTTCCCTTTGTCTCGGGACTTTCCCTCCGGAGCCCGCTCCGCGCGCAGCCGGACCCAAGACGGCAGGACCCCGGCGCGGCGCGGCGCGGGGCGGGGCGGGGGGGAGGAGGAGGGAGCCGAGGGCTGCCCCGCCGCCCGCCTGCGCCCGCGCGCCGCCGCCGCCACCACCCCCGCCGCTCCCGCGGCTCCCCTTCCCCCTCCCCTTCTCGCCGGTGCCTTCGAAGTCCCACCAGCCCCACTGGCTAGACTGGTTCACCTCCCTAGGGAACGCGACGGGGTATGAACTTCGGGCGTAGGGACCCCCGAGGAGCGATTTCTTCCACAGGCAGGGACTTAGCTACCTGTACACTTAAAGGAGCCGCGTCCCTAATATTAGGGACCATCTGCAAACTACCTTTCGAAATGAGTTTGTTCATCTGAAGATACGCGTAGAAGGAATAACGAAAAGGAGGGACAGGAAATCCCACGGGCTTTTCAGATGCTCGGAGGGGGACCCCAAGGCTTTCAGTCCCCGAGGTCCCCTAGCCAGATAGAAATAAGGACCTTGGGGAAAAGTCCACTGAGGCCTACAAATCAACCCGAGCATCTCAGTATCCGGTTGACCACCACAAGCACATAAACCTCTGAAACCTTTCCGGATTGGTCACTTTGGAGGAATAGGCGGGGCTTACATCAGATTCAACCAATGAGAGGGTTCGGTACAAAACTCTAGTTCCTGTGGGACAGACGGAAGCAGAATTGTAGACGGTCCCTAAGTGACAGCGGGGGCCAGAATGGAATGGGGGAGGGGCGGGCTTCAGTGTGGGGGAGGGGCGAGAGCGAAGGACCCGGAGCCAGGGCGGGGGAGGCATTTAGTGGGCGATCCTCGCACAGCCTTCTTTCCTGGGCCTAACTCGAGGCCCTCCCTCCTATGTGTAGCGTAAACTTTACTTGGCTTGGCTCCAGAGCAGGCGGGGAAGGCTTCTAGAGCCCCGGCTTGGCCTGGGCCCAGCCAGACCGCGCTTCCGGCGAGGCTCGGGCTTGGCCTCCTCTCATCACCCTCACTAGGGCCCAACGAACTGTATGTAGGCTCATAGCCCTAGAACCCTGGAAGGCATCCCTTCCTTTGGACAGTGGAGGCCCCTAGGCCCAGAGAGGTAAAGGCTCTTGCCCAACGTCACTCAAGCTGCAACCTAATGAGTCACATTAGCATTCAGATTCTGCGACTCCCATAGTCTCCTCCAGCCTTACCTGTGGGGGCCCCAGCGCTTTTCTTGGGTCTCTTCATTTTTACTACATTAGAACCCTGCGCTGGGGACGCTCCGCATAGGTGATTGAAAAGGTCACATCTATTCAGCATTTATTAAAAAGCTGCTTAAGGTGTATAATGCATTTACTGAGGCGCGTCTATCTCAAAAGATTAGAAAAGACCTCAGAAATGTCTCTCATCCCGGCTTTCAAGACCCAACTCCAATGCAGTCTCCTCCAAGAAGCTTTCCTCTGATCCCCACATTTGGAAGTGATAAGACCTTTAGAACTGGAAAGGACCTTAGAGGTAATTTTTTTTTTTTTTTTGCATCTGTGGCTCCCTGTTGCCTACACAATAAAATACAAACCACTGTCCATAGTTCAGTTTTGGTCTACCTTTCATGTGTGGCTAAGGTTCTCTATGACTGGAATATATTTTATCGTCTCCATATGCAAAAGTCTTTTCCTTTGGCTCAGATGTCACCCACCGCGGATTTTCTTAGATTATTTCAAATGGAGTTATTCCTTTGCTCTTATGCTATTCTATTTTATATCAGTCTTATTTGTAGACACAAAGCCTCCTCCCCTGGGACAGCTAGGTGGTATAGTAGATGGAGGTAGGAAGATTCATCTTGCTGAGTTCAAATCTGGCCCCAGACACTTCTTAGCTATGTGGCCCTGGGCAATCACTTAACCCTGTGTGCCTCAGTTTCCTCATCTGTAAAATGAGCTAGAGAGGGAAATGGCAAACCACTGCCAAATCTTTTCCAAGAAACCCCCAAATGGGGTCACAAAGACAGCTACACAAATGAGTAACAACAGCTTCCTCCCAAGCAGATTATAAACTTCTTGAGGTCAGGAACTGTTTCATTATCTTTATGTATCATCTGGCTTTGCCTCTCACCTCTTACTTAAGGTCCTCCCAAACTTGGTATCCCATATCAAAGGCACTCTGTAGTCTGTATCTGCTCTTAATTGGGATGCAGAAATCATAACTCACATGCCCTTACTGATGTGTTTACTAATCAGTCATACAAACGTATTCAACACAAAGGCATTTAATGAAGTTGCATGGAAAGAAAACTAATAAAACATTTCTCCCATAAATCTAAAGAACACCTCACCACAAATATGTACATGATGATTGGGAAGAGTAGACACATATGACAAACTTACAGTTTTGACCTAATATTGATGTTCTCTGATACTGTTATAGCGATGTTCCTGCTAGGCCTCCTTTCAACTGGCATCTGGAGGTATTCAGTCTGTGCCAAGTGTATAGGCTTTGGTGGTTTTTTGGGCATGATCTATAGTCTCTGCTGATAGGCATTCCTACCACTTGACTTTTCTGATTATCTTGTGGCTTCTACCACAACTAGGGTCCTTGGAAATGAGTTTATGGTTTATATAGGCTCTAAATAAGTTCTTAATAAGTGCCTACTTACTGATTCATTTCAGCTTTTGGCTTCAGCTGGAGCCTAGAGGTGCTAAGATGCACCTCTTAAAGAATTGGCACAACTGGCTCACCTTTTAGCTTAAAACCTAAAGGCTTTAAGTACAGCTCTTTTAGAAAGAGAGGGCCCTTCCTATTCCCAGTAATCAGGCTAGGGAAAATCCTTAGTACTTTTGCTTTTTCTTCCATAAAAGGAGATTTTATGAGTTCTCAGAGCTTTGGTACCTTCCAGATCTAACTAGACCATCATAAAGGACTCAGGTGTTGAATGTTTGAATCAGTCATCCGGTCCCACTTTAAGTAACTATCTTAGCTCTGTTAGAACACTTCTCAATAAACTCCAAAAGAATCATGATTGCAGGAGATATCCACATCCAGATGAGGATAGACATGGAGTCTGAGTGCAGATTGAAACTTGCTCTGTTTCTTTTCCTTGTCTTGTTTTGTTTCCTCTCTCCCACTGATTATTCCATCAGTTACAATCCCTCTTTACAACCTGACTAATGATCAATAGGAAGATATTTGTAGATCCTGTATCTGAGTGCATGCCGCCATGAAGGAGGGGGAAAGAGAGGGGGAGAAAATCTGAAACTCAAGGGACTGTGGAACTGAATGTTATAAACTAAAAGTAAATAAACCAAAAAAATAAAATATTACCATGCTTGGAGTCAATCAACAAGAGCTGTTAAAGTCCTATACAAAGTACTTAAGCAGTTTGGAAGAAGTGAAAGTCATTGACTAAAATCAAATGATGATGAATGGGAAGTATTTGGTATTAGTCAAAGAGTCTTTTATGTGACTCTGTATAAAATAGCAAGCTAGTTGGGATTTTAGCATTTGAGTAACAGGCCAGGTTCGGAGGAATTCCAGCCAAGTCCCTAATAGGCAGTTGCTTGTCTGGGAAGAGAGAAGCTTTTGTCTCTTTCCATCTCTCTTTGAACTTCAAAATGTTGGAGGATATGAAGTTCTCTGGTATCCTACCAATGTTCCTGGAATTGCAATTGCTGTTAGCATCTTCTTCAGGAATTGAACACAAACTAGATCTCTGGGGGAAAAGAGTTTCATGACTTTTTAAGGAGCCCAGCAGAAAACTGCATCCTCCTTCAGAGGACCTTACAGAGGACTCTGCAAATGGGAGGAAAGATCTTCTTGCCCTCAAGAGCTGTGAGTTAACTCATTGTTGCATGTGTTCTCTAAGGTTAAGTCCTCTGGACTCTGGATTTTTGGTGAGGGAATATATCCCTGGTCTGGGGTGAGATGGGGTAATTATATTAACTGTTCTCATACCATCTTAGTAGATGTCTATTTCTATAAGTTAATTAAGCCAACAATCAGTGATGTGTTATTTGTCCCTTTTGGAAGAGGATTAATGACAACACAAGTGATATCTTGACTTGTGGATGAATTGAAGTAAGGCAGAGTTCCACAAAGTCCCCACTCAGCCTCACTCTCTTCCAGAATCATTCAAGTCCTGTGGGAAGACAAAAGTCAGGACAACTGGTAATGGCCTGGGATGCAGTTGGCAACCTTGGCATCTTCAATGTCTTACCAAGCTCTAAGGGATTGACAATGACTGCTTCATCTACCTTCATGGCTGTTGGAACAAATTGTTCTCAATCCATTCCACTTGAGTAAGTCTTCACATGCTTGGGGTAGATGTTCCTCAGACCCACCAGTGAGTTTGAGATCTGTTGGTTGCCTTCAACCTGACTTAGCCCATCTGCCAATAGAGTTTTACAGGGATGTGGCTGCTTCACATGGGGCATCATCTTGGAGCTACAGGTAAGAGTTGGGTGACAGGTGGACACTAGAGGTGGTTGAGCAGCCCTGAAATGGGCTTGGTAAGCCCTCACACCAGAAGTGCTACCCTGAACACCCTGGGTAGAAGCATGGTAATATTTTATTTTTTTGGTTTATTTACTTTTAGTTTATAACATTCAGTTCCACAGTCCCTTGAGTTTCAGATTTTCTCCCCCTCTCTTTCCCCCTCCTTCATGGCGGCATGCACTCAGATACAGGATCTACAAATATCTTCCTATTGATCATTAGTCAGGTTGTAAAGAGGGATTATAACTGATGGAATAATCAGTGGGAGAGAGGAAACAAAACAAGACAAGGAAAAGAAACAGAGCAAGTTTCAATCTGCACTCAGACTCCATGTCTATCCTCATCTGGATGTGGATATCTCCTGCAATCATGATTCTTTTGGAGTTATCCTATAACCTTGTATTGCTGAGAGGAGCTCAGTCTATTGAATTTAGTCGTCACATATGCGTTGTGTCTGTGATTGTGTACAAATTTCTCCTGGTTCTGCTCTTCTCGCTCAGCATCAGTTGATAAAAGTCTCTCCAGGTTATTATGAAGTCGGTCTGCTCCTCATTTCTTATAGCACAATAGTATTCCATTACATTCATATACCATAACTTGTTCACACATTCCCCAGTTGATGGAAATC
>CM053590.1:103563839-103573899 GCA_028646515.1 Pseudochirops corinnae
TACAGATCCTCTTCCTACTTCTCTGATCTCTTTGGGATATAACCCTAGAAGTGGTATTGCTGGGTCAAAGGGTATGCACTTATTTATAGCCCTTTGGGCATAGTTCCAGATTGCTCTCCAGAATGGCTGGATCAGTTCACAACCCACCAACAATGCATTAGTGTTCTGGTTTTTCCACATCCTCTCCAGCATTTATCATTTTGGTGTTTTGTCATCTTAGCAAGTCTGGCTGGTGAGATGTGGTACCTCAGAGTTATTTTCATTTGCATTTCTCTAATCACTAGTGATTTGGAACATTTTTTCACGTGCTTATAGATGCCTTTAATTTCACCTTCTGAAAATTGCCTGTTCCTATCCTTTGACCATTTATCAAATGGGGAGTGGCTCGTATTCTTATAAATTTGACTCAGTTCTTTGTATATTTTAGAAATTAGGCCTTTATCAGAGACACTGGTTGTAAAAATTCTTTCCCAATTTTCCACTTCCCTTTTGCTCTTGGTAACATTGGCTTTGTTTGTACAGAAGCTTTTCAATTTAATATAATCAAAATTATCCATTTTGCATTTTGTAAGAAGCATGGCAATATTACTAGAAAGTCACTCCCAGCCCCTCAATGTTGCCTCGTAAAACCTGAGAGGAGATGTAGAGACCCAGTCTGTTAGTCTGAGTGGGATTTGGGAGAGTCAGCCCAGAGTATGGGCCACATCAAGATTTACCTATTCCTTTATATTCCCAGCATGTTGTGTGATCCATTGCTTAATAAATATTTGAGGAATTCACTTTGAATCTGGCCTACCCCTCTGCCCCTATGTGTCTCTTACTTAGCAAGAATAAGTAACTTATAATAATAATATCTGGCATTTTCATTTTTCCTGTGCTAAGCACTTTAGCATCTCATTTGAGACTCAAACAACTCTGGGAGGTAGGTGCTATTATTATCCCAATTTTATAGATGAGGAAACTGAGGTAAATAGTTTATATGACTTGCCATGGTCACACATCTAGGATTTATCTGAGGTTGGATTTAAACTCAGGTCTTCTTGACTCCAGGCCCAGTACTCTATCCATTGTACCACCTTGTTGCCTCTAAGTTCCTCATGGTTTCACAAGTGATCCTTCTCTGTTTATACCTTAAAAATAAGTCTGTATTTGTTCCATAAGCACTTATTCAGCACTCACTTTGTGATAGGCATGATGCTGGGAAAACAAAAATGAGAAATAAAACTAGCCCTGCCTTTGAGAAGCTTGCCTTCTGTATACACAGATAAGTGAATTACAAAATATATGCAAAGTCAATATGGGACATGGTCTCTTTTGCACTATAGCTATTTCCCAGAATCCTGGAACAATATTTTAAGTTAAAAGAGACCACATAGGCCATCTGCAGTAATAAAACCAGTATCTGGCCCAGGAATCCAATTTATAACATCCCAAGGAAGTAGTCATTCACCTTCCCAACACCTACAGAAAGAAGAAACTAATTAGTTCCACCTCCATCTCCTCAAGGCAATCCACTTTGGATAGCTCAGACTGTTTGGGAATTTCTTATGCTGAGTCAAAACCTGCCTGCTCTTGGCTTCTAGGTCAGCCATCCAAAGGCAAGCAGAACAAGTCCAGTCTCTCTTCCCCATGACTGTTGTTGAACTGTTTGAATGAATGAAAAGCATTTATTAAGTGCCTGCTTCAGCAAAGCACTGTAACAAGTTCTGGGGGTATAATCTTTTCTTTAAATGAAGTTTCAAATTTAAATCAGATAGGTGCAGTAGTACAGAAGTGAAGCAGGTGGCAACACATTATCCTTTGATATCCTTTCTGTTGATAAAACCATATCTATTTCTGAAATTGAACCATTTGCCAGTGCTCTGGACTTTGGTGGCAAGAACTTTCTTTTTTGTTTCTTTAGAGGCTGTTGCATCTCAGCGATGGTTGAGATGTTCTATCTCCACAACGGTTGCCCCTTTGGTAGAAGCTGAGCTGGAAGTAGGAAAAGTGGTCACAGGGAATTGTTCCTAGGACTTTTGGGCTGTGGTTGCGGTACTGTCTCTACTGTGATCCAAGGAAATGTGATGGTTGATGTGATGGTCATCACCTGACCTGCTGAGTACCTGCTGCCTCTCCCCCAGGACAGCTTTCTGCCTAACTTCTGTTGGTTCCAATCCTGCATCACCAGTTGCCTTTTGGACATATCTAATCAGATGGCTCTCAAACTCAATCCATCCAAAACAGAACTCTTCACTTTCCCTATTGATGTCGAGGACATCACCTTCCTTGTAGCCCCCAGGCTTACAAACTTGGGATCATTTTTCACTGTTCCCTGTCACTGACATTCATTTAGTTGCCAAACCTTATTTCTATCTCTGTACCTTTCATGAGTGTGTCCTTGTGACTTTTCAACCAACTATTGCAATAACCTCCTGATTATTCTCTGCCTTAAACCTCTCCCCATTCTAATCCAGCTAACACACAGCTATCAAAGTGAATTTTCTTTTTTTTTTGGAGGGCAGTTGGGGTTAAGTGACTTGCCCAAGGTCACATGGCTAGTTTTTTTGTGTTATGTGTCTGAGGCCAAATTTGAACTCAGGTCATCCTGACTCCAGGGCCAGTGCTCTATTCACTGCACCACCTAGCCACCCCCAAAGTGAATTTTCTAAAGAAAAGGTATGTTACTCCTACCCCCTACTCAGTAGATCCTACTGGTTCCTTATTAGCACTCAGATCAAACATAAATTCTTTAAAACCTGTCCCCTTCCTAACTTCCTAGTCTTTTTTACTTATTACTTACTCCCTCTACAATCTAGCCACCCAGCCTGTTCGTTGATCCTCATGCTGAGCTCTCCTATCTCCTGTCTCCATGTTTTTGCTTTGGCTGTTCTGCTGTCTGGACTGATCTCTCCTCATTTCCATCTCCTGGAAATCCTGGTTTTCTTCAAGATTAAGCTTTCTCAGAGGGCCTGCCTTCTCTAAGGTTGCACTGTATGTACTTTGTATGTGTCACATAAATACCTATGTAACCCTGCTTCCTCCAAGGTTGCATTAGTTTTCCTTCAGGACTGCCATGTGACCTGTGCTGAGTCAGTATTAGGTGACATACTCAGCACAGGTCACAGGGCCTCCCCAAGCCTGGGGCTTACAGCCATTAAAAAGTTTGTACTCACTTCCCCTGACCTGCCTTTCTTCATGTCCTCTCTCTCAAAATGTGTCTTACCAAATGAAGGCCCTTCTCCATCACTTATCAAGTCTCATTGTTCTCTTCAGCCAGTCTGGAATATTGTACGGTCTCAGGGACTGAATAGGTCTCTAGTCTTCAGGACCCTTCCTTTTTTCCTTCCCCCCTCCCCCCCTCCCCGCCCCATCCCCACCCCTCGACCTATACTGCAGGGAAACACCTACATACGTATATAGGCTCTTCCTCATTAGCTTGGAAACCCAATCAAAACTGGTACTGTTTCACTTTTGCCTCTGGCTTCACGGTATTTACTGGTGTCTAACAGAGAAGAATTTCTGTTGACTTTCTACCACAGTTAACATCAAATGAAATATATGACATAAAAGTAAAGTAAAAGATGGGGTTTTTTTTGTTTTTTTTTTTTTGGGTGTCTGGATCTGTTTATTAGATGTATATCATGACTATGCATGCCAAAAACAAATTTGAAAGGCTCTATAAATAAAATTTAATTACTTTGCCACTTTGTCCAGGGTCAGTAACTGATGAAAATCACCTCATGCTACACCTATGGTGAGCTTATCACTATCTGATGTATAGGATACCCAAACTTCACCTAATTAGGATAGATTTCATCCTTAATTATTAAGCTTCTTTCTCTGGATATAATCACCTCTTTAATCCATCTGCTATAGTCCTCTTAGAGATGTAACAAAGCAAAAATAAAATGTACTCCATTTCGAAATAAAGTATAATCTACAAAATCCACATCAAAAGAGATAAAAGATGGTTTTAAAAACAAAAGGCAAGGTAAATAACAAAGGATTAACACTGCAACAAGGACTAATTATATCTTTTATTCCCAAGTTCCTAGGGATTAGAAACTGCAAATCTACCTCTCTCTTCTCTTTTTCCTCATCCTGTCTTCAACACGGTAGAAAAGAAACCTATCATTCCCTTCATGGGAAGTTGCTGGAATTCATGTGTGCAGCAAGTGGTATATCCCTTTCCTTTGGGTTCAGGGATTTCTTGGCAAAGGAACCAGAGGTTCCTTTTTTGGGGGTATTGTTGAATTTCAGTGCCTTGGGTGTATGGGCTTCTCATTTGGGAACAAGTGGACAAACCTACCTCTGTCTCCGTGTCCTGACATCACAGCTGCTTCTGCTGTGTTAATCCCAGCATGAGTCAGACGTAACTGAAGGGAAACATCTTTTTAACATTAGTGAGTGAGGGGAAGGCTCATTACTTCATGTTCATTTTCTTCTCTTTTCCCTGCTCTACTATCCTTCCTCTTCTTGTTATCTTGCCTATTTTGAAAGATCTTTGTCCAGCCTCGAGTGAGCATTCTGTAAATGCCTCATTCAAGTCGAGTTTACACAGCCTGGCTAACATGATCCCTACATCCAGATAACGGGTGGCACTACAGGATTTGAGGACACATTGAAATTGTGCTGAAGGTATCTGTCAATGGCAAGAATGGTTTCTGATGTTCTCTTACATAAGATTGCATTAATTTTTTAAACTGCAGAATGACATTTCTCATGTTAAGTTTGTATAGTCCAAGACCTCAAGACTTCTTTTTCATCCTGACTATTGTTTAGCCACATCTACTGCATCTTTTACTTGTGAAATTTATTTTTTCAAGCTAAGTGTATACTTTAGTATCCAGTTTATTACACACAACCACCGGGTAGCACTGGTGGGCAAGGAAAACAGCTACAATCACTTGTGAGGCAGGGGACCTATGGAGGCACTCACTTGCCTTCCTTCAAGGTGACTGCTTTTGCCTGGTACCTAATTTCCCTTTTAGGGAAAACCAAATATTCTGCTTTCTGGGGGAAGGAAAATGGCTGTCCACCTCATTTGTTCTTCCTGCCTCTGGACCTATACTGGCTTGTAGTTCTTATATGCCCAGAGAAAACCATTTTTCTTTCATTCAGGACAATTGTTACATGACTTATTCTCATCTCTATTAAGTGGGTAGCTCCACTAGCTGATTTGATATTGCAGACTTTAGGTTGACTTTACAGTCTTGTTTACAAAATAGCAACAACTTAGATCTCTGTCCCTTCTAGGTTGCATACATAACCAAGCAGGGTAAGAATCACTAGCTAGTGCATTTTATAAGAAAAATTTTTTTAATTTTAAAGTAACAAGGAATAAACAAGTTTGTTTACTACTTTCACTAATATCTGGAAAGGAGATTTGCAGCTTTCAATAAGAGGTGGAGGAGATGACTGGCTCCAAAATGGTGGCTTCTCCTTGGGGGTGGTAGTGGGAGTGAACAGAGAAGAAATAGCTAGATGTCATCAGCTGGACTAAGGGTCTCTCCCTGCCCTAGAGGGCTCCCCTCTTTTCAATGGAAATCAGTCCCATTCCTACCACCTGCCATCTGAGTACCTTTTTTCTCAGCCACGGCTCTGTTTTCTACTGGCCTGAACTGCTAGCTTGTCCTCAAGCTCATTTTTCAGCAGCTGTTCCTGAATGACTTCTCTTGAACATCTCTTTGCTTTTGGTGGCTTCTTCCTTCTTCACAGTAGCCTCTTTCTAAGGTCAGGGTCATGAGTGGAACTTGTGTGGCCAAGGTAACTTTATATTTTGCAGGTTTTTTCATTGTTCCACTTGTCTCTGCCTCTTGTTGATGCTGCCAAAACTGGAGTTACAAGGGCTAGCCTTAGATTCAAGACGCCTGTTTTCAAGTCTTTTATGTGACACATACTATCATGCCATGGTCATGTCCAAGTTATTTAACTTTTCAATGCTCCAGGAAGCTCTCTAGTGAGAGAAGGAAAATATTTCATTGCATGTGTTCTAGAACTTAATCTTGGTACCAATGCCTTTTTGTGTTGCTTTTGTTCACATCATTATAGTCATTTTATATATGCTCCTTTTTCTGCTTAATTACTCTGTCAGTGTAGATAATTCTCCTTCCCACATTTCTCTGAAGTCTTCATAGTTGTCATTTTCAGTTCTAATACTGTAAGTCACAAAATAAGTGCCAATCAGTATGGCAGGAGAGAATATCTTCATTGGAAGTTTCTCCTATACCAATAAAATCCCTGGAATGGTCCAAAGATTTTTGAGTTTCTCATTTATTTGTTATGATGCCATAATATTTCATTGTATACTAGTAATGCCAATGCGATACCCATAGCAGATGCTATGAATATGCATATGTATTTCCAGGGTAGATTCACAATATATAATAAACTTTCTTCTTCAAAGGCAAAACCAAAATATTTATTTGGAATATCACTATTAGGATAATAGTAAGATTTAATAAAAGTGAAACATTTTATTTACTTATTTACATTTATTTACTATTTAATAAAAGTAGGATTTAGCAAAGTGCTCATCACTAATCCAGTAAGCGCCAACATCTCAAGCATTCTTTCTGTCAGACCTCCCCACAAACAAGTTCCCCAAGACATGTTTCTTCCTCCACTCTCTGTTCTGTCTCTCCTGCTCTGTTTCAGTCTCACTCCAAGCTCAACTGGGTAGACTCCTCCCACACACTGGGCTCCATGTCACTCAGGCTTCATGTGATTCTGGCTATATCATACCTGTGAGCCTGGCCAGAGCTCCAAGCAGGTCACATAGGCCTGTTAATGGGTGGGGAAGATCTTCCTATTCCATTAATATTACTATACCACTGTTCAGCCACTCATCAATTGATAAGCATCCATTTTATTTTCCTTTTTTTGTTATCATAGTGCTGCTTTTTAAAAAGTGTGTGTGTGTGTGTGTGTGTGTGTGTGTGTAATAACCCTTATTTATCTTTGACCTTCTTAGAAAATATGCCCAGAAGTGGGATCACCAGATCAAAGGATATATACAATTTTATGATTTCATCCCTTTCAGATGTGAATAGTTTTGCTGATGGAAAGGAGCAGAAACAGGGACAGTTTTAAAAAACAGGCTCATATGGAAAAGACACTTCATGTAAAAATGATATGTTCTATTGCATATGATAAACATGAGGATTTTGGAATTAATGTAACTAGGGAAATGGATTCTTAGAACTATCAATAGCTATGGAACAAATCTAAATATCTTATGTTATAAATGGCAGGAATATGGATTTTGGATTATTATCAGAAGATAGAGGTGAATTATCTCACTGAATAGACCTTGCTTTGGAATAGCAGGAGAGCTGAGCTTAGAGAATAAAGCAAAGCAAAGCCAATTCAGAAGAGATCTCTCATTGGGGCTGGATAGAGACCTCAGAACTTGCACTGTCACCTGATAGAGGAAGAAAAGATGTTGACTTTGCTGCTTGGAGTAGCTGAGTGGAGGAAGAAAAGACATTAATTTTACTTTTTCTCTGCATTGCCATTTGTTGCTTAAGAGGTGGAAACTCCTCAGAGCTCACCAAGGGAGCCAACCTAACAAAGCTCTGCAGATCCCATACTTAATGTTTCTGCTTTTGCTCAAAGTGTGTAATACTAGTACAGAAGATGGATAACCTGAGTGGATCAGCCCTACCCATCAGTGAATTGCTGTTTGGACCATACCTGTAGACCATAAAAGATAAGGCCCAGGGTCTAGAATTGAGTCAAAATACCCCAGTGCCACGTTTTATGCATGTGTCTCCCTAATGTGGTTCGGTGAGTGAGTACCCTCTTTCCCCAATATACACTGTGCATCAATGGGATAGGGTACCTGGCTTACAGAAAGAGTATTATTATTGCTTTGCCTTTGTACCCAAAAGGAGTGTGAAGGAACTTTCTTGGTCAGTCCTCCTAAGGTCTCTGGCTCTGGGAATTCCCGTCGTAAACTGTGTTCCTGGGTATCGAGGCATTGGGTGCTATGCTTAGATTATACTTTCATACTTTCATAATTACAAATATGTGATATGCTCTTGATGAATCTAGGCTATATGTTTGTGATGAACATTTCCTTTTCTAAATATTTATTGTCTCTTTAATACATATTACAATTTTTTTTTTAGGAATCAAAGTCAAACTTACTAGCCTATAGTTTGCAGGCTCCATTCTCATTCCTTTTGAAAATGGAAACATTTATCTGATCTTCCTTTCACATACAAGAAGCGAGCTATCATATACCTCTGTCTTCTCTCTTCCATGGTAAATATCCTTACTTCCTTCAGCGTATCCTCATGTGACTTGGTTTCAGGTATCCTTGCATTCCTGATCACCTTCCTTTGGACTTGCTCTAGCCTGTTAATGCCTTAAAATGTGATGCCAGACCTGAACACAATACTCTGGATGTGGTCTGACAGATTGGAATTGTAATATCTTTTCTGTTTCTAACCTAGAGTATCATGAGAGTTTTTTGTCTATCATATTAAATTTAAATTTACAATCTAAAACAGCCCAGATCTTCTTTCACATGAATTTTGTTTAGCAGTGCCCCCCCCCCCTCATATTTTCAGATGCTCTTATTAGATTCATTTCACTCCTCTGGTCTATTTTGAGACCTTGATTCTGTCATGCAATGGATTAGCTAACTCTCTCAGCTGAATGCCTTCCACAAGTCTGATAAACAATCATTCCATCTAAACCTTCATCCCAGTCATTGCTGACCCTGACTGAGTGAAGCTTCTGGGAACAGATCCAGGTAATTTGCTGGTGCCCGATGAGACAAAGCTCCCTGAGATAAAACCTGGCCCAGTGTCAAGTCATAGGTCATTGATGCTCTCTGGTGTTGACTGGGGATAGATGGAGACATAATTCATGAAAGGAATTCACAGAGCTAGAGACTTTAGGAGGTCTGACCAAGAAAGCCCCCTTAGCACTCCTTGAAGACTTTAGCAGAGGGAAGCTCCCGTATCATAGAGAAAGAATTTTCCTTGGCCCTAAACTATAACTGATCTACAAAAATATGAAACGTGTTGAAATCTGCTCAAAGAAGAGCAATGTCATTTGGTGTAGCCTGCCTTGGGAACAGGAAAAGGAGCAAAGAGATGAGATTTCTAGTCCTTGGAAGCGAACAGGAAGAGTGTGGGTAACATTCTAGAAGACACTAGCCAACTTTCCATCTGTTCACAGGCTCTTCAGTTGTGAGCTCCATTAAGATCTTACTTCAAGAGAAGCAAAATGGTACAGTTTTAAAAGGCCTCGACTTAGAGAGATGTCTGACCTAGAGACTTTGACACTGGCCATGTGATCATGGGCAAGTCATTCTTTGAGTCTAAAGTGCCTCATCTGCAAAATGATAACACTTGTACTTCTTGATTCACAGGGTTGACTTTTAAGTGTCATAGAAATTACTTTGGCATTATTTATTAATGAGAGGCACATGGTATAGTGGCTAGAGGGTTGACCCTAGAGGACTTGGGTTCAGGTCCTGCTTCTGACACATAAAGGCTTTGTGACCCTAAAGAAGTCACTTAGCTTCTCAGTACTATAGGAACCTAAGACTATAAACTTCAGAGAAAGTGCAGATCTAAAGTGGCAAAAGTTCTCTATATCAGTAAAATCATGGGGGGCAGAGCCAAGATGGCGGCGTAGCAGCAGCAATACATCGCAGCTCTCACATAGCCACCCCAAAATACCCATAAAATAGGACTCTAAAACAAACCTACAACTCCAACACGCACACAACGTTACTTCCCACTAAAGTCAGCTCGGCTACGAGGAACCATATCAGCACTGCGAACCGAAACCAGCCTGGCCTGAAGCCACGGCTGTGCCCCAGGAGCGGCTGGGTGGGAGGTGCAGAGAAAGCTCTCAGGTGAGCAGATTAGCACCAGCTGCGAGGAGGGGGGATTAGCACCAGCTGTGCGAGTGGGGATTGTGAAAGAGGGAGATAAGCCTCCAGCCAAAAGGTCTCCAGAGCTGAAAAGCGAAAAGGCAGAGGTTTTGCACCCGCCTCCACGTTGTAGCTTCCCGCCCTCGGCCTGCAAAGAGCAGGGGGACTGAGCAATTGTTTTCA
>CM053590.1:103574399-103600295 GCA_028646515.1 Pseudochirops corinnae
ACTATGTTCAAAGGGCTATAAAACCTTTGTCCCAATGTCACCACTACTGGGTCTGTATCTCAAGGAAATAAAAAGGGGAAAGGACCTATTTGTATAAAAATATTTATAGCAGCTTTTTTTGGGGTGGCAAAGAATATGAAATTGAGGGGATATCCAACAATTGGGGAATGGTTGAATAAATTGTGGTATATGATTGTGATGCAATAGTATTGTGTTATAAACAATGACAGGCAGAATGCTCTCAGAAAAACCTGGAAAGATTTACATGAACTGAAACTAAGTGTAATGAGCAGAACTATGAACATTGTACATAGTAACAGCAATATTATACAATAATCAATTTGAATGACTGGTATTCTCATCAATATATTGATTCAAGACAATTCCAAAGGACTTAGGATGAAAAATGCTATCCACCTGCAGAGAAAGAACTGGTAGAGGCTGAATGCAGATTGAAGCATCCTTTTTTTAAAAAAAACTTTCTTTTTCTTTTTTTTGGTGGGGGATTGGTTGTGTTTTCTTTCACTACATGACATATCAAAGTATGTTTTGCATTATTGTACACTTATAACTTATATCATGTAATTGGGGGAAAATATTAAATATCTCTTTAAAAAATTTTAAATAGCAAGCATTTATTTCCCCTCTCTCCCAACTCCCTCTACCATCTCTTCTCTTAAGGAAAAAAATAGAAAACACCTTTGTAACAAATACACAGTCAAGCAAAACAAATTCCCATATTGGCCATGCTCAAAAATGTCTCATACTTCATATTTAGCATGTGACCTCTTTGTCAGGAGGTGAATAGCATTCTTCATCAGTTTTGTGGAATCATAATTGATCATCACATGGATCTGCTTTAAGAGTTCTCAAGGCTGTTCATTTTTATAAGGTGTTTTTTTTATATAAATGGTTCTTTCAGTATTGGTCATTTCACTCCCTATCAGTAATGGATATATTTCTAAAGCAACAAGGCATTGATCAAGATGTAGATCCCCAGAGGTAGGCTAATGTGGTAGGTATAAAGTTATTTTCTACTATATCTTCTGCCTCAAAATCTTTCTCCCATTGGTCTGTGGCCCTGCCTAGAATTACATCGTTAGAGTCTTGTTCTTTTAAGCTAAAGAATGACTCCTGTTCTAACCTACACCTAAGTCAGACCAGTCCCCTAGCAATTTGGGTTCAGTGTTGAAAAGGAGATACTCATAGATCATTCTACAGTTAATAAGATTTACTTAACCATAGCAAAGAAAGGATATTCAGTAAGGATTATACAGGCAATGCTTAAAGATTCTTCACTTGAGGTCTCTGAACTTTTTAAAAAGTGTTTTAATAATTGTATTATAATTGGTTTTCCTTTTATTATTATATGTATTTTATTTTATGTATTTAAAAACATTGTTCTGAGAGGAGATTCACAGGCTTGATCAGACTGCAAAAAGAGTCCACAACACAAGGAGGCTTAAGAAACTCACTTTAGACTGAGACTGGAGCTCTTTGTTGTTTTGTGTTCTGGTGATCAGGAAATCATGTCACCAGTTTGAACCTTTAATCCTCTGGGCCAATCAGATCTTAAGGAGAGTTTCAATACTTTTAAAAGAAAAAAAAATCCCACGTGTGACATAAAAAGTCCCAAGTGGTTCCTTCAGCATAGTTTTTCTAGCCATTCCCAAAATATACTTAGGGGGATCAGACCCAAACCTGCCCACTGGTGGGCCTTCAGTCAGCTGTTGCCTCCAAATATAAGAAATAATTCAACCACCAGTGGTTTTCTGGATTTTTTTCTTTTAGGTACAATTTTTAATGATATGTTGGCTTCACATTGCTAAGTTCCCATGGATAGTTTGCTCTCTAATATTTAGGATGGGGAGAGGGCAGCCCTACCATAAGTAACCACCATCTCTAGAAGCATTACCAAAAATACCACCAGGGGGCAGCCGGGTGGCACAGTGAATAGAGCACTGGCCCTGGAGTCAGGAGGACCTGAGTTCAAATGTGACGTCAGACACTTGACACATTTATGAGCCGTGTGACCTTGGGCAAGTCACTTAACACCAATTGCCCTGCCCTCTCCCCTCCAAAAAAAAAAAAAGCAAAAGTACCACCAGAAGCATAGAAGCCAATCCAAATTTGCTTTCCCCTGAACTGCCCATTCCCCGCTTTGAGATCATGCTATATGACTAGGCCATTTCTTCTAGACTAGACTTGGCTTAATCCAATCCTCTGATAGTTTACATTCAATATTGGAACAAAATGAGACACTCGAAGATCATTCTATCATTTATTTAGCTATAGAGGAAGAAGTATATTCAACAAAGATTATACATTGAGGGCCACAAAGAGTTAACTCCCCCTCCCTCTGCATTACCAGCTGTGGTTGGCATATTAGGTAAGTCATAGAATGAGGTCAGATCCTCATAATTGTTTCGCACAGTTAATCAAAAAGTGCTGCCAACTCCCTATGCTTTTAATCCTCCAAGCCAATAAAATCTCAAGGACAGTTTCTCAATACTATTTAAGGAAAAACTAACCTAACTTGCATGAGGGGTGGTAGGGTTAGTACACTGCTTCCACCACAGCCCCTTAGTGTAATAATGTCCAATGTAGAATATTAAAATTGACCACGTTAGGAGGTATAACATCATGCATGTTGATATTTTGGGAATGACCCTGAGAGAGCCATCACACAAATGGCTCATGCAGTATAGATGTGGAGCTGGAAGAGGTCAAATCCCCCGTTTTACAAATAAGGAAACCGAAGCCCAGAAGGTTTAAGTAACTTTAACATGCTTACACAAGTAGGGACAGCTGAGATTTGAATCTAATCATCTAACTCTAAATCTAATGACCATTTCATCACCTTTGGACAATTTTAATGACAAACCTTCATTTCCAGCTTAAAGTAAAATGATTTCTGAAAGTTGTTTGCCTTGTATGAAATTGCTAAGAATAATGAGGCTGAGAAAGTTTTCACCAAATAGATCTACACGGCATTCTTGGCATCCTGCATACTATTCCAAATCTGTTTTTTCAGGATATAAAAAGGAAATGGTAATCAGTTTCTATCTGTACTGCTCTTTTTTGGAAAAAACCAAAAATCTCCCGGGGGATAAATTATAGAGACCTTGGGCCAGTATTGGTCGTATTTCTTCTCAAAAGACACCTCTTGTCACCACCAAAAAGGTTTTTATTTACTATACTTGATGGTGGTTTCTGACATCTCTATACTACAGGAATGCAGGTTCAGAACTGGTCTGTTTGCTCCTAATTTGGCTTGTGTTGCAAAAACACACTAAGAAAAACTAAAGAGATGGTGTGGACACCATTTGTTAGAGTTGAAAGATGATAGAAACATGCTTCTTCCCTTTCTATATCTAGGTATAGAGAGGTAGTGCCTCAAAAATATGCACGGAATAAATTGATCACCTCAGTAAACTCATCTTCTTCAAATATAGGCCACGTTCCCTCCTCCCCCCTTTGCCAGTTCAGTAGGTTTTTCATGGACCTGTTGTGCCCAAGATCAAATATTAAATCCGGTTTGACTTTTAAAGCCCTTCATAAACTGACCTCTTCCTCCCTTTCCAGTCTTCTTATACATTTTTCCTTTTCATGTATTTTCCCATCCAGTCACTCCGGCCCCTTTGCTGTTTCTCAAATATGACACTCTATCTCTGTGCATTTTTTTCTTGAGACTGGGTCTCTCTGACTTGCCCAGGACAGAAGTAGAGCAACCACTCTATGCCCCGCCCTGGGAGAGTTTGCCTCTCCTTCAACAGCCTGGTGGCTCACCATTCTGGGGTATGTGCTATACTTAGTGTAAATATCTTATTGACTTTAGCCCTACCACAGCTCAGAATGGAGCATAAATTATTCTCTAACTTTAGTCCCCTCAATGGCAGGATTATAGGTGTGGACCACCATACCTGGCCAGCTTCATATATTTTTCACTAGCTGTCCCCATCCCAGGAATTCTCTCCCTCTTCATCTCCAACTCCTGGCTTTAAGTCCCAGTTAAAATCTCACCTTCTATAAGAAATCTTTCCCAATCCCCCTTAATACTAGTGCCCTCCCCTTGTAAATTGTGAAAAGGTCATTAGATTTGGCTATTAAGAGGTCTTTGCTAACTGTGGAAAAAGGCTTTCCCGACCTCTTTCAAGATGCAGCTAAAATCCCACCTTCTGGAAGAAATCTTTTCTAGTCCAACCCCCAAACCCCACTCCTAGTGCCTTGCCTCTGAGGTTACCTTTCGTTTATACTCTATATACCTTATACATACATTGTTCTTTGCACTTGTCTTCTCTATTAAAACATGTGAGCTTTTTGAGGGAAGGGGCATGTTTTTGCCTTTATATTTCTGGTGCTTAGTACAGTGTCTGGTAAGTAGCTTTTGATAAATCCTTGTTAGTTGGAATTGTTGGAACTGAGCTCTTTCATTAAAGTGGTAGGGAAGGAAACCAGGGGTTGGTTGAGAAGTAAGTGGGTCATTAGAATGGGAAGGTGGCAAAAGTAGCCAACTTTGTCTAACCTTTCACAGTAAAGGGAAGGAGACTTAAGCAGTGGCAAGATCAAGGAAAAGATTGGGTGGTTTTGTTGATGATGGCAATTTTTTTAAAGAACAGAAGAGATCTGTAGGTTGAGAGGATGGACCCAGTAGAGAGACTGAAGATATGCCCACTGAAGGTACTTGCCCCACAAAGGATCTGTCCTGGTTATTCTTCTCTCTACATACTATTTCACTTGGTGGTCTCATCAACTCCCACAGATAAAGATTATTATCTCTATGCAGATGATTGTCAGGTCTAATTATCCAGCCCTAACCTCCATACTTACATCTCCAACTACCTATTAGATATCTCAAACTGGATGTTTCATAGACATTTTAAACTCAACACTTCCAAAACTAAACTTATAAAAAAACAAACAAACAAAAAAACGAACTTATTATCTTGCCCTCCAAACCTCTCCATTCTATCAGTGTCTCCCATTCACGTCTCAAAATTGATTCAAAAGTTCTTCTGAAAGACCTTGAGAGTGTCGGTATATCACTTCTTCTGACCTCCATGTGAATGTCTGCCTTGTGTGAGTTCTCCAAAAAACAGTCTTTTAGGCAAATATACATTTGGCATATGAACAACATGGCCAGCCCATTGGAGCTGAGCTCACTGCAGTAGAATTTGAATGCTTGGTCATTTAGTTTGAGAAAGGACCGCCATGTCTACTATCTTATCCTGCCAGGTGAGCTTCAGAATCTTCTTAAGACAATTCAGGTGGAAGCAATTCAATTTCCTGACATGGCACTGGTAGACTGCCTAGGTTTCACAGGCATAGAACAATGAGGTCAGCACAATGGCTTTGTAGACTGTCAGTCTAATACCTCTTCTCTCCTGCTCTTTCTTTTGGAACCTCCTGAACACTGAGCTACCTCTAGCAATGTGTGAGTCATCTTCATTATCAGTGTGCTCATCCCTGAAAAATAAGTGGATAAGTGAACTTATCCACGGTATTCAAAACTTCTCAATTTGCTATAACTGATGGTTTTATGTATGGGTGGGATGGTGCTGCCTGGTGGGGCTGCTGTGTTTTCTTCATGTTAATTGTTAAGCCAAAATTAACAGAAGCAGCAGAGAATTGATCCATACTTTGTTGTATCTCAGCTTCAGAGGCTGTATTGAGTACACAATCATCTTCAAACAAAAAGCCATGTACCAACTCTCCTTCCATTAAATATGCATATACTTACTTTTCCTAGAATGTCTTTTGTTTCTCTCTCAATATCACTGACCAGTCAGGACCCCCCTGGTGGCTATTTCTTTTTCAGATTTGTAGGACTAATCTGAGGGATTGGGGTACCTTTCTAATCCTGTTGGCTTGTGCCCCTCTTCTGATGTATTCCTCCCATGCCAATTGCTAGTTCCAGTTAGTATCTCTTTTATATCATTGGTTAATCCAATGATTAGTGTTCCCACTATCAATTAGTCAATTGATATTCTTGATATCATTAGGAAGTAATTAAAACCAAACAACTTGTACCAAGGGCTGTTTGTTGAAAAGTTAGAACTTGAGCCTGGATATGCTTTCCCTTCTATTACTCTGGGAGGAGTTGGTTCATACTTAAAGTGCAGATATTCCTCTCATCACCAAGTTTACTTCCAGGTATGGCATAGCTGATGGATGAGTTGATTCCTTGTAAAGGGCAAAGCATCCTGGGGACCAGGTTGATATGAACTGTTGGGCTGGTACAAGTAGATTACTTTTCAGGGCATCTGGGAAGCTCTGATGGTTCTACTCACTTTTCTAACACAAAAGGTTGTTCTGTGTATAATTGCCCCCAGTCAGCATCATACATAGAGTGTTGGACCTGGAGTCAGGAAGACCTGAATTCAGATGCAGCCTCAGATACTATAAGACCCCTCAGAAGCTGTGAGACTCTAGGCAAGTCACTTAAACTCAGTGGGCCTCAACTTCCTTATCTCTAAAATAGATATTATAATAATAGCACTAGGATTATTATAATAGTAGCAAGAAGGTTGTTGTGAGGATGAAATGAGATATTTGTAAAGTTTTTGTGAAATTTAAAGCACTATATAAATGTTAGGTTTTATTGTTATGTATCATTATTATTATTATTATAATAAAAGAACAGAAAGAATACACACAATGGCAAGGAGAGAAGCAACAAGAAGTCCAGGAATTCACACATCACATGGCAGTGGCCTGAGTGGGGAGGACTCCAAACCCCTTCCTCATCAGAAGACCCACAGTATTTTTTGCTTTAATTGAAATCAGGGGACAGAGAAATCTGGTCTTGCTCATGTTCTCTTATATACATACTTAATGCTGGCTCAGTAACCAGTTAAAAGATTTTGTCATCCAAAATCAACAGGCAATAGTCAGAATATTCATTCTATTAAATGGGGTTTGGACCCCTCCATTTCATATCATAACAGGCTTGACAAGTACCATTCTAGGCTTTGAGTGAGAGAGAACCCAGTACCTCCCAAGGTAACCTGTTCTACTTTTCAGTCATTCTAATTGTTAGGAAGCTTTTCTTACATCAAGCTTAAATCTGCCTCTTTGAAATTCTACCCACTATTCTTTGTCCTCCACTCAGGCTAAGCATAGATCTTCAGTTACTTGAAGCAAGCTACTATGTCTCCCCCAAAGTTTTCTGTTCTTCAGCCTGAGTATATCCATTTCCTACAGTCCTCATTTTGTATCATATCAAGGTCCTTCACCATTTTGATTGATATTCTTTGGACTCTATCCAGCTTATCAAAAGCCTTATTGAAATATGGAGCCCGGGGGACGGAGCCAAGATGGTGGAGTAGAAGCAGAAACTTGCCATGGGCTCTGGCTCCAAACAATTCCAATACCTATAGAAAAATGGCTCTAAACAAATTTTAAAGCTACAGAACCCACAAAGTGACAGAAAAACAAATCTCCCGCTGAAGACAGCCTGGCAAGCCAACAGGAGCCACTGGGTTCCAGCCCCAGGTTAGCCTCAACCAACAGCAGCTGGAGCAAACTTCAGGAGAGTGAATAACCAGCAGCTATGGTGGCTTCCAGACTTCTAAACCCATAAAAAACAAAGAGAAAGTAAAAGATCAGTGGGGAGCTCTGTTGGAACAGGAAGGGGTCTGAAGAGCACAGTCCAGCCCTGCAGTCAGGATGAGAAGCAGCAGAGGTGTGGCTGTGCCACATGGTCAGCTTAGGAGCTCCTGGCCTGCAGATCATAGGGGGACCAAGCAACCATTCAGAGGGCAATCACTCTTGCTTTAACCTGCTTGGATCTAGTCTTGGGTGGTAGTTCTGGGGTGTGTGACCAGTGAGTCAGAGCTTGTGGGGGCTATAGAGACAGTGCCCTCCTAATAGCTCTGGCAGCTGTGAAAACCCCAGCTATTTGGGACAAAGCCCTAACCATTCTGGAAGCAGAGTTCTACCTTGGCAAAGAGCTCAAAAGTCAAGTAATTGGCTAGCAATATGAGCAAGCACAGGAAGCACAAACAGACCATAGAATCCTTTTTTGGGGGACAAAAAGGATGAAGGCATGGAGCGGGAGGAAGACAGCAAAGTCAGAACTTCTGCTCAAAAGCCTCCAAGAAAAATATAAATTGGTTACAGGCCATGGAGGAGCTCGAGAAGGATTTTGAAAATCAAGTAAGGTTAGTCGAAGAAAAATTGGGAAGAGAAATGGGAATGATGCAGGAAAATCATGAAAAGCGAGTCTACAGTCTGCTAAAGGAGACCCAGAAATACACTGAAGAAAATAACACCTTAAAAAATAGACCAACTCAAATGGAAAAAGAGGCCCAAAAAGCCAATGAGGAGAAGAATGCCTTAAAAAGCCAAATTTGCCAGATGGAAAAGCAATTTCAAAAATCCACTCTAGAATAACTCCTTCAAAATTAGATTGGAGCCACTGGAAGCTAATGACTTTATGAGAAATCAAGATATTGTAAAACAGATCCAAACAAATGAAAAAATAGAAGGCAATGTGAAATATCTCATTGGAAAAACCACTGACCTAGAAAATAGATTCAGGAGAGATAATTTAAAAATTATTGGACTACCTGAAAGCCACGATCAAAAAAAGAGCCTAGACACCATCTGTCAAGAAATTATCAAGCAAAATTGCTCTGATATTCTAGAACCAGAGGACAAAATAGAAATTGAAAGAATTCACTGATTACCTCTTGAAAAAGATCCCCAAAAGAAAATTCTTAGGAATATTATAGCCAAATTCCAGAGTTCCCAGGTCAAGGAGAAAATACTGCATGCAGTCAGGAAGAAACAATTTGAATGTTATGGAAACACAATCAGGATAACACAAGACCTAGCAGTTTCTACATTAAGGGATCAAAGGGCTTGCAATATATTCCAGAGGTCAAAGGAGCTAGAACTAAAACCAAGAATCACCTACCCAGCAAAACGGAGTATAATGCTTCAGAGGAAAATATGGTCATTCAATGAAATAGAGGATTTTCAAGCATTCTTGATGAAAAAACCAGAGCTGAACAGAAAATTTGACTTTCCAATACAAGAAGCAAGAGAAGCATGAGAAGGAAACAGGAAAAAGAAATCATAAGGAACTTATTAAAGTTGAACTATTTACATTCCTACATGGAAAAACAATAATTGTAACTCATAAGACTTTTCTCAGTATGAGGATAGTTGAAGGGAATATATATATATGTATATATGTATACGTACATATATGTGTATGTATAGGAGGGTATATATGTATATAAATATATATGTGAGTGTGGGCATATGTATGTTCATGTGTACATAGACAGAGGGCACAGGATAAGTTGAATATGAAGGGATGATATCTAAAAAATAAAATTAAGAAGTGAGAGGAATTTATTGGGAGAAGAAGAAAGGGAGAGCTAGGGTAAATTATATCATATAAAAGAGGCAAGAGAAAACTGTTACAATGGAGGGGAAGAGCAGGAAGGTGAAAGGGAATGGGACAACCTTACTCTCATTGACTTTGGCTTAAGGAGGGAATAAAACATACACACTCAATTGGGTATCTTACCCTCCAGGAAAAGAGGGGAGTAGAGGATAAGAAGGGGGAGGAGAGAAGGGAGGGCAGATTGGGGGAGAGGGTAATTAGAAGCAAACATTTTTGAAAAGAGACAGGATCAAAGTAGAAAATAGAATAAGTGGCGGGGCAGGATAGGATGGAGGGAAATATAGTTAGTCTTTCACAATATAACAATTATGGAAATGATTTGGGTAACTACACATGTACAACCTATATTGAATTGCTTATCTTCCCAGTGGGGGCGGGTGAGGAGGGAAGAAGGGAAAAATTCTGGAACTCAAAAGTTTTAAAAACAAATGTTTAAAAAAAAAAAGTGGGGTAATAGTGGATAAAGTCCTAGACTTGGAGTTCTAAAATCTTGAGTTTGAATCCTGTATAAGACACTTAATGTGTGATCCTAGACCAGTTACTTTCTCTCTTGGCCTCAATTTCCTCATCTGTAGAGTGGGAATATTAGAAGCACCTACTTGACAGGGTTATGAAGATATAATGAGATAATACTATATATAGGAAGCACTTTGCAAGCCTCAAAGTGCTATGTAAGTGTCAGCTATTATTACTTGCCCTTGGACAAGTCATTTAACCTCAGCCTCTGTTTTACTTATCTAGAAACTAAGTATAATGGAACCTGTATCATTCATCTCACAGGCTTGATGAGAGCATAAAATGAGATTGTATAAAGCACTTTACAAACCTAAAAAATATAATCCCTTTATTTTGCGGAGGAAAAGGGATCAAGGAAAGTGACTTGTCTAATGTGACTCACCAAGTTAGCATCAAACTAACCCCAGGTCTTCTGAGTTTCGTGTTATTTGTTTTATTCCCACCACCCCCCTCCCCCTTGCTGTATGGTCAAAGGAACACTGGATTAGGAGTCAGAAGACCTGATCATTCAGTTCTGGATAGCATTTTTTTCATCATAAGTCCTTTGGAATTGTCTTGAGTTGTATGATTGTATGATCATTTGTATGTACAATCATCATCAATTGTATGATCAAAGTAACCAAGTCTTTCACTGTGGTTCATCATTACAACATTGCTGTTACTATACACAATGATCTCCCAGTTCTCACTTCATGTTGCATCAGTTTGTATAGGTCTTACCAGGTTTTTCTGAAACCATTCTCCTCATCATTTCTTATAGCACAAGAGTATTCCATGCTACAGTCATGCTACAACTTGTTCAGCCATTCCCCAATTAATGAGCATCCCCTCAATTTCCAATTCTTTGCCACCACAAAAAGAGCTGCTATAAATATTTGTGTACATAGAGATTTTTTTCTCTTTTCTTTGATCTTTTTGGAGGTACAGACCTAAAAGTCTGTACCTGGGTCAAAGGGTTTGCATAGTTTGATAGCCCTTTGGGCATGGTTCCAAGTCGTTCTCCAAGAATGGTTGGAGCAATTCACAGTTCCACCAGTAATGGAGTGTACTATTTTTCCACACCCCTTCCAGCATTTATCATTTTCCTTTTCTATTGTTCAAGCTGATCCAATTGCTGTGAGATGGAATCTCAGAGTTGTTTTAATTTGCATTTTTCTAATCAATAGTAATCTAGACAATTTTCCCATATGACTATAGATAGCTTTGATTTCCTCTTCTGAAAACTGCCTGTTTATATTCTTTGATCATTTATCATTTGGGGAATGGCTCTTATTTTGACTTTGTCCTCAATATATTTGAGAAATAAGGTCTTTATCAGAGAAATTTGATGCAAAAGTTTTTTTTTTAATATTACTTCATTATCTATAGTACTTTTTAATAAAATGTAGTTTCCTTGATTAAAAAAAAAAAGAAATATGGTGCCCACAACTAAATCCCATATGTGGTCTGACTTGGCTAAGTAGAGTAGGATTTTCATCTCTGTAGAGTCTAGATACTATACCTCTCTGAATTCAGCCTAAAATTATATTACCTTTTTTGGTTGCCATTATCATCCCAATGACTTATATTGAACTTTAGTCCAAGAAAATTCTCAGATCTCTCTTTTTCTCTCTTTGACAAACTTTCTAATTCTTATCTACTGACAACAGGGAAGCTGTTTAAAACCAGGGCACAGAGTAAACAAGAACTATCTTCAGTTTCACAATTATATTCTAATTGTACTATTGTATGGACCTGTCTACCTGTTCCAATTCCTAAGATAGTGTATAAGTGGTTATTCACCAATGGAGACCCAATCCTCCAAGCCCCCTGTACATGATCTGAGGACTGGACACCCATTGCCTAATTTACTAGTCCCTGTTACAAATGTTCTCATCCTCTTAATACAAATGCCATTACTTCTGCATTTCTGTACAGTTCTTTGTGCCCCTCCTACCTCCCCCAGCCTGTACATCAAGGGGGAAAGTCTCTGTCCTCTTGCCCACTTGAACATCTGGATATCAACCCTAGTCTAGTTGCTTAAATCATGAACCTTGCCCAGAGTATCCAGTTTAATCTGACATCCAAATCAAGTCAAATCAAGAAGCATTTATTAAGCAGTTTGGATATACTAAGCACAGTGCTAAGTGCTGGGGATACAAAGAAAGGCAAAAATAGTCCCTACCTTTGTGATAGATGATTAAATAGACCCTTATTTTATTTGATCCCTATTTTATGCCAATCAGTATTAATTAGTTTGATATGATTCCATAGGGGAAGGGATTATAAATTGATATTAGGCCCCAGAGCTGTGAACTGAAAATTGTAAATTCACTTGCTTAGTCATAGGAAGCTAACTAAAGGACATCCATCTTTGTTTTTCCTTGTCATGGTAACCAAGCCCAGGATGATAGAGATGACTCAGTTACATGGAAAATCCTCCAGCTATTTTTTGTTGCCCCTCCATCCTTTTTTATCCCCCTATTGCCCAGCACAAGGAGATGACCGTGAGTATTTGACCAACAAGTGGCCCTGGTTGCTGGCCTGGGCCTGCCTATCTACCAGTCTGTGGTTGTGTTCATTAGGACCTCCTGAAAGGTCAAGATAGGTCTGTCAAGGTCTACTCATTAGCCTGTCAGCCAGTGGGATTCTGTATTTTGTGTAGATCTTCTTGAAGGGTCAAGAACAAAATCTATCACAGTGGTTCTCAACCTTCCTAATGCCGCGACCCTTTAATACTCATACGTGGGCACATCTGCACGTGGACGGACCCACCTGGAGATACATAGAGGAGTAGTGTCTCGGTTTCTAAGACCATTGGAAATATGTGTTTTCCGATGGTCTTAAGCAACCCTCAAAGGGGTCGTGACCCACAGATTGAGAACTGCTGGTCTATCAACTAATGAAATTCTGTATTTTTGGTCTGCTTATCTGTATTGTCTAGGTATCAAGCACTATAAAACTAAGGCCTAAAAGGAAGACGGCATTTCAGATCATGAGCAAGATCTGAGGTCCACATCATTAGAATGAGCCATGGACTCTTTGGTAAAGTACTGTTGGCTTGCAGCTCTGCCTTAATGGTTTTTCTTGCTAGATCAGACAATTTTGGAATCCTCACACCTTCAAGTACTTACATTCTAATGACTGAGACGATATGCAAACAACTATCAATAAACAAGATATAGACACGATAAATTGGAGGCAACTCAGAGGGAAGGTAAAAACCATTATGGGAGAATAAAAAAGTCTTGCAAAAAGTGGGATTTTAGCTGAGACTTGAAGGAAGACTGGGAATTCAGGAAGTAAAGGCAAGGAGGGAGATGATTCCAGGCATGGAGGACAACCAGTGAAAATGCATGAGGGTAGGGCTTAACTTGTCAATTTAACTTACTGATATTTCTTTCCTATCAGAATATGTCCCCAGGCAGTGATTTTTAGGCTGTTCTCTAATGTAACTGCATAACCTGCCCTGTCCTAGTTGCCCATGACTCAGTACTAACACTACACCATTCATTCTGGCTTCTTTTTCTCTGCTCACTTTCTAACTTTGGGCATCTTCTGATATAGTGCCTGGCACTTAGTACTTAATAAGTGCTTGTTTATTGAATTGTTGGCTTAGTTTTAAGCCTCTTTTAGTTATTTCTTGTTACCTCCATAGTCATAGACTGGCCTGTTATTTATTTGCATGCCAATGTCTTCTCCTCCTTTGAAGCTCTATTTCTTTCATTAAAATTTTATGTTTCTTTATTTTTAAGTTAACTTATTTCTTTTTAGTTTTCAACATTTACTTCCAAGTTTAAAATTTTTCCCCCCTCTCTCCCTCCCCAAGATGGCCTGCAGTCTGATATAGGCTCTACATATACATTCCTATTAAACATTTTCACATTTTCACATTAGTCATCTTGTATAGAAGAATTATAATGAATGAGAGAAACCATTAGAACAAAAAAACAAACAAAAAAAAATGAAAATAATCTGCTTCAATCTGCATGCAGACTCCATAGTTCTTTCGATGTGGATGGCATTTTCCATCATGAGTCCTTTGGATTGTTTTAGGTCCTTGCATTTCTGAGAAGGGCTAAATCTATCAAACTCAGTCATCAGTGGCTGTGACTGTTACTGTGTACAATGTTCTCCTGGTTCTGCTCACTTCACTCAGCGTCAGTTCATATAAATCTTTCCAGGTTTTTCTGAAATCTAACTGCTCATCATTTCTTATAGCACAACAGTATTCCTTTACATTCATATACTACAACTCGTTCAGCCATTCCCCTTCTGATGGGCATCTCCGCAATTTCCAGTTCTTGGCCACCACAAAGAGAGCTGCTATAAATATTTTTGTACATGTGGGTCTTTTTCCCATTTTTATGATCTCTTTGGGATACAGTCCTAGGAGGGATATTGCTGGATCAAAGTAAATTTTATAAGTTTCAAAAAAAAGGCATATTTCTTATCCACATGGGGCTCACACTGATGTAGACCCACAAAAAACAGATTAATAACTGAAAAGAGAAAAGAAAAAGATACGCTGTAATTATTTTAGTTACAGTTATGATCCAATGTTTCTTATACAATTTTTTGTTTTACTAATTGCTTTGTAATTTTTTTCACATTCATTATATGTATTGACTTTCCCTGATCTATATTTTCTTGTTTATTAAGGTGTGACCTCTGACAAAGGTCTTTTTCACATTCATTGTGTTCAAAATGTTTGTATCCTGTGGAGATTTTCTGATATCAATAAGAATTGGATCTACGCTGAAGCATTTTCCACATTTATTCTTAAAGTATAGGAATTCTGGCATTAATTTTCTGTGTGAATTTAAGCCAAAGGGCTTCCTCCATTTGCCACATTCATAGTCTTCCCCTATCAATGAATCAGCGAGCATTTTCTAAGTACCTAGTGTGTAAGTGCCAGACACAGGGCTGGGTGCTGATGATACAAAGGCAACAGTAAAATGGCATCACTTCTCTGATGTCTAATAAGATTTGGCCTTCCTCCTGTCCATATTTGTAGGGTCTCTCTCCAGTGTTCTGAATTCTCTGCTGCCTCTTAAGCTTTGAGTCCTATCTGATGCCTTTCCAACATTGGTTACATTTTTTTTTTTTGCTGTGGATGTTTAATAAAATTTGGATTAATCTTGATGGCTTTTGTGATACAGAAAAATCTCTGCTTTGAGAAACCTAGTTGTTATTGGGATTCTTTTCCCCCTAACTGGTTCCCTACCTTAGCTATGTTCTCTTCCTTGCTTGGTTCCTCCTCCTTTTTCTGAAATTTGCCCAGAAACATCCATACTGTGCAGATGGATGACTGGCTTCTTCCTGCCCATGACATCAAAGAAGAGAAACCATTCAGATTCATTTGAGGAAGATAATGCCCCTCTCAATAAAACATTTGGTTCTCCTTAGCATCCCTAAGCTGCCTTTCATGGAGTGATGTTATGAGGAGTGAAGGAAGCTTGGCCAGTCAGTGCTTTGGGTCCAAGGATCAGCTCCTGCAGCCCCATCATGGACTCTTCCTCTGGCAATGGAGACTACCATTGGATTCCAGTTGCATCTTTGTCCTTGAGGGTGACTATGATTGGGCCCTCTGTACCCTATTCCTTTTGAATTCTGGTCCCATCCCTGGCCCCACTTCCTCATGCCCCTGAATATCTGCACTTAAGTCATATAGCCTTTCCTTTTGAATAAATGTTCCAAATAAAAGGTCTGATTACTTTCACACTTACTGAATCATGGGGACATAAATGGAACCTATGCTTGGAGAGCAAGGGCATGAATAAGTCAGGGCCTACACTTGGTTATATTCCCCAAATACAACATAATAGTATTTGGAAGGAAAAGAGATTATTTATAATAATCCAGAATAGTCCCTTTCTGAAGCAATTAGGTGACACAGTGGGTGCTAGGCCTGGAGTCAGAAAGACGTGTTCAAATCCAGCCTGAGACACTTGAAGTGCAACCCTGGATATGCCATTTAACCTCTGTCTACCTCCATTGCCTCAAGTATAAAATGGTGATAATAACAGAACAAAATTTATCTTGCAGGGTTGTTGTGGGGGTCAAATGAGATATCTGCATAATGCTTGGTGTGTAGTATGCCCGATATAAATGCTCTTCCTTCTCTCTTCCCATTTTATAAAGAAACTGAAGCTCATTTATAGAGGTCAAACGACTTTTGAAAGCTTACAAAAATGGCTTCCTAATTTGGGGATTAGCCTAGTAAGGATCAGGGAAGGGAGAAAAGCATACTTTGGAGTAAGACTCCAAGACTCCCAGACTAACAACACTCAGTTTACTATGCTACCCTGTCAGCCTTGTGTGGGAGAAAACCCCTATGCAAAACTTAATCAAAAACTCAGAGACTTCTCAAGGCAGGAACAGAAAGCATTTATTCAATTCTTGTAAGAAAAGGGCTCCAACTGCACCAGGATGGAGTAGTGGAAGGAGGCAGGTTACAGAAAGCAAAACGAGGTTATATACCCTAAAGCAGACAACCCCTCCCACTGACCTTGCCCTCATCCGTTGAGAGTGCAGCCTCACAATCTAGGGTGGGAATCTACCTGGATACATGGAACAAGGAAACAATCTTCAACCAATAAAAACCAATGAAAGCATTTAATACCTTATTTGGTAGTGGGTGATAGCAGGGGAGGGGTAAGTTTTAGGTTTGGTTTCCCAGAAAGCCAAAATTAGGCCTGTATGCAGAAGCGAAACTTAGGCCTGCACAGCAGAGGCCCAGCTTCAGTTTGGAGCACTGTCTCCATTTCATGAGAATGCTTTCACTTACTCCACTCAGTCCTATGAGAACAAGTGGATATGACAATCCCACAGATTTAGTACCCTACATGCAGATTTGCTTACATCCTGTGTTCCCATGCTTTCTCCAGGAACACTTCTGGGTCAACAGCTTGTTTTCACAGAAAAACTGAATGGAAAGCCCAGCCTTAAATTCTATGAGGGGTCTTCACCATATCCCACACAGCCTGTCTGGCAAGGGAGGTAGCAGCATCCCAGGGATTCATTACTAAATACAATATATGCTGATTGGGTGCTGCCTGTTTAAAGAAATTTAATCCTAAGGATCATATAGCCAGGTAGAGTTCCTCAGTTGGCTCTGGAATTTCCCCACTTTGGAAAAGAGCTGTACCTCAAGGTTATAAAATAGGGAAAAGGACAGTAAGAAAAATAAAAGGTCTCTAGGAGAGAAGATTAAGGGACAAGGGCAGTAAAGGCTGGGGAAGAGGAAAAAAAATGTAGTTGTTCAGCAACCACATCTGCCAGTTCTGTCAGTAACTTAGTATGTTTCAACTGGGTTTGGTGACTGAAACATATTATCAAGGGCAGCTAGGTGCACTTTTATATTTAGTATGTAAGAGAAACTAGGATATGATATGAAAAAATTAAGAAACCTGGGCCATCTAGCTGTACCAGACCTAAAACTGTATTATAAAGCAACAATCATCAAAACTACTTGGTACTCCCTAAGAAATACAGTGGTAGATCAGTGGAATAGGTTAGATACACAAGACACAGTTGTACAGTGGTTCTCAACCTTTCTAATGCCAGACCCTTTAATACTCGTATGTGGGTGTATCTGCATGTGAGCAGACCTGCCTGGAGATGGATAGAGGACTGGTGTCTCGGTTCCTAAGACCATCGGAAATATGTGTTTTCTGATGGTCTTAGGCAACCCCTGTGAAAGGGTCATTTGACCTCCCCCCCCTTGGGTCGTGACCCACAGGTTGAGAACCGCTGCAGTAGTAATTACACTATAGTAATCTACTGTTTGATGAACCCAAAAACTCTAGCTTCTGGGATAAGAACTCACTATTTAACAAAAATTTTTGAGTAAACTAGAAAATAGTATGGCAGAAAGTAGGTACAGATCAACATTTCACACCCTACACCAAGATAAGGTCAAAATGGGCACATGATTTAGACAGAAAGGGTAATGCCATAAGCAAATTAGGAGAGCAAAGAATAGTTTACCTGTCAGATCTATGGAGAAGGGAGGAATTTATGACCAACAAGAGATAGAAAACAATCCCACAGATTTAGTAAATGCAAATTTAGGAAATGCAAAATGGATAATTTTGATTACATTAAAAAGTTTTTGCACAAACAAAACCAATGCAACCAAGATGGAAAAAGATGGAAAGCAGAAAACTGGAAAACAATTATAGCCTATGATTCTGGTAAAGGCCTCATTTCTCAAATATATAGAGAACTGAGTCAAATTTATAAGAATATAAGTCATGGGGTGGCTAGGTGGCACAGTGAATAGAGCACCGACCTTGGAGTCAGGAGGACCTGAGTTCAAATCCAGCCTCAGCCACTTAACACTAGCCATGTGACCTTAGGCAAGTCACTTAACTCCAATTGCCATGCATACCCCCCTCCAAAAAAAATCAAAAAAAAAAAATATAAGTCATTCTTCAATTGATAAATGGTTAAAAGATACAAACAGGCAGTTTTCAGAAGAAGAAATTAAAGCTATCTATAGTCATATGAAAAAATGCTCTAAATCACTATTGATTAAAGAAATGTAAATTAAAAGAACTCTGAGGTACCACCTTACACCTTTCAGATTGTCTAATATAACAAAAAAGGAAAATGATAAATGTTGGAAAAGGTGTGGGAAAATTAATACATCAATTCATTGTTGGTAGAGTTGTAAACTGATGCAACCATCTGGGAGAGCAATTTGGAATTATGCCCAACCAAACCATGCATACCTTTTGATCCAGCAATACCACTACTAGGTCTATTTCCCAAAGAGATCATAAAAAAGGGAAGAGGACCCACATGTACAAAAATATTTATAGCAGCTCTTTGTAGTGGCAAATACAAAGAACTGCTATAAATATTCAATTGAGGAATGGCTGGACAAGTTGGGTTATATGAATGTAATAGAATACTGTTATTCTATAAGAAATGATGAGCAGTTAGATTTCAGAAAAACCTGGAAAGACTTACATGAACTGATGGTGAGTGAAGTGAGCAGAACCAGAACACTGTACACAGTAACAGCAATGTTGTGTGATAATCAACTATGACAGACTTAGCTCTTCTCAGCAATATAGTGATCCAAGACAGTTCCAAAAGACTCATGATAGAAAATGCTGTTCACATGCAGATAAAGAACTATGGAGTCTAAATGCAGATAGAAACATACTACTTTTACTTTTTTGGTTTTTTTGTCATTTTTTTTCCCCTTTACTTCTGATTTTTCTTTCACAACATGACTAATATGGAAATACATTTAACATGACTGTAATAATATAATATAATCTGATATATTAACCTATATCAGATTGCTTGCTGTCTTGGAGAATGGGGAAGGAGAAAAATGAATATTGAAAACTATCTTTAGGGGCAGCTAGGTGGGACAGTGACTAGAGCAGTGGCCCTGGAATCAGGAGGACCTAAGTTCAAATCTGGCCTCAGACACTTAACACTTACTAGCCATGTGACCTTGGGCAAGTCAGTTAACCCCAATTGCCCTGTCTTCCCCCCCTCCAAAAAAAAGCAAAAACCCCCAACTATCTTTACATGTAACTGGTAAAAAAATCCAAAAAACTATTAAGAGAAAAAAAAGTTAACATAATTTTAATAAAGAAAAGAAACATGTGCCATGAACATAGAAGTATCTTACTTGGAAAACACTGTATCTCATATGAATGAATAAATAAATTAATTTTAAAAAATTTATTAAGTGCTTACTGTGCGCCAGGAACTGTGTTAAGCACTGAGTGTACAAATATAAAATTCAGGCAGTCTCCACCCTCAAGGAGTGAAATGACGAGTCTTAATAAAGTGATCACTTCAGAAGCACACATTATAACCAGGGGAAACAACACACATATATAAGAGTGCCTAGAGCATTATAGTTGAGTTGATTCATGAGGCAGTCAACTGACAGGCTTTTTGCTTTTTTCCAAGGATAAGTATGTTAGTATCACTTTGATTAATGAGTTCAGACCCAGAGGTGAGAATAGCAAATGGCAAGATGCCCAAGCTGCATGGCTAGAAGTAATATAAAGTATGATCAGAGCTGGTTGTCCGAGGATGGTTCAATATAGTGGGCTAATTGAGTCTATGTTCACTCACTCATCAATCAGGACTCCTTGGCCCTGGATAGAAGTTCCAAAGGTAAGTGGATTAATTCCCCTAGGAACTGGGGACATTTTTTTTTCTGGTGATCTGGTGGATGTAGTTCCAGGTTAGGAGAAGCAAGGTAGTGGCCATGTTGAGGTCTAGGGGTGTTGGGACCCTGAAATTAAGGGCAAGAAATGCAGGTCCTGCCTCAAATGAATTGGACTCGAGCTTTCTTTTGGCCAAAGACAAGGTTTATTAGAACATTGGTCAGGGTAGATGACGTTTTAAGAATCTGCCATATTGTAACACTTATATTAACAAGCTGGCCAGACTGAATCTGAGCATTGTTCAGATTCTTAAGGAATATGAGCATTTGTATAGCTAATGTAAGGGGGCCAGATTCTTAAGGAATCTGAGCAATTTAATGAGGGGCAAGCTGGACCTTATATACAGAAAGACTATGGGAAGGCTCTAAGAGTGGCCAAATAATCTGGGATGACTGGCAGGTAACAGAGAAGGACCCAGAAGGACTGGGTGCCCTATATCAGGAAGGGATCTGGATGGAATTAACTAGTGGAGGTCTAGGGTAGGGCCAAGTGCAGACAATGAGGGCCACAATGAAAGAATTATTAACTAGGAAGAGCTGGGTTCCCTAGGCAAATGCCAGGGACCTGGGCCATGTGGGAAAGTCCAGGAGCTTTTCCCTTTTGGGGTCCAGATCCCACTGCCATCAGCAAGGCATATTCAAAGATGGCTGGCTGGAGGGAATATGATGAAGTAAGAGATCATAGGGTCATAAATTCAGAACTGCAAGGGACCATTGTGATCATCTAGCTCAGGGGTGGGGAACCTTTGGCCTGGAGGTCACATGTGGCCCTCTAGGTCAAGTGTGATCCTTTGACTGGATCCAGGGTCACACTTGAGGACCTAAAAGGACACATGTGATCTCAAGGTCACAGGTTCCCCACCTCTGAGTCTAGCTCTACATTTCAAAGGTAATGGCAAAAGGATTAAGTTATTTGTTCAGAGTCACATGGGTAAGTAGCTGAACCAAGATTCAAACCTGTGTCCTCTGATTTTAAGTCTACTGCTATTTATGCTACACCACCTGGTTTGGTTCAGATGGTCATTTGTTAAATACTTGGATTTTGAAAGATATATAAAATGTAATGGTAATGGGAATTTGAAGATCTTCCCTGCCCCTTAACCCCTTGATAGGCTTATGTGAATCTGAGAACCTTCCCTGACTTGAAAATATACTCTGCCCCCTAATAGGCTGAATGTGGTCACATAGAGCCTGTGGCAGGAAGCTTGTTTTTCAGGTATGCCCATACCTTGTTACTTTGTGATTGGGCAGTGGGTCAAGAAGGTTGTGACATTCTTTGACCCAGGAGAAGGCTATATATACCCTGATGTGAGATTTTGCTTTGGGACTCACTTATGGGAAAAGTTGTGTGATTTGGCCAGATGAGACTCTGGGCAGCCATTGTTCCCCCTGCCACCCTTCCCTCTTTGAAAACCCAGATGTTGGTGCTTCCCTCTCTGAAACTAACTAGGTATGGATGTCATGGTCAGGCAGCTGGAAGCCCTGTCTGCTGGTCTGTTTCTCTGTATTTTTTTGTCTGTTTCTGTTTGTATTCTCTGAAAGTTCAGGGTGCTGACTTTTTCCCCTGAACTAGGTAAATGATATATATTTGATTAAAGTAAGATTGTTAACCCATTTTGAGTTGCTTTCCTTTAGAAAAGCAGATCTAAGAACCTGTGCTAGCAGCTATCCTGGGTATGCTGGGGTACTTGCTGCTACATGATACATTCTAAAACCATATTTTATTTCAAGGAAGTTTTTGAATAACAATCTAGCCAATAAGCAAAAAAAAAAATTAGTACTTAAAACAATTCACATCCTTCAAATCAAGATAAACAAGTTTGAGGAATACAGACCCACAGAGTCCTTTAAACATAAAGTAGGCTTTCCCCTTCTGAACCTAACTTACAATGTGCATTGTTAGAGGTGGTCCATAGGAGTACTATACTTATGTGATTTGTAGGATAGAAATTTGTAGAAATAGAAATCTGTTTAATGACTAGTATAAGATTGAGGAATCTTCTTTGATGTCATTTGGTTGTCTGGATTTATGACTAATGAGAATAATAAAGATGGCATTCTCTTCTGTTAAGACAAATCACATAAGTATAGTACTCCTATGGACCACCTCTGACAAGGCACATTTGTAAGTTGGGTCCAGAAGGGGAAAGCCTACTTTATGTTTAAGGACTCTGTGGGTCTATATATGACTGAGTACAGACCCAAACCAAGACCCTTCACCCCTTACCCCAAGAGAAATTGAGTCCCATGGGCCCCAGAAAACCTTACTTTGAACTCTTCTCAAACCTTCCCACTTGATCTGGCTTTTCATGCCCAAATCTGTTACCCTGAAACTAACCTAGCCCTCTGGATTACCTCCAGCTACTTCCCACTGTGGATCCCATCAAAATCCCATTTTCTTGGTTCCTGGTATCTGACCTCTAGTTACCTCAGCTACTAGTCACACCCACCAAGATCCTCCCCTAAACCCTCCCTCTAGTCACCCCAGACTACTTGGCCAACCCTAGATCCCTCCCACAATCTTTCTGTATATAAGACCCATCCCTTTTCCATGAAGGTGCTTAGATTCAATCTAGCTTAGATTCTATCTGGTACACTTGTCAATACAAGTGTCACAAATGCTCAGACTCCTTAACGGTCTGCCCTATATAGTGGATCTTTAATAAACTTTGTTTTAATTTAGCTGAAAAAAGGCTTGGGTCGAATTCATTTGGGCAGGACCCAATGTGTTGGTATTGAGTGGAGTACACTCTCTGTGCCCTCTGTGAAGACTCCTTAGAATGAGAAGGGAGAGAAACTATCTGGAAACCAGAGATAGACTTTTGTAAGACTGGACAGACCTGAGTCCTGGCTTTACACAACCTAGGACCCTTTCCCCCTTCCCTTGTTGTCATTAGCATTAGCCCCCTTTCAGGATTTTTAGTCCTCCACCCTTGTATACCATACCCTTAAGCATTAGACCCCTTTTAGGAGTTTCTGACGTATACCCTTGCTTGTGACCTTTTCCCCTCCTTTGCTTTGGTGTTTACCAAATAAGGCCACGGATGATTCCTTGGCTTCCGGTTCCCACCTCCCAGCCAACAAAGATAATGATGGGCTTCTTTGTTATCCACCATTGGGTTAGATTTTGCACCAAGACTGAGAGCAAGCCTTCTGGCCAATGGGAGAAGGGATAGCCAAGGGGTGGGGGCTTGACTGCCTTAGCGTATAAATTTTTGTTCTGTCTTTTGTAACCCGTCTCCTCTCCTTGATCCCCACCATTGAGAGAACTGCCCTCTTCCTGTGGGGGAAGAAAATAAAATTTCCTGTTTCTTCCTCAAGATGCCTCTGATTTTTAATTTTTCTTGGGGAGTGGATTTTTGGGGTTCTCATACCCCACACAGTATTTTCAGGTCCTGAGCACCCCTAAAACCTCAACACATAAATGTGTTTCTAGAAGACACACTTACCTCAAAGCAGTCATTTATATTAAAATGTGGCATAGTAGCAACAAATAGTAACAACAAAACTTTCCTCATAAACTTGGGGTACTCTCAAAGTACACATTATGTTAGCAGCAATAATAGACACCCCTGAAGTTCCTCAGAAGAGATTCCCAAGTTTTGGTTCATCCTTCATTCTTGAAAAGGACTAATGACCTAGGTGGCACAGTGAATAGAGCACCTGGAGTCAGGAGGAGCTGAGTTCAAATCCAGACTCAGACACTTAACATTTACTAGCCTTGTGACCTTGGGCAAGTCACTTAACCCCAATTGCCCTGCCTTCCCCCCTCCAAAAAAAAAAAAGCAAAAAAAAAATACTAATGACAACATGAAGGTGAAGTGACTTGCAAGTGAATTAGATTTAAGTGAGGCAGAGCTAAGCAAAGTTGTCAGCCTCACTGTCTCCACAGTTAAAAAAAGTCCAGCGGCAAGACAAAAGTCAAGAAGACTAATGAGGGTGGGATGCAGTGGGTGATTTGGGCCTTTCTAAATTAAGGTCTTCTCCAGGTCTCTGTTTATCAGAGGCAAAGCCTATTCAATGACTATGGGCAAGGAAAGAATTGAGACAAAAGATGGCCTAATTTATGCACACAAAAAAATCCATCCAGGAAGAAAAGACCCTCCAAGTTTTTGACTAGAACACAAAACAGTTGCTATTTACACTCATTTTAATGAGGTTTGGGCTGGGGGCTCTTCTTGGCCATTTAATGAAAACCAGAGTGATTTGGGTTTAAAGGTATCATGGAGTAGTTCTATTTGAAACACAATGGACTTTTTAAAAGCCTGGTTTTGTATTTATATTCACAACACTTAGAATAGCCCTGGCAGTAGGTAGTGCTTAATAAAGGCATTCTGCCTTTCTTAGACTGACTGAACTCATGCCTTGGATTCTGCTGATGTCTTTACTTAACTTCCACTGACTAAGGTCTTACCTTATTCAATGGAAGTTGCTTCATTGCCTGGCTGCAGTCACCACCAGCTTGATCTTCTAGATCAGCAGTTCTCAACTTGTGGATCGTAACCCCTTTGGGGGTCAAACAGGGTCACCTAAGACCATTGGAAAACACATATTTCTAATGGTATTAGGAACTGAGACACCGCTCCTCTATCCGTCTCCAGGCAGGTCTGCCCACATGCAGATATGCCCACATATGAGTATTAAAGGGTAGTGGCATTAGGAAGGCTGAGAACCACTGTTCTAGATCTTCTAGAATTCTGATCTAGAGCACCACTGTGCATTTTTCTGGAACAAGCTAGGACCATTACCCTAGGTCAGGTTTAGCAGGAACCTTCCTTGCTCTGTTCCCTTGGGGTCTTTGCTCTGATGCTTTCTCCTGAGGATCCATGTCACTGTCAGAGACATGAGGCCTTCTCTTCTCCCCAACTTGAATCTGCTCTATAGCTGAACTTCCTTTCAGACTAAATGCAAAATACACCTCCTGTTTTGGTGGTGGTGGTTGTTGTTGGGTCATTCCAGTCCTGTCATACATTTTATGACCCCATTTGGGGTTTTCTTGGCAAAGATACTGGAGTGGTTTGCAATTTCCTTCTCCAGCTCATTTTACAGATGAGAAAACTGAGGTAAAACAGAGTTAAAGGACTTGCTCAGGGTCAGACAGTTTATAAGTGTCTGAGGCTAGATTTGAACTCAGAATGCTAAGTCTTCCTGACTCCAGGCCTGTTACTCTATCCACTGTGCCACCTAACTGCCCCAGTGCTCCTGTTACAAGATACAACTGACAATGGAAGAAGAGAAAGAAATCTCAGCCTTGCGTCATTCTCCAAGAGGGCAAGAGGAAAAGGCAAAAACTTTTTAAGGACTGAGTTCTTTGCCCACTGTTGGTTCTCTTCTCAAATTTCTCCCAAAGCTCAGTTTCTAGTGAGGGTAGCTTTTCCTCTTTTTAACTCTCAGCGCTTTTGATTTAAAGACATTAGTTAGTGGCTGGAGAAAAGGGGAGGGTGGGGGTGAGTGAGGGAAGCATGTCTTTTTTGGCATTCTTTGGTCCCATTCATAAGCCTTTCATATTCAAAAGAGACACTCAAGATCAGTAAATGTTTAAGAAGATATGGGGAAATTGAGACACTAATGCATTGGTGGTAAAGTTGTGAACTGATCCAACCATTCTGGAGAACAATTTGCAACTATGCCCAAAGGATAATTGAACTGTGCAGAAACTTTGATCCAGCAATACCACTACTAGGTCTGTATCCCAAAGAGATTATAAAAAAAGAGAAAAGGACTTACATGTAAAAAAATATCTATAATATATAATTAAATTTATGATTATAATATA
>CM053590.1:103600795-103616674 GCA_028646515.1 Pseudochirops corinnae
GGCATTCTTCTCCTCATTGGCTTTTTGGGCCTCTTTTGTCATTTGAGTTAATCTATTTTTTAGGGTGTTGATTTCTTCAGTCATATTGCTGACTTTCTTTTCATGATTTTCTTGCAACATTCTTATTTCTCTTCCCAATTTTTCTTCCACTTCCCTTATTTGGTTTTCAAAGTCCTTCTTCAGCTTATCTCTAGCTTTAAGGCATTCTTCATGTTTATTGGAGGCCCCTGGTTGGGGAGCTCTGGCTGAACTCTCCTCCTCCCTCTCTTTGCCAAGATCTTTCTTTTCCCCAAAGAAGGAATCTATGGTTTGGTTGCTGTTCTTTCTTTGCTTCTTATACTTATTCTTACTCATGGTTGGTCAGTCCGTGATTTTTTTTTTTAAATCTCTGTGGGGCTCTGCTTCCAGAAGGGAAAGCTCTGTCCCAAATTGCTGGGGTCCTCCCAGCTACAGTAGCTCTCAGGAAGGTGCTGGGTCCCTTTCCTACATACTTCCAGCTCACTGGATAATGAAGACTCCAGGACTGAGGCCTAAGACCGCGATCTGGATCCAAGGCTGCTCAATGCGAGGGCACTCAGCCTCTGAACAATCGCTTAGTCCCTCTGCTGTCTGCAGGCCACGGGCGCGGAAGCTGCAATGTGGAGGCGGGTGCAAAACCTCTGCCTTTCGCTTTCCAGCCCTGGAAGCCTTTCGGCTGGACAGCTTTTCTTCCCTGATTTCACAAATCTCACTGACCTAGTTCTCAACATTGCTCGCAGCTGCCGCTAATCCGAGGCTCCTCGGCACCTCCTGTCCAGCAGGGCTCAGCCAGGGCTTCGGCCCAGGCTGGGTTTCGGTTTGCAGTGCTGATGTGGTTCCTCATAGCTGAGCTGACTTTAGTGGAAAGTATATTTGTGTGCGTTTTGGAGTTCTAGGATTAGTTTAGAGTCATATTTTATGGGTATTTTGGGGTGGCTATGTGAGATCTGTGATATGTTGCAGCTCCTACGCTGCCATCTTGGCTCAACCCCCCCGTATTCATATTTTTAAAAAGTTATTTATTTATTTTTGGTTTTCAACATACAGTTTCATAAGTTTTAAATTTTCTTCCCCTCCCTTCCCACTTCCTGAGATGACATGCAATATGATATGGCTGTACATATACATTCCCATTAAACACATTTTCACATTAGTCATGTTGCATAGAATAATTATAATGAATGGGAGAGATTGTGAGGAAGAAAAAAACAAAAAAGAAAATGGTCTGCTACTCTGTGCATTCTGACTCCATGGTTCTTTCTTTGGATGTCAATGGCATTTACCATCATGAGTCCTTTGGAATTGTTTTAGGTCCTTGCATTTCTGGGAAGGGCTAAGTCTATCAAATGATTTCATAGTCATCACACACTGTGGCTGTTTATGTGAACAATGTTCTCCTGATTCTGCTCACTTTACTCAGCATCATTTCATATGTCCAGGATTTTCTGAAGTCTACCAGTACATTATTTCTTATAACACAATAGAATCCTATTACATTCATATACTACAACTTGTTCAGCTATTCCTCAATTAATGGACATCCCCTCAATTTCCAGTTCCTGGCCACCACAAAAAGAGCTGCTATAAATATTTTTGTACATGCGGGTTGACTGTATTCATATCTTGCACGGCATAAAATTTAATTTTGACTACTCTGTTTCTAAGAGGCAGTGGGACTTCATCAAAATGGTGATGGATTTAGAATCTTGATTTTAGTACTAGCTCCATAACCCACCCACTAACTGTGTAATGTTGATCAAGTCATTTAATCTCTCTTGGCCTCTGTAAAAGAGGAAGTTGGAATAGGTTGCCTGTAAAGAACCTTCCCACTCTAAACCTCTGATCTTATCACCTCTCTTATCCTTCCTTTCCTAATATATAAAAATAGGATAGTCACACTTCCTGCTTATTCAAAGGGTAGTTGTAGTAACCACAAGAGGTTATGTATATAAAGGACTTGAAGATGTTAACCCTTGTTAATAGTCCTTTTAAGAAGGTTCCTTTCTTCCAGCACATGTGACATTTGTACTTTCTGTTGATCATTTCAGATTTTGAGACTAGTACCAAGTGGATCCTTCCAAAACAGGAATTATCTGAAGAAATGGAATCACAGGAGAGGATATCTGAAAGATTCCCAGTGGATATTCCAAAAGGAGCCAAGATTGGCGAAGCCTGTGAATGTGAAGATACTTTAGACATGCAACAGGGAAATGAAATGGAGAAAGTAGATGGATCCCTTTTGCAGGATGGAAATTTTATGGTAGTGACCATCCCTTCTGAAAGAAGTCCCTTAGGAGAGAATGGCCATAAATATGAGTGTTTGTGTAGTTGTCATTTGAACTCAAACCTGGTTATACAACATAGAATTGCAGCAGGAAAGAAACCCCATATATCTGCTATAAATGACCAAAACTCCAGACAGAATTCATATTCTAATGTGCATCAAAACAGTCAGAATGTCAGGAAACCTTATGAATGTAATCAATGTGAGAAAACCTTTAAGCAGAACTCAGATCTTAGAAAACATCAGAGAATTCATATGGGAATAAAACCCCACAAATGTACTCAATGTGGAAAGGCATTTAGTCAAGGCTCTGTTCTTAGAAAGCATCAAAGGATTCATACAGGAGAAAAGCCCTATACATGTGGTGAGTGTGGGAAAGCCTTCAGGGGGAGCTCAGACCTTATTCAGCATCAAAGAATTCACACTGGAAATAAACCTTATGAATGTAGTGAATGTGGGGAAGCTTTTCGTAGGAGCTCACACCTTGTTCAGCATCGAAGAATTCATACTGGAGAAAAACCCTATCATTGTAGGGAATGTGGGAAAGCCTTCAACCACAGTTCTTCCTTTAATCAACATCAGAGAATTCATACTGGAGAGAAACCCTATGGGTGTAATGAATGTGGAAGAACTTTCAGTCAAAGCTCATCTCTTACTCAACATCAGAGAATTCATACTGGAGAGAAACCCTATGAATGTAAAGAATGTGGAAAACCTTTCAGACATAGGTCGGCCCTTATGAAACATCAGAGAGTACACACCAGAGTTTAAACTTGTGCAGATTTTGAATATGAGGAATCTTCAACAATTTTGATGTTACTAAATCTCAGAAAATGCAGGCTGGGATCAAAATTCTGTAATGTAGTTGTGAGCTTATCAATGGCAGAGCCTAGTTTTGTCATATTGTATATGGCTATCTCCTGAGTTCCATGTGCCTGTGAAACCTTTCTTAAGGTTTCTTTTGTGATTGACTAATCTTTGTTTCTTTTTATTTTTTGTTTAAGGTATTTGCTGTAACTTTTAATAGTTATCTTCTAATAGGGAGAGTATATGATTTTTGCCACTTCAGAAAGGATGGAATTCATATCCCAGGAAAATGAAGATTGTACTTCAGGAGGTCAGGACAGGTTTGGGTGGCTAATGACAGGTCCTCCAGATGTAGGCTACTGAGTTCTCTGAAATGAATTGGGGGCAACTTTTTAAGAATGTCTAAGTAGTCAGTTACTGGCCTAGGGGACAGTTGAATGGCAACTATTTATGGTTCATAAATGTTCTTGACCTCTGAGGAGAGGAGACTAGATCTCGAGGGAGGTAGAAAGAGTGTTCAATATAATAATAGTCCTTATATCTGTTAATGATTACCACTACCGAGACCTTCTTCCCTTATCCAGAAGAGGTCTTGAGAGCTGTGTCTTCAGATCCATACCCCTCAGTCAGTCTGTCTGATTGGGACATCTCACTTCCTTACTCCATTCTTTAGGATGAAGGTCCTTTTGTATTCTCTCAGGTTAGTGCTAAAAAACCTTGATTTAGAAGAGTAGTTACTAGTTCCTAGAGTAGTTACAGTTCCTATGATAGGATGTAGTCTATGGTTACTCTAGGCCCTTCTGGCCTCTTAGAATGCAGAGAAGATGCTATTCAGCTTCTTTGTACTGGGAAATCGAGTTTTCTGCTGTGCTGTGGGTTTGGTTTGAGTGATTTAATTTTTCTCCTGATTTTTGAGTCTATAGACTTTTCCAGCTACAGTGTTGGAAAGAGGTTTTTACTTTGTACCTTTCTTTGATAAGTTAGTACCTTGAAAACTATTGCTACCGAGGACTAGGTGCATAGGTATGCTGTGTGCATATATGTGTTGTGAACACATGTTTATTTTTTTAGCAACCCAGAATTGAATTGGCTCCCAGCATCCAAATATGATAACTACTCTTCAGTCCATCCTGCTTTTTTATACCAGTTAGGAGGCATGTAGCCCTGGGAATTTTGAAGAAGGTATTTTGGTAACCATATCAACAGAGCTCACCTTGGACAACTCAAGGATAAGGCCACCAGCATGGATGCAGTGATAGCTGATTATTTCTGAACTCAGGTGTGGAGAATGGACATGGGGCAAGCATCCCTTCCACTAACCTAGGGAAATAGCATCATAGCCATTTTGTGATGGAATGGTCAGCAGTCTCTGATTGTAGAAATAGATCTTTTCAACCAATTAAACAATATCATTAGTCCCTGTCCAGGATATGAAAATATCAAGCATGGTCCAAAACAAAAATACTAAAACCTTGAAAGGGTTATGGCCCCAAGACTCAGTCACTATACAACTTGAAGGAAGCACTGTGGTGTTTTGATGGTGGGGTAGAGGATTGATGGCAGCTGGAGTTAGAACTGTTAGGCCTACGATTGAGATGGGAGGGAAGGCAGTTTAATCCTAAGAACTATTAATTTAGCTCCTGGGCATAAAATTTTATGATACATATTTTATTACCATTTATTTATTTTGTAAATTTTCATTTTAAACAAATACAAAACAAGAAAAGAAAAAAAGAACATTTCCATATACACAGCAGAACATAAGAAAAGATTCAGTACAAAATAACAAATTTCCATTTCAAGAAAACCTATATAATTAAATAGTACACATTGTCTTCAAAGCTCCCCCGCTATTCTTTGGTTCCTTGTAGGTTTTCTTTTTTCTTTCTACTGTGTACTTTTTACTTTTTTATTTCCTTCCTCTCCCCTTTCCTCCTAAAGTAGGCTACAATTCAACACCAATATGCAAATACATAGATACAGATACACACATACACCCCTACATAAAAATATATATAAACATACACATCTATACTCATACACGTATAAGTAAGACTGTAATATGCATATTTCCAATTATCTCTTTCTCTGGAGGTGGAGAGCATCTTCCTTCATAGGAACAAGTCTTTCCGTGTTTTTTCTAAATGAACCAGTTCATCATTTCCTACATCACAGCAGTATTCCAACACAATCCCATTCTATTTGAGAGATTGTCCATCAAACTTTTACCCCAATTTTCTGCCTCCTATCCTTGGCTACATTGATTTTATTTATACAAGAAAATTTTAATTTAAAATAATTGAAATTATCCATTTTACTCTTTAACAACGTTCTCACCTTATAGTTTAAGGTCTGACATTGCTGAGTTTCTTTCCATTACATTTTTTTCCCTGTCTTTTTTGAAATTCCTTACCTTTTCATGTTCCAAATTAATTTTGTTACTTTTTCTAACTCAGCAAGATTAATTTTTTTTATTAATTTAATTGGCATAGCTTTGAATAAAGAGATTAGGTAAAATTGTCATTTTTATCGTATTAGCTTTCCCTACCCATAGCCAATAAATATTACTCCAGTATGATACATGTTTTAGACACTGAGTGAAGCTGGACTGGCCAGACCTCTCCAAAGGCATGTAATTTTTCTGTGAAGAGACTAGGTGAGACATCAGATAAGAGTAGAATTTGAGATTAAGAGAGGCAAGGACCTATAAATCTTAGAGAAGTCATAGAATCACTGAACCTAAGAGTTCAGCCCCTCAGAAATTAATCTTACCTGTACTACAATATCCATGACAGTTTCTGAAGACCTCTAGTCTGAGGTACCCCTTCTACTTTGGTATAGAACTGATGTTAGGAAGTTTTACTTTTACATTACATTTTTACTAATGTAAATATGTTTTCAGAGTCTGCCCCTGAGGCTAAGCTGCTTAAATCTAATCCTTCTTCCACATGACAGGCCTTTAGATACTGGAAGACACTTACCATGTTATTTCAGTAGATCCTCATGGGCATCTTCTCCAGTATACCGTCTTGGGTGCCCCCTTCTGGACAGGCCACATCTTGTCTATGTCCTCAAAAGCTATTGTGTCTCCTTGCCTCAGTAGAGGCAATGAGCTTAGGCTGGCCAGATTTCATTCTTTATCTTTAATAAAGCTATCCTGGCAGGTAGAATTGAACAGAACATTCCACATGTGGTCTAGCTAGAACTGAATGTAGCAGACCCTTTCATCTCTCAATTGACACTGATCCTGTATGAAGCTTAGCATAGCATTTGCTGTCATTGTGTTGACGGTTACTGAACTTGTGGTCCACTGGAACCTTCACATTTATGTGTGTGTGAACTGATGCTACTTCTTCATCTTATATGACTCAGGCCATTATATTATCTTGACAAAATTCTTTTTGTAAACTAACGCTTTTCACCCAACAGGTTAGCTAATTCCTCTGCCACCTACAAATTTGACAAACATACCCTCTATGTCTTGTTACAAAGTATTGACAACAATGTTAAAAAATTTAAAGCCAAAGTCAGATAGCTGAGACAGTCCAATGGACATCCCCTTCCAAACTCATTATCCATTAATGGATACTCTTTGGGCTGGTCACATCCACTTGACTGTACCATTACATAGCCCATACCTCTCTATCTTGTCCCTAAAGATAACATGAGAATTATTGTTAAATACTTTGCTTAAATCCAGCAATTCCAGTAAACTACAGCAATCAACAAGTCCAGTTACCTTCAATAGAGGCAGTGAACTTAGCTTTTAGTGATCTTTGCTTTTCATTCCCAGTGCTTGCAAACTATCTCTTTAATAGAGTTTTAGAACACTGTTAGCAATAAGTCAAGCTCCCAATGTGGTTTTTTGCAGACTCTAATAATCTCATTTCTTTTTTCAAAACCAGGCACATTTGCTCTTGTCCCATAACACTCATTTCTAGTGTTAGATGACAACTGTAAGATTGAGCTTAGATAATTATAAATACAACCCTAGGATGGATTAAAATGTTTTATGACTCAGCCCAGCACATCATAGAAAGGTTTGGGCAGATTAACAGCAATTCACTCAGAGATGGAGTCCCAGGTTAGCTCCCTCACCTCCAAAATTATGCTCTGTCCTAGGGCAACTTGCCAGCTGGTGGCTAGATAAGCAAATGTGAGTCCTGGTCAAAGGCATGCTATCTCTGAGTGCCTGTGTTTTTATATAAGGTCTGAAGATAAAGGCCTGCTGGGGCAGCTGCCACATTGCTGGAGCAATAGGGACAGGGAACATGGACCAGTAGCAAAAGTAGGGTTTCTAAAAATTAAACAGGAGGGCCAGCTCAGGGTGAAAAGGGTAGAATTGCAATTGTGCTGTATCAGCAAATTTGAGGAAGCATTTCAGCAGTCACTTCTAAAGAGAACTTTGTGCCATTAAGGTTTAATTTTACTAGCATTGTGTAACAGGTTTCAGGCCTTTGGGAATAGTGCCATAGTCTGCTGCCCATTTAGTTGTACTCCCCCTAAAATGTAAAAATAGGAAAAAAAGGAATTGCATAAGTAAATTTCTCAGAGTCATTGGAAAGGGGATAGACTGCATATCAGACTACTACCAGAACAAGAGATGATTTTACAAGCAGATAAGCAGTAAACAGTCACCTATCAAGGAACACCAATTTGAATTGACCAGACAAAGTGTGAATTTATATATCATGAATCAAGGGAAACTGCATTTTAACCCAAGACTTCTTAATACTATTCAGTTAAATTACACATACTATTAAAGGTTGCCTTCCCTCTAAAAATGGGTATTCAGAACACCTACAACTAAGAATCTCCACCGGAAAAAGCAAGCCTTCTTTGAGACTTTGATATTCAAAGCTCCCCAGAAACAACTTCTACAAGTAAATCCTAGAAGAAAAAAATTAGAACTATGAATAACAGTCAATAAACAATGGAAATTCTGTGTTGGGTTAGCAAAACAGCTGTAAGGCTATCACATCCAGTTCAAAAACCTCAAAGAAATGACCTTGAGTAGAATGGCCAGACGAAAAGAGGTCAGATTTGCCCTGGACCATTTGCTGGGTCAATCAGCACAAACCAGGACTGAATAAAGCCTAAGTATCCATTCAAACAAGGAAGAGTAAAAATAGGCTTCTGGAAAGCAGGAACAGTTTCATTTGTTTTGTATTTATGGTGAGTGGCTCATAGTAGGTGCCTAATAAATGCTAGTTGGACAGGTTTGTTATGGTCTAAAATGATCTCAAGCTGTGGAGTGATTACTTTGGGAGGGGACCACAAAATAAGTATTGTCATTATGAAGAAAAATTTCCCAATTGCAGTCCCCCCAAGGGGAACCTTAATGTTAGAACAGTTTGGACTTAATTACTAAATACCTCAGACCTGGGATAGGGTGAGAACATGGAAGTAGTAAAAGTTCTTTTGACTAGTAACCTAAGGTCACACCTGCTTGGGTGGGCAGGATGGATAAAGGAATATGTGTGTACTCGATATCAAAAATGGTGAACAGCACCTGACATTCTCCTGGAGTGAGTCCCCTGTCCAAGGTAAGACTAACCCATTCATTATCATTCTTTGGCTCAGGTCATTCAGCTCTTCTTGCAGCCACCAACCTGCTCTCCTGTAGTCTCTTATCTTTCTTTTTGTGCACACAGATCAATTTGTTAAACATTTACTGAAATCTGTGCTACCTGAACATCATTCACTTCACTTGATGTCGTTCAGTTATTTCAGTTGTGTCTGACTCTGTCACCTCTTCTTTGCATTTTCTTGGCAGAGTTACTGAAGTTGTTTGCTATTTCCTTCTCCGGTTCATTTTACAGATGAGGAAACTGAGGCAAACAGGCCTAAATGACTTGCCCAGAGTCACACAGCTCACAAGTGTCAGAGGTTGGATTTGGACTCAGGTCTCCCTAACTGCAGGCCTGGCACTCTATCCACTGCACCATCTAGCTGCCCATTGTTAAAAAGGAAATTTAGGTTAGTCTGGTATGTCTTGGTCTTAATGTATTCATTCTGGCTCCTAGTCATTACTGCCTTCATTTCTAAATGCTTATAAACCGTTCTTTTAAAAATACATTGTAAAATTTGGCTGGAATCAAAGTCAAGCTCATTGGCCTACAAAGGGTCCAGCAACGTATTACCCAAGGCCCAAATCTGACCTGTCACCTGTTTCTGTATAGCCTGCAAGTGAAGTATATTTTTGCATTTTTAAACAAAGTGGTTTTTATTCATTTACATTCTTGTAGTCATCTCATATAGTGTTTCTTGGTTCTGGTTCATTTTGTATCAAGTCATGTAATGCATGCCTTTGTATTCATCATATCTGTTGTTTCCTAAAGCATAATAATATTCTAGAATGTTCCTGTGCTGTAATTTGTTTGGCTGTTTTCCAATAGATGGACATCTCTCTTGTTTCCAGTTGTTTGTGAGTCAATAAACTGTCAACAGGCATTTATTAAAGGCTTAATATGTGCCAGGCATTCTGCTAAGTGTTGGGGATTTTAAAAAAATGACACAAAAAAGTCCCTGTTCTCAGGGAGTGCACAGTGTAAATAGCGAGACAACACAAACACATCTATGTGCAGACAAAATATCCAGGATAAATTGGAGCTAATCAACTTTGGTAGCAGTAAGGGGGATGGGAAAGCCTTTTAGAAGGTGCGATTTGAGCTTGGACTTCAAGGTAGGTTAGGGAGCGAGTAGTTGGAGATGAAGAAAGAGAATTACAGTCATGAGGAACATTGCCTTTTAATATTTTGGTGTATATGGATCCTTTTTATCAATGACTTCCTGGGTGTATATGATGGGGAGAGAGGCAGCATTTGCAAAAGTGGTAGTGGATTGCTGCCTTTACAGGGGAGGAAAGCAATTTTTAAAAATTGTATCTGAAAAGCAAATTAGAAACAAATAGAAGAAAATATAAACCTTTCATAATTTTAAATACAAATGGATTAAATGGTCTAATAAAATGAGAATGACAGATTGGATAAGAAAACAAAACCCCCAAATCTGTTGTTTATAAGAAACATCTAAAAAAGATACAGAATAAAAATGAGAGGACAGAACACAATTTATTAAGCATCAGGTAAATTTAAAAAATTACAATCATGCTATTAGATAAACCAAAAACAAAATTTATGTCATAAAAAGCTAAAAAAGTAAACCATATTATGCTAAAAGGAACTTCAAGGTAGGTAAGGGAGTAAATAGTTGGAGATGAAAGAGAATTGCAGGCATGAAGAACATTGGCTTTTAATCTTTTGGTGTATATAGATCCTTTTTTATCAGTAAAAAAACAGCCAACATCACTTATAAAACTTACATGCTCCCCATCCTTTAGTATCTAAATTCATAAAGGAAAAAAAAATCTTGCAGAAGATTTTACTCTTCTTGGTTTTTGATAAATCTTAAAGATAAGCAGAAGTATATAAAATTAAATAAATTGCTGGAGAAACTAGTTAAATAGATTTATGGTGTCTTCTAAATAGGAATGCTAAGAATATATGTATTTCTCAGCACCACATAGAACTTTTACAAAAGCTGACCCCATATTAGAACAAAGAGATAGTTCAAGTCAATATAAAATGACAGAAGTAGTAAATACATCCTTTATAGATCATAATGAAATAAAAATGAGGCAATTGGGGAACATTATCAAAAGGCAGAAACACAAATGGAGACAATGATGAAATCTGAAGTTATGAATGGGTCAAAGAACATATCCTAGAAAAAATGATTATGTGAAAGATAATGATATTGGTGAAACTGCAAACCAAAAGTTCTGGGTTGCAACTATTGCATTCCTTAAGGGGAAAATTTTATCCGTAAAATCACGTCACTAAGAAGTTGGGAGGTGCACTAGACTTGGAGTCAGGAAGTCCTGAGTCAAAATCTATCCTCAGGCACTTAGCAGCTGTGTGACCTGAAGAAGTTATTTAACCTCTGTGTGCCTTAGTTTTCTGTTCTCTAAAAGTGGGAATAATAGCATCTATCTTGTTGTGAGGATAAAGTGAGATAATATTTGTAAAGCTCTTTGCCAACCTTAAGGCACTGTATAATGGCTAGTTATTTACAGAACAGAAGAGGCCTCACTAATGGACTGAATATGCCTTTTAAAAATTAGAAAGCCAACAATCCCAAAAGATGAGATATTTATATTGGAGAAAAGGGCACTTGTTGGGGAGGAAGAGGTCCATAATCTTTGCCATTCCTTAGCTTGATCTTTTCATTTGTAAAAGAGTTACTCTAGGTCTTCCCGAATCTTTATAAAGATAAGGCACAACTGAGCCACTCCAAGTTAAATCAGTTGGGGTCATATAGGAGACTCAGTGGATAAGATTTACCTTCTATTTATAAAGGAATATCAAAAGAAAAGCTGAATTTTTAAATGACATTGCTAAATATAAGTGGGCTGATCTCTCAAAAGAAAAAAAAAGTTACTGAATGGATTTAAAAGCAGAATCCAATCATACATACATTGCTTTCAGGAACCAACAGATCAATAAGCATTTATATACCAAGCATCTTGCTAGGTATAGTACTGTGTGTGCTTGACCTTGCTCTTACTTCCTCTGGAGAGTAAAAACTGTTAAATTTTCAGTGTGAGCATTTATATCTCAGAAATCAGCAAACTACAAATCAAGGCTTGAATGATTGTTTTATTAATTGTCTAGACTTAAGAAAGTGATGAAAACAAAAACCCACAAAAAAAGCATTGCAGAAAATGTTAGTAAGATTTTTTAAAGTATATTTTACACATTTTCCCCCCCTTAGAGAGATGGGTGTTAAACATTTACCAGAAAATCCTTGGAAACAGGTTCAATTGCATTCTAATGTGAAGATAAGTTGTAACATAGACAACAGCAACTCCACCACATGTTGGGCAGGAGTCACAGGAGCTTTCAGCCTTCATCCCCTGGCAGGTTCACTCTTAATCTGGGCAGCCGGAAGCATCAGAGACATAATAAGGGGTTAGTTAATTGCTTTATTCTTCTCAATGGGGTTGCTAATGATGGGAGTGCCAACACCCACAGCATTCCCTAATTACTCTTCTCACAGGGGCAGGTAAGAATGGGAGTTCCAACTCCTACAATATCCACTAAGTCCTGATAGGGGGCAATTCGAGAGAGGCATAGCATGTCAGCTTGTGCATTCCCCCTAAGCTTTGATGGGAGCCAGTCAAGGCAGACACAGCTTTAAATTCTGTGCATTCCCCACTTATTGACCAGTGCTCACTTGATTTATAGAGGAGCACACAAAGAAGGCAATATGCAAATTTACATTAACTTTAGCAATATCATAGTGATTCAGTGTACCACACATGTCTACAACTTAAGCAGAAATATTTACATTATCTATCCTTATATCTCACTGCACAAGCATGGTAAGATTGTTTATGATGTGAATTCCTGGGAATTAGTAGATTGTTTATGGCCATGGATCCTGGGAACTAGTATCTCAAAAAGAAAATAAATCCACCTTACATGCACAAGTAAATATGTAGGCATAAATGTAAAATAAATAAGTAGCAATATATATGAAGCAATTAAATGCAATGCAGTTTGGAAGGAAGGGTACTAGGGGTCAGGAAAGTTTTCATGCAGAAAATGGTGCTTCAACTTACTCTAAAAGATGCTTTAGGTGCATCTCAGAAATTTTGGTATGTTGTTTCATCATTGTCATGTTTTTTCATACAATTATTATTTCTGTAATTTATTCTTTGACCCCTGGTAATGGTAATTACCTCTTTTCCCACACGAGCAGCCAGTCACCTTTTTCAGTAATACATTATATTGATGATGTCGTTTACTTCGATAAATGACTAAAATAGCTGGAAGAACATTCAATGCTCATGCCTGAAATGGGTCAATATAATTACAATGATACTAGCAAAATTAATTTACAAACATCATTCTATACCAAACTCCAAAGGACGTAAATTATAGAACTAGATAAAATAACAAAATTCATTTGGAAGATCAAAAGGTCTGTAATCTAGAAGCACCCACCCTGGAGTCGGGAGGCCCTGAGTTCAAATTCGGCCTGAGACACTTAACACTTACTAGCTGTGTGAGCTTGGGGAAGTCATTTATCCCCAATTGCCCTGCCTTTCTCCCTCCAAAAAAAAAGGTCTATAATCTCAAAGGAAACACAGTGGAAAAAAAAAAGCAGAAAGGAAGGGATAATAGCATTTTTGGGCCTCAAGTTTTATAAAAGAATAATCATCAAAAGTATTTGATATAATTTAAACAATGGACATTTAAGATTGTAGAAAAAACTAGACAAGGAAAAGTGAGAAACAGCTCAATAGAATTGTTATAGTGTTTGACAGATGCAAGAACACAAATTCCTAAGATCTATAATTTCCAGCTGAAATGTTCCTTAGAGGTCATCAAGTCAGTATCACCCTCATGGGTGATAAACTGGTTTTAATTCTTGTGCAACTCTGGGGTTCTAAAACTTGAAGCCCTAACACCTCACTATTAGAATATGGGAATTTATAAGGCAATCCTTCATTTCAAGTTTAGGGTCATTAAAGATACCCAGAAGGTGACAGGCCTAGAGTAGGGAAGACCTGAATTCAAATTGGGCTTAAGACACTTACTAGCTGTGTGAGCTTGAGCAAATCACTTAACCTCTTTGGCTTAATCCACAAGAGAAGGAAATGGCAGACCATTCCAATATCTTTTCCAAGAAAACCCTGTAGGGTTGTAATGGGAATGGGAATTTGAAGATCTTCCTTGCTCCTTAATAGACATAGGGAGGAGTATGAAGACCTCCCCTGCTGTGAAGGTAAATTTTGCCCCCTGATAGGCTTAACACTGTCACATGGAGCCTGTGGTGGGAGGAGTTTGCTGAGGAGAAGCAGAGCACAGAGGAAGCTCCTAGAGAGCTAGATAGTTGGAGACAGTTGGAGACAGTTGGGGACAGTTGGGGACAGAGGAGCTCAGGCAAGAAGATAGTTTTGTGAGTAAATATTGACCTTGTATTGGTTTGTGGGAAGGCTAAAGGATGGCATGGCTCTCAGCATTATTATGGCTTCTCAATATTTTTGGTACTATGATGGAATGGGCTTACTGGTTTTGGGATTCGGTCTTCTGGTGTCCAAATAAATGCTTCAGTGCTATCCTGATTGAATGTCATGTCCAAATTCGATCAGGATAGCACTGAAGCATTTACGCATTCCTGCTACAAGGGTCCACGCGGACCTTAAAATCAGAAACAAGGTGGGGGGGGGGAGCCCAGCAAATTTCCCATTCCCAATCTACCTTCAGTTTTAATTCTGTGCTCGATAATAATAGCAATAAACCACTACACAGAATTATAAAGACTGAGATTCATACAGAAAGTAAGTAGGAAAGAGACTCAAGAAGAAAAAGTAACCAGAAGGTGAGGACTGGTATGCTAATAACTCTTCCGATCGCCCCCTTCCCCCCACAGCTGGGTGATGGGTACTGTGCCCAGACACGTAAAAACCTGACACTAGATCCAGCCTCAGACACTTATTGGTCTCTCATCCAGGGCAAGTCACTTAATCTCTGTCTGCCTAAATTTCTTCATCCGTAAAATGGGTATAATATGGCAGTCCCTTTCATGCCAGAGCTGTGGTGTAAATGTGATACTATTTCTTTAGAAAGGGCTTTCTTTTCACATTTTAAAACACTAACTATTGCTATGGCAGGATTTGGAAACGTAACCCAAAGGAACAGGAATAAAAGCTGTCTGGAACAGGGTGGGGGTGACGTGTAGACAGAGGAAAAAGAGAAAGAGGAACAGAACAGTGAACTCCGGGTAGTGAAGAATTCGGGGCCGGAAAAACACCTGCCCCCAAAGCCTGCAGAAAGCCGGGGGCGACAAGAACCGGACGGACCTCTGCTCCCGAGTCCACAGGGAGCCCCCTAGTTGGGCAGCGAGGGCGGGAGGGTCTGCTCCTGGGAGGCGGCCGAAGCCGAGGGCCCGAAAGTCAGCCACCGCTGCCTCTGCTCCCGCTTCCTCCAAGAAAGGCCGACCCGACCCTCCCCCATGACGTCACCGGTGGGGGACCCGCGCGATTTTCGCACTACAAACTCCGTCCAGAGCTTCTTAGGCTTCGTGCCCACCGCCATCTTCCCGGTGGGCAAGGAGGTAAGGAGGAGGGGAGACTGAGGGGAGGGGCCACCCTCTTCTAGGCGGAGGGGCCAGAGCTGGCTTAACACCCAGAGCGGCGGGAGGACAATTCCCTTAGAGGGAGAAGAGATTGAGCATCTCCAGCTGGTGCCGACAGGAGTTCATGGAAGTTTGTACGAATTGTCGCTGAACTACGATTCCCAGAAGCCTCGGGGGCCTCGGGACGTCCGTTTCCCCCGACTACGTTTCCCAGAAACTCAGGCGGCGCCGTTCTCTGGGATGCTGGAGCCAGCTTCCTTTCTGTGCTGGACTCTGAGCCTTAAGCTCTCTCACTCAGTGAAGCGTTTGAATAGCGGCCCTGGCTGCAGCGGGTCCGTATTGTGTGGACCTACTCCCTCTTGTATAGAGCTAGCCCGGGGCGCAGCATGGCCCCTGGTGGAGTCACGTGCCGCCCAAGCCCGTCTCTATAGCAATCGCTTGACTGTGGTCCGTTTGTCTCCATCCACCGTGGAAATGTAGTCCGGAAGTGTAGGTGAGAACCGGGTCTGGGCGGTGGAGGAGAGGCGGGGTTGGGATCATCTCCAGAGTGAGCTGTGACTCAACTATTTAAGAGTTCGGGGAAAATCTCCAGGCCCCGGGGTCAGTTTAGAGGGCTGTGATTT
>CM053590.1:103617174-103634633 GCA_028646515.1 Pseudochirops corinnae
TTTGTATTTGAATGTCAACCTTTCTTTTCAGTTCCAGTTTTTTCAGCAAGAATGTTTGAAAGTCCTCCACCTCACTGAATGACCATATTTTCCCCTGGAATACTATACTCAGTTTTGCTGGGTAGGTGATTCTTGGTTTTAATCCTAGCTCCCTTGATCTCCAGAATATCATATTCTAGGCCCTTTATGTAGAAGCTGCTAGAGCTGGGTTATCCTAATTGTGTTTCCACAGTATTCAAATTGTTTCTTCTTGGCTGCTTGTAATATTTTCTCCTTGATCTGGGGACTCCAGAACCTGGCTATAACATTCCTAGGAGTTTTCTTTTTGGGATCTTTTTCAAGAGGTGATTGGTGAATTCTTTCAAGTTCTATTTTGCCCTCTTGTTCTAAAATATCAGCACAATTTTCCTTGAGAATCTCTTAAAGGATGCTTTCTAGGTTCTTTTTTGGATCATGGCTTTCAGGTAGTCCAATAATTTTTAAATTGTCTCTCCTGAATCTATTTTCCAGGTCAGTGGTTTTTTCAAGGAGATATTTCACATTGCCAAGAAAGCCCTTTCTAAAAAAATTTTTATATCATTTACACCACAGCCTGGGCCTATCGGACTGTTATCCCCATTTTATGGATGAGAAAACTCAGGCAGACAGAGATTAAGTGACTTGTCCTGGATGAGAGACCAGTAAGTGTATGAGGCTGGATCTGGAGTCAGGTTTTCAGGTGTCTGGGCACTGTAACCATCACCCAGCCAGAGAGGAGTTATTAGAGGATACCAGCCCTTTCCTCACCACCCCTTTACTTTTTCTTCTTGAGTCTCTTTCCTACCTTTCCATGTGAAACTCAGTCTTGTCATAATTCTATATAGTAGCCTGTTGCTATTATTGACAGAATCCTAGTAAAGCTGCCCCCATCCCCAACATTCTAACTTCGCTATGGGCTCCACTGAACAGCAGGCAGGGTCTTACTTAACCACACAATCTGGCTTTAACCATACCTCAGGCACCCAGACTTAATACAGCCACTGCCCCTAGAAAGCCACTGCCCCTAAACTCAATATAGGCACTCCTTCTAGCTAGCCACTACCCCCAGATTCTCATGTTTGAACTGGTGTGTTCTTGTACTCAGCCATAATCACATCATCCATTTACCTCCAGACAGGCTATCCCTCTTGACAGACAGGACCACAATAGCTAGCCAATAAGAAAGCAGCACCACTGGGATGTTTGATGAGGGAACTATAAAGGGACCCCTTCCTAGTACCTAATCCCTTAACAAACCCCTCCTGCTTTTTTTAATCACAATTTCTTGGGGAGTCTTTCTGACTCCATTTTTTTTTTCCTCATCCTTCTGGTAGGATGCCACTGAAGAGAGCAATGTGGCTATAGAGGAGATTTCCTTAGACTTACTGGCATTGAATCCCAGCTCCCATCACATGGGACTACTAAATTGTAATTGAGCCTGGCCTGAATATAATCTAGAGAACCAAGAAATGAAGTTTCAGGGGCAGCTAGGGGGCACAGTGAGGGGGGAAGGTAGGGCAATTGGAGTTAAGTGACTTGCCTAAGGTCACACGGCTAGTAACTATTAAGTGTCTGAGGCTGGATTTGAACTCAGTAAAGAAATAGAAGACATGGTTGCTGATACTAAGAGAGAGGCTATGGCAATTAGTCCCGTGATCAAAAGTCCAGAAATCACTTTTTTCTAGCAAAGAGGGTGGTTCCACTAATGCATTGTGTAACAGGTCCATTAGAAGGTAGTATTATCTTGTGAAAATGTGAGACACTAAGTCACTTCTTCTTGGGTTGTCTTTGTGCAAGGGGTCTCCTGATTCTCTTTCTCTGAGGTTTCAGTTTCTGCATCAGGGTGGTGAGTCACTCTTGGACATTCTGTTCTCGCACCTTCACTAGTCATTTGGCAGCTCCTAGAAAACATAAACACAAATCTCTCCCCCACGTAGATTAAGGCCCTTCCTATGGGGGATCTTTCCACATTACCTTCATTTGGGGAGGATGCACCTTTTCAAATTGTTTTTCGGCTGGTACATACTCATTTTTAATGGTGTGTAAAAAATATTTTTGGGGCGTATAAAGCAGTAGCTAATTGCCGTTATGGCATATTAGTCTTTTTACTTTTGTGAATAGGTAAATTGGTTTTTAGATCTTAATTTCTTCTCTCAAGTATAGCTTGAGCAGTGGGATTATAAGGGTTGTGCCTATAATTTGTATTATGTGAAAATGATCACAGAAAGATTAAAATAATCTGCTAGTTGTAGGTGGGGGCATTATCAGTTTTCAGTTGTATTGGAACTTCCATTGAAGCAAAAGATTGTAATCTCTGGTCATTTTTTAACTGATACCCCCTGTCTGAAGGGAAGCAAAGGTAAAAGAAAAGCATGCATAGTGACATATGTATGATAACTTACCAAAGGGGGATAATGAGTTACATCTCTCCACCAAGATTTAATTTTCTGTGGGTTGACGGTAATTAGTAGAGGAGCAGTATAAATAACACATTGAGGGCAGGTTTCGTTCAATATTAGGAAAACTATAGACATAACAGACCATGCTAACAACAGAACCAAGATTATATCAGGGGGTACAGAAAAAGCTTTTTACAAAAAAAAAAACCATTACAAAATGGTGTTAAAAACACCAAAAAGAATAGGAATAAATGGACCTTCCATTAATATGGTAAATAGTCTCTATCTAATATCAAATGTTAAAATTACCTTATTATCAATAATGGAAAAATGACTGAAGTCTTTCCAATAAGGAAGGAAGAACATTAACACTATTATTTGATTATAGTTGGAGAAATGCTAGCTGTAGTAAAACTATAAGAAAAAGAAATGAAAGGAATAACCATAGGCAAAATTATTTCCTTTTGCACATAATAGGATGTTTTACTTACACATCCCTAAAGATTGAACTCCAAATTAGATGAAACAATAACTTTAGCAAAGCAGCTAAATATAAAATAAACCCACAAAAATATTTTTGTATGTTGTCAACAAGACCTAGAAGGAAAAGGAATTCCTTCCAAAATAACTACAAATTGAGTAAAATATCTGGCAGCTCCGCTACCAATACACAAAGAAGTCATAACTGCAATCACAAATACTCTAAATAACTAGAGAGATAATGAATGCTTATTGTCAGGCTGTGGCCTCTATCTTATGAGGATTTGTAATTTCTCAGAAAAGGTTAAAAAGATCTGTATTCTGTGTATGTTTAAGTTTGGACACTGAATATTTGCTATCTGATACAATATTTAAGGGAGAAGAAGAAAAATCATTTAACAGTAATATTATAGCTGAAAGCTTTGCATTTTGACCAAAAGTAAAATGAGTACTAATAACTTCATCATTATTAGAATCAGTGTGGTGGCTTGCATTTCCATACAAGTGAAAGTTGTTAAACAAAGAAAAAAAAATTCCTAACTGGAACCTTACAACTGAATAGTAGACATACATCCTTATTTCACAAAGCTTTGTTTATCTTCTGATTATATTTATTTTGGAAGAAAGAAATACTTCAGAAATTGTGAGGTTCACATTGCAAGCAGTTGTGGCATGCCACAGGGAAGTGTTTGAGGCCCGGGAATTAGTTGGGTCACGTGGAGGTCAGGGCATATTGCACTGTCCCCAGCCAGGGGATACTGCATTACTCAGGACTCTCTTGCATGGGGTTACCCTCTGTTCCTCATTGGCGTCTCCACACCTTGGGGCCTTCATACCCTTGTAATTGCAGTCCCCCTCTCACAGTTCTGTTCAGCTGGGTTCTATCATGTGTGGCATGTGGATCTGGGGTCTATTTAAGACCTAGGGCTGGGACGTATCTTTGGAAGCCTGCCTTAGTATATGGCTTTAAGGCTTCCCCATGGGGAGACCTTAACAAACTTTTCTGTTTGGACCTCAGAGCCTGACTCTTCTGTCCTGAAAGGTACGCTAGCGTCAGTGAGTTGTGTGTGTAACCAGTTGCCTCTGCTGGTAAGTTAGGGCACTCTAAGTGAGAACCCTGACAAGAAATTGAGCATTTTACCTACAATAAGTTCAGACATTACCTTTAACTCTTGCTTAGGCCATGGAATGACTATACATTGAGATAAATGTAGCAAAATCTGTTCCACTTTACCTTAACTTAGCAATAAATTGTCTAGGAAGTGAAAGTTTTGGTAGGCCTCCTAAAAATCACACTAAAGATTAAAAAGAAATTTTAAAAGTATATCCCCTTTATTTAAAATTGTTTTAAGATTTATAAATGATCATCAAACTTTTGTGAGAGAAAAAAAAATCAGTTGATTGCAGAATTCTTTAGATATTATTAACAAGTGTTTTAGCTAGAAAAAGTATAGTAAATGAACCTGATCACAGTACTTTAAAAGCTATTGATATTAGAATCTCCTTCAAGATGAGCCTTAAGTAGTTAAAAAAAAATTCTTTCACCAAATCATGGCTCATAGCCAATTACAATTAAATTTTTTATTCCCATGGAGCTGTAATAAACAATAAAGATTTACTAGGTTTCTCCTACATAAAGAATTTCATTTAACATTTTTCTTTCTCAAATTTAAACTTGTTCTACTGGTGTAAAGGCCAATTGTTAGAAATCTTTTAAATATTTTGTAACTTCTTAGCAAGTTATAATTAAAACAAGTTCCTTTCTCAAGCTGAATGACCTTGCTTCTAGAGATAGTTTCCGTGGACTTTTGGCAGTTTTACGACATAAGTAAAACTGATAAGGATTCTAAGGTGGGGAGAGAGGGCTGGGCTAATGGTTATGCCCCTGTGTTGCTAACTCTCACACATGGAGTAGGAATGTTCTGAATGGGCAGAATTAATCCAAAATAAATTTTTCACCCAGTCTCCTCCTTTCCACATACATTAATCAATGAACAATTTTAAGGTTTTGGCATTAAAACAATAAAATAACTCAATTAACAATCTTACAAGTCCCAATAAATGATAACCAAATTGTTTTAGTTGTAACCTCCTCTCTAACTTCAGGTAGAGGTGTAAATATCTGATTTTCTATGTGGCAGATATAACAGTAAGAGATGTAAGTGACATAACTGTTTTTACACAACTACTTTTCTCTATCTTTTAGTTTCAACAGAATTCACATTAAAAACTTACTTTATTTGTCTGGCTTACAAATGATCCCTCAGTTTTCACTATAAGAGATTTTTTCTACAGTTTAAAAGATCACAACTATACAGTGACATCGTGACATTAAATGCCTTTCCAAATCATCGCTTGAAAAAACTATTAATAAAAAAAATTAGGTTTTTCTCCTCTCCTCACAGCTCTAGAGTCTGATTTCAGATTTAGAAGTTTGAATGGAGAGGTTAAAAAATGTGTGGGCTTTAGGGTGCCTCAGGGCTGTTGCTAGTGGGGTCCTGTATAGGTTTATTATGCTTTCTCCCTTTAGTCAGATTGGGAGGGTAACTTAAATTCCATATTATATCTACAGCACTCTGTCTTTTAATCTGATCTAGGACCCTAGACTAAAAGTTTTATAAAATGTTGTCAGCTGATTCAACTTTTACTCCAGTGAGCTTTATTTATCCTTTAAAAACTTCTTTAAAAATGAGAGCTTTGAATCCTCCAGCAAGTGAGCTGGGAGTGGCACCAACTCCCTTATCTCCCTTACTAGAGAACGCAAAAACCTCTGAGGTGTTTCTTATCAGATCTTAGAAATATCCCGATTTGCCTAAATGCCAATTAGTATAACAAATTCTACCTTATCTTTAGCATCAAATTAGGAGTGATACCTTATTCCCTAAAAATAACTAGAATGAGTTCAACTTACTTTCAGTAGCATTCTGAATACACAAAATTTTTCTCTTATGGCTGAGGCAGGAAATGTTTAAATACTCCTTCATATGCCTTTGATCTGAGGGGAAAAAATTCCCTTATTATTTCTTATCACCTTCTTGTCACTCCACTTGGTCAGAATTGAGATGAGGAGAAGGAGATTTTCAAACTTTTAAAACTTCTGCTCATACTTTTCAAATGAAGATAGTTTATGCCTTAATATTTCTTTTCAAAATTCTATCTGAATACTTCTTGTACACTCTATTACTTGCTATTACCATCATATAAAATAAAAAGACTTATTCTCTCTCATACTCTCTAATCTCCCACCAGCCGATTGGGCATCTGGCAGGAAGGAAAGGAGGGGAAAGGGGGAGGGAAAGAGATAACATTTCAAGGAACATCTAGCAGTCCAGCTGCATTTTAAATCTTAAAGATGACGAATTACTCTCACACACTCATTCACACAAAGACACAAAAACAGCAGAATAGATGCAGAAAATAATAGAATAGATTCAAAAAGCTCAGAGAATTGAGATCTCCTGAAAAAAAAATTTAAAACAATTGCTTGGCACTCCAGAAAGACTTACACTTGATACTTTTCTTCCTATCTGTTTCCAATACTCTTGGACTATGTGGAGACAGCTACATCACATTGAATTATTTGAGCCACCCCCAGCACTTTTATCTCTAATGTTAAGCATATCTTCAATATATTCCATAGAAAAAAGGCAGAAATGGGGAAATGCTAGAGTCCCTCCTCCATCAGTCTCCCACTCATCTGTCCACCCACTGTCTTCCCTATTACTGAATCTACCATCCCCTTCTGCAGAAACCAAGGACAACCTGTTTCTACACATTCCAAAAATTCTTTAACTTGTATTGAGGTACAACAAAGTCCTCTCTCTCGATCTCATGAGGCTCTTTAAAACTCTAGCATAGGATTCCTTATCTCTTTCTTTAAAATGTATCTGCCCCATGGTATCAGCATGCTAACTCCAACTCTCAGTATAAGCCTGAAAGTTGCTAAGTGAAGAAGTGTCTAAGGAAAACAGCCCACACAGCCAAAGCAAAACCACTTTTAGCCAGCTGTATTCTGCTTGGGAAAAATGATTAGCTTAGAAAAACATATTTTTTTACTTGGTACCTTATCTTGCACCTGCAATAAGTTCATGGGTTCATGGAGAAGCCTTGCACCAGCCTTTCTCTAAGCATAACGGAGTACACAGCCTGGTGGGATACAAATCCTAGGCTGGGTTCGTAGTTACACTTGGCCTAGCTCCTCAACATATTCCTTTATCTACCATCCTGCCCACCCAAGCAGGTGTGACCTTAGGTTACTAGTCAAAAGAACTTTTACTACTTCCATGTTCTCACCCTATCCCAGGTCTGGAGTATTTAGTAATTAAGTCCAAACTGTTCTAACATTTAAGGTTCCCCTTGGGGGGACAGCAGTTGGGAAATTTTTCTTCATAATGACAATACTTATTTTGTGGTCCCCTCCCAAAGTAATCACTCCACAGCTTGAGATCATTTTAGACCATAACAAACCTATCCAACTAGCATTTATTAGGCACCTACTATGAGCCACTCACCATGAATACAAAACAAGTGAAACTGTTCCTGCTTTCCAGGAGCCTATTTTTACTCTTCCTTGTTTGAATGGATGCTTAGGCTTTATTCAGTCCTGGTTTGTGCTGATTGACCCAGCAAATGGTCCAGGGCAAATCTGACCTCTTTTCTTCTGGCCATTCTACTCAAGGTCATTTCTTTGAGGTTTTTGAACTGGATGTAATAGCCTTACAGCTGTTTTGCTAACCCAACACAGAATTTCCATTGTTTATTGACTGTTATTCATAGTTCTAATTTTTTTCTTCTAGGATTTACTTGTAGAAGTTGTTTCTGGTCCCAAACCAAGCCCTATTTGGTCACTCTTTGGGTCCTGACTGGTTCAGAATGAATGTAAATAGCAATTGTTCTGTTTTGGCCAGAAACCCTAAGGGTCTTCCCCTCCCAGATCTATTTTTTTTTTTAAAGAGGTCATTCTTTGCCTCATTTTTATTAACACTTAATCACTGAATGGGCACTGCCTCAGTTAAACTAAGGTCTGTTAAAGACCTTAACTTACAAAGGCCAAAGTCCCCCACTGCATTGTGGGCCATCTCTAGTCATCCAGATTCATTTCTGGCTACTGGCCCCAGACGGCTCCAGAGGAAAAAGTTAGGCTGGTGATTTTGCACAGCCCTCCTTCACTTAAATTCAATTCACTTGCATGTCCTGCAAGTGCATGTCATGCACCTCTCTGATGTCATGGTCCTCTTTGAGAACAAAGAACATATAGCAAGATGGCAGAGGAATAGCTAACCTGTTGGGAGACGAGTTAGTTTGCAAAAAGACCTCTGTCAAGCTAACATAATGGCCTGAATCAAATAAGATGAAGGGAAAGCATCAGTTCACACACATACAAATCTGGAGGTTCCAGTGGCCCACAAGTCCAGTAAGAGTCAGCACTGTGACTGCAGTCAGAAAAGCCAATGCTATACGAAGCTTCACTGACAGAATCAGTGTCAATCGAGAGAGGAAAGATCCTACTGCACTCAGCATCTGGAATATTCTGTTCAATTCTAGCTGTCAGCATAGTTTTATCAGAGGTAAAGAATGAAGTCTGGTCAGCCTAAGCTCATTGCCTATACTGAGACAAGGAGACACAATAGCTTTTGAGGACATAGACAAGATGTGGCCTGTCCAGAAAAGGGCACCCAAGACAGTATACTGGAGAAGATGCCCATGAGGATCTATTGAAATAACATGATAATTGTCTTCTAGTATCTGAAGGCCTGTCATGTGGAAGGTTTAGATTTCACCAGCTTGGCCTCAGGGGCAGACTCTGCAAACGTATTTACCTTTGATACCAGTAAAAACTTCCTAACATCAGAGATGTACAGAAGTAGAAGGGGTTGCCTCAGCCTAGAGGTCTTCAGAGGCTTGTCATAGATATTGTAGCAAGAATTCTCAACCAAATACAGGTGAGATTAGTTTCTGTGGTGCCAAACTCTTAGGCTCAGTGATTCTATGACTTGAAGACTTACAGGACCCTTGCCTCTTTCAAGCTCAAGTCCTATCTAAGGACCTATCTAAAGACCTATCTTATGTCTCATCTAGTCTCTTCATAGAAAAATCACATGACTTTGGAGAGTCCTGACCAGTCCAGGTTTACCCAGTATCTAAAATGTGTTATCATTTTGGAGTAATGTTTATTGTTCATGGGTAGGTAAAGCCAAAATAATAAAAAATGACAATTTTACCTAATCTATTCAGTGCTATCCCAATTAAATTATTAAAACAAATTATCTTACCGAGTTAGAAAAAATAATAACAAAATTCATTTGGTATAAGAAAAGGTAAGGAATTTCAAAGAAACCAGGAGAAAAAAGATATAAAGGAGATTCAGCAATATCAGACCTTAAACTATATTAAAAGGCAAGAGCATTGTTGAAGAGTAAAATGGATAAATTCTATTATTTTAAATTAAAAATTCTTGTGTAAATAAAACCAAAGTAGCCAAGAATAGATGGAATGCAGAACATTGGGAAAATACTTTGATGTATAATCTCTGAAATAGGATGGAATTGTGTTGGAATACTGCTGTGATGTAGGAAAAAATGAGGTAGTTGATTTAGGAAAAACACGGAAAGACTTGGCCCTATGAAGGAAGATGCTAACCACCTCCAGAGAAAGAAATAAGTGGAAATATGCATAATATGGTCTTACATATATGTGTATTAGTATATATGTGTATGTTTATAGATACCTATGTATGCGTGTGTATGTGTTTCTGTGTTGAATTGTAACCTTCTCTAGGGTAGAGGTGGGGAAGAAGGGGGGAAAAAAAGTAAAATGCACAGCAGAAAACAAAACAAATCCAACAAGGAAGCAAAAAAAAAGCTGGGTAGTTTTAAAGACAATGTATGATATTTATTATACGGGTTTTCTTAAAATGGAAATTTGTTTTGTATGGAATCTTCTTGTGTTCTGATGCGTACAGGGAAATGCTTTTTTTTCTTTTCTTGTTTTGTATCTAGGTTTAAAATGAATAAAAAATTTACAAAATAAATGAAAACAAAATATGTATCATAACATTTTATGCCCAGCAGCTAGATAAATAGTTCTTAGGATTAGACTGCCTTCCCCCCCATCTCAATCCTATGCCTCATAGTCATTATATACATTAGCTGCCACCAACCCTCTATCCCACCATCAAAACACCATGGTACTTCCTTCTAATTCTATAGTGACTGAGGATTGGGACCATAACCCTTTTAGGGTTTTAGTCTTTTTATTTTGGCTTACTGCTTGATATTCTCATATCCTAGACAGGTACTAACGATAGTGGCTATAATGCCATTTCCCTAGGTTAGTTGAAGGGATGCTTGCCCCATATCCATTACCCACACCAGAGTTCAGGACTGACGAGCTGCCATCACATCCATGCTAGTGCCCTGTCCTTTAACTGCATAACTTGTCCAAGCTAAGCTCTGCTGATATGGCTACCAATGTACCTTCTTGCAAATTCCCAGGGCTACACCCCCCTAACTGGTGTCATAAAGCAGAACGGATTGGAGAACAGTAACGTATTCTGGTGTTGAGAGACAATTCAAGTTTAAAAAAAAGTGTGTGTGTATCCTAAGGCAAATTCTACCTTATTCAGAGTAAGGATATGGGTAAACTTTTATGGAAGGTTGTGGAAGAGGACACATAGGAAAAAAATACTGGGTAGCCAACCAAAAATAAACACATGCTCACAACATATATATCCACACAACACAGATATGTACACACTCTTCTGTAGCGATAGCTTTCAGGGCACTGACTGATCAAAGAAAGGTACAAAGTAAAATTTCTTCCCAACATTATAGCTGAAAAAGTCTAGAGTCATGAAAGTCACTCAAGGCAAACCCACACCACCGTGGAAAACTGGGACTTCCAAGGATAAAGAAGCTGAACCGTCTTCTCCACTTTCTCAGGGGCCAGAAGACTCAGGGGTTGGGAACTTGCCACTTCAAGACCACTTTGGCCCTCTAGGTCCTCAAGTACAGCCGTTTAACTGAATCCAAACTTCACAAAACACATCCCATTAATAAAAGGTTTTGTTCCATAAAACATGGACTCAGTTTCAAAAGGCCACACCTGTGGACCTAGAAGGCTAACTGTGGCCCTAAGTCCCCAAGTTCCCCACCTCTGGCCTAGTGTCCATAGACTAGGAACTTATTCTAGGAACTGAGTCGCTAACTCCTTTTCTAAATTGTGGTTTTTCAGCACTAACCTGAGAGAAAACAGGAAGTACTTTAACCACTCTCTCCCTGGAGAATGTAGTAAGGAAGTGAGATGTCCCAATCAGCCAGATAGAATGAGGGGTGTGGTTCTCAGGACAGAGACCTCAAGGCCTGAGTGGACATGATTCAATATAACTTCTAGCTAAGAGAAGAAGGGGGATGGTGATATTAATCATTAACTGACAGCAAGACTATTATTATGCTGAACACTCTTTCTACTGCCTCAAGATCCAGTCTCTTCTTCCTAGATAGAGGTCAAAATCACTGTGAACCATAAATAGATGCCATTCTACTGTTCTCTATGCCAGTGTAAAGCTGATCACAAGCCCCATCGCCTGAGGACTGCTGCTGTGAATAACTTTAAGGGTCTAATTGCATAGTAAAATGAACCTTCAATTTATTCAGCAATAAACTAAAGCATAACATTTATGACAACATAACAACTTATTATTAAGATGGTCACATAGTCTTAAACAAAACATCATTCAGTATATCTATAGTCATTTTTAAGGGGTAGCAGAAAATACAAATGCCATCCATCCCTAGGTCACAGTAAGTTACAATCTTCTCAGTCAATACAGAGGATCCAAAGTAAAGTCCTCTTTTATCTCGACTCAAGGTTGGCTTCCAAATCCTACAGCTACTTCTCGGGTTGACTGCTCCCAACTCTTGCCTGGATTCACACATAGGGAGCTCTCCACTCCTGTTCCATATTTCAGCTCACAGAGACTGCGCCACTACAAGCTTTTCACAGTTTCTGTCTCTAGGAAAACAAAGCTTAACAGGGCTACAATAATATTTATACACATTACAAGTGCTATCCATCTCAATTCACTTTCTATGTGAGAAATCAACACAGATCAACAGGCAGGTCTTCTGTCTGAGAAAGTAAAACAGATCAACAGACAGACCACCAACATCACAAACATTCTCTGCTTCCAGCTCTGCTCATGCTCTTATCTACTCTTTCCTGTCCCACCCTTTATGCAATCTCCTCTCATCATGGTCTCTCATGTGATTACATTCAGCCTATTAAGGGGCAGGGGAGATCTTCAAACTCCCTTAGGCCTATTAAAGGCAATACAGTGTATACTGTTTCCAATCAAAGACTCTTGATACAATCAAAGGCAAGGCTCAAAGGCACTTGATTAGCTAAAACTTAATCCAGAAAAAGAGTAAAAAAATCCTTTTTTGCTTGCCATTATTGTCAGTGACCATCTTCTTAGATGTTCTTAAAAAGTTGTCCCTAGGGGCAGCACAGTGAATAGAGCACCGGCCCTGGAGTCAGGAGGACCTGAGTTCAAATCCGGCTTCAGACACTTAACACAAAACTAGCTCTGTGACCTTGAACAAGTCACTTAACCCCAACTGCCCTATCTTCCCCTCTTCAAAAAAAAAGGCAAAAAAAAAATTGTCCCAAATTCATTTCAGAGGACTAAGCTGTCTACATAGCCAGAGGAAGGGACACTAACCACCTAAAACTGTCCTGATCCCCTGAAGCGTAATATTCATTTTCCTGGGATATGAATTCCATTCTTTCTAAAGAGGCAAGAAATCATATACCCTCCCCATTAAAAGATAACTATTACAAAAGTTAGAGGAAATACTTTAAATAACAAGAAACAAAGATTAGTCAATCACAAAAGAAACCTTAAGAAAGGTTTCATAGGCACATGAAACTCAGGTGACAGCCATACACAATATGACAAAACTAGGCTCTGCTCTCTGCTCACAATCACATTATAGGATTTTGATTCCAGGCTGCATTTTCTGAGATTTATTAACAACAAAGTTGCCTGAAGATTCCTCATATTCAAAATCTGCACAAGGTTAAACTCTTTTGTGTAATTTCTGATGTGTCATAAGGCCAGACCTATGTCTGAAGACTTTCCCACATTCTTTACATTCATAGGGCATCTCTCCAGTATGAATTCTCTGATGTTGAGTAAGAGCGGAACTTTGATTGAAGGCTTTTCCACATTCATTACACCCAAAGGGTTTTTCTCCAGTATGAATTCTCTGATGTTGAATAAGGGAAGAGTTCCGACTGAAGGATTTCCCACATTCCTCACAATGAAAGGGTTTTTCTCCAGTATGAATTCTTCGATGCTGAACAAGGTGTGAGCCCCTACTAAAAGCTTCCCCACATTCACTACATTGATAGGGCTTATTTCCAGTGTGAATTCTTTGATGCTGAATAAGGTCTGAGCTCCCTGTAAAGGCTCTCCCACATTCACCACAGGAATAGGGCTTCTCTCCTGTATGAATTCTCTGATGCTTCTTAAGATCAGAGCTTTGACTGAATGCCTTTCCACAATGAGTACATTTGTGGGGTTTTATTCCCATATGAATTCTCTGATGTTTTCTAAGATCTGATTTCTGCTTATAGGTCTTCTGACATTCATTACATTCATAACGTTTCCTGACAGTTTGATCATTTTGATGTACATTAGAACATAAATTCTGTCTGGAGTTTTGCTTATTTGTAGCAGATATATGGCGTTTCTCTACTCTATGTATAATTAGATCTGAGTTCAAAGGGCAACTACTCTGGCCCTCATATTTATTGCTATTCTCTCCTAAGGGAATTTTTTCAGAAGGGATGGTTGCTACCACAAAATTTCCATCCTGGGAAAGAGATCTGTCTACTTTCTCCATTTTGTTTCCCTGTTGCTTGTCTAAAGCGACTTCATATTCACAGGCTTCTCCAATCTTGGTTCCTTTGGAAGCATCCACTGGGAATCTTACAGATATCCTCTTCTGTGATTCTACTTCTTCAGAAAATTCCTGCTTTGGAAGGGACCACTTAGTACTTGTCTCAAAATCTGAAATGATCAACAGAAAATACAAATGTCACATGTGCTGGAAGAAATGAAACTTCTTAAAAGGACTATTAACAAGGGTTCATATTTCCAAGCCCTTTATAGACATTATCTGTTCTGGTTATTACAACCACCCTTTGAATAAACAGGAAGTATGATTATCCTATTTTTACATATTAGGAAAGGAAGAATAAGAGAAGTGATAAGATCAGAGATTTAGAGTAGGAAGGTTCTTTATAGGCAACCTATTCCAACTTCCTCTTTTATAGAGGCCAAGAGAGATTAAATGACTTGATCAACACCACCCAATTAGTGGGTGGGTTGTGGAGCTAGGACTACAATCCAGATTCTAAATCCACCACCATTTCAATAAAGTCCCACTGCGTCTTGGAAACAGACTAGTCAAAAGTAAATTATATGCCTTGCAAAATGTCAATGCAGTCTATACATGTTTCAGTGAATTTTCACAAACAGTATCCCAATCTAGAGGAAATGATAACAGGAAGCAAGAGTGAAAACACAGGTGTCACGTGATAGAGGCAGGCAAGAGGTATCTGGCAGAGGACAATGTAGCACAAAAAAATTAACCAGTCTATGACAATAATAATGAAGAGACTAATCAGAGAATCTAGGATGCCAAAGACAAAGAGAATGGTCTCATATTCAAAATATAACAGCACTTTTTATTATAACAAAGAATTTGAAAGAAGTGGCTGCCTGTGGAACGAGTGAACAAACTGTGGTATATGAAAACAGTGGAATATTATTGTGTTTTGAGAAGCTTTTTATGAATAATAGTTCATTAAGAATGAAACAAACTCCCGAGCACAATTAACATGATCACTATTACATAAAGGAAAACAACATTCAAGGATTTCAAAACTATGAGCAGTGGAGTGATGTGATGTCAGAGGAAGACTGGTATGACATGTCTCTCGGCAGAGGGTTGACAAATTATAGACATGTAATGAGTCATATGTTGTCAGGCAAGGCCAATGTATGTGTCTTGCTCATCTGTATAAATTACAGAAGAGGGCTGGGAGTGAAGGAATTGGGAATTGAGTATGATGAAAAAACAAAACATTTTAAAAGAGGAGGGGAAATATGGATGAGGCAAGCAGGAATAACCTTAGAAACTAGGACTAAAAAACTGAAGACAGGGGAAAATGAGCTTTCATTAAGGGTGGGAAATATGAGGGGATGATGCAAGGCAAGAGACTGAACAACTGGATGGCAAGAATAATGGAAGAGATTCCATTTCAGTGATCTGGACCATTTTTCATATCCTGAATTCCCATACTTTACCACTATCACAGCCTGAATCTTCCCTTAGTGCTATACTGGAACTTCCATCCACTCCTACCCCAGAAGTCTTCTCACCCTGGAGTTATCTGTCTACCAATATTCTTCCACTCATGAGTTCCTCTTAGAATCTCCATTATAGAGGCTCCATAGAGAGGCCCAGGCCAGTCAAACCTCACTCCTCTCTTGGCTCTGCTCTAGACTTTCTGGACTCTGCCATCATGCCTCAGCTGCCATTTAATCCCAGAACATCCCTCCACTATGCCAGCTTCCTTCTCTCACTGGTCAGGTACTCCAAAGGCTTTTCAGACCTAGACACCATGCCTCAGTAGGGGTCACTTGCCCCGCTCCTGACTCTTTTGTGTTGTCTTCCTCCCCTTCCCCCACCCCATAGAATGTCAGCTTCTTGAACACGGAGTTTTTTTCTTTTTCCTTGCATAACAGAAATTATGAATGTTAAAAAGGCAGGAGGGGTTTGATATGCTCCTCTCTGGGTTTTATTCATAATGTTATCTGCTGGTTTTCCTCCTACCTGACTGTTCCTTCTCAGTCTCCTTCACTGAACGTTTCTCCAGGTCATCACTAACTTATAGGTGTCCCCCAAGGTTCTGTCCTGGGCCCTCTTCTCTTTTCCCTCTATTCTATTTCTCTTGGTGATCTAATCAGTTTTCGTATATTCACTTAGCATCTCCAATCCGATGATTCTCAGATCTACCTAGCCAGCCCTAATATCTTTTCTGTATTTCATCTCCAACTGCCTATTAGACATCTCAAACCAAATGTTCCATAGACACTTTAAACTCAAAATGTCCGAAACTGAACTCATTATCATTACCCCTAAGGTCCTCCCTTCATCCTAAGTTCATTACTATGTGAGAAATAATTCATTTGGACCACTACTCTATTCCAATCAGTATCAATCAGTTTGATATGATTCTATAGGAGTAGTGATTATAAGTATATCTTCTGTATATGTTTTGTATAAGTATAAATTCTGTATATCAGGCCTCAGACCTATGAACTACAGATTGTCAATTCACTTGCTTAATCACAGGAAGCTAACTAGAAGCTCTCTACCCTTGTTTATCCTTGTAATGGTTACCAAGCCCAGTGTGGTGGAGCTAACTCAAATTGCACGGAAAATCCTCCAACTTATTTTTGTAACTCTGGACCATGTTCTCTTGTCCAACACAAGCAGGTGACTATCTTATTTTTACTTAGTCAGTGGAGATGCCCCATGCTTTACCCAATCTGACTCCTCTGTTAATATGTTGTTTTTGACCCTCAAGAGTAAAATCTGTCAACCAATAGACTATGTACTTTACGATGCCTCTTTTCCATATTTCAGTATCAATCCCATAAAAAAAACAAGGTCCAATGATTTTTAGTCTCAAAAATCCCCCAAAAACAAGGCCTTGGAAGAACAGGATATCTCAGATCATGAGGAAAATGTGAGGTCCACTTCATTAGAGGGGACCTTTAATAAAATGCCAGTGGCTCAGAGCTGTGTCTCAGTCTCTTTTATAGTAGGTTAGACAATTTAATCCCCACGACTACTACCCAAAGCACCCCTCTCCCTGACTCAAAACCTAAGGGTCATCCTTAACTCACTCTCTCTCACCTCACTTATCAAAAGACCTATCAAGTCCTGTCCTTTTGATGTCCAAAATACCTCTACTATGTGCTTCCAAGGTTCTCATCAGCTCATGCCTAGACTACTGCAGTAGTCTTATGATTGATCTCCCAGCCCCAAGTCTCTCATCATTCCAGCTGATCTTCCACTCAGCTGTCAGAATCAATTTCCTAAAGCATATGTCTATTTCACAATTCTAGTCAATAAACTCTAGTGGTCCCTCCTGGATGAAATATGAAAATCATTCATCTGGCTTTTAAAACCTTTCATAATCTGGCCTCCTCCTACCTTTCTAGTATTCATTTTTGTTTTTTTTACTTTTAAATTGATTTTTAAAAATTCTCAATTCTCCCCCTTCCTCTAGTTGAGAAGGCAAGTGATATGATACACATTATTCATGTCAAGTTGATGTGATGTAAAACATATTTCCATATTAGCCATGTTGAAAAAAAGAGCAAGAAAAATAAAGAAAAGTAAAAAAAAATATGCTTCAATAGGCTCTCAGAGTTCATTAGTTTCTTTCTCTGGAAGTGGACAGCATTCTTCATCATGAATC
>CM053590.1:103635133-103653750 GCA_028646515.1 Pseudochirops corinnae
GTCTATAAACAATAAATACACAATTTATTATATTGGAAAAATCATTCTCCAATAGATAAATGATCAAAGTGATGGAATCCTAATAAAGTTGCCCACAACCCCAATATTCTAACTTCCTTATGGGCCCCACTGAACAGCATACAATCTGACTTTAACCATACCAGAGGCCTCCAGACTCAATACAGCCACTGCCCCCAGATCCAATTCACGTATTTGAACAGGTGTGTTCTTGTACTCAACCACAATCACATCATCCATTTAGCCCAAGACAGGACCAAAATACCTAACTATCCATCTTGACCAGACAGAACCACAATAGCTAGCCAATCTGGAAGTAGCATAACCAGGATGTTTGGCCATCAAACTATAGGAGGGACCCCTTTCCTATTACCTAATCCCTTAACAAACCCCTCCTACCTTTTTAATATTCATAATTTCTGTTGTGTAATCAGTATCATTACACTATAAAATTGCCTGTGTTGTCTTACTAAGTTGCTGGTTCCTCTTGGAACCCAGCCTGCTTCTGAGGAGCATCAGTCTTCAACAAATGCCTGTGCTCAGATTAGAGGTCATCTGACTTAAGATGACCCCTATAACATACCATGAAACAGCATCCAAGATATAAACAGAGTTCTCAAAAGAATTGCAAAGTATTCATCACCACATGAAAAAATGATCCAAATCTATAATAAGAAAAATGAAAATCAAACAATTCTGAGGCTTCACCTCACACCCTGCAGATTAGCAAAAATGACCAAAAAATGGCAATGGTCAGTGTTATAGGGGTTGTGGAAAGGTAGGCACACTGATACATTGTTGGTGAAGCTGTAAAATGATATAACCATTTTGGAAAATAATTTGGAATTATGCCATGAATAAATAGCTAAAGTGACAAGAATGCCCATACCCCTTGAACCAGAGACTCCATTACTGAGCTCATACTCAAGGAAGCTGCTGAAAAGAAAAAAAAAGTCCCTATGTACTCCAAAATCTTTATAGTGGCACTTTTTGTGATAAGTAAAAACTGGAAACAAAGTAGATGCCCATCAATTGAGGAATGGCTAAACAAATTGTGGCATATGAATGTAATGGAACACTACCCATGCATAAGAAGTGATGGGTGTGATAAATACAGACAAGCATGGAAAGATCTACATGAACTGATGAAGAACAAAGTGGACAAGAAGATAATATACACAGTAACTACAACAATGTAAAGGAAAATAATGACACACCAAAAAATGAAAGTAAATGTAACAAAATTATAAAGATCAAATGGGGCTGGAATGAAGAGAGATGAGAAGACATCCCTAACGTACCCCTTCATGCAGATAGAAGGTCCACAGGTGTTCCATATGTTTTCAGACTTTTTCAATGTATCAATAATTTGTGCTGACTTTTTTTTCCTTTCAAAAAAAAACACTGTTTGTCATATTGGATGGCTGTCTGGGAAGGGAGGGGGGAGATACATGGAATACTATGGTGATATAAGAAAAAATATATATCAATAAAAACTTAAAAAAAAAAAAAGGTACTGGGGCAGCTAGGTGGTACAGCGAATAAAGCACTGGCCCTGGAATCAGGGGGACCTGAGTTCAAGTCCAGACTCAGACATTTGACACTTACTAGCTATGTGACCTTGGGCTAGTCACTTAACCCCAATTGCCTTGCCTTTCCCCCTCCAAAAACAAAAAGGTACTGTTGAAAGGTGACTTAGAGGAGAACATAACTAACTCCATTTTGTTCTACAGCTGCTAGGTTTGTTTTTTTTTTTCTGGGGTATTTTTCCATTACACATGGCCTCCTTAGTTGTAGTTATTTACCTGTGTTGTGTTTCTGTTGTCTCCAAGGTTTGCAAAGCAAATAATTTGCTCAAAAATCTCAGGTTTGTTTTTTTTTTAATGCTTCCAATGCCTATATCTTACTGAATGTACATTCCCTTTTTTAAAACATGATTAGGCTGCAGAGTATATCACCTTTGGCTGTATCTTGAAAACCTTTGCTCTTCCATATTATCCCATTCCTTTCTATAGTTTCTGGTAGGTGCAACATAGACATATATTACTCTAATTTCCTTTACTTTATATTTAAAGATCTTTCTCCTGGATTCTTGCAGAATTTGTTGTCACTGGAATTGTTAAACTTAACCACTATGTGTCTTGGAGTTGCAGCCTGGGGTTTTCATCTTGAGGCAATCTGTGGATTCTTTCTATTGGCATTTTGTTTTCTGTGTTCAACTTCTGAACATGAGAACTGAGGGTGAGAGGAAGATTCCATTATTGCATGAATTGTGGTATTCAGATTTTTTGACTGGTCATGATCTTCTAGGAGACCTATAATCCTAAAGTTGTCTCTATGTACCCTGTTTTTAAGATAATTGTTTTTTTTTCTATGGTGATTGAGTTGCTATAAAAAAAACAACAACTTTTTTTTGCTTTCCTTCTTCTAGATTATCCTTCATATATATGTATTTGCTTTCCTAAACAGTTGTCCTCTCTTTTGTTTCTCTAAGACATGACACTGTAGACTCAAGTTTTCTATTCTGACAATTGTTTCAACTGTACAGCCCATAAATTGACTCCATGATTCATATTTCTCTCTTGAACCATTTGAGAACATCCTCCTAAAGCATGGAACCAACATGCTTTCTTAGGACTCATTCTCCCATGTCTTGCAATATTCATTGAAAGATATTCAGAATAATTTAGATGTTCCAAAGGTCATCTTCCTTTCTGTGAATATCTTCACTGTTGATTTATCTGTTTTTGCTAAAAGTTTTTAATGAAATTTTCTTCCTCCTAAGATCTTTTCTAATTTCAGTCCTTTTTTCCTTATATTTTTATATTGATAATTTTCTGAATTCTTCCCCATTGATGGTATATCCCTCAAGGGCTAAACCTCAAATCTCTCTCAGCTTCCTCCCACACTCAGGAATTCACTAGCCTCAGTCTCTGCCCCAAGTAACTTCTGAGGAACAGAACTGGCCTCATCTGGATGCCAGTCTCATTTTCTTTATGCCAGGTAGAATCCCACACACGTGCTGGCACCAGTTCCCACTGTTCCCTAGGTTTCTGGCTGAGTGCTGCCGCAGCCCAGCATGCTGCTCCCCAAACCTTCCACTTCCCCTTACCTCCACTTCCTCCACTCAGGGCAGAGAGAGGGCAGAGTTCATCTCAGTTGCTTGTTGCCATGGAAGGCTGTGGTGAGAGCAAGCTACAGAAGCATTGCTAAGGAAATCCCTGAGCACAAGGCTGTGAATCCTATTATGCACCTCTTCAAGAATGTGAGGGCTATTGGATAAAAAGATACTGATAAGTTAGGATAGCTTTCTCCTCTGTTAATTCATCAGGTCATACCTTATTGGAATTCTTGCTATCTTAGCCTACTAGGACAGCCACAATTAGCTTGCCTTTTGGCATAATGCTTATGTTGCAAAGGTCTGAAAGGGCCTAATGATCTAATCCTACATCTTGTTGGTCATATTCCAGAAGTCACAAGAAAAGTTAAAATAGGATGAACCATAATGGTGAGTTCCTCTCTACCCCTAATGATGATCTGAGGTATTTGCCTAGACTCATAGGATAGTGTCCCACCTTTTTCCCCCTAACTGAGGTCCCTTTTCATAAAGTTTAACCAGAACAGGGTACATAGTCTATGAGCAAAATAAAAAGAAAAACAAAATACATTTTAATTATAGTTCTAAGGAGTACAACAACAAAAGGAGTGGGAAGAGGTGATAGAGATGAAGAAACTTTCAGCCTTCTGCCCCAAATTCATAGGAATATATATAGATATATACACATATATATGTATACACACACACGTGCACGTGTTATATATGCCCTAAATAGGACAAAGGTCATCCTAGACAATGAGAAGGTAAGTTCTTCAAAATGCTTAATTTTTAGTTCTATTCAATTTGCTACTGCATCATATAAACACACCAACAGGTTATCTGAAGCTTCGCTCCCTGGAAATCTCCCTTTCTCCACCCCTATCCCAGGCTATAGTTTCCTCATTAAATCACTTTTACCAAAAGAGGAATGGGGAAGGATGGGGAGAAGAAAAAAACTAATCTCCAAGCTTTTCATTCCCCTAGTTCTATTTCTTTTTCCCTTTGTACATCTGTACTATACTATCAAGTTTCACTTCCTAAAACTACCAAACAAAAGAGCACTAAATTCTTTTACATAAGACCTAGGTTCTAGTCCCAGTCATATCACGAAATAACTGGATTATCTTGGACAAATCATTTAACCTTACTAGAGGCTTCCTTGGCTATAAAAATGAAAAGATTGCAATTACTTCAAATTACCTTTCAGAATGGGATGAAACATAAAGCAGATAACATAAAACATAAAGCATAAAACATAAGCAGATAACAATGGATTAAGGACCATAATCCTACAACATGTTGTTTACAAGAAATACATTTGAAGCATAGGGATACACACAGAGTAAAGGTAAAAGACTGGAGCAGAATATATTAAGCTTCAGCTGAAGTAAAAAAAAAAAAAAGCAGAGGTAACAATCCTGACCTCAGACAAAGCAAAAGCAAAAATAGATCTCATTAAAACAGATAAATAAGGAAATTGCATCCTGCTAAAAGGTACCATAGACAATGAAGCAATATCATTACTAAACATAGATGTACCAAGTGGTATAACATCCATATTCTTAGAGGAGAAGTTAAGGGAGTTATAGGAAGAAATAGATAAGAAAACTGTACTGGTGGGGGACCTCAACCTCCCCCTCTCAGAACTAGATAAGTCTAGCCACAAAATAAACAAGAAAGAAGTTAAGGAGATGAATATAATTTTAGTAAAGTTAGATATTGTTGACCTCTGGAGAAAACTTAATGAGGATAGAAAGGAATATACTCTTTTCTTGGCAGTACATAGCACCTACACAAAAATTGACCATGTATTAGGGCATGAAAATCTCACAATCCAATGCAGAAAGGCAGAAATATTAAATGCATCCTTTTCGAATCATGATGCAATAAAAATTATGTGTAATAAAGGGCCATGGAAAGATAGACTAAGAATTAATTGGAATCTAAATAATCTAATCCTAAAGAATGAGTGGGTCAAACAGCAGATCATAGAAACAATCAATAACTTCATCCAAGAGAATGACAATATTGAACCAATATACCAAAACTTATGGGATGCAGCAAAACTAAGTAGTTCTTAGGGGAAATTTTATGTCTCTAAATGCATACATGAATAAAATAGAGAAAGAAGAGATCAATGAATTGGACATGCAACTAAAAAAGCTAGGAAAAGAACAAGTTAAAAATCCTCAATTAAATGCCAAATTTGACATCCTGAAAACCAAAGGAGAGATTTATAAAACTGAAATTAAGAAAACTGTTGAACTAATAAATAAAACTAAGAGATGGTTTTATAAAAAAAAACAATAAAATAGACAAACCTTTGATTAATTTGATTTAAAAAGAGAAAGAAGAAAACTAAATTACTAGCATCAAAAATGAAAAGGGTGAATTCATCGCCAATGAAGAGGGAATCAAAACAATAATTAGGAACTATTTTGCCCAACTGTATGCCAACAAATTTGACAATCTTAATGAAATGAATGAATATTTACAAAAATATAAATTGCCCAGATTAACAAAAGAGGAAATAAAATACTTATTTAACCCCATTCCAGAAAAAGAAATTGAACAAGCCATCAGTAAACTTCATAAGAAAAAATCTCCAGGGCCAGATGAATTTGCAAGTGAATTCTATCAAACATTTAAGGAACAACTAATTCCAATACTATACAAATTATCTGGGAAAAGAGCCAAAGAAGGAATGCTACCAAATTCTTTTTATAATACAAGTGTGATGCTAATACCTAAACCAGGAAGAGCCAAAACAGAGAAAGAAAATTATAGACCAATTTCCCTAATGGATATACATACAAAAATTTTAAATAAAATATTAGCAAAGAGATTATATAACTTATCTCAAGGATAATACAATATTACCAGGTAGAATTTATGTCAGGAATGCAAAGCTGGTTCAGTGTTAGGAAAACTATCTGCATAATTTACCATATCAATAACAACTAACAGAAATCATATGATTATTTCAATGAATGCAGAAAAAACATTTGACAAAATATAACACTCATTCCTATTAAAAACACTAGAGAGCACAGGAATAAATGAAATCTTCCTTAAAATGATAGGAAGCATCTAAAATAATCAGCAAGGGTAGCTAGGTGGTGCAGTGAATAGAGGACCAGCCCTTGAGTCATGAGGACCTGAATTCAAATTTGACCTCAGACACTAAACAGTTACTAGCCGTGTGACTTTGGGCAAGTTGCTTAACCCCAATTGCCCTGCATTCCCCCCTCCAAAAAGAAAAAAAAAAAGAACATTAAAATCATCAGCAAGCATTATATGTAATGGGGAATAAGCTAGAGGCGTTTCCAAAAAGATCAGGGGTGAAACAAGGATGTCTGTTATCATCACTATTATTCAATATTGTACTAGAAATGTTAGTTTTGGCAATAAGAAAAGGAAAAGAAATTGAAGGAATTAGAATAGGCAAAAATGAAACAAAGCTATCACTCTTTCCAGATGATATGATGGTATACTTAGAGAATCAAGTAAAAAACTACTTCAAATAAAAAACAAATTTAGGAAAGTTGCAAGATATAAAATAAACTCACATAAATCATCAGCATTTCTATATATTACTAACAAAGTCCAACAGCAAAAGACATAAAGTACGGGAGCCAAATGGACCTGATCCAGGACTCAGAAAAGAGACCTTAATTATGTACTCTAATTCCTCTTGAGGTGATGCGGCTTGCAAAGCCTGGCTCCCCTGAAAGAAATTTCAGGGGCACACCAAAAAAGGTCTGATCCAGGACTCAGATAAGAGACCTTAGTATTGTACCCTAATTTCTTGCGAGGTGACATGGCTTGCAAAGGCTGGCTCCCCTGAAGGAACCTCGGGGGTGCACTTGAAAGGACTTCTGTCTGATATCCTGACATCAAAACCTTTACCCCCAAACTTCAGGCACCAAAAAGGACAAGTTCCTTATCATATTATGCTAAAGACTATATTGTAAGTCAAAATACTTGATTCTCAGGGATCTGGGCTTCTATAGAGATATCTTTGAGACTGGTTTCTATGCAAATATCTTTGAGATTGCATCCTTTGTCCTGTAAGATACATTTTGATAAAAGATAACTGACCTTCCCCATGACTTCCTGGGTCCTTGATAACAAACCTTGTCTTATCCAAGCTACTACCCAGGTATAGCTGACTATGCTATTAGTACTAATATTCCAGGATATGATTGAGATAAGGATACTTGAATCTTTGTCATTTGGATCTTTAAAAACTTTGTTCTAAGCATCAATAAACGGAGTTCATGGTTCTTCCTTGAGCTACCCACATTGTCTGGCTACTTTTCTCTCTCTCTCTCTCTCTCTCACATTTCCACTTACACCTGAGGCTGTTACTCGGGTGGCGCCCTACAAGAAAGAAAAATCCCATTTAAAGTTACTGTAAACATTCTAAAATAATTGGGAGTCTACCTACCAAAACAAACCCAGGAACTATATGAACACAATTGCAAAACACTTTTCACACAAATAAAGTCACATCTAAATAAAAGGAAAAAATATCAGTTGCTCATGGGCAGACCAAGATAATATAATGAAAATGACAATTTTACCTAAATTAAATTAATTATTTGGTATCATACCAATCAAAACACCAAATTTATTTTATAGAGCTAGAAAAAACAATAACACAATTCATCTGGAAGAACAAAAGATTCTTTTGTATCAAGGGAATTAATGAAAAGAAATGCAAGAGAAGGTAGCCTAGCTATACCAGATCTTAAATTGTATTGTAAAGCAGCAATCATCAAAACTACTTGGTACTAAGAAATAGAGTGGTGGATCAGTAGATTAGGTTAGGTATGCAAAACACAACAATCAATGACTATAGTAATCTACTATTGGATAAATCCAAAGACTTCAGCTTCTGGGAGAAGAACTCACTATTTAGCAAAAACTGCTGGGAAAACTAAAAATTAATATGGCAGAAACTAGACATAGACCAACATCTTACACCTTATACCAAGATGAAATCAAAATGGGTACATGATTTAGATATAAAGACTGATACTATAAGCAAACCAGGAGAGTAAGGAATAGTTTACCTGTCAGATCTATGGAGAAGGGAAGAATTTATGACCAAACAAGAGATAGAGAACATTATGAATGCAAAATGGATGATTTTGATTACATTAAATTGAAAAGTTTTGCACAAATAAAATCAATGCAACCAAGATTACAAAGGAAGCAGAAATCTGGGAAACTATTTTTACAGCCAGTGTCTCTGATAAAGGCCTTATTTCTAAAGTATATAAAGAACTGAGTCAAATTTATAAGTATACAAGTCATTCCCCAATTGATAAATGGGGAAAACATATGAACAGGCAGTTGTCAGAGGAAGAAATTATAGCTATCTATAGTCATATGAAAATATGATCTAATTCATTATTGATTAGAGAAATGCAAATCAAAACAACTCTGAGGTACCATATCACACCTATCAAACTGGCTAACATGACAAAACAGGAAAATTATAAATGTTGAAGAAAATGTGGGAAAATTGGAACACTAATGCATCATTGGTTGAGTTGTGAACTGATCCAACCATTCTGGAGAGCAATTTGGAACTATGCCCAAAGGGCTACAAAATTGTACATATCCTTTGACCCAGCAATACCACTTCTAGGGCTGTATCCCAAAGAGATCATGAAAATGGGAAAAGGACCCACAAATACAAAAATATTTATAGCAGCTCCTTTTGTGATGGCAAAGAATTAGAAATTGACAGCATGTCCATCAGTTGTAGAATGGTTGAATAAGTTGTGGTATATGAATATAATGGAATACTGTTGTTCCATAATGATGAGCAGGCAGACTTCAGAAAAACCTGGAACGGCTTGTATAAACTAATGCTGAGTGAAATAAGCAGAACCAAAAGAATATTGTAAACAGTAACAGCCATATTGTGTGAGGAATGATTTTGATAGACTCAGTGCTTCTCAACAATGCAAGGATCTAAGACAACTCCAAAAGACTCTTGATGGAAAACGCTCTCCACATCCAGAGAAAGAACTTTGGAGTCTGAATGCAGATGGAAGCATATTATCTGCTTTCCCTTTCTTTTTTTGTTTTGTTTATTTCTTCTTTCTTATGGTTCCTCCCATTAGTTCTAATTCTTCTTTATATGAATGTATATGTAGAGCCTATATCAGATTGGATGCCATCTTGGGGAGAGGGAAGTAAAGGGAGGGGAAGAAAATTTAAAACTCAAAATCTTATGGAAGTGAATATCGAAAACTAAAATTAATTAATTAATTATGTTTTTTTAATTACCTTTCATTTTTGTCTTTTTGGAAGGGGGAAGGCAGGGCAATTGGGATTAAGTGACTTGCCCAAGGTCACATAGCTAGTAAGTGTTAAGTGTCTGAGGCCACATTTGAACTCAGGTCCTCCAAGGCAATTGGGGTTAAGTGACTTGCCTAAAGTCACACAGCTAGTACTTGTTAAGTGTCTAAGGACTTGGGTCCTCCTGACTCCAGGGCCAGTGCTCTATCTATCCACTGTGCCACCTAGCTGCCCCTAAAAATTACCTTTCAAAGCTATCATCCTAGAATCCCCTTAAAGTCGTCTCCATCACAAAAATCTTCCCCACTATCAAGAATGGATCATTCCATTCCACACCTTCCCTAATGCTCTCCTCCCACACACAAAAAAATCTCACTGACTCAGTGAGGGAACCCAAGTCTGAGATCTAATGAAAATAAGAGAGCAAGGAACTAAACAAAATTCTAAGAATTCAAACTGAAAGGCTAAAAGAAATAAGTTGGGAGAAGGGATCACTAGTATTTCCCAAATGACAAATATTTGCCAAGTAGTCATTGATTACCTTGTCAACATCTTGTGGGAGTCATGGAGTTTGGCTGAAAGGGTCCAGACTTCACAGTGCTACAAAAGGGAATCATATATTGGAGATGTTTCTCAGGAAGCAGTGTCTGAGGAATTAAAATGCATGCAGTGTATTTGTTGCAGAAAAAATACTGCAATGCCCAAAGGAGTGTTTCTGAGTAGAAGAAGGCAAGCAGGAAAAAGTCAAAGCAGATTGGGAAGGGTTGGAGCAATCTGGGACAAGAATAGTGCTGGTTAATGCACATTTGGGAGCTAGACTAAGGCTGGTGGTCTCAAAATTCTGTTAAATTAATGGGCTGTATTTACACTTGTTTCTCCCCCAACATCTGGTCTCTCAATTCTCACTCCACCACAAACCCCAACAATCTACTGGTATGAAAACATTGGGGCTTTGCCATAGGGAAGGGAGCTCCTTATAGGAGGTGAGTTTAAATGCCTTTGATGCCACCTTTGAAATAAAATATGCTGGGGTGACCTCACCTTCTCATTCTTTCTTTTTTTCCTTTCCTTACCCCAGGTTTATCTTTACCCACCAGCTAAGAGGGCTCCATCGGCTGGTAATGAAGGGGCCCTTTCCACTGCAAATCCTTAGGTCTGATCAATCAATCAGCATTTATTAAGCACTTGCTACTACTGTCTGAGGCACTGGTCTAAGCACAGGGGATACAAAAAAGGGCAAACACAGACCCTGCCCTCCAGAAGTTTGAGGATGGTTGTGCCACTTACTGGTGTTTATTTTCATGTAAGGTGGTGGTCAGAAGTCTAGGCTTAACAAGCCAATGTAAAACTCCTTTGGTTGCCACAGATCAGAAGAGAGTTAAGGATCTGGAAAGCAATAAGTGAAGCCATAAAGGCAGCCATGCCATCTACTTGCGAGTCAAGAAACCATTAGTGGTATTCACTGTTGTTAATTCTATTGGTTTTTCCATCATTTGGGCTAGTGTGCTATTTTTTTTAATGGGGTTTACTGCCTATCAGGAGTAGGGAATCTGCAGCCTCGAGGCCACTCATGGCCCTGTAGGTCCTCAAGTGTGACCCTTTGACTGAATCCAAACTTCACAGAACAAATCCCCTTAATAAAAGGATTTGTTCTGTAAAACTTGGACTCAGTCAAAAGGCAACCCCCAAGAACCTAGAAAGCCACATGTGACTCTGAGGCCCCAGGTTCCCCACCCCTGGGTCCTAGGTAGACTAAGAGAACCTATGAGAGTATCATTGGGCAAGAAGCCAGTGCCAAATAATCCCTAGTCAAGACCCATTAGTTTCCTAAGAGTTGGTAAGGGTCAGTGTGAGCATATATGCCTGCAGTCCAAGGTACCAGAGCAGCAAGAGCCAGTGCTGGCAGAGCCTGGAGGCAGCAGCAGCATCATTATGGATGAAGCTTTGAAGGACTGGACCATGGATTGAACAATGAGCAAATAAAGACAAGCAGCTCTTGCAGCTCCAGACCAACAGTTCCTGCAAGGTAATAGCATTGCTTTTCTATGCTTCAAGCAAGTAGCATTGATTGAAGCTAAAAACCGGTGTAGCTACACACACACCTATGTTCATATAAAACATCTGAGTTATGTGTTAACAGCCAGAAGCATCATCTCAGTAAGATTTCCACAGCAAAAGCAATCTTAATGGGAGGAATGCAGTGTGCAACACAGGTGTTATCCAGGCACTGTCTGTGGAAAGGGATTTGATGCCCCAAATGATTGTTCATTGCAAGAGACAGGTTCACCCTCTGGTAAAGCCTGCAGAAAATCTGACCAAAAAAAGACACTGATGATCAAGTTGGCACTGGCCTCCTTCCTGTTCCTCCAAAAAGATCCTCCGTCTCCTACGATCCTCTGTCTCCTAACCTCACCTGTTTTATCTGCCAGCCCCATTTCTGTCTCCTGACTTCTTTCAAGACTCAGCTACATTCTAACCCGCAGAAAGCCCTTCCCACTCTCCCTTAATGCTAATGCTTTTTATCCTCAGAAATTACCTGCAAGGGGCAGCTAGGTGATGCTGTGAATAGTGCACCAGCCCTGGAGTCAGGAGGACCTGAGTTCAAATCAGACCTCAGACACTTAACACACACACTAAAAAAAAAAATAGCCATGTGACCTTGGGCAAGTCACTTAACTAAATGCCCTACCTTCCCCCCTCCAAAAAGCAAAAAAAATAAAATAAATTAACTCCAAGTAATCCTATAAATAAATAAAAATATATACATATATTTATATATATACACTTATCCACACATGCATGCATATATACATGCATTTTATTTATATATGTGTGTGTACACATACATATGTATATATGCATGTATTGTACTTTGTTGTTTTCATGCTGTCTCCCCTGTTAGAGTGTTGGATTCTCAAGGGCAAGAATTTATTTTAGAATGTCTTGGCCTTTCTTTGTATACCCTGTGCTTAGCATAGTGTCTGGCACATAATAAAGCACTTTATAAATGATTGTTAACCTGATTTGCCTCAAGAAACAGCTGGAAGTATTGAGATCTATGTTGGGGATCATAAAAATAAAAGTTTCTACTACAGCCTGCATCTTAGCACCTGACAGATGCTGCTGAAAGTCACTGGGGCCTTGTTTGGTGCCAACATCAAAGGGACATTTTTGGACTGAGCCTTTGAAGAGATGGCATCCAATCCAGCTACTGAATTGATGAGATGTTAAAATATTTAATATTGGAAGAGACAATGATGGATGTTTTTCCCCTTTGATGAATTGTGACATTGTCCCATGTCATTCTTTCACAGACCATGCTTGGTGTTGAAGGCCTTCAGCCCAAATGTTAACTTTGGGAGATTTGATAACAAGCTATCAAGTACCATCTAATTCATCCAGAAGTGACTAACTTTTTATCTCCTCTCCATTATAGGGCCAGGGAGAAAACATAGCAGTTGTGTATTTTTCACTGAGACTCCTACTTCTGCCTTACACTAGTGTGAGCTGGGTGAGGCTGGTTATTGCCTCTTTGTGTTTGATTTTCATGGGCTACTTTAACATGCTCAAGAAGCATGTATTCACTCCAGCATTACTAGAATCATTATTAATTATTTGAACTAACAGGCTTTCCTCAGCTGTATCAGTGATTCAAAATCCAAGCCGTAAACGTGCTTTATTTATGTGGACTGACCAAAAAAAAACTAGGATGAGTGGGAACATGGAGTTTCCAGATCTTATTCAATTCAACAAGGATTTATTATATTATCATACAGCACTAAGGATACAAAGAAAAAAAGGAAAGAAACCCTGCCCTCAAATAGGTTAACTCTTTAAAAATGGAGCAAATCACAGTACACAATTGTTTATTTATGGAAATTTATTTTGACAACTGTTAAAGTCTGGTACCATGAATACATCATTCTTTTTTTTAAAGCATTTTGGAGTATATTTGGGGTTAAGCGACTTGCCCAAGGTCACATGGCTAGTGTTAAGTGTCTGAGGTCACATTTGAACTCAGGTCCTCCTGACTTCAGGGCCAGTGCCCTATTCACTGTGCCACCCCACACCATTCTTTTTTAAGGAAATCAGGGGAGTAAACTAATTAAATCAGTAAGTGACTTTTTTGTTAAGTACAGAAATGTAATTGCAAAGATTGCTGTTTCTCAATAGGTGACAGTTTTTTCTACTTATTTGCTTTATAAAATCACATTCTTGCTGTATCTCTATAATTAAGAACAATGGGTTTGTGAGATGAATCTGGAATTGGTTCTTGTTGGCTACCGGGGTTTTCTAGTAATATGCAGTCTGTCCCTTACCCAATAATACTGAGCAATTTTATTAGGGAATTTCTTCACATTTGTTGGAATAACAGCCAGCAGACCCCACGGCCTGACTCTCCAAGGCATGGCACAGGTTACACAATGCTGAGTGAGGTTAAACTTTAACCACACACAATTCTAGTTGGAACTGGCCACTGAAACTCTCTGACAAGCTTGCTGATACAGCACAGCTAGAATTCCACCTTCCTCATCCGACTTGGCCTTCCTGGTTAATTTTTAGAAACCCTAACTTTAGCTGCTGATCCATGTTCCCTGACCCTTTCACCCCACCAGCAATGTGACAATTGCCAGAGCAGTCACTTTGTCTGAAAATCCTCTATAAACCCAGGTCCCCAGGAGTGCTGTGCCTTTAGTAGAGACCACCATACCTCCTGTTTGTCTGGAACACTACCCAATATTCTGCCCTGGTACAGCTCAAGATGGTGGGACTCCAACCCCGACTGAATGCTATTCATCTGCCTGAATCCCTCTTTGCTAAGCTTTGACCCATCTGACTTTAACTCATTTACCACAACTCCAGCCTAAAGCAATTAATCAATACACATTTAATAAGTGCTTACTATGTGCCAGGCACTGGCCAGAGCACTGGGGATACACAAAGAGGCAAAAGATCGTCCCTGCTCTCAAGGAGCTCACAACCCAACCAGGAAGGCAACATGCAAACAAGTGTACACAAAGCTAGTTATCTACAGGACAGAGGGGAGGTAAAATTAAGAGGAAAGGCACTAGAATTAAGATAAATTGGGCAGCTTCCTGGAGGAAGTGAAATCCTACTTAGGACTTTAAAAAAGTAAAGTGAAATCAGATCCCATTGCATGCATGCTGGTGGCCCGTCCTTGAGATAGGTAGCATTTCCAAGCTGAGCCCCATTGATGCAATTGGGCACCCTCCTCCCAATCCCCAACACCACACACCTCTAACATGTCATGTAGCAGAATATATCGAACAGCAATAACAGATTCTGGGGTTGGGAGTCAATTCGAGTTCAAAAAAATGATCTTTTTTGCCATTTTGGTCCAAAACAAGGTCTTCCAGTCTGCTCAGAGCAGTGCTAAAGGTAAGCTGTAAAACAGGACATGGAGGCACAAAAATAGCAAGCAAGTGGCCAGCATGGATAAACCTATACACCCACTACTCAGAGACAACAGCTTTTAGGGCACAAAGAGAAGATGCAAAGTAGAATCCCTTTCCACCACTGTAGCTGAAAAGTCTGCATGGCTAAAAATCAGGAATAAAAGAAGTCAGTCAGCACCATGGAAAAGAGGAATTTCCAGGGTGGGAGAAGCCAGACATCATCTTCTCTGCCTTCCTAGAAGCCAGAAGGGCCCAGAGTATCTATAGATGAAGTACCCACTCCAGGAATTGAGGCAATTAGTCCTCTTCCAAATACTAGTTTTTCAGTGCTGATCTGAGGGAGAAACAGGAAGTACCTCAATCATCCTCTCCCTGAAAACAGTAGCAAGGAAGTGAGACGTCCTGTTGGACCAGGTAGTCTGAGAGGAGTGGTTCTCAGGACGAGGACCTCCTGAGTTTGGTCATTATTCAAGACAACATCTGGCTAAGGGAAGGGGCAGAGAAATCAATAACTTATATCAGGCCTTCTGCCAGCATGGTGGCTTCCACCCAGTACCGGCAGTTGATCAATGACTATGGACCCCCATCTCTAGGCTACACCCAGGGTACAGGGAGCCTCCAGGTACCCCAAAGCAAATACGCGTAACTCCTAGCCATCATTGAGGAGCTAGGTAAAGAGATCAGACACACATATGCAGGGAGCAAAAGCGCCATGGAGAGGCTAAAGCGAAGCATCATTCATGCTCGAGAATTAGTCCGGGAATGCCTGGCAGAGACTGAATGAAATGCAAGATGCTAGCCTCCCACTTCACTTCCAAAGTTTTCCATTTCTTTGTGAAGAAGAAAGAATAACACTTATTCTTCTGATGACTTTCAAAACATTCATATGAATCCCTTATTTTGAATGGTCTGAAAGTTTGGGTTCTTTCCCCTTTTCTTCCTCTCGTCCTCACCACAGTCTGTAAGAATAGAAGAAAAGGCCATTTTGCAGTTAAGATTTGCATTATAAGTAGTTAGGAACAACCTAGGTCACTTTTTGTTTTTTTAAAGCATTGAGTCCAGAAATTGCATGTAGAAAGTTATGCTTATGTTGCTGCCGACTGGTTTACTGCCCTTATAACCTGCCCTAGTCTTTTTCTTCCTTTGAATACACTTAAAACCACCCAAATTGTCATTCTTTTGTACCTTTTCCAGAATCTCCAATAACTCTTAAGGATTTTTTCATGAGTCAATGCCAACTGGCAGCTGGGTATTGCCCAGTTAGGACCACATGATAGAGAGACTCTGCTTTAAAAAATAACATGGGGTTGTTTTTTTATTTTGTTTTTGGTGTGCGAGCATTTGCATGATTGTTCGTGCTTTGAAGTCAATTTAAAATGCATGAGTTATAAATACAGAGGACCGATCAGCCTACTAAAAAATTAAGAACCCAGATAGTTACTTTTCAGATGAAGACTGTAGATTTCAGGTCTTGAGTTTGCCACAGAATGATTTTTTAAAAATCTGGATAAATGACTAAAACTGTTATGTGCATCTTTGTATGTATTTATTACTTGATGTAATAAAGTTTATCTTCGTTAAAAAAACAAACTTACATCAGGACTATTATGCTGAATAGCCCTTGTATCTGACTCAAGGCCCAGCTCCTTCTCAGAGAGAAATCAAAATCACTGTGAAATCTCAATAGTTGTCATTCTGCTATTCTCCAGGACAGTTACTGAACCTTCTTTAAATGAAGTTGTCCCTAATTCGTTTCAGAAAACTCACCTGCCTACTCAGTCTCTGCCATACATTCTGAGGAGGGGGCACTGACCACCCAAATCTGTCCTGATTCCCCTGAAGTGCAGCCCTCATTTTTCTAGGATATCAATTCTACTTTTTTTTCTTTTTTGATCTTTTTGTATTTGTTTTTTACACTTTGAGTTCCAAGTTGTTTCTCTCCCTTCTTCCCAACTCCACGTTACAGAAGGCCAATATTTGATATAAATGTATGTATGGAACTATGCAATACATACTTCCATGTATCAGGTCCTTCTCTGGAGGTAGATAACATTTTCCTCACAAGTCTTTCGTAGTTGATTTGAATGTTCACATTACTCAGAATAGTATAATAATTCAGTTACTCCTCAAACAATATTGCTGTTACTGTATACAACATTCTCTTGGTTCTGGTCATTTCACTCTGCATTTTTTCATGCATTCTTTCTATGTTTTTCTAAAATCAACCTGTTCAGGGGCAGCTAGGTGGCGCAGTGATAGAGCACTGGCCCTGGAGTCAGGAGGACCTGAGTTCAAATTTGACCTCAGACACTTGACACACTTACTAGCCCTGTGACTTTGAGCAAGTCACTTAACCCCAATTGCCCTCCGAAAAGCAAATAAAATAAAATAAACCCGTTCAACATTTCTTACAGCACAGCAGTATTCCATTATAATCATATACCACAACTTATGCAGCTATTAGTTGACTTTCTTTTCATAATTTTCTTGCATTACTCTAATTCTTTTCCAGCTTTCCCTCTACCTCTCATCATTTGCTTTTTAAGTTCCTCTAAGAACTCTTTTTGGGATTGTGACCATTTTGTATTTTTCTTTGAAGTTTTACAAGTAGTTGTTTTGACTTCATTGTCTTTGAGTTTGAACCCTGAGCTTCTTTATCAAGATAGTAACTATCTATGGTCAGGTTCTTCATCATTTATTTATTTACTTTTCTTTTGTAGTGGCCTGTTTTTTCTTGACTCTTAACTTTGTTTGGGTTAGTCTCTGTGCCTGGGGTGTGGGGAGTAATATCTCAGGCTTCAGGTTTTTTCTGCTCTTGTTTTCAGAGCTCTGAGGGTCTTTGATATTTTGCTTCTTCCAATGTGCCAATCCAAGGCCAGGTGTGGTCAGTGCTCTTCCAGCTTACACCTTGGTTTATGAAAAACCTCAAGTACTCTCTACATCCCTGAGTCTCAACCAGGGCTCCCATACTGATGCCACCACAAATGCTCTCTTTCCCTATAGTCCCGGAAATGCACCACTAGCCTCTGTTCTCCCACAGTCACAAGTGTCAGTCTGCCTTTCTGTCCAGGAACCAAAAGCAGGAACTCTGCTTTCCTGTGAGTGAGCACAACCAGAAGGGGCCCTCTTTCCCTCTGTTATGACATTCAAGGTGTGCTTGCTTCTTCTTGCCTACGGCCTGGGACCATGTCCAGCCAATATGCCTGTGTCATAAATCCAATGCCAGCCAGGAAGGGCCCTGCAATTTTCCCCTCATCAGCCTCCAGACCCCAACACCAGTGGCGGGGATAAAAGTTCATGAAGCTCTGGCTTCCTTCTCTGTGGTGATATCTACACGCCTCTCTTGGCCAGACCACTATGCCTATGGGTCAAATCTTTCCTAACATCCTCCCAAGCTGCCTTAGGCTGGATGACTGTTTTACACCTTGTAATATCAGAAAGTTGAACTGCTTCCATTCAAATTATCTTAGGAAGATTCTGAAGATTACCTGGCAAGATAAGGTACCAGGCAAGATGAGGTCTTCTTTCAAGCTGAACTGCCAAGAATTCAGGCTCTACTGCAGCCTGGAGCACAACTCCAGTGGGCTGGCCACACAGTCTGAATGCCAAACATATGTTTACCTAAAGCATGCCTGTACAACATATGGTACTTTCCTCCCTATTCTTATGTTTATGTCACCTTTTTTTGTCTAAATTATATACTTACTGGGATTTTGTCTTAATATATGGTGTGTGATATTGGTCAATACTTTGTTTCTGCCACACTG
>CM053590.1:103653850-103665484 GCA_028646515.1 Pseudochirops corinnae
CAAGATAGGAAGAGAGGACATTTAATCAGACTCTCACAGTGTGCTCACTATGGAGAGGTTCTGCGTAATCTCACATGTTCAGCCTGTATTTGATTGCTTGTCCTTCCAGTGGGGATGGGAGGTGAGGGAGGAAGAGAAAAAAAAAAATTATTATGGTTTTGTAGTAAGGTTTGAGATCCAGTACTGCCAGGGTATCTTCCCATATATTTTCATTAATTCTTTATCTTTTTTTCTTCAGATGAATTTCAGGTTATTGTTTTTTTTCCAGCTCTACAAAGTAACCCTGTGCTACTTTGACTGGTACAGCACTAAATAAATTAATTTACATAGTATTAACATTTTTATAATAGCTTAGGCTATCCATCAGCAATCAATATATAATTATTTAGACTTCTATTTTTTGTAGTTTTATAAATGTGTTCATATAGTTCCTATGTGTGTCTTGATAGACTCCCAAGTAATTCTTACTTCAGTATTTATTTTAAATGGAATTTTTTTTATCTCTTCCTGTTGGATCAAATGTTTGTAATTTTCTATGGGGAGATGATACATGTTTCTACACAAAACTCATCTTCATCAGGGGTCACAGAGTGAGTCTAATTAAACAGAGGGTCTGGGAATTCTTCTGTTTTAATGTTAAAATAATGGAAAGGATTAGGAAAAGGAATGTACCTGAGGGGGAGGGGAAGACAGGAGAAAATGAGAAGAGGGAAAATTATCTCACATAAATAGAGTACACAAACAGAAGTCTACTCAACAAAGAGGGGGTACTGGGACAAGGGAACAGACAACACTTGAATCTCAATCTCTTTTGAACTGATCAAAGATGGAAGAATATTCATTCACATATATGTGTGTGTATATATATGTATATATACATACACATATATGTATATACGTATGTATATGTATGTACACACACATATACAAAGATACATAGTTGAGTACAGAAATATATTTCATCCAACACAGAAAGGGGGGGAATGAATGGTAAGGGAAAGGCAGTAATAAGAGGGAGGGCAGATTAACTAAAAAAGTCTTAAAGAGGAGGCAAAAAATAAGAAGAAATAAAGTACAAGAAAATAAGATGGAAGGAAATACACAACTAATAATCATAAGTGTGAATGGAATAAAATTACAAACCAGAATACAACAAAATGTTGTTTATAACATTCACTCTTGAAACAGAAAGATACACAGAGTTAAAATGAGAGGCTGGAGCAATTTATTTTCCTTCACTTGAAGTAAAAAAGGCAGGGGTAGCAATCATGACCTCAAACAAAGCAACAACAAAAGCAGACTTAATTAAAAGAGATAAACAAGAAAGCTGTATTATACTGAAAGGTACGACTTACAATGAATTTATATCAGTACTAAACACATATATATCAAATGGCATAGCATCTAAATTATTAAAGGAAAATTAAATTAATTATGAGAAAGAAATTAAACTACAGTAGTAAGGGACTTCAATTTCTACCATCTCAGACCTAGATAACTCTGACCAAAAAAAAAAATAAAAAAAGAAATGAAAGACTTGGGTATCATTTTAGAAAAGTTAGAGATGATAGGCCTCTAAAGGATACTGAATTGGAACAGAAAGGAGTATACCTATTTCTCAGCTGTGAGAAAACTGTGTATTAAGAATATAAAAACCACATAATCAAATGCAGAAAATCAGAAATATTAAATTCATCTTTTATGACAATGCCATAAAAATTATATTTGATGAATGGGCTTTGAAGCAAAGATTAAAAATCAACTAGAAATTAAATAACTCAAATCTAAAGAATGGGTGATTCAAAGAACAAATCAGAGGAACAATGATTTCAATAAGCTAACAACAATAAAGAAATAGCATACCAAAATCTGAGGGATGTATTCAAAGTGGGAGTTAGGGAAAATGCTGTCTTAAATATTTTCATCAATAAAAAAGAAAGCAGATCAACAATAGGGCATACAAGGAAAACAATTAGAAAACTGACAAATTTAATGCCCTCTCATTAAAAAGCAAGGTAGAAATCTTCAAAATTAAAGAAGAAAATAAAAAATTGAAAGCAAAAAAAACCCAAAAGACAATTAAGTAATAAATAAAACTATGAACTGGAAAAAAATAAAAGGAAACAGATAAACCATTAGGTAATTTGATTTAAAAAACAAAACAAAATTACCAGCATCAAAAAAGGAAAAGATAAATTCACAATTAGGAGCTATTTTGCCCAAGTATACATGTCAATAAAACTGACAATTTAATATTAATAACTCTTTCATCACTGTCATAATGCTTCAGAAAAATGGAAACTAGTTGCATTTTTTCCTGCATTTTTCCTATGTATATATTTATGTATATAAACATAAATCTGAAATCTTTCTCTTTATGCATTGTTTTCCTCAGGAGATGCCAGTGGAAGAAGGAAGGAGGTAGGAATACTCAGACACAGAGAGACAATCTACTGACAATATTTATGATACCTTCATATTAGTGACAAATGACAATAAATATAGGGATTCCTGAAGAGTGGATAAAGGGACAGAACAATTTGTTCCAATTCATAGTTTCTTGGAATTGACTAAGCTCCAGTTTAGGATGTTATATTCCTATTTATTTCAAATTCCTTGAGTTGCCTAAAAAGTAAAGGAAGCAGTAAACAATGTTTACCTCTGCCCCTTCTTCTTATAGATTAGTCTATCAGAAAATAAACCTTAATGAAGGTCACATAGGCACATGATACTCAGGAGTGAGCCATACAAAAAAAAGACAAACACAAGCTCTGCCCCTGAGTAGCTCACAATTATTTTATAGGATTTTGATCCCAGGATACATTTTCTAGGATTTAAAAACAGTTACAAAGTTGTCTGAACATCTCTCATGTCCAGAACATGCATAAGGTCAAAGTTTGGTGTGTACTCTTCGATGTGTCATAAGGCCAGACCAATGCCTGAAGGGTTTCCCACATTCTTTACATTCATAGGGCTTCTCTCCAGTATGAATTCTCTGATGTTGAGTAAGAGCTGAGCGTTGATTGAAGGCTCTCCCACATTCATTACATTCATAAGGTTTTTCTCCAGTATGAATTCTCTGATGCTGAATAAGGGAAGAGTTCTGATTAAAGGCTTTCCCACATTCCCTACAATGATAGGGTTTATCTCCAGTGTGAATTCTTTGATGTTGAATAAGGTCTGAGCTCACCCTGAAAGCTTTTCCACATTCACTACAAGAATAGGGTTTCACTCCAGTGTGAATTTTTTGATGTTTCCTAAGATACGAACGTCGGCTGAATGCTTTCCCACACTGAGTACATTTGTGAGGTTTCACTCCTATATGAATTCCCTGATGTTTTCTAAGTTCTGAATTCTGCTTGAAGGTTTTCTCACATTCATTACATTCATAAGGTTTCTTGACAGTCTGATCTATTTGATGTACACTAGAAGATGAATTCTGTTTGGAGTTTTGGTCATTTGTAGCAGATATATGGAGTTTCTCTCCTGCTGGAATTCTATGTTGTGTAACCAGGTTTGAGTTCAAATGACAACTACACAAGCACCCATCATATTTATGGCCATTCTCTCCGAAGGGAGTTTTTTCAGAAGAGATGGTCACTACCATAAAATTTCCATCCTGGGAAAGGGATTCATCTGCTTTCTCCATTTTGTTTTCCTGTTGCTTGTTTAGAGTGCCTTCACATTCATAGGCTTTTCCAATCTTGGTTCCTTTGGAAGCATCCACTGGGAATCTTCCAGATATCCTCTTCTGTGGTTCCACTTCGTGAGAAAGTTCCTGCTTTGGAAGGGACCATTTGGTACTAGTCTCGACATCTGAAATGATCAACAGAAAATACAAATGTCATGTGTACTGGAAAAAAGGAACCTTCTTAAAAGGACTATTAACAAGGATTCCCATCTCCAAGTCCTTTATATACATTACCTGTTGTGGTTATTTACAACAACTCTTTGAATAAGCAAGAAATATGATTATCCTTATTTCTACATATTAGGAAACTGAGGATAAGAGAGGTGACATGAAGTGGGAAGGGTCTTTAGAGGCAATCTGTTTCAACCCTCTTTTACAGATGAGGAACCTGAGGCCAAGAGAGACACAGTGATCTGACCAACGTGATACACAGTAGGTTGTGGAGCTGGGACTAAAATTCAGATTCTAAATTCACCACCATTTCAATGAAACCACACTGCATCTTAGAAACAGAGTAAATTATATGCTGTATAAGATATGAAAACATATAATCTATACATGTTTCAGTGAGCTTTCACAAACAGCATCCCAATCTAGTGGAAATAGTAACAGGAAACAAGAGCGAAAACACAGGTGCCAAGTGATGGAGGCAGGCAAGAAAGGACAATGTAGCAAAAAAAAAATGAACCAGTCCATGACAACAAGAAAGAAGAGACAAATTAGAGAGGGCAGAAAGCCAAGAGAGAGGGAATAGTATCATATACAAAATATTTGTAATAGAACTTTCTGTTATAACAAAGAACTTGAAGGAAGTGGGTGCCCATCACCAGAGCAATGACTGAAAATATTGTGCCATAAAAAATTATCAATATGAAGCACTCAGGAAAGCTTGAGAAGCTTTTTGTGAGTAACAGTTCATTAAGAATGAAGCAAACTCCAGAGCACAATTTACATGATCACGATTATGTAAAGGAAAACAATGTTCAAGGATTGCAGAACTGTGAGCAGTAGAGTGACATGACATCAGGGGATGGCTGGTAAGACATGTGGCTCTCAGCAGAGGGCTGGTGAATTATAGATATGTAGTAAGCCATAGGTTGTCAGGCAAGGCCAATGTGTTTGTTTGCTTTGCTCTTCCTGAGTTATAAGGGAGGTTTCTATGGAGGACTGGGAGTGAAGAAATTGGGAATTTAAAGAGAACATTAATAAAACATTTGAGAAGGCAGAAAAGAGATGAAACCTGAAATAGGAATAGAACATGCTGAACTAGGATTAGTGGAAAAAGTGGAGTTTGAGGGAAATGAGTTTTCAGTAAGGATGGGAAAGGTAAAGAAAGGATATAAGGCAAGAGCCTAAACAGGTAGGTATCAGAGGAAAGGAACAGCTTCTGTCCCAGTGATTTAGGTCATTTTTTCATATTCAGACTTTCCAGGCTTTGCTACAATTCTCACCCAATCTTCCCTCAGTGCTTGGGTCCTCCTCCTAGAACATCTATCCTTCCCTGAAGTCCTCTTATCCTGGAACAACTCTCTACCATGCCAGCTTCCTTCTCTCATTGGTGAATTCCTCCAAAGGCTGCCCAGAAACTATACATATGGGTATATGTATACATATATACACACACATACACATACATATAGATAATGTTATATTTTATATATTATATATATAGTGACCCAGTGGCGGTCACTTGCCCCCCTCCCCACTCTTCTGTGTTGTCTTCCTCCCCACCCCCCACTCCATAGAATGTCAGCTTCTTGAACACAGGGAGTTTTTTTTTCTTTTTCCTTGTATTTGTCTCCCCACGCCTTAGCATAGTGCCTGGCACACAGTAAGAGCTTCACAACCGCTTGTCTGCCATGCCAGTGGGATTGGGCAAAGCGGGACATCAGTAGTAAGAGAAGTGAAGGGGCATCTCAGTCCTATACCTTAAAAACCCATGCATAAAAACTTTTCAGTTCTGCAATCCTTGTTAGGTTCATAGGGTTCAAAAGCTGTCACTAGATGAGCAAGGATGGGGTCTTCCTAACAAGGAACACTAAGAATATAGATGCTTGATTTCTTATAAATCCATCAAAAGAGTTTTAAGTAGAAAAGGAAGGAAGAGAGAGAAAACTTCTTATTATCACCAAAATAGAGATCATAGAGGCTAACTACAATTTAGGAAGGAATAGAAATGCCCAGAATATCAGCATAAGAAGACAGAGAGAGACTGAAGACACTGGGAAGTAGGTCTGGTGTGGCACGTACCCAGCACTCGGGGAGAAGCTGTGGACCAGACCAAGAATGGTCCCAGACCCACACCAGGGCACCCATAGATCCATGCCTGAGCACCATAATAGGGACAAGTGTGACCTGACAGCTTGGTTGCTCACCACCCACTTCCAGGTGACAGATTTGGGTCAAGCAGAGAGGGGCCCTGCCTGGGTTTCACCCCCTGCCTACTTTGGCAATCTCAGCCCTAGGCAGCATACCTAGAGAGAAGCAAGTTTAGAAACCAACAGCAGATGTGAGGTCGGGCCCCAGGAGCAGAGGAGGGTTAGCTGAGTCTGAAAATTGCAAAGGAATAACCAGAGAAGGAACTGCAGACCAAAGGAGAGCCTACAGTTCTGTCACCCTGAACCAAAGAGCTTCCTAGATTAATGACAGTGGCCGCGCAAGACAAAACCAGTCAGACCTTGCAGAGTTTAGACACTCAGACCTGGGTCAGATGGACTACTTTGGGAGAACTGAAAGCTTGGGTCCCCAGCCCAAGCTGTCCTTGAGATCTTAAAACAACACAGTACTCAAAACCCCAATAAAGCAGCAACAAGACCAGCCCAGACCTTCCCTACAGAAGTGCACAGAGCCCAAGCCTAACATCAAATTTAAAGTCAGGAAGTAGGCTGGAAGAATAAGCCCCATCCCCCAAAAAAGCCGCTATTATGGTAACAAGAACACTCAAGTCACAAACTTCAAAGAAGAGAATGACTCCAAAACATCTTGTAGATGAAAAGCCTCGAATACACAGCTTGGGCACAAATTCAACTAAAATTCCTAGAAGAGATGAGGCAACAGTTAAAAAAAGAAAAGAGTTTACATTTTTTTTTTTATAATTGAGAGAGTGCTAGAGAAAAATAAAATGAGAAAAGGAGAACCAGAACAAAACCCCAAGCATGTACCCCAGAGAACCCAGAGCAGCAGTGGCGACACTCAGATCCCTGACCCTAAACTTCCCACCCCACCCCACCCCTGCCCAAGCCAGGACCCTGGCACATTTTCCTCCAACTGGCCCTTCAAGCAGCAGTGAAACTTTGCCAACAGATGCAAGAAGTACAGCAGATGTGCGGGCAGCATCCCAATAAGATCCCAGTGATCACTGAGTGATACAAAGGGGAAAAACAGTTGCCTGTTCTGGACAAGACCAAGTTCCTTGTCTCTGACTATGTCAACATGACTGAATTAGTGAAGATCATCCTCCGCAGACTCCAACTTAACCCCACTAAGGCCTTCTTCCTGCTGGTGAACCAGTCAGCATGGTAGGTGTCTCCACATCCATCTCAGAGATCTATGAGCAGGAGAAGGATGAAGATGGCTTTTTCTACATGATTATGCCTCCCAGGAGACCTTTGGCTATCAAGCAAAAAGGGGAAGGAAGTATCCTGGTCCTGGGAAGATAGCAGCTTGGGAGGGGGAACAGCCCTCTAATCCAGAACTATAAAGCTGCCTCTAACTACCCCCTCTCCAGGCCCCTTCTCCAGCAGGGCCCCAAAGCAGGAGTGGATGGATTAGATCAATGCTAAACTAAGGACTTTGCCCACCCAGGGCTGGAGCAGAACAAAGACATCCTGTATGAACAAGGAATTTTCATCTATCTCAAGTCTTACATAAATCAATTCTCAATGTCACTCCCAGATACTAGAGCCTTGAGGGCCACTCTGTCTATCTGGGGATGAGAATATAGATATATAGCTATATATGGCTGCCCCCTCCCAAGCCCCTGCTGAAAGTGGGGGGGGTGGTGGAGAAGAGGTGGTAGGCACCTATGGCCTTGGCTCTGGTCTGTCTGCTTTTTTTTCTAGACACCTGTGTCTCCCATCTTTATTGCATGCAGTTTGGACCCATCCTGTGCTGGCAACAACTCCAAGGACTGAGCTTTCCCCTTGTGACCACAACCCTGTCTGCTGGGTTATGTACCACACATTATGTACCACAATGTCCTGGAGCACCAGCCTATTTGAGTTATCATTATTCTGTATAAATAAAGAGAAATTCAAGTCCTACCCCCCCCAAAAATGAGAAAAGATGAGTTCTGAAAGAAAAAAGTTGGAAAGGGAATTAACAGCTTCATATAAGAGATACAAAACCTTATCCAAGCAATTAACTCCCTGAAAATTAGATTGTATCAAATAAAAGTCAATGACTCCATGAGACAGCAAGAAATATTAACACAAGGTCAAAAGGTTAAAAAAAATTGAAGAAATTTAAGGCATTCCCAAAGCACAAACAGCTAGCCTGGAAAACAGACCAAGGAGAAGAAATTTAAGAATCATTAAACTACCTGAATACCATGAAAGAAGGGGGAAAAAAGCTTAGACATCCTGTGTCAAGAAATATTAAAAGAAAACTCCCCAGAGCTCTTAGAACCAGAAGGCAAAGTAGAAATAGAAGGAATTCACTGGTCACCTACTAAAAGAAATTCCAAAATGAAAATTCTCAAGAACATTATAGCCAAAATCCAGAGTTTCCAGATCAAATTAAAAATACTACAAATAGCCAGAAGGAAAGAATTAAAGTACCAAGGAGCCACAGTCAGGACCTTATACAATTTCGCAGCCACCATGACAAAGGATTAGAGAACTCAGAATATGACATTCCAAAAGACAAATACATGTATGTGTATATGTGTATGTGGGGTGTATACATATATATATATATATATATATATATATATATATATATATATATACATATATAAACACCCCTATATATTTCTCTCCACCTTGTCCCCTCCCTCGTCCCCCTGGCTCACAGCCAAGAATAACTTACTCACTAAAACTGAGTATAATCCTACAGGGAAAATAATAGATTTTTAATGAAATAGAGGACTTCTAAGTGTTCCCATTGGAAGGACAAGAGTTGTGCAGAAACTCAGAAATTCAAACACAGGAATTAAGGGAAATGTAAAAAGATAAATACAAATGAACAATGATAAAGCACTAAATGAGGAAAAATTGCTTATATCAGTGGTTCTCAACCTGTCAGTTGCGACCTCTTTGGAAGTTGAATGACCCTTTCATAGGGGTCACCTAAGTCCATCAGAAAACACATATTTCCAATGGTCTAAGGAACTGAGACACTGCTCCTCTACCCGTCTCCAAGAGGTTCCGCCCACATGCAGATATACCCAGATACGCCCACAATATTAATGGGTCGTGGCATTAGGAAGGTTGAGAACCACTGCCTTATATTCTAATATGAGGAGATGATGTGCTCCCTTTGAACTCTATCATCATCAGGGGTCATACAAGGAATCTATTAGACAGGAGGCTTTGGCATGGTCTTGTTATGTCTCAATAATCTAACAAGAATGGAAAGGGAGGGGAAGAGGAATACATGGGGGAGGGAGAAGGTTAAGGAAAATTGTTTCCTATAATCAGGATTCACAAGTAGATGTCTGACACTAACACTCAAACCTTATCTAAAATGGTCAAAGGATGGAAACATACACACATACACACACAAACACACAGAGCTGGGTATAGAAATACATTTCTCAGGAGAGAAATAGGAGGGAAAGGGGAGAAGTCAGAATTAGCAGGAGAATAAATTTAGGGAATAAATTTAGGTCCTAAGCAAAACACACCCTAAGAGTATGAGAAAATATTTATAGCTCTTTTTGAGGTAGCAAAGTATGGGAATTATGAGGGGGTACCCATAAACTGGAGAATAGTTAAACAAGTTATAATACACAAATGTGATCAAATACTATGGTGCTATAAGAAAATGATGATGGGAATGGTTTCAGAAAAACTTGGGAAGACTTATATGAACAGAGGCAGCATGAAGTAAAAAGAACCAGGAGCATGATTTATACAAAAACAACAATATGGTAAAGACAACAACTTTGAAAGAATTAGAAACTCTGACCAGTATAATTACCAACCATGACTCCAGAGGATTAATGATGAAACATGCTACCCACCTTCTGATAGAGAAGAAAAGGACTCAGAGCACAGAATGAGACTTTTTTTTACATAGTCAATGGAGAAACTTGTTTTGCTTGACTATACATATTTGTATCAAAGGTTTAGTTTTTCTTCATTAGTTGGAGGGTGGGGAAGATGGAGAGGGCTGGAGGGAAATGAGAGAAGGTAGATTTTTGTTCAGTGGAAAAAAATACTTACTGATACTCCTTCAAACACCCTAACCCCTCAATTCTTCAATTTACTAATTTTCCATAATCTATTAGAGGCAGCTGAGGGGTAGAGGGATTGGAGGTCACAGTAAAGATGAAGAACAAAGTGTGACGTTGCAAGGTAAAAGGAGATATGGATGTGGAATAACAGCTGATGGTGATTAGCTGATGATGGGGCTGTTGCAGTTACATGGTGTACAGTGGGGTCATCTTGAAAGAATTCACAGACTCAGACCATTTCCAACCCAAGCAAAGGCATTTATTGAGAATTACACCTCTTGGGAAGGAGAGTGAGTTCAAGGAAGAACAGGCAGCCTAGTGAAAGCAAGACAGGGATAATTTTATAGGGCAAAAAAATACAATTACATAACAGAATATATGAATATTAAAAAGGCAGGTGAGATATGTAAAGGAATTAGGCAATAGGGGAGGGGTCCCAGACTCACTGGAACTGCACATGTGATTTCCCAAAATGCTTATATAGAAAAACCCATGGGGGGGGGGGGGCCTGTATGTATAATTATGATATTATAATAAGCCTCTCTATGTCATAAGTTTACCTAAAAGATAGCTTTTGCTATTACTTTGCGGGCACCTACTTATTAGGATTCCATCAACATCCCACCCCCCACGCCAATTACACACAAAAATGACTATAAGACAGCTAGGTGGTGCAGTGGAGAGAGCCATGGACCTGAAGTTAGGAAGACCTGCGTTCAAATCCAGTCTCAGACATTTACTTGTTATGTCACTTATCCTGTCTGCTCCAGTTTACTCCACAGTACAATGGAGAAAATAAGAGCACCCAATTCTCTGACTTGTTGTAAGGATTAAATAAGATGAAAATACCTGTAAAGCACTTATCACAATATCTGGAACACAGTATTCTTGCAATAAAGCTTGTTCTCTCCCCTCTCTTGTTCCCCATATTCTTAATCTCATAATCATCCACTTCCATGTTCACAAACTGGAATCACCTTATGTGATCACCATCAGCTGTCATTCCACATCCACATCTCCTTCTACCTTGCAACTTCACACTTTGTTCTTCATCCTCACTATAACCTCCAATCCCTCCACCCCTCAGGTCTCTCCGGGCTATCACCTCGATACTAGCTACACTCTCCTCCCTTCCCCATCTTGGCAAATGCCAGGTAAGCTCTACACTGTCCTCTCCTCTCAAGACCATTTGCTCCCTTTTCCTATCACAAGACCCTGCCAAGTTTTGGCCTTGAATACATACCCTCTACCACCTTTCCTCTGTTTTCACTCTTACTCATGTGCTGCTGAATGATGTTGGAGAAAGCTGAAACTGTTGATTGAGTCCATTATAAATTTATGTCACATTGATGCTAAGTGAGAAGAGCAGAACCAGGCAAAACCTGTACACAATCACAGACACATCGTACATATGATGACCAACCTTGATAAACTGGACTATCCTCAACAATGCACAGCTAAAGACAACTCTACAAGCCTCAAGATGGAAGGAGATACCTAAACTCAGAGAAAGATATAGAAAGACTATAGTTTAAATGGAGACTGA
>CM053590.1:103665984-103713114 GCA_028646515.1 Pseudochirops corinnae
CAATTGCCCTTTTCTAAAAAGACCAAAAAAATAAAAGATACAAGTATGTTAATCTTTGTAGAACCGGTTCAAGTATTTAGGGGATAGTTGACTAGTTCAGGGTGGAGGATTCCTATAGGATAATAGTTTGAGATGAGACTAGAAAGGGAACAGGATCTAAAAAGACAGACCAAGGAATGAACTTTTTCAGTAATATTGGAGGAGCCAGTGAAAGGATGTTTTTGTTACTGTTTTTGAGCAAGAGCATGTTTTGAAAAGTAGTTTTACTAAGATTATTCTGGTGGTGTATTGACGTATATTCTTAAGGAAGACTGGAGGCAAGGAGACCATTTTAGGAAGCAATATCTCTAGTCAATCAGTGAACATTTATTAAGCATCTTTGTGTAAGGAACTATGTAAGTAAGGTGATGTGGAGAGAAAGACAAAATTAACTGAACCTATTGAGTAACTAGATGTGAGGCATTAGGGAGAAAATAAAGCATGACAGTTTTTTGATCTGGTTGATTTAATTGCCAATTTTACCTGCAAGTGGATGAGATCTCTTAGGGGGAGTACATATAAAGAAAAGTAGAGGGCAAAGAACTGAAGCCTTGGATAAGCTTATTTATAAGCATATAGAAAAGAACCATAGAAGAACATAGAGAAGTGGTCAGAGAGATAGGAGACCAAGAATAGTGTGGTATTATGGAAACTAAAGGGAAAGGAGTCAAATGTGATGCTGAAAATAAGCATGGAGTGAGAGGGAGGCTGGTAGAGTGTAAAGTGTATTGAATTTGGATTGGGAGGACTTAAGCTTGAATCATCAATTTTCCTCATGTTACAGCAAGTCTTTTAATTTTGTTGGTCCTCAGTTTCCTCACCCTGTAAAATGAAAGGATTGAACTAGATAGCTTTTAAGATTCCTTTCAGCTTTCAGTCTGTTATCTTCTGTCACAACAAAGGAGATAATCAGATTTTCCTGACTTTTTCAGCTAGCATGTACTAATATATTCAGAATTCTCCCTAATATTCTACTCTTAGGCTTTGTACCTAAGAACAGTTCTTATATGTATAACCTATATCTGATTGCTTAGTGTCTTAGGGAGGTTAGGGGAAGGGGGCGGGGGGAGGAATAGAATTTGGAGCTTAAAACTTAAAAAGAAGTTTAAAAATGTTTTAACATGTAATTGAGGGAAAAATAAAATATTTTTAATATGTTATAAAAGAAGGTTGTTTTGTGATAACATGGTTTCTGATCCTTTCTAAAAGAGTAACATTATGGATGTGGTAGGTCTACAAATGATTAAAGTTAAGCCAGTAATTTATTTTTAATTGGTAAAAATGGATAAATATTAAGAGGAGTTTATTCACAATTGCTGACGTTTTCTGGTATGTTCATCTTACTAAGTCATTCACTGTTCAGATATCCATATCATGATTATGATTAGCACAAATTTCATGAGATTTCCTGTGTATCAGTAACAGAAATTTTCTGTGTGGTTAATTCTTTCATGTGCCCAGTCAGCCATTTTCCTGAAAGGCAGTAGACTATATATTATTAATAAAAAGTGCCTGCTGGGTTGTTTGATGGTTAATCTTAATACAGTCACTTTGAATCTGACCAATAAGACTCTGGTTCTTCCTCGCCTCTGCTGTATCCCTGAAGGAATATTTTATTCTTTCTATATTTTATGTTTTAGTTTCCATGATGACTCTTTCATAAAGCCTAATATATCTCCTTATCTTCAGGTTGCATCAAGTACACAGAGAGAGGCAGGGGCCTGGGAGAAGATGGCACCCTTGAGAGCAGTACAGGATACATTGAATGTCCAGCTTCAGCCTATGAATGCCCAGATCAAGTGTGGGTCTCCAGAGCCCCAGTTCCTACAAGAAAGAGGTGAGGAGCAAGATTGAATATCAGAAGGAGGGGAAGAAGGAGAGAAGAGGTGGTAATGGGAGTGGGGGTTATTTTTAAATGGGTTAGAACAGGGTCTAGCTCCTCAGTTTCTTGTCTTCAGTGATTAAGAGGTAGTATGATATATAGGATTTGGTATCAAAGGACAAAGGTTGAAATGGCCAGTTCTAATCAATGTGATTTTGGACTTGTCATGTAACTTGTCTGGGTCTCAGTTTTTCTTACCTTTAAAGTGAGGGGTTGGACTAGATGGCCTTTCAGGTCCCTTCCCATTAAAATCTGATTCCATGAAGGGATTTTTATATTAAAGACCAATCAACTCTGGAGCTATATGATTTTATATGAGAAGGAAGCAACCAATAGACAAAGAAGCATTGAAGATTAATAGTGGGGATAGTACAGGGGACAAGCTACTGGAGAAGAAGGGGTGGACTGAAATCATTTGTTCATGTGGTGGGGCATTTGCCTTGGCAAGGAGAAAGACCTGCCTCTTATGAGATACTGGGGTAAAGGAAGCAATAGTAGGGGAAAGTGTTGGCATGATTTGAAGTGAGGAAATGAGGGGGAACACTTGTCAAGCAGCCTGATTTCTTCAGTGAAATATGAGGCAAGGCTTTCAGCAGAGAGGGTAGTAGTAGTGGTGGGCTGGGGCCAGGGGATAGTGAATTGACTGGGGGAAGTTTAAAGGAACTGTCTTGTTGCAGTGAGGGCCCAGTTGAGACTGTGTAACATAAATTTTTAGTGGACCTACTCAACACAATTTTAGTTTTCTCCACTGTGATTCAGAAACATTTGCGTGAGAGTGGAGACAGAGGATGATAGGAAAAGTTCAAGGCTGAGCTAGATCAAATAATAGGACAAGGGGGCAAAGTGGCTGGAGAGAAGAGGACAGTGTAGACTTGACCTGGCATTTGTCAAGATAGGGAAGGGAAGAGAGAGATGTTACTCATTCTCATTTTTGAAGAGGACCGATGACTTCATGGATGATGTCTTGACTTTCAAGTAAATTGAACTTAAGTGAGGCAGAGTTGCACAAAGTCGTTAGCCTCACTCTCTCTTCCTGAGACATCGAAGTCCAACGGCAGAAAAAAAGTCAAGATGACTGGTGCTGGCCCTGGATGCAGTGGATGACCTTGGCATCTTCAATGCCTGACCAGCTCTAAGTGCTCCATAGCTCCTGCTTCAGCCACCTTCATGGCATCTGCCCATTCCATTGTGGGGGAAGTCTTCACATGCTTAGACTCACCAATGAGTTTGAGGCCTGTTGGTTACCTTCAGTCTGGTTTAACCCCTCAGCCTAGACAGTTTACCAGGGTGTGGCCACTGCACTTGCTGCAGCTTCTTGGAGCCACAGGTGAGATTCAGGTGAAAGTGGATTCCTAAGATGGATGAGCAGCCCTGAAAAGGCTCAGTAAGCCCTCACACCAGAGGTGCTACTGTTCTGTGGAGTATTAGCTACTTGGCAACTGCCCATCAACAGATGCTAATTAAATTATTTATCTTCCAGTCTTACCTCTAGATTTAATTTGACCTCCAGTTAAAGGTGGGAGGAATTAATCTCCAGGAGGGCACTATGGTCATTGGGCCGAGGAATTCTCCAACATCCAATAAATATAGTCAGCACTACTGATCTTGAAGATTCAAGGAAAGGCTCATTCTCTTGTGCCTAGAAACAAGTCCACGTCTCCCCTATGTTTAAAAAACCCTTACGTGATCCTTCCATCCTTGGTAATTAACCATCCTATATTTCTTCTGAAATTGTAGCTAAACTTCTCAAAAAGTCTATCTACAATAGGTGCCTCCACTTTCTTCTCACTCTCTTCTTAACTGCTTACAAGTTAGCTTTTATCCTTACCAGTCCGTTCAAACTGCTCTCTCTAAAGTTACTAATGAACTCTTAGTTGGCAGCTCCAGTGTCCTTTTCTTAGTTCTCATTCTCATGGACCTATCTGTAGTTCTTGACACTGTTGAACACTCTCTAGTCCTTCATACTCTTCTCTCTAGATTTTTGAAACGCCACCCTCTCCTCATTCTCTTACTTTTCTGACTATTCCTTCTCTGTCTTTTTTTTACTGGCTCTGCTTTCTGGATCCTGGGCTCTCTTCTCTACTTCCTCTATACTACTTGGCTTGATGACCTCATCAGCTTCAATGGATTTAATTACCATCTCTGTGCTAAAGATTCTCAAATCTACCTATCCTTCCCTACTTTGTACTGACCTCCAATCACTCTTCTCCAACTGTCTTTTAGACATCTCAGACTGTGTGTAGAGTAGACATTTTAAGCTCATTGTGTCAAAAATGGAACTCGTTATCTTTCCCCCCACATCTTCCCCTTCTCTTACCTTCCCTATTACTGTGGACACCAATAGCATCCTGCTAGTTCCTTAGGCTCACAACCTAGGGGTTATTCTCTACTCTTCACTATATCTCACCCTACATCCATTTCCTTGCCAGTGCCTGTCAGTTTTGCATTTACAACATCTCTCAAATATGCTCACTTCTCTCTAACACGGCCACCCCTAGTGCAGGCTCTTATCATCTCATACCTAGACTATTACAATAGCCTACTAGTAGGTCTTGTGCCTTCCTCCCCACTTTGTACTCTTTGATCCAATGACACAGCCTCCTGGGGTTTTCCCATGTGAAATACCATGCGATGATGGACCTAAAGCACTTTGGAAATGTTAAAAGCACAGTCAGTACACATATTTCTATTTCCTTAAATCTTGCTTTAATAGTATATAATAATGAAAATGATAGAGCAGTTAGTAATTCTAGTAATGTTTATATTCTTAGCTTTTTGAATAATAATTGTATGTAAATTTTTAAAAGCATAGTTGAGTAGAAACTCATTGGATCAGAGATCTGCAATTTGGAAGGACCTCAGAAACCACATGATCCAGGGGTTCTGAACCTTTTTGTGTCATGGACCCCTTTGACTGAATAATATCTACTAAATATATATGATTATAAAGGAAACCAGTTTTATTGAAATGCGGCTATCAGAAACTTTTTTTTTAACTTTGTGGATCCCAGGTTAAGAACCCCTGATATAGTCCTACCCTCTTATTTTACAAACGGGGAATCTGAGGTCTCGGGAAATTAGGTGACTTGCCTAAGGTCACTACACTGGTAGTAAGTAACACAAATAGGCCTTGAACCCTGGTCCTCTGATGCTAGAACCAAGGCTTGTTCCACTGCCCTGTGGTCTTTCTTAATGATAATTTCTATATCAGTTTATGATACCTATAGGAAGCCTGGTTGTTCTAATCATAAAGCTGTAACCAATGAATCACCCTTGACCTGCTAGTAGTTTAATTGCAAGCAAAGTAACCAAAAGTCAGATAACAGCCTAGCAGGACTGGCCTGTGAAACTAAAGCCCGCCAAAAGGTACTCTTCATCTTTTCTAGCATTCTTCCTCTTTCCAAATTCTTGGGCCCAGTCTTTTCTCCTGTTTCTGGTACATTCCTCCTGAGAATGGCCAGATAACTCTCTCATGGAGGAAGGGGTTACAGTGTGCCTGTGGCTCACAGGAATTCACTATGACCAGAAATAACTTTATCCTCAAAATGTTGAATTAGTATAACCCAAGGGGATTTGAAAGATCCTTTTCTTCATGGGAAAATGCATTTGAGTTCAGCAGAGCAAATTTCTATATTCTTCCCCTCTCTCATTGGTAAAGCTGTTGGAGGAGAACACCATCCTTTGTCTTGGAAAGTCACTATCTCCTTTGGGGGAGATGCTGTCAGAACAAACCATCCCTCCCATGGAGACATGGGTTCGTTAAGGAAAGATCATGAGGAATTCGCTACCAAATTTTTGCCTGTGATGGTATAGTAAGGAAAAGCCACTTTCCCTGAATTAATACAAATTTAGAGATCAGAATGAGAGAGATCATAGTCTTACTCTATTCTGTCCAGGTCAGGCCACGTCTGGATGGAGTATTGTGTTCATTCCTGGATGCCATATTTTAAGAAGGCTATATACAAGCTGGAGCAAGTCTAAAAAAAAAGTGACCAAGATGCGGAATGAACTCACAACCATACCACAGGAGAAATCAGTTAAAGGAATCTAGAGTGTTAACTCTGGAGGAGGAGATTTAGAAGACATGGCCACTGTCTTCAGTGGCCTCTTATATGGAAGAGGGATTAGGTTACATTTTATCAAAGCCCCAGAGCACAGCACCATAGGCAATGGGTGGAAGTTGTAGAGAGGCTAAATTTTTAGACTGATTATAGGGAAGAAATTCCTAATGATGACTGCTGTCCATCTTTGGAATGAACTACCTCAGGAGAGAGTAAGATAGTTGTTATTGGAGTACTTTAAGCAGAGATTGGATAAATGTTTGTTGGAAAGAATTTAATTCAATTCAGCAAACTTCAAATTTATATAAGGCCCTGTGCTTGAAATAAAACATAATAACCTCAGCCCTCAAGAATCTTACATTCTAGTGAGAGGATCCAGTTTGGCAGAAAAGTAAATACAAAAAAAATTTTAGGAGAGAAACAACACTTAGTATGGGGGTATCAAGAAGGGCTTAGTGTTGGAGATAGACTTGAAGAAAGTTGGGGGTTCTAGGATGTGAAAAGAAAGAGGCCTGCCAGGCCTGGAGGACAACCTGGGCAAGGCCATAGAAAAGGGAGATGGAATGCAGGGATTGCATTATTTCAGAAAGATACTGTACTAGATGACCCTCAGTAATCTAGCCTCTGTTACATCTGCTAGTCCATGTTCTGTGGCTTCAAGGGGTATAAATCAAGTGCTGTAGGAGTTCAGAGGACAGAGAGATGATATCTAGGGTATGGAATCAGGTGAGGCATCATGCAAGAGGAACCATTTGAGCTGAACCTTGAAGGATAGATAAGATACTGACAGACAGAAATGGAGACTCCAGGGAGGGCTAAATGGATTTCAGGTGATTGTGATAGTGCTGTCCTTGCTGTAGCCAGCTCAGACCCAAAGCCATCACCTGCTTGTTAGAGGAGGAGAGTGTAGCCAGTACAGGGGTGATATTCTGGGCATTTCTTCTCCTTACTACAGTTAACCACTGTAGTATTCCTCCCACCTTACTACAGTTAACCACTCTCTTTTGGTGGTTATAAACAGTTTTTTCTCCCTTCTTCACTGAAATTCCTTTTGATTATATTTATTTACATATATATGGTTATATTTACATATATAGGAAATTAGGCATATGCTTTTTCCCTTTTTCGCCTTAATATTTTATTTTTTTCCAGTTATATATAAAAACAATTTTTTACATTTTTTAAAAAAGAATTTTGAGTTTCAAATTCTCTCCCTCCCTTGCTTCACCTCTCATTGATAAGGCAAGCAATTTGATATAGGTTATACATATGTAGTCATGCAAACTATTTCCGTATTAGTCATGTTGTTAAAGAAAACATAGACAAAAACAACCTGAAGAAAAATAAAGTTAAAAAAAGCATCTGCATTCAGATTCCATTTTTCTTTGGATGTGACATTTTTCAAGCATTTTCCATAATAAGTCATTTGGAATAGTTTTGGCTCATTGTATTGCTGAGAATAGCTAAGCCATTCATGTTTGCTTATCATACAATATTGCTGTTGCTATAGAACTGCTCACTTCATTTTGCATCAGTTCATGTAAGTTTTTCCATATTTTTCTGAAATTATCCTGCTTTAGGGGCAGCTAGGTGGCCTAATGAGTAGAGCATCAACCTTGGAGTCAGGAGGACCTGAGTTCAAATCTGGCCTCAGACACTTAACACTTACTAGCTGTGTGACCTTGTACAAGTCACTTAACCCCAATTGCCCTGTCCTCCCCCTCCAAAAAAAAGCAAAAAAATTATCCTGCTTTTTATTTCTTATAGCACAATAATTTTCTATCATAGTCATATGCCACAACTTGTTCAGCTATTCCCCAGTTGATGGGCATCCTCTTGATTTTCAATTCTTTGCCTCTACAAAAAGAGCTGCTATAAATATTTTTGTACATATAGATCCTTTTCCTTTGATCTCTTTACTATACAACTAGATATAATAGTTGTATTGCTGGGTCAAAGGATATGTATAGTTTTATAACTCTTTGGACATGGTTCCAGATTGCTCCTCAGAATGGTTGGATCAGTTCACAACTCTACCAACAGTGTATTAGTATTCCAGTTTTCCAATATCCCTTCCAGCATTTGTCATTTTCCTTTTTTGTTATATTAACCAATTTGATAGGTGTGAAGTGGTACCTCAGAGTTGTTTTAATTTGCTTTTTTGTACTCAGTAATAATTTAGAACATTTTTTCATATGACTATAGATAGCTTTGATTTCTTTTTCTAAAAACTGCCTGTTCATATCTTTTGACCTTTTATCAGTTGGGGAATGACTTGTAGTCTTTTAAATTTGACTCAGTTCTCTATATAGTTGAGAAATGATGCTTTTATTAGAGAAACTTATTGTAACCCTTCTCCCCATCTCCCCAGTTTTCTGCTTTCTTTTTAATCTTGGCTGCCTTTTTTTTCAAACCCTTTTTAAATAAACGTAATCAAAACTTTCCATTTTACATCCCATAATGCTCTCTATCTCTTGTTTGATCATAAATTCTTCCCTTATCCATAGATCTGACAGGCAAAATATTCCTTACTCCCCTAATTTGCCTATGGTATCACCTTTTATGTTTAAATCATATAATTCACTCTGCTGTCTGCTTCTATTTTATGGGTGTGTTCATATCATTCACATTCAAAATCCGATTACTGTGTATTTCCCTCTGTTCTACTTTTTTAAAAAAGTTAAGCATTTTATTTTTCTGCCGTTACATGTAAAAACAATTTTAAACATTTGTTTTTAAAATTTTGAATTTCAAATTTTCTCCCTCCCTCCCTACTCCTGCATTGAGAAGACAAGCAATTTGAAGTAGGTTATACATGTATAATGATGCAAAACATTTCCATATTAGTCATGTTGTCAAAGAAAACATAGACCAAAAAAAAACCCAAAAGAAAAATACAGTAAACAAAACTATGCTTTGCTCTGTATTCAGACTGCATCAGTTCTGTGAGTATGGATAGCAATTTTCATCATAAGTCCTTCAGAGTTGTCTTGGATCATTGTATTGCCTAACAATAGCTAAGTCATTTACAGTTAATTATCTTGCAGTATTGCTGTTACTGTCTACAACATTCTCCTGGTTCTACTCATTTCACTTTGCATCACTTCATGTATGTCTTTCTGTTTTTTTCTGAGAGCAAATCTTGCTCATCATTTCTTATAACATAATAGTATTCCATCACAATCATATGCCACAACTTATTCAATCAAATCTTCAGTTGATAGACCTTTGAACATAGTTCCAAATTGCTCTACATAATGGTTGAATTAGTTCTTAACTCCACCAACAGTGTAAGTGTCTAAATTTTACCACATCCCCTCCAACATTTGTCATTTTCCTTTTCTATCATATTAGTGAATCTAATAAGTATGAGGTAGTAACTCATTGTTTTAATTTGCATTTCTCTAATCAATAGTGATTTAGAGCATTTTTTTCATATGGCTATAGATAGCTTTGTTATTATTTCATCTGAAAATTGACTTCATATGTTTTCATCATTTATCAATTGGGAAATAGTTCTTATTTTTATAATTTTGACTTGCTTTTATATATTTGTAAAATGAGGCCTTTATCAGAGAAACTTACTTTAAAAATGTTTTCACAGTTATGAGTGCAAACTATATTTTCCTCTATCCTATTTCTCCTGTTTATTCTATTCCCTCTCATTTCACCTTTTCCTTCCTCAATACTGTTTTACTTTTGACTACCACCTCCCCTCATCTGCCCTCCCTATATCAGCAACCCTTCCCCCCCATCCGTAAAAGAGGGTTGGAACAGATGACCTCTGGGGATCCATCCCACTCTATATCTATGATCTTATTACCTCTCTTATTCTCAGTTTCCATATGTGAAAATAAGGATAATCATACTTCCTATTTATTCAAAGAGTTGTAATAACTGCAACAGGTAATGTATAAAAAGGACTGGTATGATGCAGACCCTTATCAGTATTCCTTTAAGTAAGTTTCTTTCTCTTAGCTCACAATGACATTTGTATTTTCTCCTGATCATTTCAGATTTTGAGACTAGTGCCAAGTGGTGTTTTCCAAAGCAGGAACTTTCTGAAGAAGTAGAGTCAAAGGAGAGGATATCTGGAAGATTCCCAATGGATATTTCCAAGGGAACCAAGATTGGAGAAGCCTATGAATGTGAAGACACTTTAGATGAGCAGCAAGGAAACAAAATGGAGAAAATAGACAGATCCCTTTCCCAGGATGGAATTATGTTAGTGAGCATCCCTTCTGAAAAAACTCTCTCAGGAGAGAATGGTGATGAATATGGTGAAAGTCTTAGTGGTTGCCATTTGAGCTCAGACCTGATTTTGCCACACAGAGGAGAGAAATCCCATATATCTAATATAAATGACCAAAACTCTAACCAGAATTTGTCTTCTAGTGTACATCAAAGAGAGCAGATTGTCAAGAAACCCTTTGAATGTAATGAATGTGAGAAAACCTTCAAGCAGAACTCAGAACTTCGAAAACATCAGAAATGTCATATGGGAGTGAAACCACACAAATGTACTCAATGTGGGAAAGCATTTGGCCGTGGTTCTGATCTTAGGAAACATCAAAGAATTCATACAGGAGAGAAACCCTATTCATGTAGTGAATGTGGGAAAGCCTTCAGGGGGAGTTCAGACCTTATTCAGCATCAAAGAATTCATACTGGAGATAAACCCTATCATTGTAGAGAATGTGGAAAAGCCTTCAATCAGACCTCTTCCCTTATTCAGCATCAGAGAATTCATACTGGAGAGAAACCCTATGAGTGTAATGAATGTGGGAGAGCTTTTAATCAAAGCTCAGCCCTTACTCAACATCAGAGAATTCATACTGGAGAGAAGCCCTATTCATGTAAAGAATGTGGGAAACCCTTCAGGCATTGGTCTGGCCTTATGACACATCGAAGAGTGCACACCAAACTTTGACCCTATGCATATTCTGAACATGACAGCTCTTCAGACAGCTTGTAACTTTTGTTAAGTTTCAGAAAAATATACTGGGATCATAAACCCATGAAGTAATTATGAGCTCCTCAAGGGCAGGATCTATGTTTGTCTTATTGTGTTTGGTCCTTGCCTGAGTGCCGTGTGCCTATGAGAAATAAGGTTTATTTTGTGATAGATTAATCTCAGTAATAAATGGAGGAAACATTTATCATTTACCTCCTCCCTTTACTTTTTAGGAAACTCTTGGAATGTGAAACAAATGGGAATGTAATATCTTGAGCTGGAGTTGAGTTACTCCAAGAAACTATGAATTGGATGCAGCAAATTTGCTTTGCTTTTAGCCACTGTCAAAGAATTCCTGTATTTGTTGTTGTTTGTCATCGACATCAGGCTGACATGGATATTTGTTAATGACTTTCCCCTGGGTATGATCATCCCCTACCTCCATCCCTACTTCCAGTGACATCTGTTTCTGAGGAACAGAACTAATGAGGAGAATGATTTCAATATTATTTTTTCCTCATGGGAATAAATGCAGAATAAATGCAAATAAATGCAGAGACATGCAGAAATGCATGTCTCCGAAAAGGTCTGACAGCGAGGAGGGGCTATTAGTATGCCAAGAAAGAAAGGAAATAGACACACGTATAGTTTCTTAATATTTGGCATGTAAGGTATTTACTCTTATTTTTGTAAATAGTTATCTTCTTAGAGGGGAGGGCATATGATTTTTGCTATTTCACAGGGATTAGAACAGTTTGGGTGTCGAGAGCCCTTTCTCAGGCTGTACAGTATAGGCAGGTAAGTGCTCTGAGATGAACTGGGGACAGCTTTTTAAGAGGGTCCAAACAGAAAGTTATTGGACTGGAGAACTATGGAGTGACAATAGGGTTTCACAAAAGTTTTTATTCCTGTTCAAAAGAGAGGGCTAGATCTTGAGCCAGGTAGAAAGGATGTTTATTAAGTAGTTCTAATATCAGTTATTGATCCCTCCCTACTTCACACCTTCCCTCAGCCAGAAGTTATCTTAAAGCTTGACCAAACTCAGACCTTGAGGTCCTTGTCATGAGGAGCCCACCCTTCTGTCTTCCTGGCCCAACGGGATATCTCGCTTCCTTATTAATTTCTTTGGGGAGAGGGTGGTTAGGATATTTTCTGTTTTCTCTCAGGTCAGTCCTGAAAAACCATGATTTGCTAGCTCCGTTCCTGGAGTAGCTATATCTATAATCTATAGAAACGCTGGGCCCTTCTGACCCCTGAGAAAGTAGAGAAGACACTATCTAGCTTCTCTTCTCCTACAATTCCCATTTTTCTATGTTGCTGTTGGTTTTGGTTGAGTGACTTCATTTTTCTCTTGTAAACTTTTCCAACTACAGTATTGGAAAGGGATTTTACTTTGTACCTCTTCTTTGATCAATCAGCGCCATGAAAGCTGTTGCTGTTGAGGACAGGAGTGTGGGTATGTTGTGTGCATGTATGTATTGTATTTTTGGTGGTCATTCAATATTTTTGTTCTTTCCACTGCCTACCATAAAAGCTTACCCTTATTCTTGCATTAGATAGAATGGAAGGTCTTTCCTTGAGATCTCTTCTTCTTTTTTTTTTTTTGGCTTTTTGGAGGGCAGTTGTGGTTAAGTGACTTGCCCAAAGCCACATGGCTAGTAAGTGTGTCAAGCATCTGAGGCTGGATTTGAACTCGGGTCTTCCTGACTCCAGGGCTGGTGCTCTATTCACTATGCCACATAGCCACCCCAAGATCTCATTTTTTAAAACAAGAATTGTCTTCTAGCATCAGAATCTTTTGCCATTGTTCAGTCCTTCCTGTTAAATGTTAGTGAAGTTAGGAGGATGTGGCCCTGGGATTTGGTAACCACATCAGCAGAGCTCACATTGGTTGTACTACTTAGCTTAGTGATGAATGTTTGTAATGGCAACTGATAAGTCTTGGACTTGGGTTTGGGGAGTACATAAAGAAAGCATCCCACGCTAATGTAGGAAAATGGCATCATAGTGACTGTGTTGGAATGGTTGACAGTTTCTGGATTTAGAAATATTTCTTTTTAGACCAATTAGTCTACATCATTAGTACCTGTCCAAGGTGTGAAAATATCAAGCATAGGACCAAAGGAAAAAGACTAAAAGCGTAAAAGGGTTATGCCAAATCCTGAGTTGCTGTGGAATTAAAAGGAGACACCATGGTGTTTTTGCTGGGGAGGGGAGTTGGCGGCAGTTGGAGTCTACAGTGAGAACTGAGGTCTGGGGTTTTGGGTCGAGGGTAGGCTGTCCCATCTTTAGCTCTGTTAATCTAGTTCTTGGATGTAAAATGTTATGAAGTCTTCTTTAGATACTAGGTCAACCAGACCTTCTCCCAAGGCATGTGCTTTTTCTGTGGAGAGAACAGGTGAGACTGAGATAAGAGATTGAGAGCTGTAAGGAACCCATAAATCTCAAGAGGAGTCATGGAATTACTGGACCTAAGAGTTTGGCAGCTCAGAAATTAGCCCCACCCATACTTGACTGAAAATCTTTACCTATAATATCCATGACAAGCTCTGAGGGCCTCTAGTGAGAGAAAACCCATTTATTACCTTCAGAGGTGATCCCTTCTACTTCTGTACATCCCTAACTAGGGCGTTTTTACTGACATCAAATGTCTGTAGTCTGCCCTGAGGCCAAGCTGATTAAATCTAATCTTTCTTCCACATGACAGGCCTTCAGATACTTGAAGACAATTATCATGTTATTTCAATAGAATCTTATGGGCATCTTCTCCAGTCTTCAGTCTTGGGTGCCCTCTTCTGGACAGGCCACATCTTGTCTATGTCCTCAAAACCTCATGTGTTTCGTTGCTTCATTAGAGGAGCCTAGGCTGACAAGACGTCATTCTTTATCTTTGATAAAGCTATGCTGGCACCTAAAATTTAACTTAATATTCCAGATGAGGTCCAGTGAGAGCTGAGGGCTGCAGAACTACTCTCTCGATTGATCCTGTCAGTGAAGCTTAGTATAGCATTGACTTTTTTGACTACTGTCACAGTGCTGACTCTTATTGGACTTGTGGGCCACTGGAACCTCCAGATTTGTGTATGTGTGTATGAATTGATGCTTCTCTGTCCTTGAGAAATTGATGGTTTTGAACAAAGTATAGTACTTTGATCCATATGAAGTTTCATCTTATTTGACTCAGGCCATTATGTTATTTTGTCAAAGGGTTTTTTTGTAAACTAAATCTGTCACCCAACAGATTAGCTGTTTTTCTCAGCTTTGTGCTATCTACAGATTTGACAAACATAACGTCTTTGCCCTTCTTACAAGTTATTGACAAAATATTGACTCGCTTAGGGTCAAGGACAGATAGCTGGGACAGTCTGTTGGGAGATCCCCTTTCACGTTGATGCTCCATTGGTGACTATTTTTTAGGTCTGTTCAGATCCACTTAACTGTACTATTACATAGTCTGTACCTCTCCATCTTGTCCCCAAAGATAATGTGAGAACCTTTGCTAAATGCTTTGTTCAAATCTAGTAATTCTAATAAACTGCATCTACATTATTCCTCTTTGACCTACCAGTCTAGTTACCTTCAGTAGAGGCAGTGAGCTTAGACTGGCATTCCATTCTTTATTCTTGCTAAAGCTAGGCTGGCTTTTAGTAGTCTCTTTTTCTTGTTATCAGTACTTGTGAACTATCTCTGAGTAGTGTTTTAGAATATTGTTAAGAAAAAAAGCCAAGCTCTTTGTCATGTTCTTGCACACTCCAGTCTCATTTCTTTTTGAAAATCGGGAACATTTGCTTTTGTCTTGTGAGACTCATTTACAACTTTACAAAAAGGTTGTGGAACTGGAGGAGGATGCTTAGTAATTCAAGAATCATTGTTGTCATGGAAATTTAGGGTAGAGTTGTGGCAAATGGATTAAAGTTGGATGGGTCAGAGTAGTGTATGATACGGTGAAGTTCAGTAGAGAAGGTTGTGGGTAGGTAGCATTCAGTCAGGGCCAGAGTCCCATGGGGGCTGGCTGCCTCACCCCCTCCATCTTGAGCTACACTAGGGTAGCATGCTGACTGGTAACTCAGACACACAGAGGAATTTGGGCTCTGCTTAAAGGCATGGCACCTTTAGGGCCCTGGGTTTACATGGGATTTTCAGACAAAATGCTTGCTTTGGCAGTTGTCACATTGCTTGTGGGGTAATAGGGTTAGGGAACATGGAACAGCACCTAAAGGATTTCTAAAAATTAACTAGGAAGGTGAAGGCCAACTCAGGATGAGGAAGGTGGAATTCTAACTTTGTTGTATCAGCAAGTTTGTGGGAGAGTTTCTGCAGCCAGTTCTAACTAGAACTGTTTGCAATTGAGGTTTAACCTTGTGCGGCAATGTGTGACAGCTGACATGCCTAGGAGAGCGAGACCATGGAGTGTGCTGGTCATCCATTTATGCTCTCTAAAATATATGAAGAAAAGAAATTGCATAAGAAAAATTTTCAGAATTATTGGATATGGGAAAGACTGCATATCACCAGAATCTGCTGGGTGCTAACAAGAACCAATCCCAGATTCAACTCACACAGATCTATTGTTAATTATAGAGCTACAGGAATAACATGACTACAAGCAAATAAGTAGGAAAAAACCTCACCTTTAAGGAACAGCAGTTTGAATTGCACAAAGTTTTTCACCTAAGATGAGAAAAGACAGAGATTCAATATGATATATAAGAAATTAAGGGAAATTGAACTTTATCCCAATACCTATTGTACTCTTCTACTAAATATATGGTTTAATACTTTCCTCTCAAAATGGGCATTTGGAACCCCCACAGCTATTACAGTCATTTCTACAGGAGAAAGCCCTCTTTAAGGACTTTGATAAGCACACCAACCCAGAAACAGAACTTCAACAGGTAAATCCTAAAAAAAACTATACAGGTATGAATTACTAATTGATAACAATGTAAAGTCTGTGTTGGGTTTAACAGATGTGCTATGATCTATAATTGTCTCAAAGTGTGAGGAGATTACTTTGGGAGGTGATATCAAAATAAACATTATCCTTATGAAAAATTTCCATTGTGTGTGTCTGTACTCATATTTGTTTCTTACAGCACTGTATTATTCTTTAACATTCCAGTACCACAATTTGTTTAGCTATGGATGGACATTATTGTTTCTAGATATCTGTTAAAGGTCTGCTATGTGCCAGACACTGCAAACAATCCTTGATCTCAAGGACCCTCACAATCTAATGGGGGAGAAAACATGCACAATTTTATGTCCAAAAAAAGATACAGGATAAATTGGAGATAATTAAATCAGTAAAGTTGCTAGTGTTAAGGGGGATTGGGAAAGGCTTTTAGAATGTGGAACTTTAGCTGGAACTTGAAGGTAGCTAAGGAAACCAAGAGGTGTGGATGAGAAGGGAGAACATTACAAGCATGGGTTACAGCTGCTATAAATATTTTTGTGTATATGGATCCTTTCTTTTTACTAATAACTCTTTGGGTGGTTATATACCAACAGTGAAATCTTAGGGTCAGAGGTTATGGACTCTTTAATTAGATAATTCCAGAATTGCTTTCCGAAATGGTTGTACTAATTCATAGCTCTATCAATGGTGCATTAGTGTGCCTTTCTTTCCACAGCTCCTCCAACACTGACTGTTCCCATCTTTTGTTATTATCTTTGCCAATTTGCTAAGTGTGATGTGAAACCTCAGAGTAATTTTGATTTGCACATCTCTTATTTAAGCAATTTGGAGAATTCTTCCATATAATTCATAGTTTGCTATTCTTGTTCTGAGAACTATTTATCCTTATTCTTGGTTCACTTTTTTTTAGTAGTTCTGAGACCTTTTGGTCTCTCACCCTTTTAAACATAAAAATTAACGACCTCTAAAGAAACTGTTTGTGTGAATTTTATGTATTCATAATTGCTATATTAAGAATTCAAATGTTTTAGTGTTATTATGAAAATAATAAATAAAATAAATAAATAAAAAATAAAAAACCTCTGAAAGGATCTTAGGACCCCCAAAAGTCTCTAGACTATACTTTGAGAACCACTGATTCATCTATTGAGGAATAGCTTTTGATCTTAAATATTTCTGTTGGTTATCTATGTATCTTGCATATATAGACCCTTAACTGGGAAATTCATTATGAAGGTTTTTTCCAAGTTGTCTCTCTTCATTAATCTTTGCTTGTGCAGCACTTTTTTCTTTAATTGTTAGAGGTGTGAATTAAAAAGTTTGAAACCATTGGTCCAGATGATTGTAATAACTTTCTGACTGGCTGGCCTCCCTTCTAGTCTCACGCCCTTCATTTTGTTGTTCTTCACACAGTTATGAAAGTAATCATTTTCAGGTATACATAAGATTATGCTAGTCCCCTATTGATCAAAAGAAAACAAACTTTTGTGTCTCCCTCTTGTTGGTAGCGTAAAAGACCACCATTTCCTTGACCTTCTGAACTCTTGTTTTTATATATTTAATGGGAAACTCACCAGTGAGAGTCCACTCCTTAAAGTATGTTCCATGTGCCCTGCCTCGTATTAACCCTCTAGGAGCCTGCTTTTAGGCAAGAATTATTAATAGAGGGGCCCTCCTCTGATTCAGAAGATTTGTAGGTATCCTGTGAATGATTGTTTTCTTCTGTTGATCACAAGGCTTTGCATATCATTATTTAACCAGTTCTGAATCCACCTGATTGTTTTGTCATTTAGCCTGCTCTGTTGTACAGTGACCAGACGGAGCTCTGAGAAACTTGAACAAACAATTTGTTGAAACTAGGTAAACTCTTCACAAGATTCCCCTCATTCACCAGTTTAGTAACTCTTTCCAAAAAGGTGGAGGGGGTGGAAAGGGAATGGTTTTATGATTTTATATGAGCTTGATTTGTTTTTGATGATGTGCTCCTAGTGTCCCTACTTCCTTTCCTAACAACTCAGAAGCCATTGCTTTAACTTTTTTACTCTAGAAGGTTTGTCAGGAATTGTGACAATTGATGGTTTATAGCTGGAAGAGTCAATTTTTTTTCTTCCTTTAAAAACCTGTCTGCCTCCAGTCCTTAGATCCCTGTCCTCTTCATCATAGTTTTTCAGAGATTGCTAACAGCAGTCCAGTAATCACATCCATAAGTCCTTTCTGTACCCTGGGATGTAGTTCATACAGGTCATGTTTGGCTCTTAGAATTTATAAGCCTCTCAAATGGAGAGCAGCCAAATCTCCTTTCTCTTAGAAACATAATATCAGTGCCTTTTTAAGAAATCAATTTATTTGTTTACTTTTAGTGTACAAGGTTCAGTTCCACAATCCTTTGAGTTTCAAATTTTCTTCCCTCTGTCCCCCCCACGCCCCATGGTGTCATGCAATCAAATATAGGATCTGCAAATACATTCACATTAAACATTAGGTTGTAAAGAAAGATTATAACCGATGGAAGGAACAATGGGAAAGAGGAAACAAAACAAGAAAAAGAAAGTGCAGCAGGTAGTTTGCCTCAATCTGTACTCAAACTCTGTAGTTCTATCTCTTTCCATCATGAGTCTTTTGGAGTTGTCTTATAACCTTGCATTGCTGAGAAGAGCCCAGTCTATCAAAGTTGGTTGTAACACATATGTTGTATCTGTAATTGTGTACAAATTTCTCCTGGTCTGCAATTTTCACTCAACATCAGTTTGTATAAGTCTCTAGGTTATTATGAAGTCCGTCTGATCCTCATTTGTTATAGCACAATAGCATTCCATTACGTTCATATACTATGACTTGTTTAGCCAATCCCCAATTGATGGGCATACCCTTGATTTCCAGTTCTTTGCCACCACAAAAATAGCTGCTATAAATATTTTTGTACATACGGGGCCTCTTCCCACTTTTATGATCTCTTTGGGATACAACCCTAGAAGTGGTATTGCTGGGTCAAAGGGTATGTACTTATTTGTGGTCCTTTGGGCATAGTTCCAGATTGCTCTCCAGAATGGTTGAATCAATTCACAACTCCACCAATAATGCATTAGTGTTCCAATTTTTCCACACTCTCCAGTATTTATCATTTTCCCGTTTTGTCATCTTAGCCAATCTGACTGGTGAGATATGGTACCTTAGAGTTGTTTTGATTTGCATTTCTTTAATCAATAGTGATTTAGAGCATTTTTTCATATGCTTATAGATATCTTTAATTTCTTCCTCTGAAAACTGCCTGTTCATATCCTTTGACCATTTATCAGTTGGGGAATGTTCTTATAGATTTTACTCGATTCTCTGTATATTTTAGAAATGAGGCTTTTATCAGAGACACTGGTTGTAAAGATTCTTTCCCAATTTTCTACTTCCTTCTTAATCTTGGTTACATTGGCTTTGTTTGTACAGAAACTTTTCAATTTAATGTAATCAAAATTATCCATTTTGCATTTTGTAATGCTCTCTAACTCTTGTTTGGTCATAAAACCTTCTCCATAAATCTGACAGGTAAACTATTCCTTGCTTTCCCAGATTGCTTATAGCATCAGCCTTTATGCCTAGATCATGCACCCATTTAGACCTGATACTGATATACAGTGTTAGTTATTGGTCTATGCCTAGTTTCTGCCATACTGTATTACAGTTTTTCCAGCAGTTTTTGTCAAATAGTTCTTTTCCTCAAAACTGGGGTCTTTGGGTTTATTAAACAGTAGATTACAATATCAGTGCCTTTTAACCCCAGCTCCTTATGCCTCCTTCCCCGGTTGTCAGTTTTTATTTTTTTGTCCCCATGAATTCTTGCTGAAAGTCCTCTGGACTCACAGGTTCATTTGGGGCCTTAGCGTTGATAGCCAGGCATTTCAAAGAAGCAACAGTGACAGGGCTGAATCTATACAAGGTTTGTTTTTTCCCCAGGAAACTTTAAACGTTTCAGATTCTCAACTTCATCCTCTACTTTGTGTCTGCAAATGGGGGGAAAAACAAACTTCTGCCTTCTCTCAAGGTCCCAGTTTCCCACTCTGATCTTTGCCCCAGAGTGGGTGGTCTCAGGAAAGGGGCTCCACAGCTGTGCATAGCTGCAGGCCTTGCTGGAAGCTGAATTCTACATAGACCTTTGGTAAGACTGGTAAGACTGAGCTTGCTGCTGCCTTTCTGGCCCTCCCTGCTTGGGGCTTGGGGAGCAGAGCTCTGGAGAGAAATTGCTCAGCATAGCTCTGAACAGAAGTATAGGTTTTACCGATTGAAATGTTTACCAATTGAAACACCTAAAAGATATACGCAGGATTCATGCCAGCCCAGGAATCGTGCCTGGGGGATTTGTGCATGAGCCTTTCTCATGGGGATCTCTCAGGGATCATAAAACTCCCCTTCATTTCATACAGTAGGCTCTCTCCCTACTGGCTTTCTCTCCTCTTTCCTTCTGAGGTCTTATCCATCCTTCAGGGCCTAGCTAGCTCAAGTCCCCATTCCTCCTACCTATTCCAGCCCTTCCGGATTCCTCCCTTTTCTGAGCTACTTCGAGTCTAAGATACACACCCTTCAACCTATACTTATACCCTTTTATGCTCACTAATTGTTTCATGGTTAATAGTGTCTCTAACTAGTAACCTACTTAAGGCAAAGGTCGTATATTAGGCTCTTTTTTACACACACACACACACACACACACACACACACACACACAGTACCTAGCACAGAACAAGTGGTAAATGTACAATAAAGTCTTACTGATTTATGGATGGAGTGAAGAACCTCAGGGCCCTTGATAGTAGATTCCTTGGTTGGGGAGGAGGGTAGTAGTAACCCAATTCCCAAACGAGAAATTACTCTAATCCTCTATTATGATGAAATAAAAATGCCGGCTGAAGTGCGTGAGCATGCTTAATTTACACACAAATCCATATGTGGAAAACCACAGTAAAGTCAAAACAATGAATCCAATTACTTTTACCCCCAACACTGAGTTCATGAGGGAGTTGTCCCTATAGGAAAGGGAGAGTTCTATAGGGGCACAGGAGAATTTAAGGAATAGCACCTGCCCTGATTGACTAGGCTGGGAGTGGTTTGTCCTCCTCTTCACACTCCTCCATGCTGTGGTCAGGTAATTACTTAGTCTCACCTTTGTGTCATGCTCCCCTGGGAGAATATCCCTTGTATATACTCTTCCTGGCCGTGACCTTTCTCACCCATTATCATGCCTTATTCTTCTCTCTTGGGTCCTCCTTATTTGCAGATTTGAGCTAGACTGGCCAATCTCACTACTGGCTCTGTACGACCCAAGGTCAGATTGGACTCCTGCTTACCTAGGCTTCTGCTATGATGGGCTCCTCAAGGTCATAGACCTTGCTGGGAGTCTTGACCATGATCCTTTGCAGAAAGGGGTACTGGTCTGTCTTCAGTATGGACATTCTCTTTATTTTTAATCTTGAAGTCAGATGGTTGGTATTTCTAAGGGTCTTTAGCTTGTGGCAGATCATTTACAGTCGTGAACTGTAGCTAGTTATGAATAGAAAGGAGAGGGCCCTTTGTTCAGAGTGTAGGGAAGAAGGGGTGAGCACAGGCATATCAGATGTGATCTGTACCCAAAGACACCCAGAATGTATCTCCTCTCCCATCACTCTTTCTATAGTGGATTTATAGCCTTCTTTCTATCTACAGCAAGTTTGTGTTCCTGTTGTGGATTTTGATATCTGTGAGCAAAATTAATATCAAAACTCTAGATTCCCAGTCAACAGGCATACCAGTTAGAAGGGTGGGCTGTGTCTTGGCTTCCTCTAGGGACACAAGGGGACCTGTCAAGTGTACTATTTCCTGTTCTCTTAGTCCTCTGACCCTGATACCTCAGTGTTAGCCCTCTACATCACATTCTGGTTCTATCCTGTGGCCATTTAAGCATGCCCTTATTATTAATGAGCCCTTATTGAGTCCTGAGGAGATCTCTTCCCATCTCCATTTAAGTTCTAGGACTCTGAACCCAAATCCACTTCAATCTCGTGGCCCTTTCTGTCCAAATCTAAGTTTGTATTATCTTCCCCAACATAACCCTGATCCTTTCATCTCACTGTGTCTGTGTTTCTTAGGGTGACTCTGGGGGTCCATTGGCCTGCCATATTCTTGACCGCTAAGCTGGATGTGCCTGTTCACGTTTACCTGGGTTTATACTGCTGTTTCGTACTATGAAGATTGGATTCAGCTCAGACTGACTGAGTATTGAGCAGCCTTCTCTGTGCTGTACTAGAGCCGGCTCCAGTCTCTTCTCTCTACTTCACTCCCATCTCCATCATCAATTCATAGGATCATAGATTTATAGCTGGAAGGAACTTTAGTGGTCTGAATTATTCCCATGGCTTCTTGCCAGAGAAGTACTCACTTTCTCTCCCACTCTTCCATGGGTATCTCCACAACTGTTTCGTTTCTTCATCTTTTCTTTTGGCTTCTCTCACTTGCCAGGTCCTCCCTGGCCCCTCTTATTTTCCTTGGCTCCAGAGGTGAGGATGAGCTCCAGACCTGGTAGGTCAACCAGGTCCTAATGATGGGAACTAAGAGTGTCCCAGGCCTTTGACCACAGTTTTCTCCCCTTATCAGGGTGGCCTTAGGCATAGCGAATTGTGGAAATGCTTGATGGTCCCAAGAAATGTCTTACCTTTCAAGAATGATCTCCATGTCAGATTCTAAGGCCTGGAGAGCAGAGCCCCTTGTACTATATCTCCTTAGCTTGAAGTCAAGGCTATTTCTTTTTTTTTTAAATTAAATGATTTCTTTTTAGTTTTCAACATTCACTTCCGTAAGTTTTAAATTTTTCTCCCTCTTCTTTCCCCCCTCTCTCTCCAAGACAGCTTGTAATCTGATATGGGCTCTACACATACATTCCTATTGAAAACATTTTTCACATTAGTCACGTTGCATAGAAGAATTATAACGAATGGGAGAAACCATGAGAAAGAAAAAAAAGCCCAAAATAAAACAAAAAAGAAAATGGTCTGCCTCGTTCTGCATTCTGACTCCATAGTTCTTTCTCTGAATGTGGCTAGCATTTTCCATCATGTGTCCTTTGGAATTGTTTTAGGTCCTTGCAGTGCTGAGAAGGGCTAAGTCTATCAAAATCAGTCCTCACACACTGTGGCTATTACTGTGTACAATGTTCTCCTGGTTCTGCTCCCCTCACTCAGCATCAGTTCATATAAATCTTTCCTTTTCATTTTTTTCTTTTTCTTTGCAGGGCATTTGGGATTAAGTGACTTGCCCAAGGTCATATGGCTAGTAAGTGTTAAGTGTCTGAGGTCGAATTTGAACTCAGGTCCTCCTGACTCCAGGGCCAGTGTTCTATTCACTACGCCACCTAGCTGCTCCCTGTCCATCATTTCTTATAGCACAATAGTATTCCATTACATTCATGTACCAAAACTTGTTTAGCCATTTCCCAATTGAAATTCCCTCGATTTCCAGTTCTTGGCCACCACAAAAAGAGCTACTATAAATATTTTTGTGCACTTATGTACAATATGTACACATATAAAATATGTATGCATATTTTTCCCCGTTTTAATGATCTCTTTGGAATACAACCCTAGAAGTGGTATTGCTGGGTCAAAGAGTATTTTCACTTACATGATACCCATAGCAGCTGCTATGAATATGTAAGTGTATTCCCAGACTTGAATTGCAAGATATAACAGACTCTCTTCCTCGAAGATGAAAGCAAGATATTTATTCAAACACCAGTAAGCCAAATCCATGATAGTAGCAATGAAGTCTATACACATTGCCAATGAAGGGAACACCAACACCCCAAGCATTCTTTTTAAGATAAAATCTACACATCACCAACACAGGGAACACAAACATCCCCAAACCTTCCCTCCATCAGGCCTCCCCACAAAACAAGTTCCCTCAGGGCAAAAATCCTCCCTCTCTCAGTCACACTAGCTGTTCTGCTTGCTCTTTTTCTCTCCAAGCTTGGTCTTACTCTGTCTTCCTGCTCTACCCTTTTGGCAAGCTCCTCCCACAATGGGATCCATGTGGTCACATAGGCCTATTAAGGGGCAAGGAAAATCTTCAAATTCCCTTACCATCACAAGGGTATGCACATTTTTGTAGCCCTTTGGACGTAATTCCAAATTGTTCTTCTGCAGGGTTGGATCAGCTCACAGCTCCACCAACAATGAATTAGTGTTCCAACTTTCCCATATCTTCTCCAACATTTATCATTTTCCTATTTTGCCATGTTAGCCAATCTGATAGGTGTGATGTGATACCTCAAAGTTGTTTTGATTTGCATTCTTTAATCAGTAATGATTTAGAGCATTTTTTCCATATGCCTTTAAAATAGCTTTAATTTCTTCCTCTAGAAACTGCCTGTTCATATCCTTTGACCATTTATCAATTGGAGAATGACTTGTATTCTTATAAATTTGACTCAGTTCTCAAAATGAAACCTTTATCAGAGACATTGGTTATAAATACTCTTTCCCAGTTTTCTGCTTCCCGCCTAATCTTGGTTGCATTGACTTTATTTGTGCAAAACCTTTTCAATTTAATATAATAAAAATTATCCATTTTGCATTTCACAATGTTTTCTATCTCTTGTTTGGTTATAAATTCCTCCATTCCCCATAAATCTGACAGATAAACTATTCCTTGCTCCCCTAATTTGTTTATAGTATCAGCCTTTATTCCTAGATTGTGTAATCATTTGGACTTTATTCTGGTATATGGTGTCAGATGCTGGTCTATGCCCAGTTTCTGACATATTATTTTCCTGTTTCCCCAGCAGTTTTTGTTAAACAGTGAGTTCTTATCCCAGAAGCTGGGGTCTTTCGATTTATCAAACAGTAGATTACTATAATCATTGACTACTATGTCTTATGTACCTAACCTATTCCACTGATCTGTCCCTCTATTTTTTAGCCATAACCAAATGGTTTTGATGATTGCTGCTTTATAATACAATTTAAGATCTGGTATGGATAGGCCACCTTTCCCAGCATTTCTTTTCATTAATTCCCTGGATATTCTGGACCTTCTGTTCTTCCAGATGAATTTTCGTATTTTTACTAGTTCTAAAAACAATTTTTTGGTAGTTTGATTGGTATGGCACCAAATAAGTAAATTAATTTAGGTAGAATCATCATTTTTATTATATTGGCTTGGCCTACCCACGAGCAACTGATGCTTTTCCAATTATTTAGATCTGACTTTATTTGTGTGAAAAGTGTTTTGTAATTGTGTTCATATAGTCCCTGGGTTTGTTTTGGCAGGTCAATTTCCAAATATTTTATAATGTCTACAGTGACTTTAAATGGAATTTATCTTTCCATCTTTTGCTGTTGGGCTTTGCTAGTAATGTATAAAAATGCAGATGATTTATGTGGGTTTATTTTATATCCTGCAATTTGCTAAAGTTGTTTATTATTTCAAATAGTTTTTTACTTGATTCTCTAGGATTCTCTAAGTATATCATCATTTCGACTGCAAAGAGTGATAACTTAGTTTCTATTTAAGCTAACATTCCTAGTACCAAATTGAATAACAGGGGTGATAATGAACATCCTTGTTTCACCCCCGATCTTGTTGGAAATGCCTCTAGCTTATTCCCATTACATATAATGCTTGCTGATGGTTTTAGGTAGATGCTACTAATCATTTTAAGGAAGGCTGCATTTATTCTTATGCTCTCCAGTGTTTTCAGTAGAAATGCGTGTTGTTATTTGTCAAAAGCTCTTTATTCATCTTTTGAGATTTCTGTTGATTTCTGTCAGTTTTCTTTTTGATATGATTAATTATGCTAATAGTTTTCCTAATATTGAACCAGCCCTACATTCCTAGTATAAATCTTACCTGATCAAAGTGTATTATTCTTGGGATAAGTTGCTGTAGTCTTTTTGCTCATATTTTATTTAAAATTTTTACATCTATATTCATTAGGGAAGTTGGTCTATGATTAACTTTCTCTGTTTTGGCCCTTCCCAGTTTAGGTATCAATATTGTATTTGTATCATAAAAAGAACTTGGTAGGACTCCTTTGCCATTTTCCCCAAATAATCTGTATAGTATTGGAATCAAGGCTATTTCTTAGAGAAAACTAAAGGACAATGTTTGGAGAGAGGTCAAATATCTTCTTTCTGGACCTTTCCTTCCCTCTCTCTCCTCACTGACTAGTTCAGATCCTTGAATTTTTGGAATAAGAGGGATTTGGGGTGAGCTAGTCAGGAAAATTGTATTGGAGACTTCAGTGGAATGGGTAGGATACTATAAAAATCTAAAACCTAGGCAGGTTGAAGGGCATAATGAGATGAGAGGGAGAGGGAGGCTTTTTGGCTGTGTGCTGGTCCTAGTGCACCTTTAGTTCTTGGAAGGTTTTTGTCAAAGAAATAGTTGTATCCCTGAATCCTTCTATTGGTTCAATTTAATATAGGTTTATTCAGTGCCTACTATATGCAAAACCTTTTGTAGATTTTGTGTACTAAATTGTAATGTCTTGTTACTGGCAGATACTGGGAGAATTACCAGGAACCTCTACAAGTGATTTGGCACCAGAGAAGCAAAGCCCTCTTTATAGCAGCCCCCTTTATAGCTGTCCTGAGGATGAAGTCTATTCCAGAATGTATAAAAGAAGATATCCAGGGGCCACAGGACTACAAGAGATATCTGGGACTAAAAATATGCTGGCTAAATGGACATTGGGAATGGGTCACTAGGGATATTAGTTTATATTGATAATAATTATTGCATTGCTTTGGCTTTTTGTTTCATGACGTTTATGTTTAAATTTAAGTTTTCTTGGTAATCTTGGTGACATGTAAATCTCCCTTCTCAAAACTGGTCCATTGTAGATAGATACTGTGTCCAGTCCTCTTGGATACTCTCTTCTCCACTGGTCCTCTAAGTAGCCTGATCTGTAACCTGACTTATGTGTTTGGTTATGAATTTATGAAAAACCTTACAGATTTGGCTTATAGATACGTGACCCAAGGGGGAATGGGCCCTCTGCCTCATAAACCGAAAGGACCTGGGGGGGGGGGAGGGGCAGTGGGGCTTATGTGTGAGGTACAGGGATTCCTGCTCTTGGGGTCTTGCAGTCCAGTAGGGGGCGATAAAGACCTTTCCTTAGTTCTCATTCTTCCTCGCTTAGATTGCACTTGACACTAGTGTCGATCCTCTCAGATACTCTATCCTCCTTGGGTTTTAGTGATACCACTCCTGGTTTCCCCCTCATTCTGTTTCCTTGGCTGGATTATCATCTATATCGTGCCATCTCTCTCCCTCTCTCTCTCTCTCTCTCTCTCTCTCTCTCTCTCTCTCTCTCTCTCTCTCTCTCTCTCTCCTCCTCTGTGTCTGTCTCTCTCTGTCTCTGTTTCTCCCTCCATCTCTCTCTCTCTCTCTCTCTCTCTCTCCCTCCCTCCCTCCCTCCCTCTCTCGCTTTTTGGAGGGGGGAAGGTAGGGCAATTGGGTTTAAGTGACTTGCCCAAACAGCTAGTTTTTGTGTTAAGTGTCTGAGGCTGGATTTGAACTCAGGTCCTCTTGACTCCAGGGCCGGTGCTCTATTCACTGTGCCACCTACCTGCCCCTGTGTATATATTTTTCAGAACAGTTTTTGTTAAAAATTTTTTTTTGTTAATATAGTTGTCTTTTTTGTTTTTTTAAAGGCAGCTAGGGGACACAGTGGGTAGATGACTGAGTTCAAATGCATTCTCAAACACTTATTGGCTGTGTGACCCTGGGCAAGCCATTTCACCTCTGTTTGCCCCAGTATCTTCAACTGTAAAATAAAGATTATAACAGTTACCTGCCTTGCAGGGTTGTGAGGATTGAATGAGATAATATTTGTAAAAAGCGCTTAGCATAGTGCTCGGCACATAGCAGGCTTTATATAAATACTTTCCCCCTTCCTTTCGTCTTTTTATATTGCCTTCATTCTGAATATACCCCTCCCCTCTGTCCTGCCCAGGGATCCATCCACTGTAACATAACATAATGACTCTTGGGGAGAGCCCAGGATGCTAAGTAGGTAGGAGATATAAAAAGAGGAAGGTACCAGTTTGAGACATACTATTTTTCAGGGTTAGGATATTAATTTCAGGCACTGAATAATGGGCCAGAGGTGACTTTTAGCCCCAGGCTCCCATTGCTAATGGGAAAACCTGAGCAAAGTTCACACTGTCCCTGTTTGGAGGAAAGACACAAGTACGCCTTTTGCCTTCCATTTGTGGGTACTGCTCAGCTTTGGGCTACATCAGTCACTGGAATCTCATAGGTCAGCTTGCAGGCAGGGGAAGGGGAACAACCGGAGGGGAGGCAATGGGACAAGAGTCCTGAGCACAGTGCAAAGTTCATAATAGGTCAGGACCAGCGTCACCCAGGGATCGGGATGCGTGGGAAGGTTGAACAGGTTCGTATGAGTCATTGCTGCAGGGTAGGATGCCTGGGTTTTGTAACAGGCTTAAATTTTGGTCATGGGAGGCAAGGGGCATGTTTTCTGGGAGAGACTGAGGACTGGGAGCCTTGGGGTGTGAGGAGCCAGGGTTGGGACTTGCTTCATGGCACCTACGTTCTGTGAATGGGTCTAGCTGGTGGCTTGGTTGAATGCTTGGGGCCATGAACTGAGTCCCAGAGGAACTGCAGCTCTCTCTCAGATTTAGAGAAGCAGCCAGATATTTCATAAATATTCCCCGTTCCGGGAGCGAAGGCAGGAGGAGGCAGAGGGATATGAGAAACAAGGAAAAAGAGGCTTTTGAGGTTTGCTCTGGCCACAGTTCATTTTCTCTGTCTTTTAGGGATTTAGTTAGTGAAATACGTGTGTTCCTGGAAATCAGTTCAATTAAAGTCGACAAATGCAGTGTGTCCCAAAAGTCTTAGTGCAGTTTTGTGCTTTGATAGCTATTAAAGCTTATTATTGTTTTAAGCGATTACAACCTAAAACTGCTCTAAGAATTTTGAGACATGCTCTATTTATTTAGCACCTACTATGTGATGATGGTAGTGAGAGAACGAGGCATTGTAGATAGAACACTGAATTTAGAGTCAGAGAGGCCTGTTCTAGGTGCTTTCTAACTTTGTGGCCCTGAGCAATTCACTTATCCTCTTTTGCTCTTACTTCCTCATTTCTAAAATTGGGGAGTTTCTAGCTGTAAATCTGGAATCCTATGATCAATGCATGGAGTGCAGAAATGACTAAACACTATTCCTACCTTCAGGGAGCTTACAATCTAGCATGGCATAAGGCATAAGGTGAAGGGCATAATCAGCAACAGAACTGTTAGCACTAGAAGGGACCCTAGAGATCACCCTGGCTTAACCCCCTCATTTGTACAGATGAGGTAATTAAGGCTGGTGCATCGGAAATAAGTGACAAAGACCCTGGGCTCAGAAAGCTTATTATCTAATTGTTGTAGAAGGATAAGAAGAGGGGACAGGACTGAACCAGATTAGGGAAGTGAGATGACTTGGTTTTATATCTTTTTATATCTATCTATGTATCTATGTATGTATCTATGAATCTCTCTCTCTGTCTCTATCTCTGTCTTTCTTTCTCTCTCTCTTTTATAACTTCTGATACTAGTGGGCTACTCTTCTAAACATGGGCTACTCTTTTAACCTTTCTGAACCGGTTTCTTCAGTTGTAAAACGGGGGAAAATAAAACCTGTCTCACAGCATTGTTGGAAAGATCGCATGTCGTAATGTATGAAAAGCACTTTGAAAATCATGTTCTCTATCTCCCAAAATGAATCTATCATGGAATCCAGGCATTTTGCCTTCTAGCATATCACATGAAGCTTACACAGAGCCCAGATATCCTGCTCCTAGGCCCTAGGCCAAATCTATTACCAAATATAGGCTTTTTGCTTCCCAAAATAGTATTGGGAATTGAGTCTGTTACCAAACTCAGACATCCTGTTCCCTATCTCAGTCTAGCTTGCACCTGAGGCTTTAATTCTCAGGGAGGGGTATAGCTAACTTGGCCTGGATAAGGGAAATGACACCTTCTGGTTCAGCCTCAGATTGAACAGAGCAGGACAGAAGGTTCTCCCTTGTTTGGGAATCTTGTCTCCACTCTTACCCTCTCATTCTACTGAAAAAAAAAAAAAATCACAGGTTGTGAGCCCCCACTGGTATGTTTATCTTCATTTGTTGGCCGGAAGACACAATTAGTGCAAAGCAAAGGTTTTTGATGATATAGTATAGTAAGAAAAGTAGTAATGGAAAACTTTCTCCACCAACCTGACACATGCTCTCTCCCAAATGCATACACCATGAGTGGGAAAAGGCATACATACAGGGAACACATGTGGCCAGCCTGTACGTGTAGAAGGGCAATGATGTGAGGTATGTGTGTGGCCAGGGCACACAGGTGTAGGGCAGTACATGTCTCACAAGATTTTTGTGGAATGGCTCCTATTGCGTCTCCTCCCCAGTAGATATTCCCTACCTGCTAGAAGGCAGCTGACAGAGCTCTCTCATCAATGTTCTCAAAATTGGAATCTCTCTGTAGGTAGGACACTAGGGCATAGCACACACCCAATCTTTTTTTTTTCTTTTTTTTCCCTGCTTAATAGTATTTTATTTTTTCCAATTACATGTAAAGATAGTTTTCAACATTCACTTTATAAGGTTTTTGAGTTCCAATTTTTTCTCTCTCCCTCTCTCTGCTCCCACCTCCCCAAGAAGGCAAGCAATTTGATATAGGCTATACATGTACAATCATATTAAACATATTTCCTTATTAGTCATGTTGACTGATTCATTGAAGAAATTCATCATTTTCTTTTTTTAAGAAATTTTTTTCAATCAATGAACATTTATTAAGTGTTTACTATGGCACTATGCTAAGCTTTGGGGATACAAAAAGAGGCAAATACAGTCCTTGCCCTAAAGGAACTAACAATCTAATGGGGGAGAATGCATTTGAACAAATACATACAAAACAAGCAATATATAGGATAAATAGGATATCATTAACAGAGTGAAGCCATTCAAATTAAGAGGGGCTGGAGAAAGCTTCCTGTAGAAAGTGGGATTTTAGTCGATACTTACAAAATGCCAGGGAGGTCGGTAGTCAAAGTAGAGAAGGGAGAGTGTTCCAGGCATAGGGGAGGAAATGTATACAAAAGAAATATACAGATCCATAATAAATACAGGGCAATTTTTTTTGGGAGGGGGAAACTACTGGCATCTGGGAGGGGGAGGAATCTAGAAAGACTCCATGTAAGAGGTAGTAACTATACCACATCTTAATAAATGGTCTATGTGAGTTTCTTTTTTCACAATCTTGACAACTGGAAGCAGACATTAGAGACACCTTAAGATTGTTAAGTCAAGATTTGTGCTATGAAGCAAACCCAACCCTCTGGAAGGCTGCACATGGAGTCATGAACAAAACTGCTTGTCTGCTTGCCATTTTGACAATCTTCCTGTTTGCGTATGTGTCTACATGTCTATTTGTCCATCAGTCTTTATGCTCTTTCCCTGTCTTGTATGTCTGAGTTGCATGAGAGTGGGGAATGTGCTTTTCCTTTTCTTTGTATCCCCAGTGCTTAGGTACTTAATAAATACTAATTGACTGACTGCCCATCCTACTGTCCATCCAAATATATAACTGTTTGCCTATTTGCCTGATTAGCTGATTGCCTGTCTGTCTGGGTGGCTGCCTGCCAGCTCACATGTCCATCTGTCTGACAGTCTACCTGCTTGCCCATCAGCCTGCCAGTGTGTCCTCTTGTCTGTATGTCCAGATGGCATGTTGCCCACATATTTGCTCTATATGCCTGGCTCCCTGACTGTATTTCTGCCTCCTTTCCTGACTGCCTGCTTGTTTACAAATTTATTAAAAGAGTAAGACTTGGAGCCAAGACGTTTTGACCTTAAGGTGGAGCTGGAATTCCCAGGAAACTTGCAAGGTTCAGTGAGACCTGAGACCTGGAACTGGATTCCTTACAAAATTCTAGTTTCTCAGCGTTAGGGAGATGATAATTACACACCACATTGAACACTGGCCAGAAGGAACATTTCTAAAGAAGGAAGACTAGGAAGGTTAAATGGCCTCAATATTTGATATACTGAGGAAGGTCAGCCTGGAACCTAACAGAGTTATTAGGACCATATAGTGGCCTTCAAGGATTTGAAGGGTCAAAAAGTAATTAAACTTATTTTACATGGTGCCAGAAGGAAGAACTGGTGCAAATATGGCAAAAGGATGGAAAATTATAGGGAAGCAGGTTTCTGTTCAACAAAAGGAAGACATTTCTAATAATAAGAGCCATTTAACAATGCTTACATTACATTACAGCAATCCCTACATTCCACAGTGTAAGGAATCCAGCCCTAATGTTGAGGTAGGGGTTCTGCCCACCCAAAAACTGTTGGGGTTTCATGATGTGTTGTGGTGGAACTGTCTCAAAGAATTCAGAGTCAGACCACCTCTAATGCAAGCATAGGCATTTACTGAAATTGACACTGCTTAAGAAGTGGGCTAAATACCAAGAGCAACTTCAGAGAAAGCAAGATGGATTTTTATAGGGTAAAGATGCTAATTATACAATCAAAATTTACATAGAATATAGGAGTATGACTAATATTAAAAAGGCAGGAGAGGCTTATTAAGGGATTAGGCAATGGAGGAGGGGTCCTGTCTGGGTTTCAGTGGTTAGACATTCTGGTCATACTGCCCTCTCATTGGCTAGCTATTGTGGTCCTGTCTGGTCAAGATAGATAGTTAGATATTATGGTCCTGTCTTGGGTTAGACGGATGATATGATTGTGGTTGAGTACAAGAACACACCTGTTTTTGTGGAAATGGGTTTGGGGGCAGTGACTAGGTAGAGGCAGTAGCTGGGTTCCCATCACATGGACACACCTGATGTTTCTGTGGGAACCAAGAGTTCAGGGACTCATCTGTTGTTCCAGTGAGCAGTGAGGCATATGTGAAGAAGTTAGGACATTTGTGGGGTTGGGGGGGGGGGGGCTAGGTAGGTACAGCAGACCTGCTGTTCAGTGCGGCCAAGCCTATAATGAAGTCAGAATATTGGGGCTGGGGGTAGCTTTATTAGGATTCTATCACTAATGTAAGGAGCGCCACCCCTATTTTGGAAAACTCTTCTTAAGTAGGAGAAACATTTACAATAAGTAGGTTTTTTTCCCCTTGCATATTGTTTTTTTTTGGAATTATAACCACTTAGCAATCTCATAATCTGCATATTAAGCATTCAACATTCTTTTTTTTTTCTTTCATAACTTTTCCAAGAAGGTTCTGCTCCCTCATTCCCCCTACTCTAGGATAATGGTTGCTTCTTCCAAGGTCATTCTCAGAATACTTATTAGTTCCTAAACCTGCCTTTACTGAGGTGGCAGCTGCCTCCTAATGTTGCTAAATATGTGTCATCCTTGGGCTAATTTTGAGAAAGTGCCTAATCTTATCTTGGGCCTCCACCTAAGCTAAGAGCTACGTATTCTTGAGGTCAATGAAATTGTTGAATTTGTGCCAAAGCTGAGTTGCCTTAAAGATAAATCATGAATACATAAAAGACTGTCACAAGCATAGCTGCACATATTAATGCTCCAATTAATGCTCCCAAATATTCAAGCCAATCACAGAGGTAATCTTTTACTGATAAATTGTGGAGGTGTAGCTGTTTCTCTGTGTAAGTAAGAGTATTGCTACTAAAATTCATCTTGTGACAATTGTATATAGACGATGATGCTTATATAGTGCGTGGCTGGTGGAGGACTCAACAGGCCCAGAGGATTGTACCCCTCACCTGGGAGCAAGCACCTGAGGGGATCCTGGTAGCTTTCATGTTCCCTGCATTGACTGTTCATCTTTAATACACAGCTCAATAAAACACATTGGAATAGATGTGAGTTGTAAATTGGCTTTAGCTTTCATCTTTCAGTATTGTAGAAGTAGTTTATCATAAACTATTAATTAGAGACATTTAATGTTAAACATTGGAGAATGATCACCTTTCAACCTTTGGAATTAGCCACTTGAATCTAGGACATTGAGGTAGTGAGTTCTCTGGCATAGGAGGTGTTCAAGACTAGATGGCCATTTATTAGTAATATCATGATGGGGGGGGATACCCGATCAGATATGGGTTGGACTAGATGACTTCTCAGTTCCCTTCCAGTTTTGAAATTTTAAGATTCTATGATTGTAAGTAGCAGTAGAAAATACTAAAATCTGCTACCAGAAGCCCCTGAGAAGTTATGGAATATTGAAAGATATAGACTATCTTCATTTTTTCCTTCTAGTAAAACTTCATATGATACCTCCTCTAGGAAGCCTTCCTTCATTACCACCAGGAGATATGACACTTCATGACTTACCATGTTTATGCATTCCTGATGTCAAATATGGCCTTGTATTATAGCTATGTGTAGAAATATCTTATTTTGGGGTGTTTAGTGGTGCAGTGAGTAGAACTGGCTCTGGAATCAAATGCAGCCTCAGACACTTAACACTTACTAGCCGTGTGACCTTGGGCAACTCACTTAATTGCTCAATTGCCTTGCCTTTCCCCCTCAAAAAAAAAGCAAAAAAAAGCCTTTTTCTCCTTTCTAGACTGTGAACTCCATTACAGTAGGGTTTTTGTCCTATTTCTCTTTGTGTTTCCTAGCACATAAAAAAAAAGAGCCTTAATACGAGAAATGTTTAATCAGTGTTTCTTGAATTGAATTGAATTGAACTGAGCTTGCGTCTGATACATCAGGATTAGAGGATTAGAGGACCTGCTAGTGGAGGGGTTGGTAGCAGCTAAATGAGTCTTCTTTCCACAGAGAGATTTTCCCAGTATTCTGTCTGGAAGAATGTACCCATAAAAGAAGAAAACCTCCTTGGATAAAGTACCCAAGAGTCTTTATTCCAGGAATACCATCCATATAAGGATTATTGAGGAGACCCACAGTTGGCGAAACCTTCTGCAGTTTTACCCTAGTAGCCCTCCCGCTGGAAAAGGTGCAACTCAGTGATCTGGCGTTTGTCTCCATGGGCTTTTCCTAGTCATGACCGAGTTTTACTGATTTATAGACTCAAAGCCTCAATTCATTCCTCTTGGGCCTGCATTTGGGAGCCGGGCAATTTGGTTTCTTACATTCTATATCTGACTCTGGGCCCAGATGGCTCAGGAGGAGAAAGTGAGGCTGGTGACTTCACACAGCCCTGCCTCACTTAAAACCAATTCACTCGCAAGTCTTGGCATCGCCTTCTTGATGTCATGGCCCTCTTTGAGAACAAAGAGCATACAACAGCAGCAGCAACCTGTACTGAAACGTAGGGTCCTTGAGGGAGGAACATCTTCATTTTTGTCTATGTGTCTCTTGCACCTAGCACAGAGCCCAGCAGAGCGAGTGCTTAATAAACACTTGTTGAATAAATGAATGAATTTGATGGCCTTTTATCCCAAGGATGGGGAACTTGCGACCTCAAGGCCACACGCAGCCTTCTAGGTCCTCAAGTATGGCCCTTTGATTGAATCCAGACTTCACAGAACAAACCCCCTTAAAAATGGATTTGTTCTGTAAACTTGGACTCAGTCGAAAGGCTGCACCCAAAGACCTAGATAAAATTTATTCCAGCCCTCTGTGCCCAAGTTAACTGGAATTCCAGGCTGATTATATTCCAGCCCTAGGCTGTGCCCTAACCTCTCTTTCCCTTTCCTTTCTGCACCTGTCTCCTCTCCTTCAGACTAACTGGTCTCCCAACAATCCCTTGCATTCATTGGGTCATTTTCCCAGGTGGACCATCCATATCACAGTCCTTGCTTTTAGGGATCAGGTAAAGTCTCAGCCCCTTGTGGGGTTAGACTATGTCAATCAGCAGCAGGAAAGGGGCTGGCTTATGCTAGAAATCTGATCAGCTGCTGTTTCCCCAGCATGACAAAAGGTGTATGCCCCAAGCGAAGGCTTATGTGACCTGGTTCTGGGATACCTCCCCACACCACTCCAGCATCTGGGCCGCCTTCCCGGGCTGACCTTTTGTGTAGTTTGTGTAATGCCATTGGATCAGAGCCCTTGGCACTGGCACAGAGGAGATGCATTGGGCCCTTATGTTTCTTGGAGGGCAAAGCTCAGTGGGGACAGATGAGAACTAGCCCTGTTCTGGGAGCACAGATAGACGTGGAGCTGGAAGGAATCTAAAGACTGTCGTGTTCAATCCCTTCATTTTATAGGAAACTGAGGTGCAGGGATGATGTTAAATCACCTGCCCAGGGTCATTACTGTTGTTTGATCATTTCGGTCACGTCTGACTCTTTGTGACTCCATTTGGGATTTTCCTGGCAAAGATATTGGAGCAGTTTGTCATTTCCTTCTTCAGTTCATTTTACAGGTGAGGAAACTGAGGCAAACAGGATTAAGTGACTTGCCCAGGGTCACACAGCTGGTAAGTTTCTGAGACCAGATTTGGACTCAGGAAAATGAGTCTTCCTGACTTCAGGACCAGCACTCTATTCACTATGCCACCTAGCTGCCCTGTACCAGGGATTCTGAGGTAGGATTTGAATCCAGGTCATCCCAATTCTGCAAACTGTGTTCCATCTACTATGCTGCCTGGCTGCCTCTCAGACTCCAGTCTGACAACATGATTCTGAGGGTCCCCTGTATCTACCATCAAGGAAGATTGCCCAGTGAAGAAGTTAGTTTTCTCTCAGCAGCAAAACACAAGGCAACACAGAGGAAGGATCTGGGAAGGGTGTGCTGAAAGAATATGTCCAACCTACTTCTCTACCTGCCATGTCTACCAGGCCTCTTGCTCTTTCCATCTGGATGCTCCAATCCCCTACTCTGGGGGCCCTGGGTTTGAGCAGGGAGCCCAAGGGTGAGTAGTTCTGGAGTTCCCATTTGAATGAGGCTCACAGTCACTGAAGGAAATACCTGACTATTAGGCTGATTGAGATGACCAAGGAAATCTCATTGCAGACAGTTTAATTGTGTTAGAGACAACAGTGAGACCCCAGTCTGTCTACTCGCTCCATCAACAGTTCCTTTGACCTGTCCTTTTTCCTTTTTCCTGCCTCATGCTGTTCTCTGTTCAGCCTACAGACAGTTTACTGACCCATCAATTCTCCATTCTTTTCCTTAACAGCAGGAAAAGGTTCTGCCAATCTGCCAAATATTTCTTCTTTTCCTGAGAGCTCCTCTACCCCAGGTCATTTTGCCTTCCTGAAGTCTGGAGCCAGGCCATGAAAAGAGCTGTGATGGAGACAAGCACATGGAACTGGGGACACATGAGAGAGAATAGAAGAAGACTTGACGAAAGCAGGGGGGGGGTCAAGGCAGAGACTAGGATGGGGAGAAGGGACACTTTGAATGGGCAGGAATATGTGGGAAGACCAGCAACTGGAAAACTTTTGTGTCTTGATTCTGAGGTCACCAGGGCTCAGGGTGAAGTCACACTGAATCTCAGGGAAGAGGTATGTACTGACGGATCCAGGGCACATAGGAAGAAACCTTGGAGTATACTCCTGGAAGTAGCGGCTCAGCACAGCTTCTTATGAAGCTCACCACACCCACCTGGACCCATTTCCTGCCTCGAAGTTGACAGACAAGAGGACCCCCAGAGTCACCCTAGGAGAAGTCAGAAGACAGGAACAGCATTTCACAGTTTGCAAAACCCTGCTCCATCCATTATATTATCTATCACCCAAACCGCTTTGTGATATGGACAGGGCAGAGAAAATTGTATAGAAGAAAAAACAAGGCTCAGAGAGGAATGGACTTCCTGCTCTCACCTTGAAGAGAAGGCACTTTCCTTAGTGTTGTAAGAATTGTTTTTGCGTCTGGCTGAATAAGAGAGTAGGGCTGCTTTGGCACGTACTTAGGCAACTGTAAACTTGTGAAGACCATAGGGAATGGGTCTGAGAAATTTCTGAGAAAGAAATGTGAGGAATGTTTCCTAGAAGCGAATAAAGCCTTGAAAAATGTGTGAGATTTCTGGTACTTAGAAGGCAGCCTTGGTGGGAGGGACTGATGAGGCAGTAGTTTTCCATGGAAGTAGAACCAGGAATTGGGTTGCTGGCACAGCTAGAATGGTAGGCACTGATTTTCATTCAGGGAAAGAAGGTGTTTTTTTTGTGTGTGCAAAGGACTGAATTAGATGGGAGTTATATCCCAGGGATCCCTGGGACTCTATCCCTGAAAGCTATCCTAGTGATTTTGGACAGATAAGAGATCTCTTATAATAAGATCCATTGTTCTATAATTCATCATTTCTATGCTTCATTTCTGTGTTTGGGGTCTCTGGCTGCCAGGATCCAAGAGTATAAAAAAAGGACTCAAGATCCTCATACTTCACATCCCATCTTCCCATGTAGTCATTTTAATAGCTGTAGCATAAGGACCAGTTTAGAAACACCAGCCCAAACCTGGTCTCTTTTATCTACTTTTGCAAGTAGTCTCAGGGTGGGCACAAGATTGTTAGTAGCAGCTGCTGCCTTCCTGCTCCCACAGTTCCGCCATTTTGTTTCCCTGGTAATGGATTAGTTTGGATTTATCTTATTTCCCTTAAATGCTAATTAAAGTTAAAAAAAGATATTCTTCCTCTCTGTCATCACCTCAGCTAAGAAGGAGGGAGTGTCTAGACCAGGATTGGTGTGATAGCAGGGAGAGGATATGGTACCCTATTCTAAAAGCTCTAGGGGTTGGTGGGAAGAGGTCAAGTTGAGAAGAAGAAAAGACGGCCCAAATGCCAAGTGGGTCTGCAGTCTAACTGGTTCTTCTTTTCGATTTGGGATCCTGTTTTTGTTAATCCCACAGCAAGTTAGTGGCAGAATCTGGATTAAAGCCCACATCTCCTGATTCCCAAACCAATCCACCCACAATGCTAGGAGGCATTATTATGAATGGGTTTTCTTATCTGCAAAATGACATAGACTTTCTATCTACTTCACAGAACTGTTGTGAGGAAGGGGCCCTGTAAATGCTAAAGCATCATATAAGTGGAGGTATTAGAAATTGGCTTGAATAAGATTAAGTAGTTGTTAATTAAGCACCATTAATTATAGGGTTAGAGGGATTGTGGTGAAGTGACTAGACCTCTGGCTGGGAATAAAAAGACCTGTGTGTGAGTCTAGCTGAAGCTACTAAGTTATTGTGTGACCTAGGACAAATCCTTTCCCATCTCTTACACTGCACAGCCCATCAGAAAAATGGGAACTGGACTAGATGACCTCAAAATTCTGTTTAGGTTCTATGGCCTGTGGTCCTATGGGTTCCAGGGGCCCCCTAGAGATGGTCCCTGTGTCCCCAGACCTCAGGGAGTTGGAAACACCATAGCAACCCAGTACACCTGGTTCATTATCAATAGTCTGTGATGAGAGCGGAGCTTTCTGGTGAGGAGAGGTTTGTGGTGACTCACATTGCAGAAGGTTTGACGCTCTTGGAGATAGCCAGCACACAGCATCTCATTCCCAATGGGCTCCAGATCATAGAGGACTTGGCACTTCTGTGTGTCCACAATGTGCACGTCTGTCTCTTGCAGCGGATAGGACTGAGGCAGGGGCACTGTGGGCAAGGGCAGGAGATGTGGAGCATGGGCTCATGATGCAAAGGTCTTTGGTGACCACCATGCAGGGTAGCTGGCATGACAGAGCTCATGCTGGAGTAGGGGCACAGAGCCGGCTCATGACCAATGATGGCTACTTTCTGCTTCCCCATATCTCATTTCTCTCCCAGGTCTTGATTTCAGAGTGCCTGAGGTTCAAAGTTATCCCTCACCTTTTCTCTCTATTGTTTCTAGGGAACCAATGAACTCATACTAGGGTGTTGAAGATTGCTACTTTTATACCAAGTGTTTCTTCTAGGGAGGTTATACTTAGACAGAGGAGCTTAGAAAGGATGCTTAACCCAAAGTATTGAAGCTAATGATGGAATTTTAGGCACTATGCCCAGTCTAGAAGGAAGAGTTCTTTCTTTGGGGAATCCAAGGAAGCCTTTCTTATACATCTTATGTGAGAGTGTATGTGGGGGACAGAGCAGGGAGAATCTCTTACTGTGTTTAAGGGTATGAATGGGACACTCCAACCCCAGGCCCCACCTCCCTCTATCTCACCATTTTCCCTGATGTCCCCCCAGCCAGTCACCCAGCACTGGGTCTGTGGTGGGACCTGAGTCCCAGGTGGGGCCAGTGTAATGGGCCAGATGAATTTGGAGACAGACACAGGTCGTCTGATCTTCAACAATGCAATATCTTTTCCATGAAAGGCATTCCCATCATAAAGGGGGTGCAACAGTATCTGACTCACAGGAACTAAGATGGAATAGTGGGTCTTGGTATAGAGGAACCTCTCCCCCAGTTGGATCTGCAGGTCCTGGGGTTTCCAGGAGCTGTCAGGGGAGAGTAACAAAGTCAGGAAAAAGTAGGCAGGCAAAAAAGCACAGGTCTGATGTCACAAGACCTGAGTCAAGTCACAGCCCTGATATTTACTTGCTCTGTGACCTTAGGCAAGTCCCCTGCCCTCTCTGAGCTTTAGTTTCTATAACCTGTAAAATGGGAATAAATAACACTTGTGTTAGCTACCTTACAGGTTACTTAGAAAAGCACTTTGAGTGCCTTCAAATGCTCTTGTCAATGTAAGTGATCATAATTATGATGGTCTAACATATGGATCACAAACTTACCCTCTTAAAGGAGGAGTAACCTCTCCTAAGTGGTCACCATGGGAGGCTGCAGGTGGATTCCCACAAAGTTGCTCACTCAGGGAATTTTCAAGGAAAAGATTCAGAGAATCTCAGGGCTAGAGGGCACCAAAGATATCACCAAATCCTACCCATTCATTTCACAGATGGGGAGACTGAGACCCAGATAGGATAATAACTTGCTCACACAATCACACAGTGGGTCACTGGCAGAGCTAGGACAAGAATGCAGATAGTCTGACTCCTGGGCCTGGTAGAACTCAGAACCACATTCAGTCAGTAGCCCAAAGGAACAATGCTCCCTTGGATTTGTAAGTTCTGCTATGCTTGCATATGGTTGTATTGTAAAGAATACTGGACTTGGGACCAGATGATATGGATTCAAATTCCAGCTGTGATACTTGGTACTTGTAATGACCTTGGACAAGTCCTTTCTCTTTTTTAGTTCTCAGTTCCTTTTTTTATAAATGAGAGTGTTGGATGGTTAAGGTGCCTTTTTAGCTCTGATCCTTCCTATGCCTAGCTCCTGGTAACTCTGGTAGGAATTGTGCGTGTCAATAATGGGGAACAGGATTTGTGCTTTATTGTGCGAAGGCAAGAAAATATGGAATGGAATACTCATAAGTATGTGCAATCTTGAGTAAGGCTGCGGCCCTCAAGTTCCCCTGATGTAAAATGAGAGGGTTGGATTTGATGCTCCCTTAAGTCCCTCCCAGTCCTGACATTTCATCATTCTATAATGTCATCACCATCCCTCCTATTCAGTGCTAACTTTATCTAGGGAGGAGCAATTGCTGTTAAGGACCAGCAGCTCATGTCCCACCCACCCCTCTCTTGCCCTATCCACTCTGCTTGGGAAAGGGGCAACTCACCTGGACGCACAATGGGCAGCAGTCAGTACCCACTGCTGGCTGATGAGGGAGCCACCACACACATGCTGGCCTTGGTCCTGGATGCTCACCTGCCATGGCCACTGCGCCCTTTGGGCAGCCCAGCCCCCCACAATAAGAGGCTCTGGAGCCATGCTGTTTGCTGCCAACAAACATAAGCAGCTGTGAGAGTGGCCCACGAGGCCACACATTCTCCTGATCTCTCTCTATCACTCTGTCTACCCTTTTCTTCAAAGAGGACCTACCACATGGCTTGGAGTCAAGAACCCTGGGTTGTAGCTTGACTACCGCTGATTCACAGGATGCACTTTGATAAGTCATGTCCATACTCTGTAGTTCAATTTTTAATCTGTCAGATAGAACCATTGTCTTGCCTACTTCAGAAATGTGATGATGGATGTAAACCACAGATGGTTAAGGCTAGCATCTGTTCTAATCCCCTTATTTTGCTCAAGGAAACTGAGCCTCAGAGGGGAGAATGTTAAGGGTCACACAGCCAATTGGTGGCAAAATCAGGACCCAAAGTCAAGTCTTCTGATTTGGAAGTCTAACACACTTAGAAAAATGTGCAACTGGTAAACAAATGAGAGTGACTTTATTTTTCCACCTCCTCCCACTCTCCTCTCTTCCCTAGCAAAGACTGACACAGAATAGATCTGCTTAAATACTTCTTTTCCTTTTCTTAATGCAATCTCTCCTGGATTTTGAACTCCCCATGGAGCTACCTTTCCCCTTCCACTCCCCCTCCCTGCAACACTACCCATGGTCTTGGGAAAAATCTCAGGGTTTAGGAGAAGAAGAGTATCTGGGATAGTTCCTAGGGGTTGGGACTGGGGCTTGGAAGAACAAATATTTAAGAGACTGGAGGCAGGGTTAGGTGAGATGGGAATGGATGAGGCACGACATTTGGGTTCCAGATGGTAAGACCACTCCTATGACCTGAAGAGCAGGACCTACTGGGGTTTCTTCTGTCATCCTTCTTTCCCTTCAGCAGAAGGACTTAGACCCTGAGAGTTAATCTGATTGATTAGAGTCATACTTACCTTTTTCCCCCAAGAAGAGAAGGCCCAAAAGTGATAAAGACAGCAGCATCTGAAGGGTGAGAGGGAGCAGAGATGAGTAGGCTAAGATCTGCTATGGGGTCTCTCTGAAGTGGTAGATTTAATGGATTTTATCCTGTGACTTCCAAACTACCACTATACCAATGATCCTGCTAATTCTTCCTCCCTTTCCCAACCTACCACCCAAACACAACAGGTATGAGAAGCCCTTATTTTCCTGTGTTCCCCCTTGGTGCAGTAGTACATTGAGAAGACCAGGGCTGCAGAAAGGGCACCCAAGTTTTGTTGCTACCAGTAAAACTGAACAGAACCCTGTGGTTCATGTCTCCAAAGTACCCCCCTCCACTCACACAGGTTCACAGGCAGGGGAAGATTATTTGAAAGCTACTGGCTAGAAATGGGAGGTCCTATCTCTTGTAGACAGACCCTATATTATGTCATTAGGACCAAGCAGACCAAGCCTTTGGAAAGTCATAGGGATCTAGCTTTCTTCTTTGGCTCACTACTATCCTTCACTGGCCTCCCCACCACAGAACTTCCCCTTCTTCCACTCCCATTACCTGTCTGGAGAAAAGTCCTTTCTCCAGGGGTGTGTACATGAGTGAGTCTAGCTAGAACTCTCAGGGCGTATTCTGTTGTCTCACTGATAACAGCTCGGTTTCACTGGCTTCCCTTGGGACCTTGACTTTGCCCTCCCACTTTAGCTCTGTTATTGTTGGAAGCAGCTACCTCTCCTTCCTTCGCCTTTTCTTTCCACCTCCTCTTCCTTGATTGAGCAAATGAGACCAAAGGAGGAAGGGTCACTGTTCCCAGGAGGACTGGAAATTTGGGACAGGGTTGAGGTGTGTTGAATTCCTGGGTTCCTTGGGAATGTTGTGAGAGGGTCTGAAGAAAGAGAATCTTCCCTGATTGGGAGTTCTGGGGAGCAGAATAGACAGCTGAGGATCAAGACTCCTATTTAGACTGGAAGTTCCTTGAGGGCAATAATAGTGTTTTTCCTAAACTTGGTCCCCTGTTCATTGCCCAGTTTAGTAGTTCTCTGCATATAGGGAATGATTAATGAAAGTTTATAGAATTAAATCATCCCCGTGTTTTTTTGTTCCAGATTTTGTCCATGGGCTTAAGGCCAAGGCAGATTCTGAAGTTTCTTGCTTGTCACCAAAGTCACAACCTTATCTCCTTATTGGTTGTGATCAAAGGTGTGGCCGCAGGCTCGTGCTAAAGTTAAGTCACCCCCAGTCAGGAGTTTGTGAGTGCCAGCTTGAAATGGTTCACTAGTATTCTCAGCATGAGAATTTACATCTTGGAAATCAGCAAATGCTACAAACCAGGGCATGATTCATTGTTGTGTGGATTGTCAGAAAGTGTTAATTATGCAGATTAAACTTTAAAAATGTATTGTCCATACTTTTATTTTTTTCTTTCAGAAGCTTATTGTTAAATATTTACCAGCACGTTCCTACACTTTGCCCAAATAGAACAACGTTCATGAGGACTCAAGGACTCAAAAATAGGGGCAGGACTAAGGGATAGTGAAGACTCCACATCCCCTCCCCTCCAACTTTAGGATTCTATTCACAGCCACAATCCAGTCCCTACCCCCCTGTTATCCCACCTATCCACCTCTGTGAACAGGTTTATTCGATCAGATTAGTGCCTCTGGGAGGCTGTGGGAAACTAGCATGCTGCCCAACCCCATCATCAACCTTACTTGACCTACACTCATGTCCCTTCCTGATCCCAAACCATCTTGCCCCATCCTTTCAGCATTCCTTTGGCCTTCTTCCTCTCACCTCGAATGTTGTGTTACTTCATTTGTATCAACCAAAAATTTAATTGCATGCCTACTAAATGCTGTGATAGGCCCTGGGGCAGGGGTGGGGAACCTTCGACCTCTAGGCCACACATAGCCCTTTAGATGCTCAAGTGCAGACTTTTCATTGAGTCCAGGTTTTACAGAACAAATTTTTTTACTAAGGGAATTTGTTCTGTGAAGTTTGGATTCAAAGGGCCCCACTTGAGGACCTAGAGGGCCACATGGGGCCTAGAGGCCACAGGCTCCCCACCTCTGCCCTGGGGAATATACATACCTGAAAGAGCCCCTACACTGAGTTTCCATCTTACGGGGGAAACTGCATGAACACAAGGGATGTAACATTGTACCCTTGGAAAAGACTTGGCTTCAATATCAGAGAACCTGGGTTCCAGTTTCATGTCAGGGGCTTTACTTGTATGACCTGGGGCAACTTAGTTAAATTCATATCAGCCTCAGTATCTTGATTTGTAAAAAGGAAGTGTTGGATTAAGTAAGGGTTCTAAACCCAGGGCTTGTGGACTTAAAAGTTTTTTGGATAATTATTTCAGTGTAATTGGTTTCCTTTTTAATGCTGTGTAATTTATTTTGTGTATTTAAAAGCATTCTGAGGAATCCATAGGCTTTACCAGACAAAGGGACAAAAAAAGTTAAGAACCCCTGGATAAGATTGTCTCTAAATCTATGATCCTATGTAAATAAATCCAAAGTAAGTTCTTTTTTTTTTTTTTTAATGATATCCATAAAACAAATATAAGGTCATTTTGGACGGTGAGATACCAGTAGTTGGGAGGGAACAATAAAGATCTTTTTCAGGAGATGGCATTTGAATTGAAATTTGATGGTAACTAGGAGTTCTAAGAGGCAGAGGTGAAGAAGGAGGTGTGCTAGGCATGGGGAAGGATCTGTGCAAAGTCACAGAGGTGGGAGATGGATGGTTGTGTGTGAGGGGCAGCAAGAAGGCCAGTTTGGTCAGACTGAAGAGTGGGTGAAGGGGAGTAATGTTTTAAAAGAATGGAAAGTTAAGTTGAAACCAGGTTATGAAAGGCTTTAAATGCAAAACAGAGAAATTTGTATTTGAACCTAGAAATCATAGGACGTCATGGTCTGGGACTGATCTCTATTCCTCTCACCCCAGCCATCTGAGTCCCAAAAAGCCATTGGAAAAAGAACCTTCTGGTGACCCCTGCCCTGGAAACCAGACACTGGATGCTTCTATTCTAAAGCAGAGCCCCAGTCTGGAGCTAGGAGAGCTGTGTTCTCATCCTTCCTTCAGCTTTCATTTTCTGTATGACTTGAGACAGGACATGGCCCTTGTCTGAACCCAGATCAAGGGAAGCATTCAGCTTCCACTGTGTTTCATGTGTAATTGAGAAGGAAGGAGGATTAAGGAAGGTCCGGGAGTGTCTGAACAGAGTCCTAACCACTTCCTTCTTATTAACTCTGGCAAGTTCTGAAGGCTGGAAGGAAGCCAGGAATTGAGAGGCCTTGCTGGCATTCTGGGAGAGGAGAAGAAGTAAAGATGAGGAGAGGCAAGGGCAAGAGAAAATAGGAGAGAAGACGAGATAAGTGGAGAAGAGAGAAAAAGAGAGGAGAGTTAGAGTATAGAGGAGAAGAGAAGAGAGGAGAGAAGAAGAGAGAAAAGGAGAGGAGCAGAGTAGAATACAAGAGAGGACAGGAGAGGGGAGAGGCAGAGAGAAAAGGAAAGAAAAAGAGAGGAGAGAGGAGATGAGAGAAGAGGAGGAGTGGAATGGAGAGGAGAAGAGAGGAGAGAAAAAGAGATGAAAGGAGAGGTGGAATGGAGGGAGAAGAGAGGAGAGGACAGAAGAGAGGAAAGGAGAAGAGAGAGGAGATGAGAAGTAGAGAGAAGAGGGGAGGAGAGGAGAAGAGAAGTTGATGTAGAGATACAGGACCTGGATAGATTGCATCAGAGAATCTGACAGGAGCTATCAGGAACTAGAAAGTCTGGTCTGCTCTCCTCCCCTGTGTGGCTTAAGAGATAAAGGTATACATCACCTGGGATTCTGTTTAACAATTATAGCACTGGGTAATCCAGAAGTGAAAAGATTTCAACCAAAGAAAAGTTGAAGTTAATATAAACAGGAAACACAGTGTACAATGTACCAAGTTTGGGGCTCCTGTCCCTTTTGTATATTTCCCATTTTCTCCTCTGCCATTGCTACCACCCTGGTCCAGTGACCCACCACCTTTATGCCTGGACTGTTGCAATGCCTCTGGTTGGTCTCTCTTCTAACTCAAATCTTTCTAACTCAAAAAATTCCAGTCCACTCTGCTTACCTATCAAATTCTTCCTAAAGTATGGGTCTGATCATGTCATCTTTCCTTTGCCTCCTCTTTCCCGATTCAATAGATAAATTCCAATGGAACATCGAGGGCAGTCAAATGGTGACCTTCTCTAGTGCAGGGTGGGGAGGGAGAGAGAAAAAAAAGAAGCAGCAAGGACCTCAGTGTCACAGGAACATAGAATAAGGGGAGGAGAATAAGGTGTAAAAAAGATTAGAAAGGCAGGAAGGACCCAGGGCATGAAGAGCTTTGAAAATTAATAGTATCCTGATTTCTCATAAAGTCATTTGCTTCCATTTGCTCCAATCTAATTCTGAAGGAATTATTCTCTTCAGTGAACTTTTGAGATTCTTTTTCCATCTGGCAAATTTGACTTTTTAAGGCATTCTTCTCCTCATTGGCTTTTTGGGCCTCTTTTGCTATTTGAGTTAATGTATTTTTTAAGATGTTATTTTCTTCAGTCAGGTTGTTGACTCTCTTTTCATGATTTTCTTGCATCATTCTCATTTCTTTTCCCAATTTTTCCTCCACTTCTCTTATTTGGTTTCTC
>CM053590.1:103713614-103729464 GCA_028646515.1 Pseudochirops corinnae
TAAGGCCTTCTTCTCCTCATTGGTTTTTTGGGCCTCTTTTGCCATTTGAGTTAGTCTATTTTTTAAGGTGTTGTTTTCTTCATTATTTTTTTGGGTCTCCTTTAGCATGCTGTTGACTTGCTTTTCATGATTTTCTTGCATCATTCTCATTTCTCTTCCCAGTTTTTCCTCTATTTCTCTTACTTGATTTTCAAAATCCTTCTTGAGCTCCTCCATGGCCTGTAACCAGCTCATATTTTTCTTGGAAGCTTTTGATGCAGGAGTTCTGATTGTGTTGTCTTCCTCCTATTCCATGCTTTGATCCTTTCTGTCCCCAAAAAAGGATTCTATGGTCTGATTGCACTTCCTCTACTTGCTCATTTTGCCAGCCAATTACTTGACTTTTGAGCTCTTTGCCAAGGTAGAACTCTGCTTCCAGAGTGGAGAGAGCTTTGTCCCAAATTGCTGGAGTTTTCACAGCTGCTGGAGCTATTAGGAGGGTGCCCTCTCTACAGCCCCCACAAGCTCTGGCACACTGCCACACACCCCAGGACCACCACCCAAGACCAGGATCCAGATCCAGGCAGGTTAAAGCAAGAGTGATTACCCTCTGAATGGTTGCTTGGTTCCCCTGTGATCTTCAGGCCAGGAGCTCCTGAGGCAGCCACTCCACTGTGTCTCTGCCACTTCTCACCCCAGAGGCAGGCCAGACCATACTCCTCCATCACCCAGTTCCAACAGAGCTCCTCACTGATATTTTACCTTGTCTTTGGTGTTTATGGGTTGAGAAGTCTGGAAACCATCACAGCTGCTGGTGATTCACTTTCCTGAAGTTTGCTCCAGCTGGTCTGGACTGCCGTGGGGCCAGAACCACATGGCTCACATAGGACTGCTCTTGGCTCCAAGCTTGGTGTGATAGACCCTTCCTGTTGGCCTGCTGAGCTGCCTTCAGCAGGAGATTTGTTTTTCTCTGTCACTTTGTGGGTTCTGTAGCTTTAAAATTTGTTTAGAGTCATTGTTTTTAGAAGTTTGAAAGTGGTTGGAGCAGGAGCTCACGCTAAGCTTGTGCTTTTACTCCACCATCTTGGCTCCACCTGCCTTTCCTTTTGTGAGCCTCAGTTTCCTTATCTGTAAATGGAATACTAGAGAATATAGGTCTTTAAGAACCTTTTTGTCTATAACTATCCACGACTCTATGACTATAGGTATATTTCTTAAATATCCTAAGGAGTTCAGAGAGGCATAGATTTGGGCCCATTGTTTTCTGAGCTTAGTTAAGTGGATTGTCAAAGAATGGCCTGGACTCATCCTGGCTACAGCACTTTCTAATTGTGTGACTTTGTGAACTTCTTGTTTCCCAGACCAAAAAGGTCATCTTCAGAAGACTCCCACTGATTTGGGATTTGTCCTCTTGGACTCTCCAAATCCAGCCCAGGGATTCACTATCAGTAATTCAGGTAGCCTTCTGCTTGTTGGAGTGCCCACCCATATAATTACCCTAACATTTCTGCCTATATAGCTATGTAGTCTTCTAGGAAAGGGAACATTTTCTTTTCCACTAAAAAAAGAGGAAGTGAAAAACCTTTCACCCACAATTAAAATTTATCTTGTCCCCTTGAAAAATAAAATAGAAACCACCTTTCTGAAAGTATTTAAAGTCTTTGCATCTCACCTCTCTATGTCACATAGCTCAGAAATCTTTGGGTAAAATCACTGGTCTATTATTTTGTTCCCTGGTGGCAAGCAAGGAAGATGAACAACTGTGCTCCTCCTGATGGGATGGTCAGGAACTTCAGGCCTTCTCTCACTTGAAAAACCACCATGAACCATTCAATTCGTGATTCTACGGTTTCTGAGAGAGATCCTAGTAGTGGTGGCAGTGAATTCCTGTTGCTGGCTGTCTGTCTCTCCAGACACCAGGCCACCTGAAATGTGGCCAATGTAGACAGGGCCCTTATCTTTCTTCTTTGCATTTGTTCTTTTCTCCTTTTAGAGAAGGGCCAGGTTCTGACCTGGTAAACTTCAAAATGTCTGGGAGAGTTAGTCTGAGATCAGGGAGCCAGAGTCAATGGCACATTTTGGGGGTAGCCAATCCCAGTGAGGCGTGAAATCCTGAGATACATTCTTGAACCAGCATAGAAGAGGGGAAGGGATAGGGGGCTCATCCTAGCATTCTGAAGTGAGTGTGGCAGAGGAAAAAGCTATGTGGAACTGCTATAAGTTACAACCCTCTCTCTTCAGGGACCAGGCTGGTTAGAGTGTGCTCCCAAGGGTTGGAGGAGACTTTGGTACTTCTGTTCTTTCTATATCTTCTCAGTAAATATCCCTTTAATAGGTGGCACAGAAGATAAAAGGCTGAGCTTGGAGTCAAGAAGACTCATCTTCAGGGGTTCAAATCTGTCCTCAGACACTTACTAGCTGTGTAACCCTAGGCAAGTCACTTAACTATCTTTGCTTTGGTTTCCTCATCTTCAAAATGAATTAGAAAAGGAAATAGCAAACCACCCCAGTATCTTTACCAAGAAAATCCCAAATGGGATCATGCAGAGTCAGACATGACTGAAATGACTGAACAACAAAAGTTAAATAAATAAAATCATGGCAAAGTTGCTGCAAAAACAGATCCCATGATATAGAATATACAATATGAGAGTGGAGGCAGCTACTGCCCCATCTCAGTCTCTGCTGAGTCTCTCTACTAGTAGAATCTACTCCCCGAACCCTCAGAGGTGATGCATCGGTATAGATAGACAGTGCCTACTACAGCAAACCCCTCTGCACACAAATTGAGATGCAGCAAAACCAAAGAACACAAATTCAGCTGTAGCCCAACTCTTGGTATGTGTAGCCTTCAAACACAGTACCCTCTATAGCTAAATCCCTAAATTCCTGCATCTTTTGTAGCAAAACCTTTTACACACAAATCTACTCACATCAAGCCCTTTGAATATACTCCCTGCAGCTAAATACTCTAAGCACAAAATAGAGGGAGATCCTAACAATACATTATTTCTATTTGCTTGCTCAAGACCAGTACCAAAGTTAGCCTGTTCTTCTCTTGGAAGATCCTACAGGCAGAGGGTCAGAGCCAAGCATGGCAAGAATTTCTGACCCTGTCTTATGATATGACCTCCTGACGTTCTTAGGAAGCAGCGCTGAATTCCAGACTTCCACATTCTTTGGCCACTAAGCCCTTCTCTATCTTCTCCTTTCTGGACAAACAGTGTTGTCAATCTGTTCTTATCAGGTCTCCCAGGAAACCACTTAATTGTCAGATTCCATAGGATCCTGTAGACCAGGTGGTGATGGTGGGGCTTTTTTGGTTTGAAGTGACACCCAGGAATGACTCCTGCCTGCCCCTTCTGCCTTCATCCCCAAAAGTGTCTTGTCTTGACTGGCTTTATAAGATTTCTGAAACTTTGTTGATGGAGTTCACTCTTTGGGAATAAGACATCTCCCCTCCCCCCCACTCACCACCAGTCTTCTCTTTTTCTCCTAGGGAGATCAGGAAGTGGACATCAGTCAACCCTCCTAGAGCAGATTTCCAACCTTGGTTTAAGCCAAGGTGGGAAAGAAACCTTTTACACACAAATCTGCTCATGGTAGAAGAATGGTAGAATGGTAGAAGCCATTAGGAATGAACTTTGTCTTCACCCTCTTGTGGCACAATTAGTTTTCTTGCTAAGCCAGGGCATAAACTGACAATCATCAGTAGAGATTTGAATAACATTGTGGCTTGGATGATATTTGCAGGTTTTTATTCTGTTTTCTCTCAGAATAATTAGAGAGATAAGAAGAACACTAATAACTAAGGGAAATACTGAAAATTCATCTAGATCTTCTGTGTCAGAGGTCCTGTGATAATGGTTGTGGAAGGCAGAAGACAGAGGGCAGAGGAAAGCAGATGGGACAGGGAAGGGCAGGACAGATTATCATTGCAGTCAGCTGAGATGGCTTTTCCCCAAATCCAGAGCCTAGGAAAGAGAGTCTGGTGCAGTGGTTAAAGTGCTGAACTTGGAGTCAGGAAGACCTGAGATGGAATCCCATCTCAGGCATTTACTAATTAGCTGCTTAACCTGGGCAAGCTACTTCCCTTCTCCTTTGAGCCTCAATTTCCTCATTTGTAAAGTGGATAGTATAATAATATTCACTTTGCAGACTTTCTGTGAAGATCAAATAAGGAAAAATACATAAGTATGGGATAGTCACTGGTCCTGTAATTTAATTAAAATAGAGAGTTCTTTCATTGGAAACTCCCTCTACCAAATGTAGTCATTTCTTTGCAATTTATAGTCTTAGAAAGTTCCTTAGGGCACTGAGAAGTTAAAAAAATTGCTCAGGCTCATGTGACCAATATGTATCAGTGGTAAGACTCAAATCCAGGTCTTAGTGGCTCTGAGGACACTATATATTACTATCTCTCAACATATAAACCTATGAAGCACTACTTACATCCAAACTATATAATAATGATAAAAATGATGATGATAATTTAAGGAAGTTAGTCTCTCCCCTCCAAGGCTTTTGAACTCTTCTTGACTACCAGTTTCACTTGGGTCAAATTCTTTCTATTCCTGAAATTTTCTGCCATGGAATAAAAGCACCCAATATGTTAGTTGTGTAGCAGCAGTCAGGAAGTCACTGGGATTGTGATCCCAGTGGGATTGTGACCCCAGTCCAGCTAGGAGCTCATGTGACCTTCAAGAGCTAGCTCCTGTCTATCTGCCTCTTTGTAACCTCTGGCAAATTTCCCTGCATAGACCAGAGTAGGGTGAAGGTCTCGGGTGAGATAGAGGACTGGTCTGGTAAGGTCCTAAGCTAGGGTCATAATTGTGTTTCCACATTCTATCCTAGAGATGACTGTATTAACATTAAAAAATTTTTTATTCTGAAATTAACAAACAACAAATAAAATAGACATTTCCTTATGGATAATAGAACAGAAAAAGAACATGGTACATGAAAATGCAGATCTTTATTATATGCAGTTTCCAGCTTCAATTATAGCAATTATATCACGTAAGTTGGTTCAGAGAGAAGATGGTCCACCTAAGGCAGAGATGTGGAGGAGGATAATTTGGTCTTTAGAATTTCTGTTCTTATTTTTCAAGGGCCACATTCTTTGCCAAGGTTTCAGTACCCTGGGTCTTAACATTTTTCTGCCTTCTTTATATCAAAAGACATCCTTAGCAACTTTGTTGGAAATAATCTGATACACTAATTTACACCGAGGGAATAAATGACTAGCACCCTTCCTAGGGTGATTTGTGGTCTTACATACTTTATCCTAAAGTAGAGGTTATTAACATGGCATCCATGAATGTAAAAAAAAAATTATAACTGTATTTAAGCATAATTTATTTCTTTTCTAATCTTATACATGTTATTTTATGCATTTAAAACATTATTCTGAAAAGAGTTATGAAGGATTCTTCAGAATGCCCAAGGGGTCCACCATACAAAAATAGTTAAGAATCTGAACCTGAAAGGGATGCAATGTGGCAAAAATATCGGGAAGATTTTAGGGCCTGTGGAATGGAGTGTTTGTCTACCTGACTAACCTGTACTTTTCTGGCCACATGTTTTCTTGCTAGAGTCTATGAAGCCTCTGAATATACTATGTCCATACATATATACATATACAAATATGCATAAATATGTGTTTGCATATATACTTATATATGTATATATACTTACAATTTGCATATATGTTTTTTTAAAAACAAGCTGTGTGTAATAGTTTGTTTTTGTTCTCTTCTCTCTCTGTTTCTATCTCTCTGTCTCTGTCTCTATCTCTCTCCCCTCAATCTCTCCCTCTCTCCCCTCAATCTCTCCCTCTCCCTTGCTTCTCCCCTTCCTTTCCCTCTCCCTCTGTCTCTTCCTCTCCCTCCATCCCCCCTCTCTCTTCCTCTTTCTTCTCCCTTCCTGACCATCCCCCACCCCAATATTGCAGTTCTTTTAATGTTTGTCAATTAATGTTTGTAGATTAAGTTCACAATAAAAAAGATTAAGTCCATCCCTCTCCATGGTGCTGCCTTCTCCCTCAAAGCTGTGTTGCATGTGACAACCTCTGATCCTTTCTCCAGCTACTTTCTAGAGATGGTCATTGGCTGAGACTGACTCTCTTCAAAGTTCTCTTGCTAGTGAAACACCAGAGGGTAGCCAAGGGCAGGTCAAAGGCAAAGTGAGAATATTTTTGATCCATCATCATCATCATCATCATCTTGCCTTCTCTGTCCCTCTGAGTCCTTCAGCTTCCCTGTCTGTCCTTATTCCCAGCTCCAAAATGGCTGAGGACGATGTCATTGTCCTTTGGTGCCTTCTAATTAGCAACAATATTTTCAGATACTGAAAGTGCTTTGTTCACCCTCCCTGTGAGGTAGGTAGTATGAGTATCATTTATCTTGATTTTATAGATGAGGAAACAGAAGCTCAAAGATATTGGAATGACTTTCCTAGTAGTGTCACATAAACAGTAGGTATCAGACTAAGGCTTGACTCCAGATTTGGTGACATTAAAGCTGCTTTCCTCCTAGACCTCTGACCTGCTTCTCTTACTCTCCATTGGCAGCTCCTTGAATCCTTAGGACCTGAAGATGCAGCTGGGGGAATGGTTTCTCTCTACCATTTCCCTGCTCCCCATACCATCTCAAGCTCCGTTATGGGTATGGACTCTACGGCAGGGACCACAAACTGGTTTTGATGACTGAATTTTAGTCATTGACTTGGCTCTAACTTTATCCCTGGAGAAGGAAATGGCAAATCGCTCCAGTATCTATGGCAAGAAAAACTCAAATGGGGTCACAGAGTCAGATACAACTGAAATGACTTAACAATAACTGACTTCATCCTGCTAATCAGTCAGCCCCTACCTGAGGCCCAGGTGCTGCTGCTGTCAATGTAGGAAAATTTCCTTTTGTCTTTGGCCTTCTTAGGTACATTTTTAGTCATGCTATAATCAGGGTGAAACATTATGTATAATTTAGTTACTTTTGGAGCATAATTCTAAATTGTTTTCCCGAATGGTTAGAACAACTCATAGTTTCATTAATGGTACTTTAGTGTCCCTGTCTTCCCAATTCTCTTCAATATTTACCACTTTTACCTTTTTGTATCTTTGTTAATCTCATGGGCACAAGGTGATACACAGAGTTGTTTTAGTTTACATTTCTCTCACCGTTAATTTTTTAGAGGAGTCTTTCATGAAGTAGTTGATAGCTTTCATTTCTTCTTCTGAAAACTGCCCAAATGTATCCTCTGACCAGTTACCTACTAGTGAATAGCACTTGTTTATAGGGTATTTGTGTAAATTCTTCATGGATCTTGAACGTTTGACTTTTATCAGAGAGATAGCTATAACAAAAGTTTTTTCCTGCCCTAAATTAACTACTTCTCATCCAGTTCTAGTTGCATTGTTATTGTTCATGAAACAACTTTCCAACTTAGTGTAATTAAGATTGTCCATTTTATCTTTTATGATCACCTCATTTACTTAATGTTTCTTCCCCTAATCATAGGTAATTAAAGTACTTCCTTCCATTCACCTTTAATATTTAGTGGTATGATCTTTTATATTCAGGTTATATGTAGATTTGGAAGTTTTTGTGGCTTATGTTCTAAGATAGTGATCTAAATCTAATTTCTGCCAGTCTGCTTTTCAATTTCCCCAGTAGTTTTTGTTGAGTAGGGATACCCTTAACCCAATAGTGATGTCTTAAAATCTTACAATATTTGCTTCTGAATTTTGCTTACCTAGTATGTTCTATTGATTAACTTTTCAAATTCTTAACAAGTACCAGATGATTTTTGGTGGTTGCTGTTTAATAGGAAATTTTAGGTGATTTTTTCCTGGTAGGGTAGGGTTAGGGGAAAGTCCATTCCAGACATAATGAATAGGGACTGGTTTTTTTGCCTGCCTTTGTGTCCTTGGGTTTAGCACAGGTTGCTAACTGTTGCCTCTTTGTTCTTGCACTAAAATGTCCACTCTTCCCCCAGATGATGTATCAGTGGGAGAGTGTGCTCCAGATTAATGGGGAAAATTTTTATTACTACTTTTTTATTTTGCAATTTCATTAAATGTCTTTGGTTTGGACCACTTGCATCTATGTCCTTTAGCTTACTATTAAAAATTTGTGCCCACGGAAGACACATATGTATACATGGTGTCTAAATATAAGGACACATATCTTTCAAGGAGGAATAGAGAGATATGACCTGATGTTTGAACTAGTACAACAGCTGAGGGGAGGGGCAGGCAGACTTCAGGGCCTCATGGGAGGTTGGATTCCTCATACTCTTTTCTTCAATCTCTGAGACTAGAATTTTCCATCATGAGTCTTTTGGAATTGTCTCGGTTCGTTGCATTGTAGAGAAGAGCTAAGTCTATCATTGTTGGCCGTCGTACAATGTTGCTGTTACTGTGTAAAATGTTTTTCTAGTTCTTCTCACTTTACTCAGCATCAGTTCATGCAAGTCTTTCCAGGTTTTTCTGAAGTCTGCTGCTCATAATTTCTTATGGAATAATAGTATTCCAGTACATTCATATGCGACAACTTGTTCAGCCATTCCCCAATTGATGGGCATCTCCTCAATTTCCAATTCTTGGCCACCACAAAAAGAATTGCTATCAATATTTTTGTACATGTGGGTCCTTTTCTGATTTTTATAATCTCTTTGGGATTATAAAAGTGGTATTGCTGTATCAAACATTTTAATATTTGTAAGAGATAACTATGTTAGGCTCTGGGAAAGACATCAAGTTCAGGTAAAATACAGCTCCTGTCTTTGTGGTACTTACTCGGTAAAGGGTCCAGACTTCAAAACAGGTAACTATACTAGAAAATTGTTGTTGTTGAGTTGTTACAGTCACATCCAACTCTTTGTGACCTCATCAGAGATTTTCTTGGCAAAGATGCTGGAGTGCTTGGCCATTTCCTTCTCCAGCTCATTTTACAGATAAGGAAACTGAGGCAAACAAAGCTAAATTGCTTGCCCAAGGTCACATAGTAAGTGTCTGAGGCTGGATCTGAACAAATGAAGATGAGTCTTCCTGACTCCAGGACCAGCACTCTATTCACTGTGCCACGCACATGGCCCTGGGCATCCAGCTTAAATCTGTATCTTCGTAATTTCTCTAAATTAGTATTCCTCCTTTCCTTTTGGTTGATCCTCATATGATGTAGAATTCAGGCCCTTGACGTTCCTTGCTCTTGTCTTTTGGATACTCTTCAGTCTGTCAATGTACTTCTTAAATTGTAATGTTCAAAACTAGTTAACATTCTCCAGATGTGATCTGGGCAGAGTTCAGATCAATAAGCCAAGACTACAGAACTTTATTATGTGCATGCCATGTATCTGAGACAATCCTATGCACTAGAGATACAAGTAGAAGCAATAAAAATCTCTGCTCTTGAGAAGCTTATATTCTAATAGTTAAAGACAATAGAGAAAACAAAGTTTTGGTGTAGTTTTAAGCTGTTAAAGCTTTAATGTAGTCAATCTTTTCCATTCTCGATGCTTTCAGAAACTCCCTTGTATTGTTATGTGTTAAGTACAAGAATACACGGTTACATTCATAGCAGCAGATATTACCACATAGCATTTCCAGGGACTAGACATCTTGCTTCCCTCCAGCCAAAGGTAGAGTGTCAATAAGGGATTATTTATCAGATGCCTCATTATGTTTCATGCACTGTGCTAAGTGCTCAGGATGTTCATGGAGAGAGGTGATAGCAGGAATAATAAATAATCCACAATGAAAGATTCTCTTTTCACCTCAAAAGTAGGAGATAGCACCCCTCTGAAAATGCACAGAGATGAACCCTTTCTTCATTACACTTTGTTCCAGAAAACCCAGAGGCCCTTGAATAAACTCATGGGGGAGCCACTGTACAAACCATGGCCAGACCCTGGCATTCACAGCTCAGGGGCTGGAGCTGCCAGCCCTTCTCAGTCCCTATTAACTCAAGAGGAGGATGGAGTCCTGTCTGGTTCCATCACCCAGGCACTGGACAGGTAGCTAGCTCCTACTGCAGTTAGATTCTCCAAACACATTCCAGCTGTGAACACAAATCATTGTACGCAGTAACAGCAATATTGTACAATGAATAATTGTGAATGACTTAGATATTCTCAGCATTGCAATGATCTAAGACAATCCCAAAGGACTCATGATGAAAGATGCTATCCACCTTCAGAGAATGAAGTGATGGAGTCTGAATGCAGACTGAAACGTATTATTTTTCATTTTCTTTTTTTTGTTTGCATTTTCTTCTACAAATATGGAAAAATATTTCCCATGACTGTACATGTATAACCTATATCAGATGACTTGCTGTCTTAGGGGCTGTGGAGACAGGGGATGGAGGGATAGAATTTGTAACTCAAAACTTAAAAAAAGAATGTTAAATTTTATTTTTACATGTAATTGGGGAAAAAGAAAACATGCAATGTGAAGAGAAAGGTAAGAAGAACCTCAGCACCTTGGTTGGATTAGACTGGTGAACTAGGAAAGGATGTGGAAAAGAGACACATGGGATGGGCTGGCACAACTGGGTTATGATAAACATTATTGGAATGAATGAATAAGTAAATGAATGTGTAAATGAATGAATGAAAAAGGATTTCTTAAGGAGTTAATGTGTGCTGGGTATTTGGGAATGAACTTCAGCTAGCACACCCTAGTGGACAAGTATGGGAAAAGACTTAGCTAGATAGATGCCATTTTCTTCTGAAGGGTTCATGAAAGAGTGGATGAGAAGTATGATGGGCTAAAACATGGCTGGAAGGATTTCACAGGCTATTTCCAACTTTGGTCACTGTGAACAGGCCTATTAGTATCACTGGGGCTCAGTTTTCTATTCCGTAAAATGAAGAGTATGTGTGTGGAGGCAGCCAGGTACAGTGGAGAGAGTGCATAGAATCAGAGGCCCCGAATTCAGATCCTGACCTGTGACAAGCCACCTTCTCTCTCTGGGCCCCTATTTCCTCCTTTGTAAAATGAGACTGGAATGAATGAACTCTCAGGTCCTTTCCAACTCTAAATTTTGAAATTGTGTGATCCTATTATTTCCTTAGCTCACTCATTTAATCATTCATTAGATACTTATTTTACTAATGTTTATTTTGGGCAGAGTACAAAGTATGTGATGGTAACTGGGAAATATGCAAAACTTAGGCAAGAGAAGGTGGCTGTCCTTGTGGAGTTCACAATCTCGGTAGGGGACTAAGAAGCAAACACAGATATCTCCTTAAAACACGACCTGCATTTATGAATTGTTCCACAGGGAATTGCAAGTGAGTCAGCACCTCATATCAGCATAGATTGGTACCTGCTCTGTAACTTGTGGTTTTTGGGAATGCCTGGGGCACTGTACTTAGATTAAATAATTCCTGGAGGATCCTGCATTGAATATGAGTCAAAGGTGGGTCTTGAAATCAGGCTTTCTAGATTCCAAGGCCAATTGTCTATCCAATGTGCCCCACTTTTCACAGATACCTTGATTGACTATAAGTGCTGTAATAAGTGCTATGAGAGAAGAAAGCAACATAGAGCTAGGGGAGAACATTTAGGAAGTCCTGAATACCTTTGGTCTAGTTGTGATTGGTGCCAGAGGCCAAGACTTTGAAGCATGCAGAAAATGGAAAAGAGGGTCTGAGGAGCAGGAAGGGGGTGGGAATGGAACAGGAGAAGATGGGAACACAAGAATCTGACTGGAGGTTAACCTTCATGTGTCCCACATCCAGTTGTTCCACCACCTTACCTCTCCCTCCAAGTGGGCTGGTGCCCCTGAGGGCAATTTCTCTCTCTTTTTTTTAAACTTCCAGTCATGGATGTATAAGTAGGGTGCTGATCAAGGGGGAAGCACTGAGCTGGAGAAGCTGATCAAGGTAAGGATCCTGTTTCTTTCTGAGATCCTGGCTACCCAGCCCATGTTCAGTTCGATAGAAATGTTGGGCTGGAGCACTTTGTCCTATTCCAGCAACCAGGGTCCTTCTCTCCCAACCTGAGTTCTCTCCCTTTTCTCTCCCTCCAGATGATTTGCCTCCTACTTCTGACCCTTCCCCTCCTGGGAAACTCAGTCCCTGTGATTCAAGGTGAGTTGTAGCCCCTTCCAAGCATTGCCTACACTCTGGAATTGCTCTTTCCAGTGCTCAGTGGCCTCATGGGGAGTTTCTCCTGGGAGCCAGGAGAGAATGGTTCAGCTCTTTCCTAGAGATAGGATAGTTTGCTTAGGCAGAGCTAGTTGCTAGGTGACTGGATCTCTGACTTTTTCCTGTGTGATTGTGAGCTCATTCCAAGTTGGGATAGTTTCATTCTTTGTCCTTGTATTACAAGTACATGGCATGCTGTGCCTGGTACTTAGTGGGTACTTGATAAATACTTCTTGAAGGATTAGCAGAAAGTTGTAGTGGAGAGTACTGGCCTTCCGGGTAAGGAAAGACCTAAATTCAATCTTGTTTTTGCTTCTGATACCCATTCTGAGCTTCTGTTTCCTCATCTGTAAAATGATAATACCTCCTATATATATCCTCATAGAGTTGTTGTAGGGATGAGATGGGATCATCAATAGACAGAGCTCATGAAAAGGGCAATTTAAAGGATTAATATACCATAGAAAGGCCAGCTACTGTGATTTTGTCTAGTGGGAGATGGGTGATGATAACTCATCTGCCAACCAGCCCATGGCAAAGCAACTCAGGGCCAGGAGTGATCACTGGAAATGTATGAGGTCCTGCAATGAGAACTAGATGCCAGGATGCACAACACTGATGAATCTTCTTGCTAATCACCCACTTCTCTATCCAGGAAAAAAAGGGGTGAAGATTGTTGGTGGCAATGATGCCAAGGAGGGAGAATGGCAATGGCAGATCAGTCTGAGGACCAAGTTTCTTGGTTCCTGGAGACATGTGTGTGGGGGCTCTCTCATCCACCCCTGTTGGATCCTGACTGCTGCCCATTGCGTTAAAGGGTGAGTCACCTTCTTCCCTCTCAGAGTGGTGCAGGGAGACATTAACTGGGGAATGGGATAGAGAAAGTCTCAGGGTTCAGATAAAGGAGAACTGGATTATATTTCAGACTGTGCCACATACTAACTCAGTGTATGAGTTTGGACAAGTCTCTTCCCCTCTCTGGATCTCAGTTTTCTAAAATGGGCTTACCAGTCTCTACCCTGACTTCCTCAGTTGGGTATTGGATGAAAAATCCCTTTCTCATCTGCAAAGTGCTGTATGGTACTGTTATTATTATTAGATGGGAAATCCAGGGGAAAGAGAAGGTGAGCTGGCAGGAGGAGAGTTAAGAGAGCTGCCCTGTATTGTGGTGGTATGGAGCTATGGGAATTCCAGGAAGGTCCAAATGCCCAGTTCCATGGTTGAGAGTTAGAGGGCACAACTGGGTCTCAGGATTGTTGGGTCATTTGGCTCCTCTAAGAAATATTGTTTTCCTTCTTCCTCCAGTGCTCAAAATGATCCCTCAAGGTACATGATCCAATTGAGGAAACAAAATCTATATGACGATGATGAGCTGGTGCCACTGGAAAAGATCATTGTCCATCCTGAATTTGATAATATCCTGGAAGGCTCTGACATCGCCCTGCTAAAGCTCCAGTCCCCTGTACAGCTGACTAAAACCATCCAAGCCATCACGCTCCCTGAAGCCTCCCAGATTTTCACCTCAGACATGGAATGCTGGATCACTGGCTGGGGAGACATTGAAACTGGAGGTGAGCACGGCAGGGGAAGGCAGTGTCCTGGGATTTCCCAGGATGGGTACAGAGCCAGGATCAAGGCCAAGACTAGACATTCCAGGGGCTGTGGTGAGGATAGCAGAAAAGGTTGCAGAGATGACATTTCCCTTGTTTCTTTATTAATGAAAAATATTTTGATGAGTCTTGGTTCTCTGCTATACAGAGCAATGATGCTGTGTCCTAGAAACCCCTGTGGCTGGGAGCTCAGCCTCGTGGGTGCTAGGTCTAAAGTCGTTGCTAAAGTCTGTAGTGGAAAGAGCACTGGATATGGAATCAGAGGACCTGGGTTCCATACTTGTCTGCTATCTTTTGTCAGTTTCCTGTGTGTTGTTTTCCCTCTTTGGGTCTCAGTTTCTCCCTCTGTCAAATGAAGGGTTTGAACTTCTGATCTGTGAAATAACTCTTATCTCTCAATGACTACCCTGTCCTAGCTGATAGTCCATCTCTAACTATGCTTCTCTGAGGACCCCGGTGTCCAAGTATCAGCTTCCCCCAGAGCATAGGTCTTAGCCTCCAAGACTGTTTTGTACCCTGGTTTATAGACCCATAGTCTTACAGGTAGACACTGTGCCCAGAACTATCTTGCCCTTTGCTCTAAACTAGCAGTAATTCTTCATGATCTCTTCTCTCTTTAGTGGATCTGCCTCCTCCCTTCACCCTGAGGAAGGTAAAGGTCCCTGTGATGCATGCCCCAACGTGTAACCAGGAATACCATCAGAATTCCTCCATTCCTGAATCTGAGACAGTTGTCTTTGATACCATGATCTGTGCTGGTCAAGCTGGTAGGGGTCCCTGCCAGGTGAGAGGCTCTCTGTGTTTGCTCCTTTGTCTGGTCCTTTCCCTACCTCTAGTTTGAACTTAAGAGTCCCCTCCTCTTGTACATTCTCTGTCCCTTGGGCCATCCTAACAGACTTTCTCTTGTCTTCCAGGGTGACTCTGGGGGAGCCCTGGTCTGTAAGGTGCAGGACTCCTGGCTCCAGGCTGGAATAGTGAGTTGGGGAGAGATTTGTGGTGCTCCACATAGACCTGCAGTCTTCACTCTTGTCACAGCCTTTGTGGATTGGATTAATCAGCACATCCAGTGATTTTGACCCAATTTCTCCTTGTCTTCCATCATCACATCATCCCCTTAATGATTCTAGCCTCCATTTCTGCTGGGAAATCAATGCAACTGTAATTCTCCCCATCACGCTGGACTCATGCTGCATTCTTCAAATGCCTCCTTCCCTGAGGCATCTCTCCTTCTCTGCCACCCTGAGTCCTCTAGAAGATGCAAGGTACAGAGCAAAGAGCCCTGGACTAGGAGTTAGGACATCTGACTTCTGGTTTTCTGCTCTACCACTAGCTCACTGTGTGACCTTGGTGGAGTCCCTTCCTCTCTGTGAGTTTCAGTTTTCCCCTTTGTAAGTTACAATATATTGGGGATGAACCTCTTCTGACTTACAATATTCCATGGTTCTGCTCTGTGTGGACATTTAGATTATTTCAGGAGATGATGAGTGAGACAAAGAAGGAGGGAGGCAAAGAGGCTGGTTTACATGGCAATGCTTGTATTTTATTAAACTGCTTGTATCTTTTACTCTGGAAGGAGTGTTTTCTTTGAGTTGAGTGGGTATACTCTTTTTCCTCTTCCCCCTCGTTCTTAAAAATAAAAAAGTAGCTTTTAAGAAATTTAAAAATAAAAAAGAAAAATACGAAAGAATAATAAAAAATAAAAATAGATGGAATAAACAAGAAGCTGCTACAACCATTGCAAAGAACTTACAGGAAACTAACATTTTAGGTTCATATAAAAGAGACGTTTTCTTTTTTTTATTTTTAATTTTAATTTTAAAAATTGATTTGTTTATTTACTTTTACTTTATAAGATTTAGTTCCAGAACCCCTTGAGTTTCAAATTTTCTCCCCTCTCTCTCCCTCCCCCCACATGGCGGCATACAATCAAGTATAGGATCTGCAAATACTTTCACATTGGACATTAGTCTGGTTATATAGAAGGGTTGTCACCAATGGAGTGAACAATGGGAAAGAAGAAACAAAACCAAATATGGAAAAGAATGATAGCATGTAGATTGCTTCAGTCTCCATTTAAACTCTGTTCTTTCTAGATCTTTCTCTGAATG
>CM053590.1:103729964-103761861 GCA_028646515.1 Pseudochirops corinnae
TTTTTTTTTTTGCAGTCCCCACCAGCTTTGGCTCACTGAAAATGCACCCCAGGACCACAGCCCAAGACCATGATCCGGATCCAGGCTGCTCAATGCAAGAGCACTTGGCCTCTGAACAATTGCTTGGCCCCCCTGCAGTCTGCAGGCTTGGAGCTTTGAAGCAGCTAGGTAGAGGTGGATGCAGGGCCTCTGCTTCTGCCACTTCCTTGCCTTGGCGGCAGTTTGGCCAGAGCTACTTTTCTCCCCCAGTTTTAGCCAAGATCCATTGACCTTTCACTTAGTCCTTTTTTTCTTATGGCTTGATAATTCTGGAAAGTGACACAGCTGCCACAGATCCACTCTCCTGAAGCTCCAGCTGTGGCTCGTCCTGGCTGCCCCTGCTCCCCCCGCTCCCGTCCCCTGGGCCACACCGTGGTTTCAGGCTGGGCTGCTTTTGGCTCCCAGAGCGAGTGATCTCTTCCTGCCAAGCTGCCTCCAGCGAGAGATATAGTTGTGTGAGTTTTAGAGCCCTAAAATTTGTTTAGAGTCATATTTTATGGGTATTTGAGGTTTCTATGTGGGAGCTGCAGGACCTTGCTGCTCCTAAGCCGCCATCTGGGCTCCGTCCCCTCATTGGATTCTTATAACAATCCTGTGAGATTGGTACTGTTATTAGTCCCATTTTACAGTTGAGGAAACTGAGGCAGACAGTGATTAAGTGATTTGCTAAGGGTCACACATCTAATAAATATCTGAAATTGGATTTGAATTCAGGTGTTCCTAATTCCAGGCCAGGCACTCCATCCATTGTGCCACCAGCTGCATCAAAGGTCATGCCCAGCTTATCTTCTCCCTTCACTGAGAATTTCTACCCTGTCTTGATCCTAGCTTGTATCCAAGTCAGAAACTACCCAGGGTAGGATTGAACACAGGGGCTTTATAGATCTGCCAGCGATGCTCAGACATTTTCCTGGGTTTTTATTGTGACCATTGACAGACCCTTCTCTCCCTTCTGAAGTCTTCTTAAAAAAGGTGTAAAATTCCCTTATCTACATTAAATATTGCCTTGAGTACTTGTTGCCCTTTTGATCTGCAAAGATTTTTATAACATACTTTTGGGGTAGTAGAACCATTTCATTGGACTCTAAACAGCACAATGCCAGATGTGTTCACACATCAGGTAGAAATGGCCCTGCTAAGGAGAACAAGCATGAAAAAGACAGATGGATGAGACCAAGCACGTGCTGGAAGTGGTTCCATTTTGACAGCCTCAATTGATCAATTCAAACTGTATCCAGAGGGAGTGAAGATACCCAAAACATGGGGAAATAACCTCAGATTTTATTACCACTGAAAACCTGGGGTTGAGAGATTATCAACAGTTACTGACCTAAATGCCTGCTTTATGTTCTGTATAAAATTTTCATGGGAATCAGCTATAGACCTCTTGAAGATATCCTTCATAAGGATCAGACCAGCATTCTCAAACAATATTACAGAGTAGTACATATCTTTACCACCTCCCAAAGGGCTGAAATGAAAGGATATAGAGAGTATAAAAATCTATCACACATGGTGATTACAAAAAAGATGCAAAACAAAAACAAACCCATGTTTATTAAAGTAAATCACTGCTAATGGCTTTCTTCCAATATGTCATCTCCTATCCATACATCAAAATTATTTAGGATTCATTGAAAGGTACCCCAAGAGATGGGTTTGTCTGATAATGAGAGGACCTTTAAATATAATCGTAAATATCTAAAGAGGTCTAAAACAGAGAGATGTAGGACCTAAGACATATGGTCTACGTTGATTCTCTATGGATAGTGAGGTCTCTTCTGGATAATTGTATTTGTGGACGATCTCCTGCTAGATTTAACAAGCCTTGGAACTCAGAGCTTTCTGTATGAACTATATGGCTACTCAGAAGAATTTGACCTTGTTGTCCATGAGAAGAATGAAATGAATGCAGAAAGATTATTACGAAGACTCTGATGCAGTTAGACAGCATAGAGAGCTCGTTTGGTAGTTCTTGGGCAGGCAGTGCAAACAAAGGAGGGCAATAAGTACTAATGAAGCAGCCACTTGTGCCAGGCACAGTGTTAAATGCTTTACGACAATTAACTCATTTCTTTATTTTTTTTGGCGTGGGGGAGGCAATAGGGGTTAAGTGAGTTGCCCAAGGTCACGTGGCTAGTAAATGTTAAGTGTCTGAGGCCAAATCTGAACTCAGGTCTTCCTGACTTCAGGGCTGGTACTCTATTCACTGCACCGCCTAGCTGCTCCATTATTACCTCATTTGATCCTCACAATGACCCGGGTGGTGTGATTATTATCTCCATTTTCTTTTTACAGTTTAGATAACTGAAGCCAAGGTTAAATGGTAAGCATATGAGATCAGATCTAAACTCAGGGATTCCTAACCTCAGGCTCAACATTCTATCCATTGCAGAACCTAGATATCTTGGGCTGTTCCAAGGAACAATGAGTTGAATCTAGGCTTAAACAAAAATAGGATAGTGGATTAAATTGCTCTGGGAACTTGTGGAGGTCCTTTAATGAACCCAAACTTTTTCCAGAAACTGAGATCCATTTAAAAAATACATTTCAATTGATGTCTTCTGCTTCTTATAGCTCCTTATTAATCCCAAGTATCTATCTCTATGCCCTTCCCATATAATATAACAAATGATGTTTTTAGAGAAGATAAAAATCATCACAACTGATCAATATATAGAAAAAGTCTGAAAACAAATGCAAAATGTAACTGCTGTGGGCTTCCCACCTCCACAAGTGCAGTTCAGTGCATCCTCTCACATCTCTTCATTTGATTCCTGCTTGTTCTTGTTACATTTACTTCTGATCTTTTAACATATCTTTTTCCATTTACATTGTTGTTGTTACTGTATATATTATTTTCTTGGTTCTGATTACTTCACTCTGCATCAGTTGATATATATTTTTTCATGGGGCCTCTCTTTTTACTACACATATGCTACTAATGCTTCATCGGCCATAAGCCATTTAACACCACAGTTTCTGAAGAATTTAAAAATGAGAGGAGTGGAAAAGTGCATGAGAGATGTAAATAGGCCATAATACAGGATCCATGAGGAATGTGAAAAAGAAAGGGAGAAAAGGATGGCATCAGGAAAATGCATGACCAAAAGAGAAAATGGTCTGGTCAGGATAACAGGTGGATAACCTGTGCAGTAATTTTGGACCATTGTGGTATTATTTTGATATAAGGAGAAAGTGAGAAAGGGTAGTACAATATAATAAATGTTTATTAAATGCTCACTATGTACCTGGCACTGTGCTAAAGTTCTGAGGAAAAAAAAGAAAAAGAAAAACATTTTCTGCCTTTCTGGAATTTACAAGCGAATGGGAAAAGATTGCACATAAAAGGAAGCTGAAAGGGGTTGGGGAAGGTACTCAGCACAAAGGCATGACAGTGGTGGAGTTGAATACAAGCTGTGTGGCTTGTGGGAGATGAAGAGTTGACTTGAGCCCTGTTTAAATGGAAGTATTTAGTGTAGCCTCTATAGTAAATTTATGGGAGGATATGAACAAGTGTTGCACAGGATGGGCAAGCATGAATGGTTGCTGTTTTACATTGCTGGAGGGAAGATTTTGATGTTGGAGTTCATATCAATGAGCCCATGGATCCAGGGGAGCATTTGAGAATTTCATTGGATGGAAAACTCATCAGTTCATCACGGCAGTCAGATGGGACCTTGGAGGAGATTGATCCTGCAGTTATACAACATGTGAATGACCTTGATTTAGTGCATCCTGAGTTGAGGTGCAGTGGCTAATAAACCTTTCTTCTTGGCACTTAATTTGCAATGCTGTTTGAATAAATATCTTTTCTTATGAGGTGGGTATCCTGGTATACAAATCTATCAATTGGCTTGAAGTAGGGAAGGTGAAATTTTCCTCTCAGGGCCGTGAAAGAGTGAATGAGGATTATGACTCCCTATCACAGAGTGGTCATTAGGATAGAGATATGATGCCTTGTAAACCTTGAAATGCTATTGAAATGTGAACCAGTGTTCTTATTGTTGTCATCCGTCTTATTTTTCTGAACATAGAACTGGCCCTTGGGACAAGTTGCTGTCCCACTATTCTTTTATATTTAAAAAAATTGAAATAAAATTTAAGCAAAAGAATATTTTCCCACTATTGCCCAGGCAGATAAAGTACAAACTTTTTGTAATTGGATAAAGTATTGAGATGTCAATAGCTAATAGCCATTGTAACCTCATCTTCTGTAGACTCACTGGGACCAACTTTAGGACATCTTTAAGAGCAGAATGTATGTGAACCAAATTCTGTTCTTCTATGATCTTGATTTCTTCTGTGCTTGGGTGATGGTGGTGTTCTTGATGATTAAAGGAGTGACCCCTTGCCTGATAGGGCAAAAGGGATCTCTGAAGCTGAGGAGGTCGTCACTGAAACTGTGTTAAGTCATGGCTCTTTACCTGGGTTTCTAGGATGGTGGGTCTCCATACATGGTCACTTCTCTGCCTAATAGCACTTGACCAAAGTCTTGAGGAAATCGGAAGCCCGAATGGGGGAATTTTTGTGGCAGGTTAGTGTGAGACATTTTTCAAATGATTTCTGGTGGCATGTCTATGGAGATTCCCTCATCTACCCCTAGTGGGTCCTGACAGCTGCCCACTGCATTGGCAACTGTGTGAACTTTTATTTTTATATAAATAATTCTGAATGCAATTCTTTTTCTACCCCTGTGAGGCTTCTCCCTTGTTAGAAAGAAAATCAATTAAGCAAAGCCTTCTGGCCTAGTGATTGCATCTGGCAGTACATGAGACATCCTGTATCCATACTCTCCTACTTTGAATGAATGAGGTAGATCCTTTCCCTACTTTAGTATTGAAATTACTCTGTATTTTGCAGTTGCTGTCTATTCACTTGTTTTATAGGATATTGTTGATTTCTAGGTAGATTTTCTGGACCTCTAAATCCTTTTGATGTAGCTTTGTACTTTATGAAGGGGTATAAGGTCAGGCCTCTACCCAGAGGATAAAGAAAGGACATGCATATTAAGATAGCTAGAGAGAGTAAAGAATATTTTAAAATTCATTTATTAACTCCAGAGGAATTCTACCAACCCCTGTGTTTAGTCTTATTTGAACAGTTCATCACTGGCATTCAGATTGTTCTTTTTATCTTGGTATTAACATAGGTAGGCCAGCTAGAATTGGTGGACAATTTGGATTAAGCCAGTTGCCTGAGTTGCAACAACATACTCATATACACAAGTTTCATACAGTTTAGCTTCATTATTCCGAAGCAGGTTGAACCAGGGACCTCTCAAAGGTAACTGGGGTGTATGTATTGTACCTTTTTTTGTATAAGTATGTCCTTTTTGACATTAAACCTTGTACTTAGATGAGATTAGTAGGAGGCTTTGTCTTTGTTCCTTGAAGTCCTAAACCTGACTAATAGACTTTAGAGACAATATCAGTATGTATGCTTCAATTATTTTTATTTTTAAAAATTATCAAACATTTCCTTCTTTCTATCCCACATCACCACCACTAGGGGATAAAAAGAAATACATATATGAATATCTTTATCAAATCCAGGTCAATTTCTTTTATTCACAGTTCTGATTACCTTTCTCTGGTGTATAATTTTGGAGGTGATATGCAAGGGGTACAGTAATTAATGACCCAGTTCCAATATGGACTTGGTTGGAGGAAGACAGCCCTCAGAAAGATGAGCCAGTCTCAAAAAGCATGCTGGGAAGAAGGAGAGAAAGAGAAAGTAATGGGAAGAGAAGGGATGTAGTAGATATCTCACTTCAGGAGGCTTTGGGGTCTCTGAGATTTCCCTTCTTCTCCTCCTGAAGTTATTTATTGGGTACTGATACAGCAGTATTGAAGAAAGATGAGGAAGTACTGTTGCTTCTACTGTTGTTTAGCTTGGAGGCCCATGCCACAAAACCCTGTACAGACCTCATGCTTCCCTGGGGAACAGCCGTTCTGGGCTGAGTAGCAGTGGCTTCCAGATCTTTAGTTCTGTAGTATGGCGGATGGCAAGACCCAGGTATCCTATGGCTTTGTTGGGTTATCAATTCACCATGATTGGGAAAGGAAGGGGGGGCAAAGGGTCAGAGTCATACATGGAATTCTGGGTTTCCTCTGGTAGGGTTAAGTTAAGGGTGGTGATATCAGTGTCCAGACATGAGGGGAAAGGGGGAAGGGGACATTGGCAGGAAGAAGGGTTGGAGTCTTGGTGTTGTGGAGCAGGGAGGAAGAGGAGGAGGAGGGACTTTGAATCCAAGTGGTGTCTTTTTAACTCCTATATTTCATACTCATCTATAAGCATAAAAACATTTGGTATTGACTGGTTCTAGGAAGAGTGACAGGCACACTGCCCATGTGGTAGTTGCTTTAACTTAATCATTTCCCCATTTTTCTTATATAATTATGACTAATGAACTGTATACAGTTATGTTGTGCTTTGGTGATTGAAATCCATTGAAAACTGGCAGTGAAGGATTTTTGTCTAATGAGCGGAGGAAACAGAAACCATACAAAATGAAACCACGAAGGAGCCAATTATCTTAAAGTCTGGCATAGTCCTGTTGCTCCACTCCGGTGTTGGGTAGGGTACATAACTTCTGGGGTGAGTAAAGCATTGCCAGATCTTTATCCCCATCATCAAATAGGGACAGGTATTTGGACAACAGCACCCTCTTGTGGTTAAATGGAAAACATGGTTCTCCCTAGTTTTTCCTACTGGTTCTTTCCAGTCATCCAGAATAATTCCGAGGGCTCACTGTTGGCCAATGGAATTTTATTCCACTGACTCATGGTCACTCTCAGACTTTCACCTCTCTCACTGGCATTCTTGTCCTGATGCTCCTTCGGTCCTGTTCCTCTCCTTTCCCCTCCCATTCCCTTTCCTTCCCCCCTCCTCTCTCCCTTCCCCTCTCCTTGTCCTCTTCCCTCCCTCTTCTCCTCCTCTCTCTTCCCCCAGCCCTCCTCTATCTGTCTCTCTCTCACACATGTGAAAACTCTGAGGCTAGTCTCCCACACCACTCCAGGCGCAATCACTAGTGTAGAGAGAAGATCTTGATGTTCTTATTTGCTGGGAGAGTAAATCATATTTCTACGTGGTCTTTGCCTTTCCTGCACAGTTGTCTGCCAATGTAAGCACTTCATTACTTGCTATGAATTAGGCTCCAAACCAAACTCAGGATCCGTTGATTTCTCTTGGAGGGCCCTCTTTTTTCATATGGAAACTACAAGGAATTATCCCTTTCAGATATCTCGTTGACAGCTCCACCATTGCTGCTCACTGATGGTGTGGGCAATCCTTACAGGAACCTATGGCACGACCCACTCTGACCACAGCTACCCAGGCAAAGGACACCTGCCTCTGGCTGGCTCTAGAACTCAGCATTCTTTATGCATTCTCATTTCAAGACTCACTCTTTGAACCCAGAATCATCTCCCAGGCTCTCCTCTCATTAACTCTTCTTTTCACTCACTCTGAACAAAGTCCCTCCCTCACTGTCATAGATTTAAATCTGGAAGAGACCGTTAAGGTCATCTGGCTCGAACCCCTCATTGTATAGATGAAGAAACTGAATCTCAGAGAGGAGGAGTAACTCAAGGTAACAGCAACAGACACAGGATTCAAACCCAGGTCCTCTCACTCCAAATCCAGTGCTTTCCCTTCCTCCATCCTATGACTCATTATACCCATCTACACCTGATATCTACATGGGATCAATAACTCTTCCTTTCCCTGCCCCATCCATTTTCATAGTTTGGGGATTAATTAATAACTGTATATAGCTGAGCAAACTTTGCTTTTTTTTTTTGGAGGTGGGAAGGCAAGGCAATTGGGGTTAAGTGACTCGCCCAAGGTCACACAGCTAGTAAATGTGTCAAGTGTCTTAAGTTGGATTTGAATTCAGGTCCTCTTGACTACAGGGCCAATGCTCTATTCACTGCACCACCTAGCTGCCCCTTATTCTGCATCTTCTTCACCAACAAATGTGGAGGTGAGCAGTGGGAGAGGAGGGGTATTCTGAAGGCTTTCTGGGGCCAGGTTTAAGTCAAGAGGCCCGCTTATCTCACCTTGGATAAGTGGACCCCCAGCTTCCTCCTTGTATCAATGTGATTTTGAAACTCATTCCCCTCAAACCAGGTGAGCTTTGTAACTCTGGTGTGGCCCTCTAAATGCTAGGTTGAGACAAGAGAAAATGTGCCTCAGGGTCACTTCCTTTGAAAGAGCCTGGGAAGAAAGCTTTCTTTCTTTCCTTCCTTTTTTTGGAGTGTGAACTTTGAGATGAATAACTTCTTCATCTGTAAATTAGATTTAATAACACCTGTGTAGCAGCACCCAGTACCTTCATCCCATGTGGGCTCTGCAGGTTCCAAGTATTTAGTGTGTCAACATCTACTCAAAGCCACAATTTGGTAACTCTCCTGATGCATTTGTTTTTATAAGGGCAAAGGGCACATTAATTCCAAGTTTAAGTCATTTAATCAAAAAACATAGCTATAAAATCAGTGACAAGAAAGGGCTCCTCTATATGCACAAAAGGAGTATGCTCTCCCACCCTATCAGTAGGAAAGGCACATGTGAACCTGTACAAGTCACTTAAACTCTACCTGCTTCAGTTTCCTCATCTGTAAAATGGGTGATTGTGAGGATCAAATGAGACAATAATTGTAAAACTCTTAGCACAGTGCTTAACATATAAAGTGCCATGCAAATGTTAACTGTTATTATTACTACTACCAAGAAATAGGTATGGAGAGCATACGTGTGGCATCCACGTGAGTAAGAAACACCCACAGAAGACACACATGTAGTCAAATAAGTGACAAGGGAACATATGCAAATGGACACTCATGCCAGGAAAAATATGTAGTGAGGGCAATAAAAGAGAGAACCCATATAACCAAGGAGTATGCCTCGGTGTCCCATTGTCTCTCTGTGAAACATATCTCCAATCTTTTATGTCTGCTGAATTGCCCCTCTCTACCATCTGCTCATCTGCAGCTATTCAGCCTTTTAGGACCATCTGTTGGGACCCAGTGGGTAGTAAAATCCCTTCCTGGAGAGTAAATCTAATTATTTTTCAGCGAATAGCCCAGGCTGTAAGCCTCCCTCCCACCCCAGTCCTCTCAGCTAAAAGTCAGCAAGTTAATATTCACAATATCCTTTTGACCAATTTCCTCTTGGTGCCCCCTAGAAGTACTTGGCCTCAGCCTACTATCTCCTCTGGGGTTATAAAATCCCCCTGTAATTCCTTTCAAAGCCCTCTTTGTCCTTCTAAATTCCCAAATCCATTTTGAGGACTCCCATCCAAAAAAAAACCAACCAAAACCCAATGGAGCTATGTGGAGGCGAAGGCGAAGGAACCTCTCTCCAGTTCCCATGATGCTCCCCGCCCAGCAACGTGGAAAGGCTAGGGACAGGAAAAGAAGGAAGAGATGAAGCTGACAGATACTGGCCTCCTTTTTATCCCTCTTTATTTTTCACACAGGCCAGCAGCCAAATGGATATCTCTTGCGATGTGGTCCATCCCCTGCAGACACCACTAGTCTCTCTGCACAGCAGAGAGCACCTCACTCCCAGGGCTGTCGGAGGCAAAGTCAGGGAATGAACGTAAGTAAATTTCTCGCTAGATCACAAGTGTATGGAAATTCTGCCTATCAGGACTGTTTCTGAGGTATCTGATGAAATGATGATCTATTTTGGAGGTAATGGGAAACTTGCATTTTTCTGTCTGGCATTTTCCAATTTTCCTTTGGTTGGGGGAAAGGGGCAAATCTCATATAAGCGGTTATAGAACGGTGTGGGTAGAGTGTCAAGACTCCTTGGAAATGGCAGCTCCCGTGGTCACTCATTTCAAAGAGGCATAAAAAAGGAGGGGGTACTTGCACACCAAAGGTGTTTGGCACTGGATGGGATGAGTGAAAACTTCTCAACTTGGGGTGGTTAACTTTTCAAATTGCTTCTGTCAATCCCTTTTATCTTCCTCTGTCTGTTTCCCGCCTTGGTGGGACCCTCCCCTTATCTTTCCTTGCTGTCCCAGTTGGGAAGTATTTGGTGAAGTGTGCCTCTCCACCAATGAGAGGGGAAACAGTCGGGGAGGGGTCTTGACTAAGTTAGGTTATAAATTCCAGCACTATCTTTTGTAACTTGCCTCTTCTCCATGATGAGTCGTGGGGAAGACCGCCCTCTTCTCTCGGAAAGAGAATAAAGTCCTGTTCTTATCCTGAGAGATCTCTATTTATTTCTTTTCACTAAATTAAGGCTGAAGGGTATTTTTCATCCCAAACAACACTGCTATGAAGGAGCTTCAGCCCAGGGGCCAAGTCAAAGAGCAAATCCAGATAGATGGTGAGGTCCAACAGGTCCAACATTGCGTTGTCTGCATCAAACATGAGATCTATCTATACTCAGTCTGAGGAGTTGGGCCTAACCAAGCAGGAAAGGCTAAATGGACGACAAATGCCCGTTTTCCGGACTGTGGAACGCAATTGAATGTACAACCTATGGCTTCCATGGAACTTGAATGGGAAAAATATTACATTTTGATTTTATTTTTAAGAAAAAAAATTTATTTAGTATTTTATTTCCCCCCAGTTACATGTAAAAACGATTTTTAACATTTGTTTTTAAAACTTTGGGTTGCAAATTCTTTCCCTTGCTCCCTCCTCATCCCCTCCTCCTCATTGAAAAGGCAAGCAATTCAATATAGGTTATACCTATATAATTAGGCAAAACATTTCTATAATAGTCTACATTTTTATTTTCACTAAACTTTGGCTTCCATTGTAATTCTATGTATTTTATTTTTTGCATTTAAAAGCATTATTCTGAGAAGGGGTCTATAAACATTACCAGATTGCCAAAAGGGTTCATGATACAAGAAAGTTTGATTCCTTGTTATAGATTATCTATCTATATTTATACCTATATCATCTATATCTATATCCATAAACATATATGTAGATACATACACTATGGCAAAATAAGACATACACATTATATATATGTGTATATGTATGTATATAGCTGTACATATATAATTACATATATACAGTGTCAAACAGTCAACAATGTCAAATGTCTATATGTATAATTACATATGGAATCTATGTATACATATATGCACACATGTATATGCATTGTGTACACATATGATATATATACATATTATATATACATACACATCTATACATGCATATATATGCATTTGACATTGTTGAGCACCCTTATATCATGCATGTTTTCTCTTTTCTGGGTTTTCATAACAGTGTTCTCTCCTGGTTTTCCTCTTCCCTCTCTCACTGTGCCTTCTCTGACTCCTTAGCTGGTTCATCATTCATATTATACCCCCGAACAGTGGGTCTATCCCAAGGCTCTGTTCTGGGCCTCATTCTATTTCTTCTCTACATTTCCTCCCTTCATGACCTTATAAGCTCAATCATCTCTAGGCAAATAACTCCCTAATCTTTGTGTGCATGTGATGGGCATTGGGTTTAGAGATGGAGCCTCTGGCTATCTGGAGTTTAGAATCTAAGCGGGGTCAAAGACACAAATATGACTGAAGAGAGTACAGTGTTAAGTCCAGGCACAACATAGAGGACTCCCTAAGCACCTTTGGCTCAGTCCTGGCAGATCACAGAAGGGGAGACTTTGAAGCATCCATGGAGTGGGGAGAGATCAGAGGAGCTGGAGGGGAATGGGGAAGGAATGGGGGGAGGATAATGCAGGAATCTGACTGGGCAATAACTTGACCTCTCAGTACGTGTCTCAGTGCCACTTGTACTATCTACTACCCCTGTCACCTTTCCACCTTCAGAGGAGGGCTAAACCCACATTTGGGCTCCCTTCCCTTTCCCACTCCCTGTCCTGACCTTGTCAATAGGGGGCTAACTGAAGGGGAAGTACTGAGCTGGAGAACCTGGTCATGATAAAGATCCTTTTCTTTTCCCAAACATTAGCCAGGCCCCAGCGTCCCAGGTCTCAGCTGTGTACAGCAGAGATATTGGGCAGGAGGTCTCTGCTCCATCTCAGATCTAGGACCCCGGTCTGTAGTCCACTGACCTGAGCCCCTTTCCCTCTTTCTTTCTCTAGAAGTTTTGCCTGTTGCTCCTAAACTTTCCCCTCCTGGGGAGCTCAGTCCCTATGATTCGAGGTGAGCTATGGCCCCATGCACCCCTGATTTGCCCCCTGAGATTCTTGATTACAGTACCCAGAACTGTGTTGGCCTCAAGGGGTGTGACCAGTGTGAGGCTTTAGGGAAAGGTTTCATCTCTTCCCTGGGACTGGGATGGATTGCTTGGGGGGGGGGGGGGGCGGGGTAGAACTTGTTGCTAGGAGACAGGACCACTGGCTTTTTTCTAAGAGGAGCGGCCTAATGGTATAGTGCAGAGTTTTGGACAAACAGTCAGGAAACCCATCACTTCAAATCCTGTTTCTGGTGCTGATTGCCTCTAGATAGACAGTCTCTCTGAACCTCAGTTTCCTCATCTGTAAAATGATAGTACCTATAATATACATTCCCACAGGATTGTTGTTAGGATCAGATGAAATACTGTATGGACAGAACTCATGGAAAGGGCATTGCAAAACTTAATGGGCTATAAAATGTCAACTGCCAATATTTTTATCCCTGGGAGATGAGTGATACCTTAGCTGCCAACCACCCCTTGGAAGAGAATCTCAGGCCCTGGAATCACAAGGCCCTGGAGGGAGAACTTAATGCTAGGGTTCACAGCCTTGCTGGGGCTCCTTGCACGGGCCCCCATTTCTCTACCCAGACAGGAACAGGGCTGCCATTGTTGGAGGTGAGGAAGCTAAGGAAGGGGAATGGCTGTGGCAGGTCAGTCTGAGGACAAAAGGGAGGGTGACTCCTGGAGACATTTCTGTGGGGGATCTTTCATCCACTCCAGTTGAATCCTGACTGCTGGCCCTGCTTTGCTGGGTGAGTCACCTTCCCCCCTCTCAGGGGTGAATGGATTGGGGACAGGACAGAAAGCCTCAGGGCTCAGAGTCAGGAGAGCTGGATCTTGAGTACAGATGGTTCCATTAACTCACTGTATGACCCTGGGCAAGTCCTTTGTCCTCTCTGGGACTCAGTTCTCTCCTATACAAAATAGGGGTAACAGTTGCTGCCTTGACTTTCTCACTTGGCTTATGGAATAAAAAAACACTTTCCAGTCTACAAAATGCCTTTCAGATGTCGGGTTTTGTTACGGTTTTTATTGTTGCTATTATTGTTGTTGTTGAAAGCAAGGAGAGAGAGAAATGAGAGTGGGGGTTGGAGCTTTTCTCCTGTTTCAGTTGCAGGATGGCTCAAGTCCCCAGTTCCATGGTTATGAGGGGACCAATGAGCAGGATTAAATCTCTAGATTTCTGGGCTAGGCCATTAGTCAAGACCCAGCCTCTTCTCAAGAACATCATTTTCTCTCTTCCTCAAGTGGAAATGATGCCTCAGACTACCTGATCCAATTCAGGCAACAGAATCTATATGCAGTACAACCTGCTTCCCCTGGCAGAGTTCATTGTCCACCCCAACTTTCCTGGTGCCAGGAAGGTTTCTGACATCACCCTGCTAAAACGGGAATCCCCGTACAGCTGCACAGACCCTCACCCCAGACACGGAATGCTGGGTGACCGGCTGGGGGGGCATTGAATCTCGAGGTGAGCGCCGCAGGTGGACGTGGGGTCCTGGGATTTCCCAGGACTGCTATAGGGCCAAGGCCAAGGTCAAGACTAGACATTCCAAGGACTATGGTGAGGACAGTAGAAGAGATTATAGAGATGACATTGCCCTTATTTTTTTTTTCTAACGAGAAATCTGGTTTTTATTATTCTAGCTTCTTTCCTGCAGAGAGCAGAAATGCTGTCCCAAATCCCCTGTATCTGGGTGCTCAGTCCCATGGTCAGAGGCACCGTCCCAGGCTGTAGTAGAAAGAGCACTGCATTTGGCTTCAGGGGACCTGGGGGCTTACTGCCAGGGTCCATAGCACTCATCCCCACTCTTTGGGCCTCTGTAATGAAGGAAGGAAACAAACTTGTTAAGTGACTACTATGTACAGGCGCCAAGCTAAGTGCTTTACAGTGATTGTCTCATTTGAGCCTCACAACAATCCTTGGCAGTAGATGCTATCATTGCCCCTGTTTTACAGTTAAGTAAATTGCCCAGAGTCATACAGCTAGTAAGTGTATACGGCTGGATTTGAACTCAGGTCTTTCTGCCTCTCTACACCTAGAGCTTTATCTACGGCACCATCTTAGGCCTCTGGGGTTTGGACTAGGTGATCTCTAAAAACCCTTGGAAAGATAGGAATTGAATCGGCCATCTAGGGGATAGGCGTATCTTTAACTCAAGGTCCAACAGAACCGTTGAGGGTAGAAGGCGGCTGATGACACTGTGATCCATTACTGCTCAAATGGATTTTTGTCTACCTGGGGCAGTGCATTAATCACGGTTCATGTATAAAAATGTTATTAAAAGTACACGAGGAAAAATGTTTTCTTAAAAAATTAGACTTTTCTCCTCCCTCAGATGAAAAGAAAGACAATAATAGATCAGTAAGACACTCCAACATCGTGTAGCTAGATGAGACATTGACCGTATGTTGTGAGCAGGGTGGTTGTCCCAACAAACACACAAACTTCCACTGCTAATTGCTACTGGCTGCTTTACTTGTTAATTCTTTTTCTCCTGCATATTTCAAAGATATATGTGAGGACTGGCTTATTGCTAGGCCCTAGTCAACAGAAGTAACTCCATGTTTGACTACTGACTGAACCCTCCCCCTTCAAGGAAGTTCCCGTGAACCCACAAAACTGGTTTAGTCAGCGTCATTTAGGCGAGGAATGCAAAGCTCTCCTGATCGTAATCAGTTTAGCAAACTTCATTTAATCCAGGTATGCAAAGTTAGTAAATTTTGCTAATCCCAATAGTGTTGTGATGGATAAAGGGGGTCACAGTCAGGGTCCCCATCCTACTTGGTTCTTGTGAATCTGCCCAGCAACAACAATCAGATACGAAAGCAGACACCCAGAATTCAGTGCATTTGATTGGGGTTATTGGAAGCCCATACTTCCTGAGCTTGTCCAGGGGACTGAAGGGCTAAGGAGTCACATATTTGTGTGAATATCAGTAATAAACTGCCTGATTTGTTATCTTTGAGAGCTTATATTCCTTCTCAATATCTCAACTATGCCATCTTCAGAATAATTTAATTATTTTCCTAGCCCTGAAACATTCTTGCATCCGAGTATAAATTCAACCTGATCATAGTGGATAAGTTTTTGGACAAATTGCCTTTTTGTGAGCATTTTATTTGAAAATTTAAAATTAGTGTTCATAATGGTATTTAACTATAGGTCTCTTTCTTTGATTTATCCTTCCCTGTTTTTGGTATTACAATTATATTTGTCTCATAAAAGGTGTTTGGTATTCTAGACCAGGCTAAAGACAAATCAATTCAGTGATTCAGATTCAGGGGCTGAACTGAGATAAAGCACTCACAAAACATAAACTATTAAAAATAACTTTATGCTGGGACAATTAAAAGTCAACTTCAAGAGTTGTTCTCTTCCAATTCTATAATCACCAGACATGCAAGAAATTCAGAGGAATGTCCCTGAAGACAGAAAGAACTTAGCAACTTATGAAGATTAATCTTTCTAACTCTAGGTCTGGCATTCTACCTACTGCACCACCTAGCTACCTCTGGAGTCAGGAAGACCTGAGTTCAAATCCAGTCTCAGACATTTACTAGCTGTGTGACCTTGGGCAAATCACTTAACCCTGTTTGCCCCAATTTCCTCACCTGTAAAATGACCTAGAGAAGGAAATGGCAAACCACTTCAGTATCTTTGCCAAGAAAACCCCAGATGGGATCAAGGAATCAGACCTGATTGAAAGGAGCAAACAACAACAACAACAACACTCTACTACTTTAGTGACCCTGTCAAAAAAGGAAATGAGTTTAGTCTAATGTCACCTGTCCTTGGTGAAGACAAACCAGGTCTTTATAATCAGTGACTCCTTTTCAGGGTGTTCACTAACCATCTCTTTAATGATCCCTTTCAGGCGCTTCCAATCCGTGTTAGTCTCACTGGCCTATGGTCTTGAGACCTAATTCTCACACCTTTTTTGAAAATCAGAACAACATTTGTTTTTGCCCTTCCAATTCTTCATGATTTTTAAAAAATCTAGGCAGTGGTTCAGTAATCACAACCATCGATTGCTTCAGGATCCAAGAATGACATTTATCTGGTTCAGGAGAGTTGGCCATGAAAGCATTACATTATGATTTTGGGTATTTGGGTCAAAGGAGAACACCTGAGTTAGTTAGTTGTGCAGATTTAATTAAGTAAGAAGCAGACTGTACTGGCTAAAGATGGCAGCAGATGTCTTTAAGAAGCGAGAGACTTTTGTCCTTTGCGTTCAAAGGAATGTGCTGTCAACTTGTAGCATTTATTCTTGGACAGAGTAAGCTTGAGCAAGCTACTGGAGCTTGTGTGGAGACACTTTATCTCTGGAAGGAGATAGGAAGAGCGTAAGTGACCTTCTAGTGGGGAATGGCCATTTTATCTGATATGTAAAAAGCATGTTTCGACAGCTTGAGGAAAAAGTAGCTGGTAACCATTTGGAAATCTTGCTGTACCTAGATGACTTCACTGTCTCTGGAAAGATTTTTGAAGAAAGACTAATGAAAGTATTAGATTGACTAGAAGGAGCTAGCTTGAAACTATCAATGGCTAAATGCCTCTGTCAAATACATGGCTACCTAGTGTTTTAGCTGAAGAGTCAATTCAGAGCTAGCAAAGATAGGAGTGCTCTTCAGCTGTCTACACCTGAAGAACTAAACAATTTTCTAGAATTTTTTGGCTATTATTAAAAAAATGTGAGCAGAATTATTAGCTAATGCTCTTCTGTAAAGATTTGTGATTGAGAAGGACTAGAAACAGAAGGGTCCAGAAGGTCAATCTGTCTTGATAATTGAGATAAGTATGAACAAGATTTTCAAGATTTCCTTAAGTATCTCATTATCTCATTTGGCACCAATGTTGGCTTATGCACGTGCACACAAGCCCTTTGTGTTGTATGTTCCTGCTAGCCTAGAAGGTTTGGGAGTGGTCTTATACCAAGAGAATGATAGTCACTAGAAACCTATTGCATTTTCCAACAGAGGAGTTATTGACAGAGAGACCCCCTTATTCTATGAGTAAAGTAAAATGTTTGGCTTTGAAACAATTGATCACTGATAACTTCCAAGACTATTTGTATTGACTTCAATTTTAAGTATGTATGGACAATGATCTGTTGATTTATATGTTTTGACTAGCACCAGTTGGGGTACTTCTTGCCACAGATGGGTAGTCATGGTAGCCAAGTGTGAATTCAGCATGCATTATTTAACAGGAAAGACTACTATGGAAGTAGATCCCTTTTCCCAAAGGTCACTTGAGTTTAAAGCTATAATAAAATCAAAGAAGGAGTGAAAATGAAAGTAGAGAGATGATCATCAAATTCCAAATGAAGACCACTCATCTTGTAGGTCCCTCAAATTTCAAAGGCTAACTTAGCTACTGGATCATTAAGCTGATGGGGAACTCCCCTGATCAACCAAACTTGTACAGATTAAGAAATACAGTGGTTTACCTAAGGTCACACAAGTAGTGAGAAGCAGAGAAACAACCAATTCCTTGCTTGTATTGGGAGGACAGTTGAAAGAAACCATAATTTTGGTTCAGATTAGCTAAAATTTTGCTTCAGAAGAACCTTGACAGAAACAAATGATGATATGATACTCAAGGTTATTCTCCAATTTCAACTCCATAGTTATTCCTGTTGTCCATTGTCTTCTTTGCTTGAAGGCCTTACCCTTTCATTCTATCACTATTTATCTCTTGCCAAATCCCAGCCCAGGATCTCAGCCCTACTCATAAGTAACTGAACACAGAAGAAGAAATTCTTATAACTGTGCTAACTGGGTACATTTCTCATTCATGTCATCCAACTTCAACTGGACCTTTAATGTAATTGATTCCATAGCTATCTTACTCTCTATAGAAGAGAGTCAAACTGTCTCTCTTCAAGCCTCCCCCCACCTCTCTCGGCTGAGAATACTGAGGCCATTTAAAACTGAGCCCCTTCTTTTCCCATTCTCTTCCTCTCATTCTTCTTCCTTGATATCATCTCTCAGTCTCCACCTTGCTCTCAGTCTCTGAAAAAGATGTAGCTCTTGTCCTTGACAAGACCAGCTCCTCCACTTACACATTTATTCCATCCCTTCCCATCTCTTTCGGCAGATTACACCCTCATTTATCTCCCCCTTTCTAATCTCCAACCTTTCTATCTACTAGATGGGTTCCGTCTCTATTTTTCTATCTACTAGATTAGGTTCCTTCCTAACTGCCTTCAAACACACTCATGTCTCTTCCATTCCTATAATCCCTTTGCTGGACCCAACCATCCCTCAAGATATCATTCTATGTCTCTCCCTGAAAAAGCTTTCTACACCTGATTCTTCTACTTTCTCTCACCCGTAAAGCTTTTGGAATCAGGATTTTTGACCTCTTCAGTTAACTGGAACTGCCCTCTCCAAAGTTATCAGTGATCTCTTAATTACCAAATCTTTTTTCAGTACATATCCTTTCTCTACCTCTCTGCTGTGTTTGGCTCTGTTGACCCCTTTCTCCTCCTGGATATTCTCCGCTCCTTAGGTTTTCACGATCCTACTTTCTCCGCCTTTTCTTTCTCCCTGTCTGCTCCTTCTCAGGCCCTTTTATAATGATAATGAAACAATAATGATGATGATAACTACTAACATGTATGTAGAGCTTACTATATGCCCCACTCCACTAAGTGCTTTACAATTATTATCTCATTTGATCCTCATAACAACCCTGGGAGGGAGATGCTATTATTATCTCCATTTTAAAGATGAGGAAACTGAGTCAAGCAGAGGTTAAGTCACATGACTAGTAAGTATCTGAGGTCAGATTTGAACTCAGGTCTTCCTGACTCCAGGCCTAGCACTCTATCCACCATATCACACCCCCTAACTATTCTCTAGGTATTTCTGAAGGATGACCAAAAAAATCATTTTTCTGACTCTAGAGGAGATTTCTGTGGGTCTGGGGGGACCTGGGAAAAACTTAATTAAACTGATAGAAATGACATTCAGCAAGGTTCCAGGGTTGTACTGATAAATATTTAACATTCAGCTCACTGGGAAAAAATGTACCCATGACACACTTTTAAGTTTAACCTGCATTATTAAAATTTTTCTATTCCCCCCTCTCTTTATGCTTTCTCTTTCTCTTTATCTCTCTGCTTTTTTCTGCTTCTGTCTTTCTGTCTCTTGTATTCTTTTCTCTCTCTCAGTAACCTCATCAGTTAACTCAGGTGGATTCAACTTATGTGGATGACTCACACCATAACATGGTCAGGCCAGTCATTCCCCTGAGCTTCAGTCCTGTATTATCAATCTCCTACTGGAGGTTTCAAACTGAATATCCTAGAGACATCTCAAAATCAACATGTCCATAATAGATCTCATGATCTTTTTGCCCTCTTCCAAGCTTCCCTGTTTCTGCCAAAGGCACCAGCCTCCTTCTAGTCTCCCAGGTTCATAACCTCAGCATCATCCCAGATTCCTCCACTCTCTATTATCCTGTCATAATCAATCAATCACCCGGTAATTTTGCTATTTCTGACTCCATGTTATCTCTTGCATCTGATCCCATTTTGCTTCAGAAGAACCTTGACAGAAACAAATGATGATATGGTACTCAAGGTTATTCTCCAATTTCAACTCAATAGTCACTTGACCCTAAGTGCCTCCAAAAAAATCAAACCAAACCAAATGCTGAATGTCCTTTCTATCAGTTTAATTAAGTTTTTCCCAGGTCCCCCCAGATCCACAGAAATCTCCTCTAGAGTCAGAAAAATGATTTTTTTTGGTCATCTTTCACTACAGTGATGTAGGTGGGAGACCCAAGGCTGTCATGGCAATCAGTCTGCTTATAGATGAGCAGGAAGTGAACCTCTAGGTTCTCAACTTTCCCTAAGGGCAAATCTGATTATGTGATTCAATGCAATTCCATTGATCCAGGCAATAGCATCAACTGGAAGCTCCTCTGTTTGAATTGGAAAGCCCTACACAACCTAGCTGAGACTTCTTTCCAGCCTCTTTGGAGGTAACTCTTCTCTTCTGCTCTCTGCAATCTGGCCAAACTGATTTTCTGTCTCTTCCTCATACATGACCCTCTATCTCATCTCAATGTGCCTTTGCAGTGGCCATTCCTCATGCCTGTAACATGCTCTCTTCATACATTTGCTTCATAGAGTCCTCCTTCATTCAAGCTTCAGCTCAAGCACCACCATCTGAATGAAGTCTTTCTTGATCACCCCACCTTATAGAGCCCTCACTCCCAAACTCTCTTGTATTTAACTACTTTCTATATGCTGCTGTTGATTCACTTGATATTTATGTCACATATGGGCAGCTAGGTGGTGCTATGGGTAGAGCACTGGGCTTGAAATCAGGAAGATTCATCTTCAAGAGTTCAAATCTGGTCTCAGACATTTACTAGCTGTACGACCCTGGACAAGTCACTTTACCTTGTTGGCCTTAGTTTCCTCATCTGTAAAAATGAGCTGGAGAAGGAAATGGCAAATCGCTCCACTATCTTTGCCAAGAAAATCCCAGATGGGGTCATGGAGAGTTGGACATGACTGAACAACAACATATTTATATATACTTGTCTCCCTAGAAAGTAAGTTCCTTAGGACTGGGGATTGTTTCTTTCTTCATACTTGTATCCCTACAGTTCCTGGCATTAGGCAGCATTTGGTAAATGCATGTTGATCGATTTATCAAATAGATTGTCTAACTGAGAAACCTGGTGTTTAATGGAGCCTCCAAGATAGCATGACGAGATGGTGAAAGATTGGGCAACTTACAGGTCTACAAAATAATTGCAGAGATTGGTGGGATTCCTACAAAGACAAATTCTCACAATCACTTATTATCCATTGAGAAGTAAGTTGGATTCTCTGATGACTGGGAGATAGGGAGCGATAGTAAGTCCAGCTCTGAGGGGAAGAGCAGGCTCACCAGATAAGAGATTGCCTGAGCTAGTTAATAGCCCCAAAGGCAAAGATTCAGATGAAGAAGACGCTGTGTACTATCTTGGTCTAGAAAGTCAAATGACTCTGTCAAAGAGTCTGAGTGACCTCAGTCCAGATATTGGGGGAGGGTTGAACTCAGAGGCAGCCCATGTCCTGCCTAGTGGTTTAGCTATGGAGATAGATCCCTGGTGTACAGACACTATCCACAGTGTATAAGAATGTTAATAGATTTCCTAGAGCTATCCACACCCAGACTGGTACTACAAGCCAGAAGATCTGAAGATGCCTTTTTGTCATTGACTACTTGTGTGGTCCCTGGGAAAGTCATTGCACTTCTTCTGGGCTTGGGTTTCCTTATATGCAAGAGGAAAGGGTAGGACTAGGACAGGGGTAGGGAACCTGCGGCCTTCAGGCCACATGTGGCCTTCTAGGTCCTTAAGTACAGTCAAAAGGTCACACTTATGAACCTAAGGCCACAGGTTCTGCACCTCTGGACTAGACCATAGCATTTAGAGTTGGAATAGACATTAGAGTTCATTTAGTACAACCATTTTCCCATTAAGATAAGGACACTCAGGACTATTATCACTCCCTTTCTCCCAATCATTAACTTTCCCAAGTTAATGTAGCTAAGATTTGAAGCCAGTACAAGTAGGCCTCCTTGTCTCCTTTTCTGTGTAAGGATGACTAGAAAAATCAGCTCCCTGACCCTAGGGGAGATTTCTAGGGGTCTGGGAGGCCTGGAAAAAATCTTAATTAAGTTGATAGAAAGGACATTCATGAAGGCTCCAGAGCTATACCGGCAAATGCTTAACAACCAATCACCAGAGGAAAAAATGTATCCATGACACATTTTAAACTTCAGTCTTCATTATTAACATTTTTCCCATCACTTCCTTAAGACTAGACAATCAACAAGACTATAAATCAAGCCATCAATTGTAGCATTGATTTCTGAGGTGTAAGTGAACACATTGAGTTGATATGGACTGGCTATAGTATATCCCTCATATCTGTTAAAGTGTTCTGGGAGGAAAAGCTTTGTCTCTTATGAACTTCAGCAGTAAAGAGTTTCCTCATTTGTACAAGGGTTATAATAATATCTGTAGACATAATTAGGGGGCATAGTGGATGGAGCACCAGCCCTGGAGTCAGGAGGACCCGAGTTCAAATTTCGCCTCAGATACTTACTAGTTGTATGACCCTGGGCAAGTCACTTAACTCAGTTTGCCTCCAAAAAAACCAAACCAAACCAAATGTCTGAAGGACCTACAGTGATGTGGGGTGGGGGTGGGGCCTAGGGCTGTCATGGCAATCAGTCTGCTTATAGATGAGCAGGAAGTGAGCCTGGAATCACGGAGCCAACACTAGAGCTGAGCTGGGCCATCCTGCTGTCTGAAATGTACAAACTGGCTTGTGACTGGGCAGATGCCATTCTTCTTTTGAGGGAATAAAGGAGCGGATGAGAGTTATGATGGGACAGGGCAGACCTGCAGGATTAGGAAGTTACCTATTACCTGTGTTTTCTTGAGTAAATTACTTCTTTGTTCTGGGAATCAGTCTCCTCATTTCTAAAAAGAAGAGACTGAATTAGATCATGTTGTTTAGAGCTGGAAGGAACTTTAAATCTTATCTAATACAGGGGTTCTTAACCTGGGGTCCAGGGATAGATTTCAGGAGGTCCATGAAGTTGGATAGGAAAAAATTCATATCTTTATTTTCACTAACTTCTACTTGAAACTTAACATTTCTTTCAATTATGAACTTTAGTCAGTCAGTCATCAAATGTTTTGTTGTTGTTGTTGAGTTGTTTCAATTGTGTCCAACTTTCTGTAAATTTGTTTGGGGTTTTCTTGGCAAAGATTCTGAAGTGGTTTGCCATTTCTGTTTTCATCTCGTTTTACAGGTGAGGAAACTGAGGCAAATGGGGTTAAGTGACTTGTCCAGGATCACAAAGCTAGTTAAGCATCTGAGGCTGAATTTCAACTCAGGAAGATGGGTCTTCCTCTTTAGGCTTGGCACTCTATCCATTATGGTGCCACCTAGCTGCCCCACCAGGCATTTAGTAGATGTCAACTCTAACTCTGGGAACAAAAGTTTCACCAGACTTCCAGGGGAGCCCACAGCACAAACGTGATTAAGAACCCCTGATCTAATCCAATCTCATTTAAAGAGGAAGCTCAGACCTGGGGTGGTAGAGTGACTTTCTCAAGGTAACAAAGATAGTAAGTGACAGAGCCAATTTAAGTTTTGTTGAAATTCATCAACCCAGGACTTTGGGTTCTAACTCCAGGAATCTTTCTGCTATTCCATGCGACTTCATAGAAGACATCTAGGGTTCTATATACCACTGTCATAGGGGATTTATTATAGCCCAAATCTCCTAACAAAATCTTAAATCCTTAAACCTTCCTCTACAAACCCTGGTTTCTCAGTGTCCTATCTTCTCGGGCAGAGACACTTTATCCAAGATCTCTGTTCCATCTCAGATTCTAACATCCAGAGAAATAGCTCCACAGCATGGAGACACTCTACTGTGAGTCTGACTCTATATTAGATTCTGGTGTCCTTCTCCATTGCCTCAGACTCAGACGCCCCCAACGTCTCTTGCTTCTACAATTGCTTTGCTTTCACCTTTCATCCTGAGGCAGATGTGTATTCCCATTCTGGGCACCATTTCCTGTGACTAGGATTATCATAAAGGGACCTATATTGCCCTCTGTATACTAGCTGCATGACCCTGGAAAAGTCACTTAACTCTGTTTGCCTCAGTTTTCTCATCTGTAAAATGAGCTGGAGAAAGAAATGGCAAACTACTCCAGTATCTTTGCGAAGAAAAACCCAAATATGGTCACAAAGAGTTGGACATGACTGAAAAATAACTGAACAACATAATGTCGACCCATTCATAGTTGTTCTTTGTCCTTTATTCTTGAAGAGGACCAAAGATATCATAACAGTGATGTCTTAGCTTGTGCATGAATTGGATGTAAGTGAGGCACAGCTGCACAAGGTCATCAACCTCACTCTGTCCTCCGGAATCGTTGGAATCCAGTGGCAAGACAAAAGTCTGACTGGCAATGGCCCAAACCCCATCCCTAATGATCATCTGTGAGTACATCACACTAGATTCCCAGGCTATCCATTCTGGGGCATTTCCTTCCTTTAAATTGTAACCAGGAGTTTCATTGTTCCTGATGTAATTGGAAGAGCCTGGTCCAGGAGCCAGAAGATCTGGGTATAGATCCTTGATACGACAGCTAAGCAGCTGCGGGATTACAGGTAAATTACTTCAATTCTGAGTCTCAATTTCTTTGTTTCTAAGATGCAAATAAAAGTACTTAAGCATGGTATTTAAGTACCTATTTCAAAATATTGTTATGAAGGAAGAGTGTTATAAAATTTACAAGTATAATCCTTCTCCCATGTGGCAACCCTTTAATTACCCACTTAAAGATAGCACTAATATCCTTCCAGAGCCTTTTCTTTAGGGAATAAAACCTCTGGTTCCTTCAACTGATCCTTACACAGCATGGACTCAACACACTTCACCATCCTGGTTACTCTTCTCTGGAAACTCTCCAGTTTACCAATGTCTTTCTTCACCTTTGGCATCCAGAACTGCACACCATCCTCCAGATGTATTCTAACTGAGGCAGAATACAGTGGGACCATTGCCACTTTATTCTTGGAACTGATGTCTCTGTTAGTGCAATTCGTGGTTGCATTAGATTTTTTGGCTCACTGTATTGCACCATTGACACATTGAATTTCCATTCCGTTACCCTTCTCCACCCAACCCCTTCAGTTCTAATAGAATGTAAGCTTCTTGAAGGCAGAGATGCATTTATTCTTGTCTTTGTATTCCCCAGCACCTAGAATAGTATCTGGAACATTATAGGCACTTAATAAATGTTTGTGAAGTGAATGAATGAATGACTGTTGAGTACCATGAATGAAAATGCTTTTGGACTGTCTAAAATCATCACCTTTCCTTTTTTATGCCACTTGGATGCTCTTTCTATGCCATTACTGCATAGATGCTTCTGGGGAGAAAAAGCACACACATGCACATTGGATGGGGGTGGGGGGAAAAAGGCACAGTTCCTATCGTCTGAGAATGTTACATAATCTTTCATCTCTTCATCTTGGGTCACTTATCTCAATCCATATCTTCAAAAGAAACAGATTAAAGACTCACAGTTTTCTGCCTTGCTCAAATTATAGAACTCCTGAGTCACATTCCCCTTGATGGACTGGTGCATGGTTAGGAAGTGGTGACAGACCTAACGGTTGTTCTCTACTTGCCTCTGCCATCTCTGGGAACTTTTGTGCTTATCTTTGTCCTATCCTTACTTGTCACTGTCAGGTCAGAGATTAATGCTTGCTAGGGTGTGAGTGAGTGATAGTGGCAATTCAGATAGGCAAGAGAGACAGAGGAAGAGACAAAGGGAGACAAAGACAGACAGACAGGCTCATGGTCATTTAGATTGGTAGGCAGGCATACAGATAGACAAGGAGACAAACAAATAGACAAATGGGAAGACTGGCAGATAAACAGTCATATAGGTTAGCAGGGAAGCAGGAAGACGGAAAAACATTTGTCTGCTGCCCCTGAATGGGGTTTGAATTTGAGTAGGGGGTGATGTGTTGTCACAAATGAACAAAACTTATATTTTAGGTAGTGTTAGGATGTTGGGGTTGGTTGGATTAGTAGTGTGGTGTGTTCTTGGTTATTGCTCACCTTCACCCCAGACCAGCCCCTACCCTAATCCTAGGGTAGCTAGCATTCTGGGGCCCTGGAAAAGGCTAACTTTATATGACAAATGGAGAGGACATTATTTTAAGGGAAACTGGGAGAAAAGAGTTGCATTTTTGGGGGGTGAATTTTAGAGGTAAACATTTTCCTTATCCAAAATGAGGACAATACTCGCATTTCCTCTCTCACAGGTTTTTGTTGGAGATCAAATGAGATCATGGATATTTCTGAAGAACTGGCCTATGACTGGTTTCAGAAAAACCTGGAAAGATTTATATGAATTAATGCAAAGTGAAGTGAGCAGAACCAGGAGAATATTGTACATAACAACAATACTGTACAATGATTAGGCTATTCTTTGCAACACAGTGATCCAAGACAATTCCAAAGGACTCATGATGAAAAATACTATCCACCTCCAGAGAAAGAACTGATGAACTTTGAATGCAGATCAAAGCATGCTCTTTTTCATTTTCTGTATCTTTTTTTCATGGTTTTTATTTTCCTTTGGGTCTGTGTCTTCTTTTGCAACATAAATAATATGGTAATATATTTTACATGATTGAACATGGATAACCTATATAAAATTGCTTATCATCTCAGGGAGGGGAAGATGTGAATGAGTGAGAAAATTTGGAACTCAAAATAAAAAAATGTTAAAATTGTATTTACATGTAATTGGGGAAAAAATAAAATATTATTTGAAAAAAAAGACTGACCTAAGCAGGTAGTCTCTTCTTGTCTTTAGCTAATAATGAGGAAGTTTTGTGGAGCTACTTCAGACCATGTGGTATTCCACTACTGGATGCTGAGTTTCTTTTTTGAGGGGACAAGGTAAGGCAATTGGGGTTAAGTGACTTGTCCAAAGTCACACAGTTAGTAAGTGTGTCAAGTGTCTGAGGCTGGATTTGAACTCAGGTCCTCCTGACTCCAGGGTTGATGTCCTATTCACTGCACTACCTGGCTGCTCCAAGAAGTTTTAATATGATGTGATAGACCCTGAGTGGTTTCTTAGTCATCTGCTTGCCTCATGAGTGGGCAGGTGTGCTTAATTTATTAAAAGAAGAGACAGTTTCTGGCTGGTGTACTTAGTAATGTGGCTTTCTAGTAAGATGTGACTCAGTTGAAGGGTAGAGAAGAACAGTTATCTTGATCATGTTATGGTCATATGGTGGCTAGTGCTGGGGGATTTAATCAGGTGAACTCATACTAAAGGGCCTTACCCCGCTTTGTATTTACTTCTTCCTTGAGGTGATGGGTGACCTGTGGGTTCAATGGCATGACAGTGGTAGTAGCAATATCATTGACCAGAACAGTTGGTTGGAGTTGCAGAATTGGCAGGAGCAGACATGGGCTGGTTTCTGATCTGACTGTGATTTGTTCCACTTAGAGCTGGGTCAAAGATGAGAGAATTCAGTATCAATTTACAAATAGTCGCAGCTACTCTAGGTCTTTTGGAGAGCATATCAATTATGAGGAAAAGGGATGAGTCTGGTCTGTTTTACTAGCAGAATTGATTCCAGGGGTGCAGGTTCCCTACCCCTGGATAAGGCAGTCCCCACTCAAGGGGAAAGTAAGAATGGATAATTAGGAGCCTTTCCAAACTCAGTGTTTTGACATGGTCTAAGCATCAGCCCATAACCCTATAGTAATCATATTTAATAAATTAAGTTACTGAATTCTATTCTAATTACTCCACAACGTGGACAGCAATTCTAAGTTTAGTATTTCTTTCTATGTATCCATCCCAAACTTGATTATATTTCATATTGAAATCCTTTATTTCCCCATTTTTATGTAAATCTTGCACTTACAGAATCAAGTGTGAGGAACCTAATCCCCCTAATCAGAGGTCAATGGCTGGTTACATGGCAGGAAGCAGTACAGAGCTCCAGCTCCTGTGAGCCCCAGCAGTGATACCTAAAGGTCAGATCTATAAAGCTCTTGGTAAACCATAAATCCCTATATAAATGGCTGCTTTAGTGTTAACTCAACTTCAACATTTAAACCCTTGCCTTCTAGTCTAGGGGATGAAGTGAAAGGCTGACGTATGGAAATTGTTGCAGTTGTCTGGTTCTGTCCCTTTCTCTGTCCTCTTTCCCTATGTCCACAGATTTACTCACAAGGAAGATGGAGAAAAATGAGGCTTCTTCCTATGCACCTGTCACTCTACAAGCAGGATTCCTAGTATCTGTTGGTATTATGCAGAAACTCCAATCCCCATCCATTGCCAGATGCTGAGACCATTGCTTTGTATCTTTTGACCTGGCCATGGGTCATCAAAGAACTCCCTTAATTGAAATCAGAGGGAGACCTGTAAGCATGGGCAATGACATTTTTATCTTGTATGATTCTGGCATCACAGGATAGTGCATTGACTTGTACATGAATTGGATTTCAGTGAAACAGAGTTGTACAAAGTTATCAGCCTCATGCTGTCTTCCAGAGTCATTGAAATTCAGTGGCAAGACAAAAGTCAAAATAACTGGTAATGGTCTAGGATGCAATAGCTGACCTTGGCATCTTCAATGTCTGACCAAGCTCTAAGCACTCCACGGGGCCTGCTTCAGCCACCTTCAAAGTCATTGGAAAGAGTTGTTTTTATCAGCTCATTCAACAAGAAGTTTTCACCTGTTTGAGGTAGATATCCTCCTAATGTGTGTGTATATGTGTGTGTACTGTTTATTGTTTCAGTTGTTCCCGACTATTCATGTCCCCATTTGGGGTTTTCTTGGCACAGACACTGGAGTGGTTTGCCATTTCCTTCTTCAGATCATTTTACAACTGAGGAAACTGAGGTAAAAAGGGTTAAGTGACTTGCCTAGGGTCTCACAGCTAATAAATATCTGAGGTCAGATTTAAACTCAGGAAGAGGCATCTTCTTGGCTTCAGGTACAATGTTCTATCCACTGCACATGTAGCTGCCCGTGAAGAAGAGTAATGTGAACTAAATCTAGAAAAATTGCCCAGAGGCAGATTACCAAGAAAACCTTAAATGGGGCCATGAAGAACTGGCGCGACTAATCTACTAAACAACAACAATGCTTAACCTGAGCCTCATCTATAATATGGTTATATCTATAATATTGCCTATTGTATCAACCGTTTTGCAGGGTTGCTGTTAGGATTGAATGAGGTAATGTATGGGAAGATCATTGTATAGCTAAAAGTCTTGCAGAAATGTCAGCTGTTCTTATGATTATTATCTCATTCACACAGTTTTCATCATCATCATTATTATTTATTAACTTGCTTTCACTTTTATGGAGTTTGGAAATGTAGATGGAATAATTGCTTTTTTATATAGTGGAATAAAAGTAAAAGAATATAAGTTCCTTTACTGCAAGCATCCTTGGTACAATTCCATTAGCAGATGGGATGATGCGGATGATAAGTACCTCATCCAGTCACTATTATTACTTTCATTTTAATCTCATTCTCACTTTTTTTTGGTGGAGTTCAGATAGAAATAGTCCTGAGACAAGGCATTATGTCACAACTACTATGGTTAAAATTATTAGGGGTGGCTAGATGGTGCAGTAAATAGAGCACTGGCCTTGGAGTCAGGAGGACCTGAGTTCAAATGTGGCCTCAGACACTTAACACAAAAAAACTAGCCGTGTAACCTTGGGCAAGTCACTCAACCCCAATTGCCCTACTTTACCCCCTCCAAAAAGCAAAAAAAAATTATTAGAGAAGGTGATTACAAGGCTAAGACTAAGCCAAAGTATAGAAGCCCAGGGACTGCGGGTGGTCACTGAAACTGTTTAAGATCTGAGGAGGAAAATTGGATGCCCGGGTTCGTGGACTCTCCTTATTCAAGGAGAACCCAGGTTGGCATCATTGGGAGAAAAGAAGCCAATGTGAGAGAATTTATATGGTAGATCAGTCTGAGGAAGTATGAGGGTTATTTCTGGAAGCACATCATGGTCACTTTCTCATCTACCACCAGTGACTACTAACCACTGCCCACTAATTTGAAAGGTGAGTCACTCTCATCCCACTCAGTTCAGTGGACATGAATGAACTTGAAGGTAGGAGGGAAGGGTAGTAGAGAAAGATCCAGACCTGGAGAGTCAGGACCTTCAGATTTTGGATACAAACTCTGTCACTAATTCACTGGGTGACTTTGGCCTGTGCAAAAGTATAGAGATGAAGGATGGAGAGTCATCTGGGAGGAACAGAGAGGACAGTTTGTCTGTACTGCAGTGTGCAAGAGGAGGAGTGATATCCAATGAGCTTGGAGAGAGATAAGTTGGGGCAAGGTTGTGAAAGTCTAGATAGAGGAGATTATATTTGATCCTAGAATGAACAGGAATAGGGAGCAACTGGAATTTATTGAGGAAAAGAATGAAATCATCAGTCTTGTAGTTAAACAGTCACTTTGGCAACAATATAGAGTATGGGCTGGAATGAAGAGACATTTGAGGTAGGGAGGCCTGTTAGGAGGCTATTTCAATGATCTGGAAAAGAGATGAAGAAGACCAAAATGAGGATGGTAGCTGTGTGATCAAAGAGAAAGGGCTGGAGGAGAGAGCTGGAGTCCATAGTCCAGAAGGGTAAGTATTTACATTTCCCACACTTTTTGCTAGGGTTTTGGGCCATAATTCACAATGAAGGATCCAACTCAGGACCTTGGGCCTCAATAAATTAGCCAACTTTTGCAACAGGGGCAGGAATTTTGCTTTTCGATTGAGGATTTTCATCTTTTATTCCTTTCTAAGCCTTCTCTGTTCACTGAACACTAACATAAGGCACCACGTTGGGAAGAGGAACCAGTCTTTCTTTTTTTCTTTTCTTTTTTTTCAATCTCAGTCATGAGACTTTACATTTATCCCCTTTAAATTTCATCTTATTAGATTTAGCCCAGTGTTCTAGCCTGTCAAGACTTTTTTGGAGCCTGTCCATCCACTGTGTTTATTAGGTTTTTGTGACATGTTTCTCCTGGATCTCTTCCTACCTGACTACTCTTTCTCACGCACCCTTGCTGATTCTTGATCCTTGTCATGCCTATCAACCATGAATGTTCCCCAAAACATCATCTTTTTTTCTTTTCCATCTCTAGCATCTCACTTGGTGATCTCATCAACTCCTTTGGGTTCAATGATCATCTCTATGCAGCTGATTCCTAGGGTTATGTATCTAACCACAGTTTCTCTCCTGAATCACTAACTGGTGACACAGTGGATAGAGCACTGGGCTTAGGATCAAGAAGACTCATCTTCCTGAGTTCAAATCTGTCCTTGGATATTTACTAGTTGTGTTACTCTAGGTAAGTCACTTAGCCCTTTTTACTTTAGCATCCAAAACTATAAAACGAACTGGAGAAGGAAATGGCAAACCACTCCAGTATCTTTGCAAAGAAGACTCCAAATCGGATCATGAAGAATTGGACACCACCGAAATTACTCAACAAAAACTGCTTTTTGAACATCTTGAACTTGATGTCCTAGAGACACTTCAAACTTAAAACATTCAAGACAGAAATCATTTCATTTTCTTCCAGACCCTTACCTCTTTTGAACTTCCTTGTCATGGTTGGGGATTCTATCATCCTTCTAGTCACCCAGGTTCTCAGTCTCTTAATTAGTCTGAACTTCTCACTCTCACTCACTCCACATCTTCAACTCCTTGCCAAATCTGGTCATTTCTTTTTTCACAGCCTTTCTTTGATATTCCCACTTTTCTTTCTACACACACCTAGTTTAGGCTCTCATTCTACCAATGACCTGGCCATGTTGTTTGAAAGCAAAATGTACACTTGCCAAAAAGACTGTTTTATGGAGGACTCACATAGTGGTCAAAAGAAGCGATATAAGGATGCTCTCAAGGTCTCTCTCAAGAACTTTGGTATTCAAGCACATATCTGAGTATATGTATAAATGAATCCATAGAGGCCATAAGATCAATTGAATAGGAAGGGATAATATTCCAAATGGTGAAATTGTGAGGAGAGAGAGGATTAGATTGAGAGGAGACAGGGAGAG
>CM053590.1:103762361-103808197 GCA_028646515.1 Pseudochirops corinnae
CTCAAAATCTTGTGGAAATGAATGATGCAAACTATAATAAAATTAAAAAAAAAAAAGAACTTTGGTATTGATTGTGTGACACAGGAGACACTGGCACAGGACTGCCCAGCATGGTGTGCCCACATCAGAGAAGGTGCTGTGCTCTCTGAGTAAAGCAGAAATAAAACAGTTCAAAGGAAACACAGGATGTGCAAATTTGGAGAACCCACCCCAAATGTTCACATGGACTATTTGTGCCCAGCCTGTGGTAGAGCCTTCTGACCTCATATTGCTCTGATCAGTAACAGCTGGACACACTGAAACTTGACTTTAGCATAGTGATGTCATTTTGGTCCTCTTTGAGAACAAAGGACAACGACCAACCAGCCAGCCAGTGTAGGCTCTCATTAGTCTACACCTGAACTACTGCAATTGTCTTCTAATTGGTTTCTCTGCCTCAAACCTCTCCCTGTTCTAATACAGACTCTACCTGGCTTCCAAGATGATTTCTCCTAACGCATAATACCCCCTGCTTATTCAGTGACTATTCTGTTCTAGTAGCTCCATAGCACTTCCAGGATCAGGCATTTAAAACTCTTTAAAATGTTCTTGCTTTCTACCCTTCCAGTATTTTTACACATAATTCCCTTTCATGTTCTCTGTGCTCTGGCTACGTGGCCTACGTGCTGTTTCTTGCACAAGACATTAAATCTCCTATGTCTGGGTCTTTGTACTGTCTGTCCTCCAGGGTCTAGAATTCTCTCCCTCCTCAATTCTACCTCTTAGACTCTCTGTCGTCCTTCCGTACTCAGCTCGCATGGCATCTTCTGCATTCAGGAGGCCTTCCCTAATACCCCCAGTGCTAGTGCTTTCCCCTGAAAAGTTCTTTTGTGTGTATTTATATATTTGTCTATATATTTGATTGACAGAGGGTGCAACACATACATATTTATGTATGTATATATATATATATTTGATTGATGGAGAGTACATTATGTATATATATATGTATAAATGTGATTGACAGAGGGTCTAATATGTTTCTATCTATATATAAGTTTAATGGAGGGTGCAACATGTATACATGTTTGATTAAAAGCGTGTGATATATATTCATATATTTATATATGTATATGTTTGTTTGATTGATGGAGGGTGCAAGACTGTTATTATCTCAAAGGTTCCTTTAGCTTCTTAGGTAGGATGGTCTCTCTACTTGCATCCACTAGAGGGCGAACAGATTCCATTGCAAAATTCACTGACTGTCCTTTGCTGAGAAACTCCTGGATTTTGAGCAAGTTTTCCGTCTTCCTGGGCTACAAGATTCGGGTGAACTTTTCCTGGACCACTCCCATGACCTGGACATTCTTTCTGTGCTCTAGTGATGCACTGGTCCCAATAGATAGGCGGGATTTTCCCAAGACCAAAGATGTTCTACAGTGGGTATGACCTTGTATGGGAATTAAGGAGGTAGGTAACTTTTATTCACACTTATCCTGGCATGCTATCACAAATACAGACCATTTTCTTTTCCTTCTTGGATAATCCTTGGAAAAACCACGGTTGTTATATGGAGCGGATGGGAACAACAATAATAACTTAGCGTTCGTTATGTACCAGATATTGTGCTAAGCACTTTGCAAATATAATCTTATTTAATCCTTACCATAACCGTGAGGGACATATGCTATTATTAGCCTTCCTTTTATAGTTAAGGAAACCGAGACAGCAGAGGTTAAGTGACTTGCTCAAGGTTACATAGCTAGTAAGTCTCAAAGGCTAGATTGGAACTCAGATCTTCCTCACTCCAGGGCAGCTAGGTGTTGGAAGACTTCTCTTCCTGAGTTCAATTCTGACCATAGACACTTACTAGCTGTGTGACCCTGGCCAAGTCACTTAATCCTGTTTGCCTCAGTTTCCTCATCTATAAAATGAGCTGGAGAAGGAAATGTCAAACTACTCCAATATCTTTGTCAAGAAAACCCCCAATGGGCTTATGGAGAGTCGGATGTGACTGAAATGACAGACAAATAACAACAACAAACTTAATGACTCCAGTCCCAGTGCTCTGAACACTGTGCCACCTACCTGCCTACAATGAGGATGAAGATAGAGGGGAAGGAGGGAAGTTATAAAATCACAGAATTTGAGAGTTGAAGGGGATAGCTACTCCCAAACCACTCCCCAAATAAATCATCACCATGTAACAGCCCCAAAAGTGCTCATTCCAGTTGTTCTTGAAGACTCCAAGGAGGGTGAACCTACAAACTCTCATGACAATAATTATAAGAGAAATTTGTATATAATTATACAACAGTTCACTGGGTTACACACTATGTTCATAGACTCTGAGGTTAAGTGACCAGTAGTAGGGGTTGCTTGCTAAACTCCTGAACTTGAGCTACTGTAATTACATTCTGTACCTTGCCTATGAGTGGTCTCAGCATTAAGAAAGCTAGTTTACCACCTTTGCCTGGAAGAAATATCCCGTCATTCTCTCTTAATTTCTTTTAGATCTCCCTTCTCCTATCCCGCAGTGGATGGAGCCTTGCCTATACCTCTCTTCTCAGGGAAGTGTCCCTCCGGCTCCTTAACATACTAATTCCATCCTTAAGTAAGTCAGGGTCTCCTATGCCTATCTCAGGGTATAAAAAAATTAAACTAGCCTGTTAATACCGGTAAATATCTCTATAGCACTTCAAGGTTTACAAAGCACTTTTCCCACAATAACCTTGTAAGGTCATTACCAGAGGTTGGGTTCACATGTATGGTTTAATAATTTTGGAGACATAGCTTCAAATTGCTTCCTAGAATGGTTGGACCATTTCACAGTTCCATCAATAGTACATTCATATGACTGTCCTCCCACTGCCCCTCCAACAAGAGTTTTAGATAGCTAGCCTTGGCTTTGGAGTCAGGAATACTTGCTATCAAATCTAAGGGAACTGAGGGGATTAGAGCAGCAAGTGGTTAATTATGGGAATTGTGTGAACCACATTGACTCCATCTTGTGACTCAGTTGTAGAGCTTTCTTAGTTCCCTTTCTGTTAAATTATGGGTCTAGTCCAATTTCTATCTTGTGAGAAAACTTCATTCATTTGTGGGAATTGGAAGAAATCTTACTGTATTGTTTGAACCTAGCCTTCTGTGGCTGGGAAGGTGGTCCACCTCTCTCTGCTGCTTAGAGACCCTTAACTAAGGAACAAGGATATGCTGACCAGAAACTCATTCAGATCCAAAGAATGATGCAGGGAGCTTTCTCACAATTGTACGTTTCAAGTAACCCATATGTCTTATCTGAAAACTGGTCCCATACTGATCAATTAGTTATTATTTCCATGTTCCTTTGATTGTTTACTGACACTTGGAGGAGAATGTGGAACATCTCCTTTTCTGATATCAGGGAATTGCATCTGTTCACTCTCCCCCTCCCAATTTGGAAAATCCCCAATCTTTCCTCCAATTAGAAATCAGATTACCTAACTTTTCATACTGGTTTATTGTTTTCTTTTAATTATTTGGCCTTATTTAATTAATTGTTTTTAATATAAAGTATGTCCCTCCCCTGCATCTTTAGGGTCCAGTGCCAAAACTGAGGGGTTCTGCTCCTGGTTGGTTGAGCAATTGGCATGCTTTGTTTAATAAATTGATATTCTTAGAAGCTCAAACATTTGTTTCCCCAGTCACTTCATCTTTTACCTACAACTTGTCTGGGACACTGTGATTCTGGGCAAGTCACTTAACCTCTACTTACCTAGTTCCTTCATCTGTGAAATGGGAATAATAATAGCACCTATCTTCTGGTGCCTGATACATAGTAAGCACTATATAAATGTTAGCTATTACCACTAAAATTATATGACATTGAGCTTCATTTTAATGTTCTTTTCATTTATTTATATCACTGTAGTCATTGTTTATATTATTTTCTTGGTTTTACTAGTTTTGTTCTATGTAGTTTATACACTTCTCATGTTGCTCTGAATTCCTTATTGTTATTATTTCTTAGGGTGTAATGATACTCCTTTGCATTCATATATATCACAATTTGTTCAGTCATTCCTGATATATGGGCAAGAATTTTGTTTCTAGTTTTCTTTGCCACCATAAGAAGTGCTGCTATAATTTTTTTTTTTTTTTAGCACATATGGAGCAGTTTTTGTTGTTGACTTCAACCAGCAGTGACCTCTCTTTGATCAAAGGGCATGAATACTTTGACTTTTCACACATAATTCCAAATAGTTTTTCAGAATGGTTGGACCAGTTTACAGCTCAACCAATAGTGTATTGGTTACCCTGTTATCTTGCCATCCCTTCAACACTGACTATTTGTTTTCAACTTTTCTTTTTTTCCAGTTTGCTTGGTGTGGGGTATAAGCTCAAATATTTTAATGTGCATTTCTCTTATAATAAGTGATTTGGGGCAATCTTTCATATGCTTGCCCATAATTTGCAATTCTTTTGATGACAGCTTGTCCTTTGACCAGTCTTAGAGAACATGCCCCCGTGCCTGTTGCCCATAATATCATTTTGAATTACGTTCCTTGAATGTGCTGGAACAAGTGAATTTGCCTGTTCTACAAAGCCAGGCTCACTCTTAACAGATTAGGGAGCTTTCCATTTACATAGCAAATTTGGGTTCCCCCTGCTCACATTCCTACCTAATTATTGGATTTTTAACTTTCCTTCTGGTTCACTCTGAGAGAGATAAGGAACTGAAAAAAGTGCCAAGGGCAATGTTTTTGGCACCTCAAAAATCAGGATCATTAAACTTGACACACGGGTTATCGTCAAAGTCCACAAAAGGGAATCCTTTTTCTTTTAGTCTGAGGTCATTGTGTAGACCCCTTCTGAACGGATTTTTTTCACTGTCTCCTTTCTTCTCCCCCTAGGGCCTTTACATCTGAATTGCTATCTGGTCATTACCGCCCCCACCCTACCCCCCATCTCATATTGGATCTCTCCCAGTTTCCTGTCAACTGCAAATCTGATAATTAAGCCATCTACATTTTCATCTAAGTGAGTGATAATTTTTAAAAATAGTATGACTGTTGGCATAAGGGAGGGGCTGTCTTGTTGTTGGCCTGGAATCTCTTTGCAGCAGCTTGGACACAACTCTCTCCTCCTGACTTTCTTTCAGTGGGCTCTCTAGATATTAAGGGGGAGGCAATGGGAAGGTGCTGGAGGTTCCCTTCTCTATTTAGCCAGTCATCAACCTGCAGATCCTTCAATCCAGTGCCAGGTCATAAGTTATAGAAGGGCCCTGAGAGTTTATCTAGTTCCACTCCCTTATTTTACAGAGGAGGGAATGCAATCCTGGAGAGATTAAATGTTTTGCCCTAGGGCACACAGGTGGTAATTAACAGAGTTGAGCTTGGGCTTAGGTTTTCTGACTTCATATTTAGTGGTATGGTAATGGTATGACTGGTATCAATTCTGCATCCATTACTTTCTTCCTTTGCCTCCCCTACTCCCCTTATTATTTGCACCAAGACCCTAGGACCATAGTAGTTTGGGAACAGAAAGAAGAATAACAGAGAATTTGTGGTGAAGTCCATGTTTCTTCTCCCTTCACTTTTGGGATTGTATAAACCAGGTGCTCAAAACAAGATGAGGTGACAATGTTGTTTTAACAGTCTTACTTGGAAAAAATGCAACTCCTGGGGCCACTTAGTCCCCTTGCCAGGCAGTTGGTCCAAATGTTCATAAAAGCCGTACCTACATTCTTTGGCCCCTGCCTGCCACTATCTCCCCTCTTATTTCTCTCCAACTCTCCTTCCCTGTCCCTTTCTAGAGAGATTCTAAAAATTCTGTACCTGAAAATTCTGCTTTCTAGTACTGATCCAGACACAGTCCTCTCTTCTCATGCTTAGAAGAAATACAGCTCCTTGGGTCTTCAATGACTCAGGCCCTCTTCCCAGGCAGTCAGTCCAAACCTTGCAGAGAGTTGGTTAATGCTTAGAGAAACCTATAGGAGTTGGAATCTCTGTCTGGGGCTATAAAAGAGCCACATGCTCATGTCTTACCAGCAGACATGATGGCTGGAATTTTCTTCTCAATCCCAGGGATTTTCCTGTTTCTTGAGCATGAAAGGCATTCCTTTCTTAAAGGACTTCTCTCTACTGGACCAGGGATGGCCACTTTTACCATAAGGTAAATGGGGTGATAGATGACCCAACAGATAGAAAGACAGGCAGATAGATGGGGAAGGGAATAAAGGAAAAGGCATTTTAAAGCACCTACTATGTGCTATGCGGGTGCTAAGCCCTTTGCAGATTAATATCTCATTTGATCCTCATAACAGCCCTGGGAGGCAAGTGCTATCATCATCTTCATCTTACAATGGAGGAAACCAAGGCAGATGGAGGGTATGACTTACTTAGAGTCACATGACAAGTAAATGTCTGGGGCTGAATTTGAATTCAGGTCTTCCTGACTTCTGGCTTAGCGCTTTGTCCACTGTGCCACCTAGCTGCGGACAGACAGACAGTGAGAGAGGGGCGGATAGACTGAAAGATTGACAGGCAGACAGACTGGTAGCGAGCTTGGAAGACAAAAAGCAGACATTTATCAGTAGGCAGGTAGAGAGATGTTCAGAGAGAGAGAGAGAAGCAGGAAGAAACATAGGATAGAAGGCACGAAGATGCAGAACCAGGCAGGCAGAAAGACAAGCTTTTAGGCAGAGAAGAGGACAAGCATTTTTATGTACCTGCTATGTGCTGAGCACTTTATGAGAGAATCTCATTTGATCTTCACAACAAACCTGGGAGCTAGGTGCTATTATCAAAATCATTTTACAATGAAGGAAACTAAGGCAGTAAGTGACTTGCCTAGATAAGGAGACAGGCAGAAAGCATGGTAAACAGGTGGACAGAGAGATACAGCAGGCAGATTGTTAGGTGGGCAGACAAACAAGGACATCCAGGAAGACAGACTTGCAAGCTGACTGACAGGCAGACAGACAGGCAGATGGATCACTAGGCAGGCAAACAGCTGGGCAAATTAACAGCCAGGTAGACAGGTGATATCTTGGCAGACAAGCAGGCATACAAATAGGCAGACAGGTAAATTGAGAGACAGGTGGAGAAACTGAAAGGCACATAACAGTCAGACGGGATGTGCATTCTGGCTACTCATAGATTTTTTTTTGCTTTTTTTTTTTGGAGGGGTTGGGAAGGTAGGACAATTGGGGTTAAGTGACTTACCCAAAGTCACATGGCTAGTTTTTTGTGTTAAGCGTCTGAGGCTACATTTGAACTCAGGTCCTTTTGACTCCAGGGCCAGTGTTCTATTCCCTGCACCACCTAGCCACCCTGTGCTACTTATATATAGATGGGCAGACAGGAAGGCAGCAGGATAGGGTGAGAGACACAGACAGACAGACAAACTGTGGGAGGCAGTCAGGCATTAGCTAGACAGGTTTACAGGAAGAGAGGCCTGCCGGCAGACTGACAGATACTTAGACAGGAAGGTAAATAGGTACACAAGCTAGAGGGCCTCGAAGGATGCAGTGGGCAGACAAACATACAGATAAAGGGTGATAGGCAGTGAGCTAGGCATGGAGGCAGATAGAGCACCAGACACTTAGATAGGCAGACAGGCAAATGGACAAACAAGCAGGCAGAGGCCAATGCACGTAGAAAAGCAGAGAGAGGCAAGAGGCAGGCAGACAGGTGGAAAGTCAAATGGGAAATCAGGCACATGTATGTGTGTGTGTGTATATATATATATATATATATATATATATATATATATACATACACATATATATACATACATATGCATATATATATAAACACTATATATGCATATATATAAATGTGATATAAATAAGAGTGTGTGTGTGTGTGTGTGTGTGTGTGTGTGTGCGTGTATGTGTACAGACTGCATTGAGGCAGCCTGGTCAATTGGCAATATACCTGGCAGATGGGAAGATAAGCTAAAATATGGGACAAGACAGACAGGCAGACAGAGAAACAGGTTGACAAACAGACCTACAGGCAGGCAGATAGGTAAGTACATACTCAAAAGAGGCAGATGGGTAGAAAGAATAAAAAAAGACAGATTGGCAGTCTCATAGGCAGTTTTATGTGCAGTTAACCAGATAATTGAAGATGCCCCTGAGGGCAAAACCTGATTTAGGAATAGTGGAGAATTAAGATGTCCCTAGTTCATGATGTCCCATTAGTGAGGTTGAATAGGTTGTGCTCTTGTCATGTTCATGGAGACATTTCCATTCTGAGGATGTTAATGAGAGTTCTGTCTGATGTATCAATGTCAGCCCCCAATAATCCCTACAAGGGGGAAAAAAGAACTTGGGGAGGGTGAAGTGGTGGGGGTGGTACAGGAAATGCATTGCCAGAATATCAGAATGTGAATGGGCTGTACACTATCACAGGCAGACAGGTGATAAGAAGATAGGCAGGTAGGCAAGAAGGTAGACAAATGACCAATTGGGAGTCTGTTGCCCATCATAGGGGATTTTAGATGTGAACAGGAAACTATGCTTTCTCCAAAAGAAGAAATTTTAAATGGTACAAATTCTAGTGCTGTGTCATTCCCTTGTGGATGGGAAGTGGGCATCGGGGTATCTTCCTGTTGCTGGACACCTCACCCCTGAGAAGTGCTGTTTTCTGTTTGTAAAGTTTTCTCTGAAGAACTATCTTCTCCTCCCCCTCCCACCTCTGGGAAGCTTTGAAGCATCGGTGGGTCCAGAGAGAGTTGGATGGAGGTTACCTATCCTCAAAGAGGGTACTCAGCCCTAACATAACATGAAGGAGATTTGTATTTTGTAAAATTTGAGGATGACCAGTTTCCTCATCTATAAAATGAGCGTAGTATTATCTATACTACCTCCCTCACAGAGCTGTTGGGAGAGTCAAAAGAAATCATGTATGGAAAGGGCTTTGTAAATTGTAAGGAGTATGCAATTATCAGCCATGGTACCTTCTTCAGAGACTTCATGTGTCCTCTTCGATGAGGGTACTCTCTCCAAAGGAACACATCACAGGCCATCTCTCATCCTCTGCTGTTTGTTTTCATGTTCCCATGTAAACCTTCAATTGAGGATGTAACCTGTGCTCTGGGGCCCTTCCTCTAGTTTATAGAATAACTTAGGCTTGACACTCTTGTTTTCCATCTATTCTCGTTCTCTTGTTCTTATTGTACATTGGACCCGTATCCTTTCCCAAATATGTTTCCCAGATGGTATTGCTTAGGTTACTTCCCCAAAACAATACTTTATCGATAATGCTGCAGTCTTTACTCAGGGCTGACTAGATGCTTCTTCAATGCCTTTTGAGTCCCCAATTTTGATTGTTTGGGTGTTGCTAGTCTAGGATTTGCAGTCATGTAGCATCACAGGAAGACTCATGGTATGAAAAAGGTAGGTTTTCGTGTTGTCAAATAGCTTGGGATCTGTGAAAATTCTGTGTAACTTCTGAAATTCACTCCAGCTCTCTATGTTCTTTCTGTTCACTTCTGGGCTCAGTTGAGTATTCAGCTTGGAATGGAAGCTTGGAATCGATGGTTCCCTCAACAAGACTAGAGAAATTGGGAAGTAGGGTAGGTTTAAGGAGGAAAGATACAAAAGTTCAATTTTGGATATGTTGAATTTGAGATGTCTATAGGACATTCAGGTAGAGATGTGAGCCTGGAGCTTGGAAGAGATAGTGGGTTGATTATATGTATTTGTGAGTAATCTGCCTAGAGATGATCATTGAACCCACAGGAACTAAGAAGTTCACTAAGAAAAAAAAGCAAAGAAAGAAGCAAAGAGGTCTCAGGACAGAGAATTTAACTCATCTCCAGAGAATGGACATGAATGGAGGTAGTTCAGTGGATAGAGTGAAGGATCTTGTAATCAGAAGTTTGAATCCCACCTCAGAAAGCTCCCTTGATGCTGGGTAAGTCAGTAAGCTCAGTCAGCTTCATTTTTTCTCATCTGGAAAATGAGGATAACTATAGCACCTACCTCACATTGTTGAGAGATTAAAATGAGAAAAGATGTGAAAATCCCTTGAAAGCTGTAAAGCACTATGCCAATGTCACCTATGAATATTATTCAAGAAAAGAAACTGAGAAACAGTGGTCAACAGGAGAAGGAGAAATGGGAGATATCAGTGTTATGAAAATCCAAGGAAGAGGGAGTAACCAAAGGGAGAAGCTGCTCAACAGGGTCTAAAGCTGCAGTGATAAAGAAGGATTTCAATTCAATAAAGGTGACTGGACTTAATCATGAGAACACTGGTAACCTTGGAGACAGCAGTTTTTGTCGAATGACATGGTCAGAAAGCAAGTTATAAGGGGCTGATAAAAGTGGGAAGTGCAGAGACAACGAGATCAAGACTTTTTTTCTTCCTTTTTCTGTGGAAGGAAAAATGGTATAGGATGATAATTTGAGTGGATGGTAAGGTCAAGTGAAGGATTTTAAAAACTGACAGAGATTTGGAGATGTTCATAGGCAGCAAAGAAGGAGAGATTGGAACATTCATTCATCAAGGGTGCCCTTGGTTTTATATGAATGGGAGAGTAGGCATGTATTACTCCTGAGAAGATTTTCTTATGTCCATTTGGAGGGGGTCATAGAAAAAGAAAGGCAGCTAGGTTGCTCAGTGGATAGAACTATGAGCCTGGAGTCAGGAAGCTCTAAATTAAAATCTGGCCTCAGAAACTTATTAGCTGTGTGACCCTGGGCATGACATTTAACCTGTTTGCCATAATCTGTTAGGGAAGGAAACGACAAACCACTCCAGTATCTTTGCCAAGAAAATTCCATATGGGGTCATGAAAAGTAGAGCACAACTGAACAACAGAAAAAGAAAGGGAGAAGGGAAGAATAAGAGCAAAATTAGAAAGAATCAGCCTTTGCAACTGTTATAAGCTGAGCAAAGGAGGGGAATAATACAGATAACATAAGAGGGTTTTGAGGTTTGAATTGTGGAAAAGAGGAAGCTACTAAGTATCTTCTTTGTAAAGTAAGTGTATCTTCTACTGATAGACTCATAGAAAGAAAAAAAGTAAAGTAAAAGTAAGAGTTAAAAAAAGTAAAGTATCTTCTTAGTAAAGTAAATGTATCCTCTACAGATAGGCTCATAGAAAGAAAAAAAAATTTTTTTGAATTGCTTCTCTGGGGAACTTCTTTCTCTCTCCCTGGGCTGACAGGTATACCCTGACCTAATCTCACACTAGCAAGCTCAGGAATATTTTCTAGGAGTGGGGAGGTGAGAGAGGGATGGCTATCACTATAGTCATATGGCTCCAACTAAAACTTCCCCTCAGGATTCTAATGGTAACCCTGGTATGAGGTGGGGGAGATATGCTCCTACCACACTAAGTTATTTTTATCTCCTGAGCTCCCACCAGGGTGTTTTCCATTTATACAAATTCAGTTATCATGACATTATCGATTTATGTTAATTACTAAGTGATAAGTCAAAAAACAAGAATATCCATAATATTTGCTTATTAGAAGGCAAAGTAGAAATAATCATAACATTTACCCAGTAGAAGACAAAAGAAGGAATAGACAAAATATAGAAGCTTATTTGGGCAGATGGGTAGCACGTTGGATACAAACTTGGACCTAGAATGAGGAATACCTGAGTTCAGTCTCAGACACTTAGTACCTATGTGACCCTGGGTAAGTCACTTAACCCTGTTTGCCTCAGTTTTCTCATCTGTAAAATAAACTGGAAAAGGAAATGGCAAACCATTCCAGGATCTTTGTCAAGAAAACCTCAAATGGTGTCATAAAGAGTTGGACATGCTTGAAATTGACTCAGCAACAACAGCTCACTCATAAATTTGGGTAACACTCTCTCACCAATTCACTGAGCGCCTGTGGGGCACCCATTTACAGAAACACAGCAAGGCACATGAATAGGGAAACCCATGTGCCTAGGGCAACTCACAACTCTGGATGGACAGGTCTTGATGTCCTAGGTTTCTTTAGAACCCAATTTGTATCATATGTTATGACTGGGCCAAGCCATTTCTCTGGTATCTGGAGTTTTCTGGTTCTGATAGCTCCCTTCCTGGCCAAAGTTGCTACTCCCTTACTCTTGGGCTGATGAAGTAGGGACAAACTTTTTTCTTTTTCTTTCTTTGTTTTTAAAATTTTTATCTGTTTATTTTTTTGTTTTTTTAGCACTGTTGGCTATGTTAATATCACCTATGAGTGTTATTCAACAAATGACAAGCATTTTGTTAAGTCAGAGAATGGACAAGTTCCTCAGATCTTCTCTGGGGCTCTGAGGAGCTTCTTCTTCTCAAACTGTAGTTAGTAATAGGGCCAAGAGGTCTTTCCCCAGTCAGATTTTTGAATAGTAGGGGATTCAGCATTGTTCAATTAGCTCTTGTATAATTTTTTTCCCACCTGGTTTTGTTCACCTCTGTGTATTAATTCATATAAGTCTTCAATGATCTTTGAATTTGTCCCTTTGCTCATTTCTTATGGTACAATAACATTCTTTTACATTCACATACCTTTACATTCTCATACATAATTTATTTAGCATCTTCTTAATTAATGAGTACACACTTTGATTCAGTTAGTGATTTCAAGCATTTAAAAAAACATGACTTAAACTAATTTTTTTTCTTTTGAGAATTACCTGTTCATGTTATGGGATCGTTTACTTGTTGGACTATGGCTCCTGTTATTGTTCAGAAAATTATTTTTATGATTACTGCTTATGGTTTAAATACTTAATTAGTTTTAAAAAAAGGATACTAGTTTTATTTATCAACTCAATGGGGATTTTTTAAACTTCCAAATTTGTTAATCTCTTCTTTGATTTTCCAAATTTTGACTTTTGTGCTTATTGTTTTATTTTCTTTTTTAATTTAAATTTATTTATTTTCTTTTAGTTTACAACATTCAGTTCCACAATCTCTTTTCAAAATTTCTCCTGCTCCCTCTCTCCCCCTTCCCCCAGAGCAGCATGTAATTAAATATAGGTTCTACAAATACCATTCTACAAAAACCTAGGACATCAATATTAGTCATGTTGTAAAGAAGGATTATAACCAGTAGGGTGTTTTATTTTCTTTTGTGACTTTTCTGATGTTTTGAGTTGTTTGCCCAATTCACTGACACATTCTATCTCTTATTTGTTTATGTAAGTGTCCAGAGACATAAAATTTCCCTCAATGACTACTCAGCCTCCAAAATGTTTTGCCATGTTATAATGTCATTTTAATTATCTTTGATGAATTTATCTGTGCTTTCTATGACTTGTTCTTTGAGCCACCCAATCTTTAGGATTAAATTAGTCACCATTTAAGTGAAATATGAGACCCTTTCTTCAAGGTTGGTTGCAATTGGTTACAATTTTTATTGTATTGTGGTTAGTAAAGGATGTATTTAATATTTCTGTTTTTTGGCACTTTTAATGAACATTCTATTGTACCATATTGCCTATCTGGACAGAATGGTCACTTAACTTGATGTGGGCAAGGTCTTTGGGCTTTAGTTTTTTGATCCCTAATTGGAATTGGACTAGAAAGTCTCTGAGGTCCATTTCAACTCTAAGATCTTTGATCTTATGATCTTATTCATCCATTCATTCAACATGAATCAAATATTTGGTAGGGAAAGGGCACTGAACTGGATGCTGGGGGTTTAGACATTTAGATTCTTAGAATTTAAAGTCTAGGAGGAGGAAAAGGCAGGGACACTGACAGCTCATACTACAGACAGTTACAAGATGAATGATTTTTAGAGGATCAAAGGAAAATGTTGTGCTTCAGAGTGGGGAATACGTGATTCCCTAACCCTGATTGAGGTTAGAGTTTTCACAAGCCTCTGACTTCCAGGCCATCTGGAAATGGCGAGAAGGTAAGATGTTTAGAAGTAAGATGGAGATGAAGGAGGAGAGGCTGGGAGATAGGCTTCTGGCAGCTCATCCACCAGACTTCTCAGCACACTTCCAGCTTTACTTCCTCCACCTCCTTCACCACCCCCTTCTCTTTTGAGAATAGGGCTGGGTTGGCCCCATCCTCCCTCCCTCCTCTACTTCCTGTGCTTGTAGGATAAGTAGAGGGCCAACTGATGAGGAGGACACAACACTGTAACTTGGACATGGTAAGAATCCTAATCCCCTACAACAAACTGATATCCAAAGCTGCAACTCTCAGCCCCACCCAGTGGAGGTTCTTCAGTCCAGACCCTGTCTTCCAGATCTTTTCTCTGCTGGCTTCAGTCCCTTTCTCTCTCTTTTGCTCCAGATGTTATGCCTGTTGTTCCTGACCTTTCCCCTCCTGGGGAGTTCAGTCCCTCTGGTTCAAGGTGAATCTCTCTGCCTGATCTTTGAGTACCTAGCCTTGTGCTGATCTCACGAGGATGCATATGAGAATGCTTCAGCTCTTCCTCTAAGATGGGACGTGGGGTCCTTGGAGCTGTGGTAATTTCTGGGAAACAGGACTTTTGAGTTCCCCCTGGGTAGCCGCATTATTATAGTGGAAAGAGGGGTAGATATGGAATTTGAAAGGCCCCCAGGTTCAACTCCCATCACTGACATTGTGGGTACTTACTCTCTCTTTCTGAGTGTCAATTTTCATATTTGTTAAATTATAATTCCTTTACGATTCACTTCCCAGGGTTATTGGTAGGACCAAATGTGATCATATATGCTGAGTGCATTGCAAAGTTCACTGAGTCGTACAAGTGTCAGATCATTAACAAATGTTTGTTGATTATATCATTATCATTGTGGCTGTTGTTAGAGTTATGGTTACGGGAAGGCATATGATCTCTCAGCTGAGACCCAGCCCAGGGTTGGATGGCCACTGCAGATATGTGAAGCCTTCAGAGGAGAGCTGAATGTCTGGCTACATCCTACCACAGTTACTTTTCTCTCTACTTAGACAGGGAGCAAGTTGGCATTGTTGGAGGTCAGGAGGCTCCAAAGGGGAAGTGGCTTTGGCAGGTCAGTCTCAGAAGTTTTGCTGAAGGATACTGGATGCACATGTGTGGTGGCTCCCTCATCCACCCCCAGTGGGTACTGACTGCTGCCCACTGCATTGGCACGTAAGTATCCCTCTGCCCACTCAACTGGTTGGACATGAATTATCCTGGCATAAGGAAAGGTGAAGAGTGGAGACAGACCAGGGCTGGAGTCAGGATCCCTCGTTTTGAGTCTAGACTCTGTCATCAACTCACTGTATAGCTTTGGATAAGCTGTTCCCCTATTTCTTTTGGTCCAACTTTTTTCATTTATATAACGAGGATAAGAGTCTCTGCCCTGGTTTCTTCAAAGAGGAAATTTGGGGACTAGGCATTTTTAAAACCAAAGTGCATCATCAGCATGTGTGGTACCATCACTATTATTTAATTGGGAGAGCCAGCAGAGAGAAGGAAAAGTGATAGCAGTGAGCTGAGAGTGTTGGAAGGTGGTGGGAGGCCCAGAGAAGCTCAATCCCCACCTCTGCAGGGTTGAGCTTCAGGAGATGGAGAGAGAGGATAGAGTCCTGGGAATGTTGAACTCAACTGTGGCCCCCTAGCCAAGACCCAAGTGCATTGAAGGGATATTTCTTTCCCACCTCTACCAGTTTTCCTGTGGAGCCTTCATTCTTCAGAGTCCAACTGAGGGAACAGCAACTGTACTACAAAGACAAACTCCTGCCCCTGACAAAGATCATTATTTTTCCTAACTACACCACTTTTGAAAGGGGTGCAGATATTGCTCTGCTAAAACTGAAGAATCCCGTGGAGCTGTCCAGTCATATCAAACTCATTAGCCTTCCTTCTGCCAACGAGACCTTCCCCTTGGATTCGGAATGCTGGGTGACTGGCTGGGGTGATCTTAATTTTGGAGGTGAGCATTGGAAAGGAAATGGGGCTTCACAGGTGTTCCCAGATTCCCTAATGCTGGTGCTAGGACCAGGATCAGAGCTACGCAAGCTAATGCTTGGGGGTAGGGAGGAAGGGAAAATTAGGGATCACAAGTTTTCTCGCTTCTCTTAGCCATTCAGACTATTTAATAAGAATACTGGGCCCTTAGCCACATGGGCAAAGATGTCTCAGACATGTGCTTCCACCCAGACTCCTCAGTGTCTATGTCCCACATGTCTTATAGCAGTAGCTTAATGGAGAGGGCATTGGATCTGTAAACAAAAGAAGCTGAGTTCAAAGTCCAACTTATTAGCCATATGAGCTGTGGCTTCCCTTTTCTGAGATTCAGTATCTTTCTTTGTAAGGTGAGGGTATTGAGTATAGTGCATGAGTGAGAAAACTTTTATTTAGCCCTTACCAGGTGCCAGGCACTAGGCAAAACACTGGGGGTAAGGTTAAAAAAATAAAAAAAAAAAATAAAAAAATAAAGGTTAAAAAATAAAAAAAAAATAAATAAATGCCTAGTCCCCAAATCCTTTTCCTCAAGAAGATTGCATTCTAATAGAGGGATACAACACGTTATCATCATAACATTTATTTAGCCCTTTAAGCTTCGCAAAATACTTTGCAAATATTTCATTTAATACTCACAATGGTGGTAAGGGATAGCATTACCCTATTTTTATAGATGAGGAAACTGAGGCAGTCAGAAGTTAAATGACTTGCCTAGGGTCAAGTAGCTAGTGAGTGTCTTAGGTTAGATTTGGACTCAGGCCTTCCTGAATTCATGTTCTCCCAGTGTGTTCTCTCCATTGTGCCACCCAGCTGTCTCCAGGCACAGAAAGAGTCATGGTGGCCAGGGAAGGGAGCTGGAGAGTTGCAGGGACAGTGAGCTGATCAATAGGATAGTTAATTAACTGCACTGTGGCCTCCTATGTGAACCTGGTCATCAAACAGGTCTGATGTTCTCTTGTCCCAATTTCTCATTCTCCTCTCCAACTCTTTCCAGAAACCAGGGCACTATTGATTCCTTTTCCCGGCCCCAAATGCCCTATTACTGACTGTGGCACCTGGGCACCAGTTTCCCCAGAGCCCATAAATATTGGCTCTACCCAACATCCTGGTGTGTAGGCCCCTACCCCTGCAACACAGAGAAGATGAGCCTTAGGTTTGGGCTCCATCCCAGGTCCTGGTTGTTGACACCTAACACCCAAGATGAGATACTCTGCATCCCTGGGGCCTCTGATCCTTCCTAGGGCTTTGTGGGATTCTCAGAACACCCTCTCTCATTCTCTGGACCAATAGCAATATTCTGCTGTCTCTTTCTTCTACAGTACACTTGCCCCCACCCTATACCCTGAGGCAGGTACGAGTTCCTTTGTTAGATGCCCAGAAATGTGATGAAGAATATCATGAGGGAGCATACACCAGCTCATCTGTGAAGATAATTACTGATGACATGCTATGTGCTGGCAAACCCAATGTAGACTCCTGTCAGGTGAGAGATCCTGGGTGTCTCCTCCTCTCCTAGCCTCTCCCTTCCCTACCTCCCCCTATCCTACCCCGTTGCATCCTATAGTCCACCTCTCCTGGAGACTCTGACTCCTGGACCAGGCTAAAACAGCCCCTCTCCTGCCTTTCAGAGTGACTCTGGGGGTCCCCTGGTCTGCAAAGTTGGGGACTCCTGGAAGCAAGCTGGTGTGGTGAGTTGGGGACTAGGCTTTGGCCTTCCTCACAGGCCAGGCATCTATACTCGTGTCACAAGCTATCTGGATTGGATCAACAAGCATATTTCCCCATGCTCCTCTGCACACCCAGCTAGCGGCTAAGTCTTCTGTGTCTATTAGAAGGCCCATCAAGCCATCCCAGTTCCTGTACCTGCCCATCTCTCTGACCTCATGATGCTCTGATCTCAGCCTTTTCCTCCCTAACTTCCTTCACTGAATCCTCCCCTCCTCTGTGGCTGCTCCAGAGGCTGCCTAGTGCTGAGCTTAGGGTCCACACACCTGTGTTCTAGTTTCCTGCTCTTTCAGTGGCTCCCTCAGGGACCTTGGACAAGTCCCTTCTTGTGTCCTTCAGTTACATCCTCTGTAAGTGTTCCAGGACATGACTCCTCTTCTGGTGGGGAGGAGAGGGGATGCAAGGGTGGGGGGGGGATGCAGGGGATGGAGTTTGATGCTCCCACAAGTCTGACATTTGTCTTGCAGAGATTGATGGAAGGGGCAAGACAGAGAGGGGAAATGGGCTCATTTACATGATATTTCTTATATCTCATTAAACTGCTGCAAACTCACCTTGTTCTGGAAGCATTGTTCTTTGGGCTGGCTCAGCCTCTTGAACCTGTTTTTCCTCTGTTATGGGGTCCCCCAAAGGGGATTAAGGGATATCAAGAAAGACTTCCCACAATCAAAAATAATCTCATGACTTAAAATGTAAAATGCAAAACCCTTTTGAAAGAGAAATGATTCTGTCATATGCTGTTTCTAAGTCATTTCATTCATGTCTGACTCTTAGTGACCCCATTTGGGGTTTTCTTATGGAGGATGTTGGAGAGGTTTGCCATTTTCTTCTCCAGCTCATTTTACATATGCAGAAACTGAGGCAAACTGGGTTAAATGACTTGCCCTTGGTCACAGAGTCAGGAAGTGTCTGAGGCCAGATTTGAACTCATGAAGAAGAGTCTTTCTGGACTCCAGGATCATCACTGTATCCGTTGTGCCACTTAGCTGTCTTCCTTACATGAACCTGTCCTAGATAACCCAAAGTAAGCCCAGGAAAAACCAAATTGAGACATCGCAAAAAACAGAGGTTAGCCATAAGAATTCATAATACCCTGATTGTAGCCACCTCCCTTTGTCAGACTCACTAGAGGGTTCAAACCTGCTAAGACCCCATCACCTAGGACCTATAAGTACCTGTCTCCACGTACCTTAGCCCCGTGAATAGAAATGGAATTGTAGCTAGTCCCTGTAGCTAGAGCCTCAACTACTCCTAAATCTGGCTGAATCAGAAAAATATCTCCTATCTGCTGCCCCCCAACCCTGATGGTGACGGGTACAGAGACTAAACCCTCATTTGGATCAGAGATTCACTAGTTTCTGCTCTTCAAAGGACAAGCAGGACCCAGGCCAGAGCCAAGTCTTGAAGCCTTATCCTGAAAAGAGTTTCTTTGCTGCTGCCCTATCTAGGAAGGAGCCCAAAATGTCAAGCTTCCCCATGATAACTCTTTCAAATCAAACTATTTTTTTAAAACATACATTACTATATCTTCTATGCTATTTACTTCCTTTTAAAAATTTTTATTTTTTATTTATGGAACAAAGCAAACATTTTCACCACATAGCTCAATAAAAAGATGATTGTACAAGAAACTGCAAATCTAGTATGCACAACTTGTTATTTCTTTCAAATGTGCACCAAAATTATCATGTAGATTTTTTTTCTTCCTTTCTTCCTTTCTCCCTGCCCTTGAGATGGTTACCATTAGAGACAAATAGGTAGATGCATGTAAAATTATTCTATACATACTTCTATTTATCCCCCTTCTGCACAAACCCTCGTCTTAATCTATTCTCACCACAGTCTCTGAAAAACTCTGAATTGTCAGGTCCTACTTTACCATTCTCTAGATCTGATGCAGAAGGGGGTTGGAGGATGCAGTAGTGGGTTGGGAGGACCATCTTGCTCACAGTGGGGAACACTGTATCAAAGTCTTCCCAGTAGTGATTAGCTTGACAAGATCTTTGAAATTCCATCCATTTTGAAAGAGCTTACTAATAACAATAGCTATCATAGCTATCATAATACTAGGTACCAAGTGCTTCACTATTATTGTTTCACTTGATCCTCATAACAACCATAAGAGGCAGATACTATTATTATTTACAGATGGGGAAACTGAGGTTAAGTGACTTACCCAGGGTCATGCAGGGAATAAGTGTCTGAGGTCGGATTTGAACTCAGGTCTATGCTGACTCCAGGCCCAGTGCTCGGCCTATTGTGTCACCTAGTTATGTGACCTTGGACAAGTTATTTAACCTTGCTGGGCCTCAGTCTCTTCACTGTAAAACTGAGGGGTTGGACTAGCTGGGCTCTGAGACTCTTGCTAGTTTTAGATGAGGAATCCTATCATTCTATGGTCCTTTCTGCAAATACTACTATTCTCTATTTATTCCTGGGGGAGAAAGAGCTGGAAGGAATTTTAAAAGTCATCAAATATAACCCTTTAGTTTTCCAGATGAGGAGATGGAGACATGGAGAGAGTTAGTGATATGTCCAGGCTTTCCTAGCTAGTAAGGATCTGAGGTAGGATTTGAATTCAGATCTCCCTGATGCTATGTCAAGAGCTCTACCCACTAAGTCACCTAGCTGGTAGTTTTGACCTCAGGAGTAATTCCTAGCCTTTAAAAGTTCATTATCTGGGGCAGCTAGGTGGCACAGTGAATAAATAGAACACTGACCCTGGAGTCAAGAGAACCTGAGTTCAAATCTGACCTCAGACACTTGATAATTACTAACTGTTTGGCAAGTCACTTAACCCCAATTGTCTTGCCTTCCCCCCTAAAAAAATATTTATTGGTTGGTACAGGAAGAGAAGTCCTAGTCCCTGTCCTTGGGCAGGTAGTGAGGGAATGGGGTGAGGGTTGATGATCCATGTCCTGCTTAAGAAGAATTTATAGTCTGGGGGATGATAATCAGAGAACAAGATAAAAAAAGTCTGTGCTTGTGAAAACTTTGATGCTGGGCAATAGGCTTTGATGGACTGAGAGGGCTTCCTGGGAATCCAGGTCCTCCTGGGAATGGGCCCCTGGAAGAACTATTCTTGGCTCCAGGATATTTCCCTTTCACCCCTCTCTAAATTGAGGACTAATCTTTGAAAGGCTCTATCCTAGAAGGTTAACTGCCAGGTAAGGGACTATTCTGGGCCATGTCAACCCATGAAACAGATTTACAAGTGAAAAGAGAACTATTCCAGTTCAGAAATAATACACTCAGCATAGGGTTATTAGAAAGGAGTGTAAAAGAAAACTACTCAGTTCCAGACCTGCTAGTGCCAAAATAGTCTTTTAAAAAACTACTATGAATGTTTAATACTTTCAAAAATTTTTTATTACAATTTACTGATTTGTTTTGAACTATTTACATGCAGTAATGTAATAAAGTTGCAACCCCCCCAAACAAGATGCATTTACATCTACCTGGGTCCGGAAAAGGCAGTTTAGAAGTTTGCCAGTCTCTGAGAGCCTTTAACTTTCTCAGAATATATAAAAACAAAATTTGATAATTGGTTTTATTTAAGGGGGAAAATGAAGAGGTGATTTTTGTAAAGTTTCAACCCTCTGAAACAACCCTTCCCCCAATCCACCCACATACACCTTTCTATAGACTTCCACATAGTTCATTGCTACTTAAAATGGTACCTGAGCTTTCTAAGTTATTCAATTTAGGTATACCTTAGACTTAGCTTAGTTTTTGTCTCTCCCAAAGCCTAGAGCAATGAGCTTACCATGTGGTCTCCTAAAGAAGGAGCTAATGATCACATGTAATGAATATTTTCCTCATTATCTACAACCTGGAATAACAGTTCTCTAAAAGTACTCAAGTATAAGCCTGTCCATTGCAGAGTCATACAGCCCAGTCTTTAAGTCCCATCTCCTTGCTATGGGAGCTTGGAAAGGGGATAGCTGAATGTAGGTCACAATACTCTTAGAAGGTTACCTGGAGGAACAATTTTTGGAAGAGAAGTGGGTTTTGGGAAAATAGAAGGTCTCAGTTCTGGGAGAGGGATGCTTAATTAAAACAAGTTTAGACTAGATGACCTCAAAGGCTTCTTGAAGTACTAATATAACAATGTTCTGGACTCACTTTCCCAGAGTGCCTCCTTGTACATTCCCTAAGGCCCCTCCCCACCCCCTGCCCAAGGTCCTAGCAGGACACTTGAGGGATTGAGTTGTCTTTCTCCCATGCTATCAGGCAAAGCTTCTATTCCAGTGTTCCCTTACTGTTAATTTACAGTGATTGGCACCCTACTTTCATTTTAACCAGTTAACAAAAATTAACTTTTACAAAGGGATACTACTAGGTGTTGGAGATAGAAAAACACAAAGAAAACAGCTCTTGCCCTAAAGAAGCTTGCATTCTACCAGGAGATAAAACATTATACACTGAGAAGCAAATACAAGATAATTTGAGGAGGGAGGTAGTGATAAAAATGAGGGAAATCAGGTAAAGTTTCCCTTAGGAGGTGGCACCTGAGATAAATCTCGAAGGAAGCTAAGAATTGAACAAAGGAAGTTGGACTAGATGATTTTGAAGGTCTCTTGCAGTGCTTACCTGGCCACTTCTGGCTCTATGCTCTGGTGGTAAGCTGGAGAGATGGTAGTATCTACATTTACTGCCTTGGAGTCTACACGTGTACTTTAGCTCATACTGGAATGGTTCTCCCTGGCTGTCTCCTTCTACTTCTCCTTCTCCTACTCCTGATTGCTAAATAGAAGATTATCCTAAGTTCACCTGAGCTTTGAGAAATTGTTCTCCTTCTTCAGCAGGAGAGCCAGCTAGGTGGTAATGGTGGATAGAGTGAGAGGGCTGGAGTCAGGAAGAACTGAGTTTAAGTAGTTATGTGAGCCTGGGCAAGTCACTTAATCACTGCCTGCCTTAGTTTCCCCAACTGTAAAATGGGGGTATTACTAGTATCCATTCCAAAGGGTTGTTGTGAGAATCAAATGAGATATTTGTAGATTGCTTAGTATAATGCTTGGCACATAGTAGGTGTTTTATAATTATTTGTTCATCCCTTCCCTTTTTCTATTGTTCATTGTTTCCTAGAGCTGTTCATTCTCTGCTGAACAGTCCGACTTCCTGACCCCTGTTTCCAGGCAGGGTTTGGAGGATGAGGCTGAGGGAGAGGGAGAAGGTGGCAGTGGGGAATGAAAAGGACTTTGTAGCTTCCTAGGAGCCCAAAGGAAGAAGAGAAGAGGATTGGTATTATCCAAGAAGGAAGCCAGTGTTGCTTTGTGGCTAAGATCACTGAAAACCTCATATAAACCATCCATAAGATGGTGAGTAGGTCTGTCTTGGGTTCATTTGTAAGAGGTATTGACTGGTCATATATATTGAACAATCATGCTCATCTTTTGTCCAGCTCAATCCAATTCAACCCAGTCCAAAAATTTAAATTCAGCAAATATTTGTTAAGTGCCCACTGTGGGCAAGGAGAGAGATGAGATGAGATAAAGTTCTTACCCTACTTAAAGAAACTTAAGGTCTAGTACAAAGGACACAGGAATCAGCTTAATGGAGTGGGAAGAGCCCTGGAATTGGAGACATAGTTGGAGAGATTATAGATTTGCAGTTGGAAAAGAATTTAGAGACTGCCCAGTCCAACCCTCTCATTTTATAGATAAGTAAATTGAGGTCCAGAGAGGTTAAGTGACTTGACCAAGGTCTCAAGTATAAGTGACAGAGGAATTTGAATCTAGAACCGCCCCCCCCCCCCAATTCCACAGTGCTCATTCTTCAGTACCATGCTCTGTCTCTGTACTATTTTGACCTAAATTCCAGCTCTAGCTCTGTTTCTTACTAGCTATATGACCATGAGCAAATCACTTCTCCATTGATCTAACAACATGGGCTTAAAGGTAGAAAACTGATTGTTAAGAATTAGACTGTGCTTGAAGGTCTAGACCTATCATTGACTATGCCCCCATAAGGTCAAAGATTTGGTCAATTATTGTTCCTATATGTTTCAACAATTTGCTATTAAGTGATGGTTTGATAATGTGGCTCTAAGAGATAAGAAACTCATGCAAGCATACTGAAGGCTGATGGAACTGACTCATATCCTGTTTCAAATAATGTTAGGGACTTATCTAATCTTCTTTTAGACCACCCGATATACCCTAGGAAGGTTTTGGCAATTTTAATGAAGATTTCTTGTTCTTTCTGTTTGATATATGCCCTAGTGACCCCATAACTGTCACAAAACTGTTGCATTCTATCCTATAACTAAGAAAAGGCCTGGATCACTCAGTTTTGGTTTCTATTTTGAGCCATTTCTTGTGGAACAAATGCAGAGATATGGATTGGATTATTGTATGTGCAAGTAGATAGAAGAGTGAATTTCCAAACAGATTAAATGCCCAAATTCAAAGAGTAGTTATGAATTGTTTTATATCAACTTGGAAGGTCTCTAGTAAAGAAACCTAGGGATTTGTACCTATCCTTATGCCAAACATTTTTATCAGTCTCTTACCAAACATTTATTAAGTACTTATCATTGTGCCAACTGCTAGGGATTCAGATAAAGACAAAAATGGTTCCTACCATCCAAAAGCTTACATTCCAATGGGTGAGACAATACACAAACAATTAGATGTCTAAAATATATGGAAGGTAGTCTGAGAGGTGAAGGCATGGGCATTGGTGGGGGGGACCTGGAAAGGCCTCCTGAAGAATGGGGTATTTGAACTGAATCTTCAGAAAAATCAGGAGGTGGAGGCAAAGAAAGAGAACATTTCAAACATAGGGGACAGTCACTCAAAGGCAAAGAGTTGGGAGATGTAATAACATGTTTGAATAAGTACAATTAGGTCAAGTTAGCTGGATTGTGGAGTGCATAAAGGGGAACAGTATCAGAATGTTGGAACAGAAGGGAAAGGGCCAGCTTATGAAGAGTTTTAAATCCTACAAAAGAGGTTCTTATATTTGATTGTGGAGGTAACAGAGAGTCACTGGGGCTCATTGAGCAGAGGTTGACATGTTTCAACCTAGGGTTTAGGAAAGCAGCTGAGTAGAAGATGGATTGGAGTGGGGAATTAGTTGAAGTCAGAAGACTGGTTAAGAGGATATTGCAATAATCCCCGTGAAAGGCAATGTGGGCCTGCACCTAGGTGATGACTGTGTGAGTGGACGGAAGGGAATGTATACAAGAGATGTTGTAAGGATAGAAACAATAACAGTTGGCAGTAGGTTGGATATATGGGTGGCGTGCCTTCCCCTTGAGAATACCTCCAATTCATCTTGTATGTATCATATTTGTTCAGAGTTGTTTGCTTGTTGTCTCCCCATTAGACTATGAGCCCCTTGAGGGCAAGGGCTATTTTTACCTTTCTTTGTAAACCCAGTGCTTAGTACAGAGCCTGGACCATAGCAGGTGCTGAATTAATGCATGTTGACTTGACTTGTTGATGGGAGTGAAGAGTTGAGAATGACATTGAGGTTGTGAGCCTGGGTGACTACGAGAATAGTAATGCCCTTGACAGGAATAGGGAAGGTTTGTGGGGTAAGATAATGAGTTCTGTTTCATATGTGTTGAATTTGAGATACTTATGGGACATCCAGTCCAAAGGCATGTGGTGATTAGATACTATGTTTGGGAGAAAGACTAGGGCTGGATATATACAACAGAGGTAATAATCAAATCCATGTGAGATCACCAAGTGAGAAGATATAGAGGGAAAAGAAAAGAGATCTCAGGACAGAGCCTTGGGAAACACCTACAGGTAGTGGGCATAACTTGGGTGAAAAAAGAGCAAAGAAGACTGAGAAGGAGCAGTTAGACAGATAGGAAAAGAAGCAGTGTCACAAAGCCCAGAAAGGAAGAGGTACTATTAATTAATTTATTAGAATGTCATAAAACCTAGAAAGGAGAGAATATCCAGGAAGAGAAGGTGAACAGTGCTGTCAAATGCTATAGAGAGGTTCGAAAGGATCAGGACTGAGAAAATGCCTTTGATTCGACAATTACGAGATTGTCGGTAACTTTAGGGAGGCTAGTTTTCACTGAAGCCAGAATTCAGAATGTTTAGAATAGAATCATAGGAGAGGAAGTTGAGGCACTCAGTATAAATGGCTTTTTCAAGTATATAAAGAATTTAGTCCCAAAGAGGAGAGATATAGGATGATAGCTACCAGAGAGGCAGGGACAAGTAAGGGATTTTTTTAAGGACTGGGGAGTCATGGGCATGTTTGTAGGTAATAGAGAAGTTGACAGGAGAAATTGAAGGTTAGAGAGAGACAGGATTATAGTGGGAGCAATCTGGCAGGGAAGTAAGGAGGGGATGACTGGCTATAAAGGTGCATATAAGAGGACTTGGCTATGGAAAGAAGGGCCATTTTTTCATTTGAGATGGGAGTGAAGGAGCAGATAGAAGGAGGTGATATCTAAATGATATGAAATGAAGAGAAGGGGAGAAAGGAGCCCTCTCCATGAGTGGTCCATAAAGGGACCTTTGAAGCCATCCAGTTCAATCCCTTCATTTTACAGATGAGAAAAATGGGCCAGGATCACACAGATGAGTATTATTGGATTGGAACCCAGGTCCTCTGAGCAAGGACTGCAGATGCTGTTATCACATCTCATATATTCCACAGCACCTCTTTCCCAATCCTGTTCTTAGCAATGCGTTCTGGTCACTCGATCCAATTGGTCACAGCTTCACTGATCTTTCTGGAATTCATGCAGTATGTGTGTGTGTGTGTGTGTGTGTGTATGTGGTGACTATAGAGAGGAAATCCTCTTCACTAAAACCTTTCCCAGTATGTACAGCCTTGATGAGATGACTGAAACTCTACCATTAATACTTGACTCCTGGGAGGTAAGAATAAGGTGGGGCCATAGTACACAGAATGCTGGGCTGGATTCAGAAGACTCATTTTCCTGAGTTCATATCTGACCTCAGATACTTATTGGCTGTGCGTCCCTGGGCAAGTCACTTAATGTGATAGAAGGCAGCAGAGATACAGCAGGTATCAATGTACCATTAATAGCCCATGAGTGGGATGGAGTACAACCAACAATGAAGTAGCCCTAGCATAGACTCTATTTGGAAAGGCTTGAAGCCTACAAGGGCAGCTAGGTGGTGAATCAGGAAGACTCATCTTCTGAGTTCAAATCTGGCCTCAGGCACTGTCACTGAACCCTGTTCGACTCAGTTCCTTATCTATAAAATGAGCCGGAAAAGGAAATGGCAAACCATTCCAGTATCTTTGTCAAGAAAACCCCAAATGGGGTGGGGTAAGACTGACTTTGGGAGGTTTAAATGCCATCAGAGAGAAACTGGAAGCTGTTATGTCAATCATTCTAGGCTAGTTTAATTTCTGACTTGAGTGTGGGATTTAGAGATAGAATCAAAAGGAGAGAGAAACTCAGAAATAAATGTTTTCCCATTCCTAGGACTGTTTGTCATGGTGTGGAGGGGTGGGGAATGTTTGTAAGTAGCACAGAAGAAATCAGGAGATAGGAAAAAATGGCAGAGAGAGAGACCTCGAGAGAGACAGAGAGACAGACAGACACACACACACACACACACACACACAGAAGAGAGAGAGAGTTAGAGACAGACAGAGAGAGAGAGAGAGAGAGAAAGAGAGAGAGAGAGAGGAGAGCAACAGACACAGAGAGATAGAGAGAGATAGAGAGAGAGCTAGAGACAGAGAGACAGAGAGAGACAGAGAGAGACAGAGAGAGAGAAAGAGAGAGAGAGAGAGAGAGAGAGAGAGAGAGAGAGAGAGAGAGAGAGAAAGAAGGAGAGAGTGGGATCTCAACCAGAAAAAGAGGTAATTTTCTGAGGAATACCTTTGAGGGAAATTCCAGCAAAGTTCCGAGATCTATCCATTTGACATTTTGCCTGTTTGCTCGCTTGTCCATCTGTATGTCTGTCTGTATGGCTGCCCATTTGTTACTTGCTTATCTCTCCACTGGCCAATGCTACCTTCTGACTCTAGTAAAGTCGAGAAGGATCAGGACTAAGAAAATGCCTTAGATTTAGCAATTTAGCAAAGATCACTGGAAATTTGGGGAAGTCAATTTCTGCTGAACTATGAGTTAGGAAGGCAGAATCCATAGTGTTTGGGAAAGAATCAGGGGAGAGCAAGTTGAAGCACTTGGTGTCCCAGTCTGTATGAAGAATAACAAAATCATGAGTCTCCCACCCAGCATTGTCAGGGACCTCAGAAGCCATGTAGTCCTGGAACAAAAGTCTCTATGACATTTTCAACAAGTTGTCAACAGGAATACTGTAACTTAAATACCGGGCAGATTGTGATAATTTTAAGATAGGGAAAGACTGGTTTCTGGGGAGACTCAGAGGAATGTCCCCCCATTTAAATTGCTACTATTTTGAACTTGTGGGGTGAATGAAAAGGAGTAATTTCTTCTCCATATTTTCCTTCCATTTAGTAGTGAATGCTATTCTAAATGAATGATTTTTTTTACAAATCAGTGTCTACACTGAGAAAGAATAAAGAGAGCTTGTGACAAAACTTGTGTTTGCTAAATGAGATTCTTTATAGGCAACTGAAGACTTAGGAGCCTGGAGATGCAAATTTTGAGGTTCATGTGTTGAGGCTGTTCTCTACTAGCTGCAAATATCAACCTATAAAAATTCCACAAATTAAAAAAAAAACCCTTATACCACAGATTGAGTCACATATCTTCCTTATATTTAGTTGTTATTGACATTACTGTTGTTTTTCTGTTCCAGGCCTTTGATTTTATCAGCATGGAGAACTCCTAGCGCATAAATTCTCTCCATGAATGTTGACCAGTAACTCACTTAGAACACAATCGGAGAGAGTTCCCTGAGAAAATAGATGATTTGCCATGTTTGCATAGCTGATATGTATCACAGACCAGGCTTGAATCCCCTGGTCTTTTTGACTCCAAGACTCTGCCTACTACTCCAAACATATCTACTCAGATGAACGCTTCTGACTCCCTTACAAATTCTCTGTCTGAATCTTTTTTCATGGCTACATGTGTCTCTTATATGTGTGTCCCCCCACGCATTCATATTAATCAAGTGGGAGAGTGGGAGATAGTACTCGGATTTTTTTGGAGGAATTTTCTACTAGTACTTTTCTTTTTCTTTCTTTTTTAGCATTAGTTTTTTTCTTTTTTATTCATTTAGCATTTTATTTTTTCCCTAGTTACATGTAAAAACAATTTTAACACTTATTTTTAAAACTTTGAGTTCCAAATTCTCTACCTTCTTCCATCCCCCCACTGAGAAAACAAGAAACTTAATATAGGTTATACTTGTGTGGTTATGAAAAACAGTTCCATGATATTCATGTTGTGAAAGACTAATTGTATTTCCCCTCCATCCTATTCCCCCCTTTATTTTATTCTGTCTCCTTTTACCCTGTTTTGCTTCTGACTATCCTTCCCCCAATCTTCCCTCCCTTCTATCATCTCCCCTTCTCTTATCCCTTTTTTTTTTCCTGTAGGGTAAGGTACATTTCTATACCCAATTGAGCATCTATGTTATTCCCTCTTTGAGGCAATTCTGATGAGAATAAGGTTCATTCACTTGTCCTTGCTTCCCTGCTCTTCCCCTCCACTGAAAAAACTTTTTCTTGCCTCTTTTATGTGAAATAACTTACCCCATTCTACCTTTCCATTTCTCTTTCCCCCCAATACATTCCTTTCTCACCCCTTAATTTTATATTTAGAAATCATTCCTTTATATTTAATGCACATCTGTGCCCTATGTCTATATATACTCCTTCTAACTACTCTAATAATGAGAAAGGTCTTAATGAGTTACAAATGTCATCTTTCCATGTTGGAATGTAAACAATTTAGCTTTAATAAATCTCTTATGATTTCTCTTTCCTGTTTACCTTTCCATGCTTCTCTTGAGTCTTGTATTTTTGAAAGTCAAATTTTGTATTTTGCTCCAGTCTTTTCTCAAGCACGTTTGAAATTCCTCTCTCTCATTGAATGTCCATGACTCTTGGAGCAACTCCAATCAGCTCTTCACTCAACAAGATTTTGGTTTGTCTAATGAGCTCCAAACTTCTAGCAAACAAATTTAAGGTCTATCTTTCCCCTACTGTTTCTCCCTCTCAAATTAAAGAGGGCTGTAGAGAATAATTCAGCGTCACTGAGAGGTTTCCCCTCAATTTGTAAACAGTGCTGAAGGGCAATGAACTCAAACATCAGAAACGTTCACCTCTCTTCCATTTCAAGCAATGATTATAGCTTTTTTTTTAACCAACACACACACCCACATACACACACACACAGATACACAAATATGCTTCTCTTCTGATCATCAAGCTCCCAGCACAGCAGCTGAATGCTTTCTGTTAGCTGACTGTTCTACTGTCTTCACTTTTAGCTCCTTCCCAGCTGGCTTAAAAAAATACTCCCAATCCTCAAATCAGAGCCTGGCTGTCAATGACTTATCTTTGCCTTATGAGGCAAAACACACAAAAATCTACCTTTTCTTCAGGTACAAACTTATCAGTCCTTATTCCATCCCCTGGTATTCTCCAAACAGCTACTTGATGTACAATCTTGTCAGTTATAATTTTCTAAATTCTCAAAACAACACATGCAAATGAAGTGAGGGACCACAATGCCATGGAGCTATTATTAATTACCTCAGTCATTTTTCTTTCCTGAAACAGTGCATTCTTCTGAGGGTAAGTTCTCTATGCAGTCTTTCTTTTCTAAGGGTCTTATGATTGGGAAGGGGATGCCCGAGTTGTGACACAATATAGAAAGCAAAATTAAGATTAGGAAAATATATATATTTACTTTTTGGAGGGGGGAAGGCGGGGCAATTGGGGTTAAGTGACTTGCCCAATGTCACACAGTAAGTATTAAGTGTCTGAGGCTAGATTTGAACTCAGGTTCTCCTGACTCCAGGGTGGGTACTCTATTGACTGCACCACCTAGCTGCCCCAAGATTAGGAAAATATATTAACAGAAAACATGCTGAAAACGAAACCTTCTCACACACATCTACTGGGGAAGTACTGGTCTCAATACTTCAGGGCAGGCTGAAGATATTTCTAGGTGGGTGCAATAAGCAGTTTCTTATTTTCCCTTTGGCATAGCAACCAGATGACAAGGACATCTGGGCCAGCTCCTAACCATCATCCCTTCCCCATCTCTCTCTGGCCCTTCTTCCAGCTCATGCATTTCTATTTTTCCCAGGAACCATCAGGTTTTTCCAGCAGCTCAAGTGTGAAATATCCCAGCCTAGAAGGGATGAAGTCCCATAGGGCTGCCAGGCTATGGTGGTATCAGAACCTCAAGTCTATTATCACAAAAGGGGGAGCAGGAAATCTCAGAGTTGGTGCCCTATAGTGGGATGAAACAAGGTGTGAGGGCAATCTTTCGCACCTTACTTTTTACCTCTAATTCTCCTGTCTCCTGTTTCTTCCAAGAGCTACATTGCAGGCATGTTGAAAAAAAGGCTATTCAATTAACGCCAACACTTCATTATTCCTGGCTATACTTTGCAGGTTTATTGCTTGTTCAGTCATTTTTTAGTCATATCTGACTCATTGTGACCCCATTTGGGGTTTTCTTGGCAAAGATACTGGAATGGTTTGCCATTTCCTTCTTCAGCTCATTTTACAGGTGAGGAAACTAGGGCAAACAAGTGACTTGCCCAGGGTCACAAAGCTAGTAAGCATCTGAGGCTATATTTGAACTCAGAAAGATGAGTCTTTCTAAGTCCAGGCTCAGTGTCTTAGCCACTGCACCACCTAGCTACCCTGGCAGGCTTCAAGTCTCTCCAAATGGAGTCCACCATCATTGCTGGTTGTACTCCACCTCATTCATGGGCTCTTCTGGAAGCATCTATTAATTGTATGCTGATACCAGCTGTATCTCTGCTACCTTCCATTACATATTTGATTAAAATAATGATTACTTAGCATCTGGTAGTCAAAATGGGCCAGTGTGTTTTCTTTAAGAAGTGATATCAAACTAAATGTATTGCCTTTTTTTTCCTCCCCTACTAAACTGGTAAAACAGGAAGATAGTGTTTAGATAGATTATAGTTTAGATTAGAGCATAGCTAGAGTGTACCTAAATTTTAGCCAAGTATTTGACAAAGTCTCCTGTGCTCTCCTTGAGCAAAAGATGTAAAGCTGTGGGATAATAATCATGTGATTAGGCAGATTCACCAGGGACTGGCTGGACCCCAAGAGTTCAGTAACAATTAAGTATGAATTCTGGAGGAGATCCATCTTCAGTGAAACTCCCTTGGTATCTCATCTTGGCCTTTAACAGTTTTGTTCATGATATGGTTGATCTCATACACTTACTAAATTTGTAGATAAGAAATCTAATAATAATAAATTTGCAGATAAGAAGTCTAATATAATACAGAGTTAGGCTTAAAAGAATTTTGACAGGCTATAATGCTAGCTTGAATCTAATAAGAGGGAAATGAATAGGGATAAACATAAAAGCTTTACATCTGGGTTCAAAAATCAAATTTTGCAAGTACAAGATGGGGTGGCAATGGCTCTTCAGCAGTACTTTGGTATTTTAAAAAAATTTATGCTGAACTTAAAGAAACACCAAATAAAGTGATCATTTCCATATACGGAGTAGAACATAAAAAGGGAATTGTACATGAAATTCAATAGTTCTTTGAACAGATCTGAGGATTTTGCTGAATGGCAAGCTCAGTTTGTACCCCCTGTTTATCATGGCACACAAGGAACTTCAGGCAGTCTTAAGTTTTATTAAGAGTGGCCTAGTGTTCCAAACTAGGGTGATAAGAATCCATTTGAACTTTGCCCTGGGCCACGGCTGTAGTATCGTGTTTGGTTCTGGGTTCCAGATTTTAGAAAGGATACTGATAATGCACAAGAAGGAATACGGGATGATAGATAAAGGCCCTGACGTTGACGGCATACGAGATCAGCTGAAGGAACCAAGAGTGTTTAGCCCAGAGAAGTCTTATTGAGTTGGTAATAACTGTTTTTAGATATTTTTAAGGCTGTAGCATGGAAGAAGGTTTAGAACCATTTTGCTTAGTTAGCCCTAGAAGGTGGAGCCTGGGCACCCAGATGGCACAGTGGATAAAGTTCTGGGCCTAAATTTAAATCTAGTCTCAGACACTTAGTGACCCTGGGCAAGTCACTTAATCCAGTTTGCCTCAGTTTCCTTTTGTATAAAATGAGCTGGAGGAGGGTGGGGCAAACCACTTGAGTAACTTTGCCAAGAAAACCCCCAAATGGAATCACAGAGTAGACTGAAGAATCTAAATGACTGAAGAACAACAATAAGGAAGGCAGAACCAGGAGTGATGTGTGGAAACTTCCGCAGGGCTGATTTAAGCTTCATATAGAGATACAAAAAATGAAATTTTTTCCCCTTCATTGAAGATCTTTGAGGAAAATCCCATGACCACTCTCAGGTATATAATAGAACAATTCTTGTTCAGTTTCCCATGTATGTAGGGAGCCTGTGTGACCACTGCAAATGTGTATATAGCCAGAGAAACTGCATGACTATCAGTGTTCTCTGGTAACATCATCACTGGTCTCTTCTGTTGGAGGTGTTTCTCCTGGATGCATCATCTCTTTTGTGTATGCCATTTCTATACTTGGAGTAATGTCTCTGTTGGGTGCCCTGTTGCCTCTGCTGGTGTCTCTGCTGGTCTCATGTTGGCTTAGTTTCTCTCTGCTACCAGCTTCATCTCTTCATAACCATGTGCTGGTTATCTCAGTTCCTGACTGCAGGGGCACAATGACTAGAAAGCCTCTCTGATAAGGGCAGACTGGTAACTTTTTGGTCATAATTAAGCTTATGAACCACTATACTCCATTAAGAGGCAATTAAACAGAAACCAGAGTTTTTGGCAGAATTCGACTGGCAGAATGCTTCCAGTCAAGAGTAAGTCTATTTTTCAGACTTTCTGTGTCTGGTGCTATATTGGAGTCCAATTGTTCCAGACAACTATGTGATTTAGGATTGGAAACTTCTTATAATTCCAGTTTAACCTACCAGGGTACTTCTGAGCCCTCAGAATTTATATCAAATCGCGCTGTCAAAACTATGTGTAAGATAGCCTACTTCACTCCAAAAATACTCTCAGAGTTGACATGCAAGGGATATACAAACACAAAAACTAAGCTAAAAGGGAAAGGTCATTGTCCTTCACCATTCTGGCTCACGTGACAAACTTCCATGTGCAAATAGAGTAAATATATCTTCTAGGTTTTGAGTCTCACATCTCAATATGAATATAATACTTGCTCTATTTACTTTACAGAGTTTCTGGGATAGTAACATAGGTACTATATGTAAAGGTCTTGGTGAACTGGGAAGTGCCATAGAAATAATCAGTTGTACTTGTAATTATTATTATTGCAGAATTATCCTGGTTTTTGAGGAAATGGGAACCCTGAATTTATCTATCGTTTTTAAATTTTTATTTAGTTTCAGGGAAAGTATATGTTTCATTAGCTAAATGATTATATATTCAGAATGCTGTGTTATTCCCCAAACACGTAGAGCTCGTTGGTCTTTCTTTCATAGGTGTGCTTAGATTGTGGCTGGGGAATGTATCAATACACAAGGTGCTTAGATGGTTCAGTGGATAGAGTTCTGGGCCTGTAGACAAGAAGTCCTGAATTCAAATCCAACCTCAGACATTTACTGTGTGACCCTGGGCAAATCACTTAACCTTTTTCTGCCTTAGTTTCCTCAACTGTAGAGTGGGAATGATAATAATAGCACTTGTCTTGCAGGGGGATCAAATAAGATATTTGTAAAAAGCACTTACCACAGTGCCTGGCACATAGTAGGCATGATATACATGTTTATTTCTTTCCTCCCTCCCTTCCTCCTTTCGTTCCTTCCTTCCTTCCTTCCTTCCTTCCTTCCTTCCTTCCTTCCTTCCTACCTTCCTTCTTTCCTTCCTTCCTTCTTTTCTCCTTTCCTTGCACACCTATACAATCTTTTTCTAGGTACTGATTCTGTTTCCTCTTCCAATCCTTTCTCAAAGTCTTACACACTCATGTTCCTCATTTGGTTCAGTAGGGCTTGTAACATCGGTCAATATTTACTATCTCTTTACCTATGACAACACAGACAAAAAGCCGAGCAGACTCATCTGAATAAGAGCTCACTTGCTTTTTACATTACCTTTAGATCTTTCCTTCAGTAATGGGGCTGCCTGACATGGAGAGTTGTCCTGGTGTGGTGGTGATTGTCACTGAGGCACTTCACAGGCATCTACAGAGTTAGGGGTTCCAAGTCTAAGGACAGAGTCTCTGAAGGATTTCTCTGAACCTCTTTTCTCTAACTGCTGCAGACTGAAGACCCCTGTATTGAGGCAGGGGACCTGGCTATAACCTTCCTATCCCGCCATGCTCCTGTCTTTGAGTGCTCTGCTTCAGGCTTTGAGACTCCCTCTGTGTGTATTAAAATGTACTATAATAAAATGTCTCTGACTATACATGACTGGTCTGATTCTTTTCTGAACCCATTTTAAGTCCCTCCCTTGTTATTAAGGACTGAGGCAAATATCCACTAGTTCTCAGAGGCTTCCCAACTGACTTGAGAGGACTGGGATTGTAGAAACTGTAAACCAGCTTAAGCCAGTGTACCCTTGTGGGAAAATCCACAAATAGGTTTGGAGTGGGGCCGATGCCACTGTCCTGCTAGGGATATGCAGAAATGGATAAGGATCATGATTGGCCAGACCAGGGCCAGAAGATAGACTTGCTTTAGATGTTAAGGCAATTTAAAGACGCTTAAATTCTCTGAGCTTGTTTCCTGATTTATAAAATTGTGGGGTTACATAGATAATCTCTAAAGACCTTGCCAGCTCTAAATTATATGATTCTGAGATCCATGACCTCATTCATCCTTTCAATATTTTAAAATACTTACTATATAGATAGAGATGGTGGTGGTAGGCATGGCCTATATAAGGTAGCCCTCATGGAGGTAGACTGTCCAGGTTTCACAGGCATACAATAATGAGGTCAGCACAACGACTCTGTAGATCTTCAGTTTGGAGTCAGTCTAATAGCTCTCCTCTCCCACACTTTCCTTTGGAGTCTCCCAAACACTGAACCAGTTTTGACAATGCATTTATCAACCTTATTAATCAATGTATATACATCCCTAGAAAGTCTACTGCCAAGGTATATGTATGCTTCTTCCTTCCTTCTTTCCTCATCCCCAACCCAGAGGAGGGCTGAACTCGTCTCCTTTCTCTACTTCCTGATTTTGGAGGATAAATAGGGTGCTGACTGAGGGGGAGGAGAGAGCAGAGGAAATCGGCCATGGTAAGGATCTTGCTCCTCTCTTTGCTTCTGGAAGGCAAGCCCCTAGCTCCCCTGCTGTACCCAGAAAGGTGTCACACTGAAGGTCTCTGCTCCATCTATCATCCTGGAATCCAGGTGCCCTCTTTCTCTTCATCTTTTGCTGATTTCCATCCTCCCCTCTCTCTGTTTTTCCCTCTAGGAGCTGTTTCTGTTGTCCCTGACTCTTACTTTTTTGGGGACCTCAGCCTCTATACCCCAAGGTGAGTCATTTACCCTTCTACCTGCTCCCTGAGGTTCTTGATTCTGCTTCCACATGGAACCATGATAGTAAGCACCCCGTGGGAGACACATGATAATGGTACAGTTGAATTCTGGGGAGGGGGAAAGAGCTTAGTTGCTAGTAGACTGGATTCCTTCCTGAGGTCCTCTTGGGTGGTAGTATGGGGTAACAGCCTCCGATATTAGCTGTGCAGACCCAAGGACTTAATCTCTCTCAGCCTTGGTTTTCTCACATATAAAATGGGGATAACAATTCTTACCTGTTTGGTGCCAGGTGGGGCATTTATAAAGTTCATAGCAAGCCCTTAGAGTGCTGTAGGATTAAGATCGTGGGAGAAGAGCTAGAAGAGACAGATCTTAGAGGCCATCTAATCTAACACTTCATTTTGTAAATGAAGAAACAGAGACACAAGGTTCAATGCCCAGGTTCACAAAGAGTGATAGAAAGACCACCCAGGTCCTTCGATTCCAAAGCCGGTCCTCTTTCCAATATGCCACATCACCCTATGGGAATGTTTATCTTGAATATGTCTATTATTAGTGTTGGGTGGCTAGGTGGCACCATAGTGTGCAGAGCACTGGATCATCTTCCTGAGCTCAAATCTGGCTTCAAGCACTTACTAGCTGAGTGACCCTAGCCAAGTCACCTAACCCTGTTTGCTTCAGTTTCCTCATCTATAAAATGAGCTGGAGAAGGAAATGGCAAACCACTCCAGTATCTCTGCCACGAAAACCTTAAATGGGGTCATGAAGATTCAGACGCAACTGAACAACAACATCAAATTATAATTGTTATTATTTGTAGTAATAATCTCTCAGCTGTGAGCTAGACACCAATACAGAATCTGAGGCTTGGGGGGAAATGGAAGGGAGAGGTCATTGAACCTGATATTGGAAGTCTGAGGAGGAGGAATAAATGCTTGGGTCCGCAGGACTGCAGAGTCTTCTTGCACCACCATATGTCTATTGGAGGGCAAGGGCTGGCATCGTTGGGGGTGAGGAAGCCCCCCAAAAGGAGTGGCCATGGCAGGTCAGACTGAGGAGTCAGGATGATGAGGAAGGATATGCATTATGGAAGCATTTCTGTGGGGGCTCACTTATCAACTCCAAGTGGATATTGACTGCAGCATCCTGCTTTCACAAGTAAGTCAGTCACCTGCATGAGGTTCATTGTTAATGGAAATGGTGTGGAGTGAGCTGGGAGGAAAGAGAAGTGGAGCAAGATGGGATTTGGGAAACCTAGGTTTTGAGCCCAGACTCTTACTGGCTCACTGAAAGCAAGGCATTTCTGCTCTCGGAGACTCAGTGACTTTCCTTGTAAAATGGGGACAATTGTCTCTGTCCTGGGTTTTTCACTTGCCTGTTAAAAATGAAATTATTTTAGAGTTTCATAATGCTGGAGCTACTGTTATTATTATTATTCAATGGGAAATTATGTATATATACATTACATATATATGTATGTATAGGGGGAAGGGAGAGAAGGAAAGAAGGAGAGAGAGGGAGAGAGAGACAGAGAAACAAAGAGAGATGGAGATAAAGGAGAGGAAAGAGGGAGAAAGGGGGAGAGAGAGAAAAAAGAGAGAGAGAGACAGACAGACAGACAAGACAGACAGACAGACAGAGAAGGGGCGGGGAAGAAAGCCATGGAACTGGAGAATTTTCCCCCATTACGGCAGGGAGAGTAGGTGCGATGATGAATAAATCCTAGAAAGCTTAAGTCCCCAGGTCCATGGTTGGGGCTACTGTAGGCTTAGGACCAAGGAGTAGGGTTGTGTCCTGAAGCTGCTGTACTCAGCTAGAGCCTTGAAAACCCAACCTCAGGTATCCCTATGGAACCTTCTTCTCCTGTTTTCCCCAGTATTCAACATGAGCCTTCAAGCTATAGGGTCCAACTAAGGAAGCAATATCTGTACTATGAAGATGACTTGCTGCCCCTAGCCAAGATTGTGGTCCACTCCAACTTCACCTTTGAGAGTAAAGGTGCTGATATTGCCCTGATAAAGCTGAAGGAGCCTGTTCCGTTTTCCAGACAAGTCCAGCCCATCAAGCTTCCTGCTGACTCGCAGAACTTTTCCAACACAGAGTGCTGGGTGACCGGCTGGGGGAAAACCAATTCTAAAGGTGAATGGTCCCCATAGAAGGGATGCTGTGTGTGGTTCTTCTTGGATTTCCCATTTCTGGGAGCTGGTCCTGGCCAAGACTGGGAATGCTAAGGTCTAGGAGAAAGTAAGGAAGCAGAAAAATTGGGGAAAAGACATTTCTTCCCTTTCTTTACCAAGATAATTGTCCTGGGCCTTATGGGTTTCAGGAAATTCTGGGATGCCCCGATGCTGAACCTAAGTTTAGTCTGTTGGTTTGGGTCATTTGATACCTGAACAGTGGCATGAACCTCCAAGAATACAAATCCCATGCAAGCCCATAGGAAAGGCACCAGGATTAGAAATCAACAATCAGCCAATCAATGAAACATTTATTAAGTACTTACTATGTGCCAGGCATTGTGCTAAGCACTAGGGATACAACAACAACATCAACAAAAACCAAACCCAAAGTCCAGAGTCTGAAGGAACTTTTATTCTAACAGGGGAGACAATGTGCAAAATACTATTTCTATCCAAGATAGATGCAGGTAAAGGTGAGGTAATTTAGAGTGAAGGCACCATCAATGAGGATTTGGAAGGAGGGCACATCTCGCACAAGGCAGGATTTAAGCTGAGTCTTAAAGGAAGCTAGAACAGGCAGGAGATGGAGCCAGGAGGGAGAACATTCTACATCCAGGGGATGGTCAATGAAAAGGCACAGAGTCTGATGAGGTGCTCTCAGGAGCACGTGGAGGCAGCCCAGGAGGCTTGGGTGATATACTTTGTCCACAGAACCCACCAACTGGAGCTGCAGCTGGGGAGAGCCAATTAAAGGGGAGAGGCAATCTCCAGTCAATCAATCAATCAATAAACAAGCATTTATTAAACCCTGACTCTGTGCAAGGCACTGCGTTAAGCTTTGGAGAACACAAATAATAAATAAAAATTGTCCCTGCCTTCAAGAAACTTACATTCTAATGAGGGAGGAAATGTGTATAATAGATGTGTACATAATGGGGGAGACCATATATATATTAAATGTATATTAAATATGTATATACATCTATATATACATGCATATGTATAAGTAATATATACATATGCATAAGTATATACATCTATACATTCATACATATGTAAATACACAAGTCAATTTTTTGGGGGTGATACTGTCATGGAGGGGGGATCAGAAAAGATTTCTCAATCTTCTTGATGGCAAAGATCATCTTGTTTTTGTCTCTGTAGAGAGTAGGGATTAGTATTTCTTATTGCTATACTATGTGTGTAGCAGGCCACTGCCCAATGTAGTGCATGTGTATATGTCAGAATAGAATGCTATATTTCACTCATTCTTGGATTCAAATGCTGGTTCTGCTACTCTCTACCCGTGTAATCTGTGATGGATCACTTCCCTTCTGTGGGATTCACTCTCAGTAAAAATGAAAGGGCTAGACTAAGTTAGCAGTTCTGACTTTCTGGTCTTAGGGTCCTTTCACACTCTTAAAAATTATTGAGGATTTCACACAGAGTTTTTGAGGGTTGTCTTTTGATTTATTTGCCATAATAAAAATTAAAATGTCTTTATAGTATTATAAAAATAGCTTTGACTTTGAGGATCCTCTCTGAAAGGGTCCCCGGACCATGCTTTGAGAACCCCTGGACTAGATGTTTATTTTAACTAATTTAAATAATTTTAACTAATGTTTATTTTAAATGATAATTCTATATCCCTATGAGCCTATCATTCCCTTTACAGGGAGTCTGACACCTCCATTTGCCTTGAGGCAAGTGAAGGTTCCTGTTTTGGACAATCATGACTGTGACCAGCTTTACCACAAGACTTCTACCATTGCTGAGTCCGTGAGGATAATTCCTGAGGACATGATATGTGCTGGCAAAAGAAAGCATGGCATCTGTGAGGTAAGGGTCCTTGTGGGTTTCTTTCTCCCTTCTCACTGCTTCCTTACAGGCCCCCAGATTGCATTCCAGAATTCCCCTCTCCCTAGGCATCTCCTGTTTTTTGTTGTTGTTGTTTGTTTTTTTTTGGCCTTGCCAGAAGCTTCTGTTTTGTCTTCCAGGAGGACTCCGGAGGACCCCTTGTCTGTAAGGTTGAAGACTCTTGGTTTCAGGCTGGGATAGCAAGCTGGGTAGAGGATTGTGGCTCTCTTTCCACACACCCTGGAGTGTACACAAGTGTCTCAAAGTATTTGGACTGGATCCAGAAGAACATTCAGTGATCTTTTGGTTCAATTTCTCCTCGCTCCCTTCCTAGCCCCAGGCTCTGTATTTACTGTAAAGCCAATCAGAACCTCTTCTATCTTTCCCTATTCTCCTTGACCCATGCTATATCCCAGGGAGTTACGACACCTGGATTCTAGTTCTCTGCCTTGCTGCTGGTTCCATGTGTGACTCAAGCAAATCCCTTCCTTGGTGTCGTCCCCCGTTTCCTCCTCTATAAACTGGCTTGTGGGGGTTTTGGTTTTGACATACAGTTTAGTGAGCCCATTCACCTTGACATATGGGGATTTTTTTTCATGGGAGTGATTTGTGGAAGGAAGGAGAGTTATTGCAAGGAAGCAGAGGGGGAAGTTGGTTGGTCTACATGGTGTCATGCCTATCTGATTAAAGTGTCTGCAAAATCTTCCTGCTCTGGAACTCTTGAGTTTTCTTTGAATTGGCTCTCTCTTTGGCCGAGATAGCCAGAAGGAGGTAAATGTTATAGGAAGTTATTGAGACTAATCGAGGGAATACTCAGAGAGGCAATTTTTTGCTTGATACCTCCTGACAGTCCATTAGCAGGATAGACTTTATGGGGATGCAATGAGAGCTGTGAACACAGTCCTGGCTATGGGGAACTTTTCTTCAGTCCGAAGAGGGGAAACTGCCCAAAGCGGATCCAATTTCTCAGCGGCATGCAGGGGCAAGATCCTCGGCCTAGGAAAAAACAGACTTTGGTCCTAGTGCTAGCTATGCCCCTGTCTTTATCTGTGACCTTGAGCAAGGATGGTCCGTTCTCCCAGCCTCAATTCCCTCCTCTGTAAAACTAGCAGATGAGATTGAAGAGGATGTCAGTCTCTGGGTCTGTTCTTGCTGTTCTACTTCACTCCACTAGGAGGAGACTGCAGCCCACAGTCAGATAGATGTCTTTTGTAAAGAGAAGCTGAGGAGGCTTTTCCAAATAGTGTTGTGGCTTCCTCAGTCCCGAGGCCTCTAAAATGGGGTTGGGCTAAAATTTTCCTGACTCTTCCCCATTTGCTCTAGGGACAGGCTTGGAGGATGTAACCTTAGACTGTAGCAGGAGAAATTCAGGTTAGACAAAAAATGATTTCCCACAAATGTCTCTGTTAGAGCTAGGGTTAGAAGAGGTGAGATGCTTGTTTTTTTTTTTTTGGGGGGGGGCAGGGGGTAGGTGGGGGGGAGAAAGATCATAGGGTTCTTTTCTGGGAGGGATGAATTGGGGGGGGTTGACTGAAAGTCAGACAGCTGGACCAGATAATAGCTCCAGCTTCCAATACCAATCAAAGTCTGAAGGAATAATTATGGATTGCTCGGGCCTTTTACTTAAATGCTCTCTGGTCCCCTCCTCCAGGAAGCCTTCTAGTACACACTGCATCCTTCCAGCAATGGGTGAGTGAGTGCATGTGTTCCTAAGTAAAGATCCATGGTGCGTTTCTAGCTTTGTGGGAGGTGTCCCTTTCTGGCAAAAGTCAAAGACCCATTATCTCATCAAATGGATTAGGGGAACTCATCAAACTGAGCAGAGGTTCTTCTGATTCCCTCTACACCAGCGGTTCTTAACCTGTGGGTCGCGATCCCTTTGGGGATCAAATGACCCTTTCACAGGAATCGCCTCAGACCATCGGAAAACACCTATTTCCGATGGTCTTAGGAACCGAGACACCACTCCTCTATCCATCTCCAAGCAGGTCTGCCCACATGCAGATATGCCCACATATGAGTATTAAAGAGTTGTGGCATTAGGAAGGTTGAGAACCATTGCTCTACGCTATCTGAATTTAGTCCACCACACAAAATTGGCACCTTATTAATTCGGTCCTGATCAGCAGGAAGTATGTCTGAAGGAGATAGAGGTTGTTGTTGCTTGTCCTTTGTTCTTGAAGAGGACCAATGACATCAGGAAGGTGATGTCTTGACTTGCAAGTGAATTGGATTTAAGAGAGGCAGGGCTGTGCAAAGTCACCACCTTCAGTTTCTTCTTGGGAACCATCTGGGTTCAAGGTGTAGATTAAGATGATTGGAGATGGCCTTGGATGCAGTGGGAGATGTCCTTTTTAAGCTAAGGTCTTTCCCAGGTCTCAGTTTGTCTGAGACAACAACCATTCAGTGATTGAGGCTAGGTAAGAAATGAGGTAAAAAAATGGCCTCTTTTACCTAGTCAAAAAAAAAAATCAAGAAGGAAGACTCTCAGGATTTCTGGTCAAAATAGAAACAATTGCTGTTTACGCTCACTCTGAGCCATCAAAACCCAAACAATAACCAAGTAAGGCTTGGGCTAGGACCTATTGTTGATCAATCAGTGCAAACCAGAGTAATTCGAATTTAAGTCATGGTCAAGTAACTCCATCTGAATCCCAATGGACTTTATCAAAGCTTGGTTTTCCAATGCTGTATTTCAAGAAATCATAAAGGAAACTACATGGGCAAACAAATTAATTGCCCTAGTTTTTTCTAATGAAAAAATAAATAAGTAGAGAAGAAAAAAAAGAAATCTATGCTATTAACCCCAAGATATCTTCAGTGATCAAAATTTATATTCCTTTGGGCAGAGCACCCACTACTAAGGGTATAATTTCCTATGTGGACAAAGGGAGAGGAGGGAGAGGAGGGGGAGGAAGGAAGGAAGAAGGAAGGAAGAAGGAAGGAAGAAGGAAGAAAGAAGAAAGGAAGAAGGAAGGAGCATTGTCTAAACAGAACTGGCCATTTGGGTCTCCAGTGGGGCAGTTACTACTGCTCACAGATTGTTGTTTGTCCTTTGTTCTTGAAGAAGACCAATGACATAAGGAAGGTGATATCTTCACTTTCAAGTGAATTGGATTTAAGTGAGGCAGGGCTGTGTAGTCACCAGTCTCTCTCCTTGGGAGCCATTTGGATTCAGTGGTCAGATATTGATCAGGACAATGGAAATAGAGGCTTTAGACTCATTAAGACTTGGGTCTAATTCTGCTTCAGGGAGCTACTACCTGTGTGATCTTGGACAAGGGTCTTTAGCTGTCTGCCCTTCAGTTTTCTCATCCATAAAATGAAAGGGTTTAAAGTCTTAAGGTGCTCTATGGTCCCTTCCAGTTCTAAATCTATGACAAAAAACTGGTACCTCGCAGTCTATCTCCTTGCTATGGATTGTGTTGGACTGAGCACTCTATAGTACTTGTTAATTTTTAAAAACCAAAGCAAATTAGAACGACCAAATGTCAGAGCTGGAAGGGATTCTAGAAATCACCTAATTCAATCTCTTCATTTTACAGAAGGGGAAACTGATGGACAGAGGGCTGATCTTCCTTAGCTAAGGTCACCCAGTGAGATTTATAGGAGAGCCAGGGTTTGAACTTGGTCCAACCCTCTCCTTTTTCAGGCTCTCTTTTTCCTGCATTACTGCACTGCTTTCTGCTATGTTATGGCAGATGTTGGCAGAGGCACAGGGGCACTGAAGGATGGGGTCTTCTTAGCCCCTACTCTTAAAGATGCGTCAATAAGGGCAGAGTATCCTTGGGTATGGGCAGCTGCCAACTCTAGGTCCATTCCTTCTCACTCTTTCTCTAGACTGTGAGACCTCTGGGAATTGTGCATGATCCCTCTAGAGTAAAGTTGGGGTCTGCTCCTTCTCTATTATTTAAATAATCATTGAGTTGGAAGGGAAAAAGGACTTTGAAGGTTACCTAATTCAACCTGTTCTTGAGCCTTTCTATAGCATTAGAAGCCTCTCTCTCTATATCACTGGAACACAACTGACAAGTGGAAGGATGTAAGGAAACAAGTGCCTACTATGTGCCTGGTGCTTTACATATATTATCTTATTCAGCCCTCACAACAACCCTGGCAGATAGGTGCTCTTATTATTCCCATTTTACAGTTGAGGAAACTGAGGAAGACATATGTTTAAAGTGACTTGCCCAAGGACTCACAACTAATGTCTGAGGCTAGATTTGAACTCAGGCCTGAAGTTTGGAAGATTTGAGTTCAAATTTGACCTCAGACACTTACTAGCTACGTGGCCTTGGACAAGCTACTTTACCTCTGTCTGCCTTAGTTTTCTCAACTGTAAAATGATAATGATAGCACCTGCCTCACAGGGATGCTATGTTGATCAAATGAAATATTTATAAAAGTTCACAGGGTGTAGCACATGGTAGGAACTATATAAAGGCATACTTCCTCCCATCCCTCCCCGCCAGAATTTATTGAGCAGGAGGGTGAGATGGCCAGATCTGTGTTTAAGGAAAATCCCTTTGGTAGCTGTATAGAGAATGTATTAGAGTGGAGAGGGCACTTGAGACTGGGAGACCAATTCAGAAGCATTATAATAGCTTCTTAAAAATTGGTTCCCAAAGGCAAGATGAAGAAGACACGGCTAGACAGAAGTTAATTTGACTAATTAATTAATTTTTAAGAAGATCTGTGGGTTTTAGAGGACTGTAAGCTCAATTTGAATCAGCTGTTGGATGGGAGCTTAAAAAACAATACTGATTGAGGCAGAATGAAGAAAAGCACAGCATCTAAGATCGGGGAGGTGACAGCACCACCGTATTTGGGTACTATTGCAAAAGGTTCTTAATTATATGGCAAAAAGTAATGAGGTCCTGTACTAGTGTGGTGGCTGTCGTGGGTAGAAAGAAAAGGGCAGATGTGTGATGTTTGTTGTGGAGAAATGGCCAAGTTGGACAAATGAACAGATATATGGAATGAATGAAGCAAAGATGATGGTGGTACCCTAGACGGTAATAGGGAATTTCTGAAGAGGGGTGGGTTTGGGAAGAAAGACAATGAGTTCCATTTTGGAAATGTTGGATTTGAAATACTTATGGAAAATCTGATTCAAAATGTGATATGGGATGAGAACTCCGGAGAAACAAGGGCTAGATCTATTTAGAGATGGAAGGAATGATAGAATCCCTCTTTCAATCACCGCCCTTCAAATACTTGAATATAGGAAGGAAGGGAACATGCATTTAGTGTGTCAGGCACAGTGCTAAATGCATTGCAAATATTACCTCATTTGACTTTCATAATGACCCTGGGAGACAGGTTCTATTATTATTCCCACTTTGTAATAATTGAGGAAACAGAGGCTAAGTGATCTATCTGCTCGAGGTCACAGAGCTACTATATAAGCTGGATTTAGTCTTCCTGACTTCTGGCCAAGAGCGCTGTGTATTGTATTCTCCATTTTCCTTTTGTTTCCCCCAAATCTTCTTTTTTTTAAAATTTTTTATTTTTTTTTTATTTTTTATTTTTTTTTATTTTATTTTTTTTATTTGCTCATTTACTTTTTATTTACAAGATTCAGTTCCACAATCACTTGAGTTTCAGATTTTCTCCCCTCCCTTCCCCCTCCCCCCCCCATGGTGGCGTGCAATCGTGTATAGGATCTGCAAATACTTTCACAT
>CM053590.1:103808697-103881428 GCA_028646515.1 Pseudochirops corinnae
CCTTTTCCCACTTCTGTAATCTCTTTGGGATATAATCCCAACAGTGGTATTGCTGGGTCAAAGGTTATACAATTATTTATAGCCCTTCCCCAAATCTTCTTTTCTCAATGTTAAATATCCTTAGCTCCTTCACCTTATCATCCATCATATGCCCTGATCCTGAGGCCCTGCATCTTCCTTGTTGCTCCCTCAACATGATCTTCAGTTTAGCAAGGTCCTCCTGAAATGTGACCTCCTATGTTGAGCAGGTCAGAATACAGTGGTACCATCACCTCCCTGGTCTTGGATGTCATGCTTCTCTCCATTCAGCTCCAATTTGTATTAAGTTTTTCAGCTGCCATACCCAATAGATGACTCAAATTGAGCTTGCAGCCCTCTAAAACCCCAGATGTTTCCAAGATTAAGCAATCAATAGGTCAAATCAACTTCTATCTAAGCATGCCTTTCTTATCTTGCCTTTGGGAACTAATTTTTTGAATTCACATGAGACTCCACAATGATCCTAATGATTTGATGGTCAAGATCATTTTGGACCCTGACTGTCATTCATATTGTTGGCTCTCCCTTCCAGCTTTGTGTCATCTGCAAAATTGTTGAGAGTGCCACTCTCCCTTTATCCATATCATTGCTAAAGGCATTGAGTGGCACAGAGTAAGCAAGATTTCCTGGGGTGCCCTCTAGAGATGATCTTGATTTTGAGCCATTCATGTCTTCTCTTTGGAGCTTGTCATTCAACCAATTTCAAAGCAAGCTAATTGTATTACCATAAAGCCCATGGACATTTTCATCCTGTCAACAAGCATGAGAGGCTTTGCCAAATGCTTTGATAAGATCTGGGTAGATTATGTCTACAGTGTTTCTCTAGTCTACCAACCAGACTAGTAACCCTATAAAAAAAAGTGAATAAATTGATCTGTTCTTGATGAACCAGAGCTGGCTACTTGTGATTCCTGCTACCTTTGTGAGATGTTCTCTAACTATCCCTTTAGCAGTTCATTCCTTTTAAAAATTATTCTTATTTCTTTTTGGGGAATTGGCTCTCCCTACTTGCCCAGGCTAGAAGTACAATGGTTATTTGTAAGCCCAATCTCTATCAATTAGTGCAGGAGCTTTGATCTGTTCCATTTCTGACCTGGACTATCTTGTCCCGTTAGGCAGCCTGATGCCCCTGTGATCCTGGACGTTCACCATATTGGTGCTTGATTTAGTGTGGACACCCAAGTACCTTAGCCCACTGCAGCTCAGGACCCCTGAGCTTTAGTGATCTACTATCCTCGGCCTCCTTTGTCACAGGGTTTACAGCTGTGCTTCATCATGCCCACCAGCCTCAATGCTGCATTAAAAAACCTTGTCAGGAATAAAAATCAAGATTGCTGGACTACAGTTTTTAAGTGACACTCTCTTAAAAAAAAGAGATATTTATACTTCTTTAGTCCTGTGACACCTCTTCAGTCTTCAAACATAGAGTGCTGACAGGAACTTGGTAATCATGTCCACAAGTTCTTTTTAAAAATTCTATTGTTTTACTTTGAAGAAAGAAAAATGACGAGCCACAACTTGCCTATTGAAAAGGCATTTGGGGTAGGATGGGAAGGTGGGTGGGTGGGTAATAAAGCCCTCTAAGGGAGACAAGAGACCTCAGGGAAAGTTTCCATCAACAAAATCTCAGAATAAACTATCTAAAAAAAACCTCTCCAGTAAAAATCACATTGAAGCAACCAAGGCGTTCTGTGAGAACAGGGATGATTAGAAAGCCTGGGGTTTCTTGCTCTGGAGTTCTCTTAAAATTAAGGAGGCACAAAACCATAGAGCTATTTTCCAAATATCTATGGGTACTTCTGTGTTTTTCTAAACATTTCATTGGTAATTCTCAGTCTTGTAAGGCTTGTTCCACAATAATCTATAAAGTAACTAGTGCCATCAGATGGACCAACAATCTGTATTGAGATGAGAATGAAGTCAATCAGACTGCTGATTCCCCAAAATCCTACAGTACAAAACTTTAGCAAACCTAAAGCAGGTAAAACCTATCTGCTCCTAACCAGCCAAGGAATAGCGAGAGAGCAACTGCTACCCAGTAGGAATAGCCATTTACATTATGGCAAAGTATGGTCTTGGAAAAACCAACTTCACTTCCAGTAAAATGGGTTTCATTGTTGCTAAAATCCTTACACGGTGTGTTGGGTGCTGGGTAACATGATGCATCACCTGTGTAATTTGTACAGTTAACAGGTTCTTGAGTAGCCTCATTTATTTCAGGATCTTTACACAAATATTTTCCCACTCTCAGGTCCTCGCACTTGACCATCTCGGCTGCCCCCCACGGCCCTGCACTCCCGGTCACTGACATAAGCCACAGGACGCCCAGCGGCCTGGGGGCGGCCGTGGTCTCAGGGGGCACCATGATGGAGCTGCCGCCCTCTAGTTCTTCCAGTACTTTGGGATCTAATTTATCTGGGCCTGCTGATTTATTTGAACTGGTTCCAGGCATCCAGCTTCCTTTTACTCTTTCCTTATGCAGTTTAGGTCTCTTTGAGAATGAAGGACAGACAATGGCAAGGTCTTTAATTACCAGTTGGACATTTTCCTTCTCTCCTTCCCAATAGAAAGATTATTCTTCATGGCAGAGAAAAGAGACATAAAATAAGATTCTCTCTGGCATCCATTATTAATATGCTTCCACTTGAGAACAGGTCTCATCCCTTCTAGAACCTCGCCTTTTTATCCAGCCCTCACCTCTCTTCTAAGCTTCAATATCACATCTCCAACTGCCTATTGAACATCTTGAAATGAATGTTTCACTTAGGGCTTCAACACGTCCAGAGCTGGATTCATTATCTTACCTCTCCTTCTCCTCTTTCCAAAGTTCCTTATTGCTGTTGATGGCACCATCATTTTCTCAATAACCCAGGCTCATAACCTAAATGTCATCCTCAACTTCTCCAGCTCTCTCTCAGCCCCTGTATCCAATCTGCTACCAAGTCTGTCCATCGTATGTACCTCCTTCCTCTTTCTGAACTCTGACACCACCGCTGCCAACCTGATCACCTCACATCTAGATTCCTGCACTAACAATCTGGTTGGCCTCTCTGCTTCGAATCTTTCCCTATTCCATTCCATCCTCCATCTTCCTAAATCACAGGTCTGACCATGTCACTCCCCTAGTTATTAAACTCCATAGGTTCCCCATTGCCTCCAGGATCAAATATAAAATTGTCCGTTTGGCTTTTAAACTTTTTATAACCTGGTCCCTTCTTATCTGTTGTTAGTGGTCTTTCCACTTCCGTTATTAGAGTCATCACGCACATTGTTTTTCCTGGGTTTGCTGACTTCATTTTGCATGAGTTCACATATCAGAGCTTCTTAATTTTTTAAAGTCATGGACCCTTTTGACAGTCTGGGGGAAACCTATGGATCCTTTCTCAGAATAATGTTTTTAAATGCATGAGATAGATAGGCTCTTCTCACTAACCACATTGAGAAAATGTTAGAATGTATATTGGTGAGGATTGCAGAATCCATGAAAGCTGAGAAAAGGTTTCAGGTTCCTTCCATTACAGGAGAGAGAGTAGAATTCATAATTCTGATTAGTTTTACCTACATTATGCCTGTGCTTCCCATCCCCTCCCTCTGCCCCCTCCCCTACAACAAATGTCAGGGACAGAGCTAGCCTTACCTTGGGTTTTACACCGGGTCCAAGGTATTTCTTTCTGCCTCTTTCCAGCCATATTAAAAGTTCCCCAAGGGAAGTGCCCAGGTTTATTCCTCTAGTTTTTCTCTCCTAGACTCTGGTGATGGAAGGATTTTTTCTAATTAGCTCCCCATCAATAAGGAGCAAGTTGGAGGAATGCTTAGGAGTTAGAGCTTGAGAGAGACCAGAGGAAAGGGAAAGGTTCCATGAACAGGACTGGAACATACATTGGATCATGCATGCTACATGCATGACTAAAATATGCATATCCTTTGACCCAAAGATACCACTTCTAGGTATGTATTTCAAGGAGGACATTGATAAAAAAGGCTCCATATCCAGTTAAATACTATAATTGTACTTTTTATGGTATAAAAAATTAGAAACAAAATAGGGCAGCTAGGTAACTAAGTGGATAGAGTGCCAGGCATGGAGTCAGGAAGACCTGAGTTCAAATCTGGCCTCAGATACTTACTAGATGAATGACCCTGGGCAAGTCACTTAACCCTGTTTGCCCCAGTTTCTGAATTTGTAAAATGAGCTGGAGAAGGAAGTGGTGGTGAACCACTCTAGTATCTCTGCCAAGAAAATCCCAAATGGGGTCATGAAGATTCAGACACGACTGAAATGACAGAACATCAATAAGTGCCCTTAGATTGTGGAATGACTGTATAGTACATAAATGTAATGGAATATTATTTTACTGTAAAACATGATGAAAATGGTGAATATAGAAAAATCATAGAAAGATATATAAAATAACACAAAGTGAAATAAGCAGATTTAGAGAAACAAATTATTCAATAGACACCAACAGAAAGAATAGCCACCACAAAACAACCAAGACTGAATGTTGAAATAATAAAGACCAATCCTGGCCACCCCAAGAGACAAGAAGACAACTCCCTCCACTCCTCTGTGACAGTGGAAATCCATGGGGTGGTAATTTTTTCAGTGCATGGATTTGTTTTGTTGAATTTTTTTTCTTTTCCTCTTAGGGAAAAAAAATGATTATAAAGCACAGTTCTCTGGGAAGGAGCAGGAGGAGGGATACAGGGGAAATGCAGAAATGTAGGCAATGTAAAAAAACATGTCAACAAAGATCTATTTTTCAAAAGAAACTCTAATTTGTGTGTTATTTCTAACCATTCTCCTGGCCTTTGGGCAAAATAATGCAGATGTGGTCTCATCAAGGCAGAATACAATTGCACCACAGCATCTTTCTTTCTGTATACTGTGCCATCAGAGAGTGCCATCTAAGTTTCCATTAGGTTTTTTCAGCTGCCAAATCACCCTGCTAAGTCACATTTCGCTTGTCATCTGCTAAAGTCCCCAGGTCCTTCTCTCATGAACATTTTTTTCCATCCTATACTTGTACAATTGCTGTTTTTTGAGCCCAAGTATAGGACTTAACATTTATCCCTATTAAATTTTACCTTATTAGATTTGGTCCTATGATCTAACATGTTGAAATTTTGAATCTTGATTCTGTCATCTAATATATTATTTCTGCTTCTCTAGGGTGAACTCTGTCCCCAGCTTCTTATCATTTGCAAACTTAATGAGCATGCCTTCTCTGCCTCCTTTCAAGTCATTGACAATCCCCACAGAGATTCTGCTAGAATCTAGATTCTTTCCTACTCTTTGGCATCAGTTTCCACTCTGGAATATTTGTCGTGGCCTAATGACTCTGTTTGGCCTTTGTTAGGCTTTGTTTACCCTAATGGGGGCACTGCCTGCATTGGATGGGACCATCCCAAGAGTCCCTTGGATATTGCCCGTTACCATATACAATACCAGTAACAAACAATATTGTTAGGCTCCGCACTCTTCATATAATGCCATTACTTACCTCCCCAACTGCTAAGAAAATACTCACTCTCTGAATCCTTGGAACTTTGATGACTGGTGAATGACATCATCGAGGACCAGTCTGAGAACTAAGGCATCTTTGTGATATCTCAGTGTTCCCTCTAAGACTTAACCTGGGTGACTTCTTTCCCCAGAGAAATTAGGTGATTTGTGTTAAGACTTTAGTGTTTAAGTTGTGAGCTTTTTGAGAGGAGCAGAAGAGGAAAGAGGCCTTGTAACATGGACTTGGGAGTTAGAAAATGTGAGCTCCATGTTAGTTTGTCACTTAACTAACTATGACTTTGAGTTAATCTCTGGAACTTAATTTCCTTTTTTAAAACAAGAGGTTGATCTATATAACCTTGATAGTTTTTGATAGTTCTAATTTTCTGTGATTCTACTTGACAGTAGTAGGTCTGACCTTGAAGAGCAGATAGAAATTTCATCAGAGACAGAGAAACTGTTGCTCACCTGTTATGGGTCTATCAGAGATGGGGAAATTGGCATTTGGGCAGGTTCTTAGTAAGAGACATAAACACAAAGGAAAAGGGAAAAGGATCAGCTATTTGCATGTGCTAGAAACCAGAGCTTGGTAGGAGGAAAGTGCAAGGAAGGAGAATGGACAGAGGCAGGTTGGTCTGATGCTTTCTTGCTCAGGGTCCAGAGGGTCCTTGCTCTGGTCTTACCTTTTGCTATTTTGCTGGGATGCTGGGAACTTCTCATACTTTTTTTTTTATTTGTGGGGGGGAGGGCAGGGCAATTGGGGTTAAGTGACTTGCCCAAGGTCACACGGCTAGTAAGTGTTAAGTGTCTGAAGTCACATTTGAACTCAGGTCCTCCTGACTCCAGGGCTAGTGCTCTATTCACTGCGCCACCTAGCCACCCCTCATGCTTTTTTAATCCATATTTTTTCCTCCAGAGAAGAGGGAGTTCATGTGCAGCTATGGTCAATAGCTAATTCATGAAAAAAAAAAGAATGTCTATAACTACATAACCTTCTGCAAGTCATATCACGTATCTCTAGATCTTAATTTTATCATCTGTAAAGTCAGACCCACTGACTTCACATGTGTATTGTGAATATTTCAGAGATGGAACCAGACCTCAGAAGCCTCGTCCAACTTTTACATGAAGCATCAATCTGCTCTATCTACCCCAGACAAATGGTCAAGTCTCTGCTTGAATAACACTAAGGACAGGGAGCTCCCTACTTCTAAAATAATCTATTCCATCATTGGATAGTTCTAATTGTTAGGAAAGTCTTCATTGGGTTGAATTTAAATATAATTCCTGTAGTATCCACTCATGGTCTTAGGTTTCTCTCTAGTGCCAAGCAAACAAATCTGCTTTCCCTTCCATAACCCTTTAAATATTTGCAATCTGACGACATTCTTCTTAATTCTTCTTTTCCAGGCTAAAGATCCCCAGCTTCTTCAAATGATTCTCTTATGACAGTTTTGAGTTCTCTTACCATCCTAATTGGCTTCCTCTGGATACATCCACCTTGTCAAAGACCTTCCTAAAATGAGAAACCCCAAATTGAACATAATAAACACACCAGATATAGTTTTACCAGGGCAAAAGACAGTGGGGCTCTCACCTCCCTGGCTCAGAACATTAGATCTTGTTTGAAGTGGCCCCAGGTCAGATGAGCTTTCTTAGCTGTTATATCACATTGTTGAATCACACTTAGCTTTTGGCTAATAAAAACCCCAGAGCCTTCTCACATGAATTATGATTGAGCCCTATCTCTCCCATTTTGTGCTTGAATAATTGGTTTTGTAAGCCCAGTAATAATTTACATTTATGAGATGATGAATATCAAAATTCTTTACCAATATAAGGGATTGAATTCAATTAAACTCAACAAACATTTATTATGTACCTACTTTGAGCAATGTTCTGTACTAGGCATTGATAGAAAGGTAGATATAACTAATCTTTTGTGTAAGGAGTTTACAATCTAAGCTAAGGACGGAAATCTAAGAAAAGAAAATCTAAGGAATCTAAGAAGGAAAAGATATACAAGCATATATGTGTATGTGCATACATGCTCTGTCATAGCAACTTATCATCCAATGATCTATATAAATCCACTATGCAAAGATGCCTTTATTCCTTATGGTACTCTATACATGTTTGCTGATTGAATGAACCGATGAGTGAATGAATAAAAAATTCCACTTTTCTTAGATTTGCTATGTAGGTTTGGAGCAGAGTAAAGAGATGCCATCAATATTTTTAGTTGAGCCAAGGTCTGGGGGTGACCGCGGGACCTCCCACCCTCTCAACTTAGAAATTCAGTCCACACTTCCAGTTTATATAGTTTAATACATGTGAAACAAGATACATTTTTCTCGTTTTGCATAATGAATGCATCAATAACAGACGGTACAAGGTGAACGCATGAATATGAGGCGTCTGGGGATTATTGGCAGCTGACGGCTGATTGCAGAGGGTACCATAATGCCAGGTGGATTATCATGGTGTCTGTCATCATTAGGATTAGGTTCTTTTTCTCTTTTTTTTCTTCTTCATAAAACAACAACTTTCTATTGGTGGAACCATTAATTATATGGAGAGGGACAGAATGGGAAGTAAGAAATTTCTCCAAGGGGTGGAGAAATAGCAGGACTAGGGCACACAGGAGCTAAGGTCAACTAGAAGCTTCATAGAGGCCCTATGCTACTCACCAATGCACGCATGCATGCATACTGTGGTCCTTCTTGGACATCACCCCCACCCCCCAATACTGAAGAGGGGAATGCGGTAGGGAGGAGAGACTTTTGTGTTGGGGATGGGGGGTGAGGTGGCTCTGGAGAGGAGAGGAGAATCAGCAGTAGCATTACCCTTATCCCACCCTGGTGGTTGAAGAGAACAACATCAGCTTAAACACTCACCAAGAATGGGGCCCAGGACCAACGTGTTCAACATTTTCCATCTGGTGCCAATAACTTACTCTGACTGCAGCAAATAAAATATGTTTCTTCAATAATTTAACGTTTATTCATTTTGATTCCTCCTTGCCCTGCCTCCTCCTCCCCACACCCATGCCCTCCCTTCCCCACTCCACCTTCTCCAAGGCCCTGGGGCCCAAGAAGCTAAACGTTGAGCACGTCTTTTCAGATTATTGCGACATTTAACCTGAATTGGTAGGAGGAGAAGATGTCAAATAAAACACCAAAAAAGTGACACATACTATGGGGAAATTGTTTGGGAGTGGGGAGGGTAGAAGGGGAGTGAAGGATGGAGAAGAGAAGGGATGATGCTATATTATTGCCCTAGTCAATAGTGGTTTGGTTATCCCCACAGGGAGAACGTGATGGTTCTTGAACAGAAGAGAGGAGGGAGACACCCAGAAACATCGCTTGGAAGGTGAAGTTGAGAGGATGACAAGAAAAAGGGAATGAGAAGGGTGAAGGAAGGAAGAGAAAACGAAAAAGAAAGTCACTCCCGCAGTAAACACAAGGAAACACCACTTAGCTGTGGAAGGAGGTTAATGGCCAACATTTTGGATTATTCTCTATAAAAATATGTGCATTATGAAGACAGATTTTTTTTGTCATTTTCTTTTTTTATCTCACAAATACATTATTTCTATTTATAGAACTGCTGATATACAGACACTGTACAGCTCACATCGCCCGGGCACTTTCACATACTGTGTCATTTCTACACAATAAGGTGCCATTTAGAGGCGGAAAAAAAATGAAGAACCCAAACCTGAATCAATGTGATTGAGGCTTATGGGGGGCAAAAAAGCGACTTCCCTGTACTGTTTCCAAAAGAAAAAAATGTTTGCATTGCCCTCCCTGCCCCCTGGCTGGGATCGGCTCCAATGGTAGGCCCCACTGCCTGGCCCTCCTGCAAACCTACGGGGTCACAGCCCCGGCCTGGGCCCGGGCCCTGGGCAATCCCAGCTCAGCCCAGCTCTGCCAGAGTGGGGCTGCATTCTTGCCATCCCCTTCTCTCCCCCTCCCCTGCTGGGCATGGACCTAAATCTGAGCATCAAAGCCCTTAGTGACACCCATCCCCAAAGCTATACTGGTTCATCTATGCCATCATCTGTAGCGGGTGTTGTGGGGGGTGGTCCTGACTTCTTTTGGGGGCTTTTGGGAACAGTGAGGAGGAGTTCCTGGCCTTTCTCAGGGGGGTCTCCAGAAGATTTGAAATGCTCTGTGTTTTGGAGTTCCATGGGAGTTGCTGCCCCAATGGGGGAATCTCCCACATCTGGCCGAGAGTTGGCAGGCACGGTCTGGCCACTGTCCAAAAAGTGACCACCACTTGGAGAACCTGTATCTGGCAGCTCAAAGGAGAAGTTGGGAACCATTAGGAGCTCTGCCCGGCATTGGGCCGGCACCCGCCACTCCCCTTTGGGGGGCATATCAGTCCCACTTGCCGCACTTTCTCCCTGATCCAGGGAGTCCCTGTGGGAGGCTGTGGGGGTTGGGGTAGCCTCACATGATGGCGTCCTCCTCCTCAGAGTGGTCGCATTGCTCTCAGACACTGGGGGGCGAGGAGCTGGGGTGCCCTCATCCTCTGCGGGAGGATCGATGGAAATACAAGGGGGACTCATCTTCTTCTTCCTTCGTACCCCGGGGGCAGGCTCAGCCTCAGGTGGTCCAGATGACCGGGCCTTTTTCTCCCCAGACTCCTCATAGATGCTATCTCCTTCGCTGATGGACGAGCAGACCTCTACCGAGTGGCGCCTCTGGTCATCTGCCCAGTCGGGTTTGTCCAAGAAGCCCTGAGCATCAACACTGTAGAACTTCTTCAGGTCTCGATCCTGCCTGTTGCTTCCCACGTGGCCCTCACTAGGGGAAGCAGAAGCCTTTTGGGCTGGGGAGGTGAAAGTGGAAGCTGAGAGACTCCGTACCTCAGTGTGGGGCTTCCACGGCCGGGCTGAGCTGTTGATGTGACTCACCTCCTCATCAGCTGGGTCTGAGGTCTCAGGGTCTGTAGTAGGGTCTCCACTCTGCCCAGTGGGTCGCTTGGGAATACTTCGCTGGCCAAAGGTGTGCTTACGGGTGCGGACGCTGGCAGGGCGGGAGTGTGGGGATGAGGCTGGGGAGCGAGGTGGTGTCCCTGGCAGGGAGAGAGGGCTGAGGCACATCAGGGAGGCACCCAGGGTGCCTGCTGGGCCCCGCTTTGGCTGGGTCTTCTCACTGGGCTCTCCTGTAAGGTTGTCCCTGGAATCTGCAATTTGACCTTCAAGGGAATCAGTCCGTAAGGCTTCCTGTAAGGCAAACACAAGATGATGGGGCAAGTTAGGGGGCATCTTCCTGGTACTGTCTGGAGGAGTCAAGGGGAATCACACTTATCAAAGCTGCTCCCTTCAGTTGTTCCTGGGAGCAGCTACCCCATCTCTAGGATCAACTACCATGGGGGTATCCCGAGAGCATATCCTGCTCTAGTCGGCCTGCCTCAACCTCTGACTGAGAATGTGGGATTCAAACTTGTAGATGCACAGACTGCCAAACAGAAAGCTAAAGGCCTGGGGAGATCCAGAATGAGCAGCATGCTCTGAGGATCTTAATGGTGAACAAAATGGCCTGGGCAGAGATTCATTCACAGTCTGGGAGATTTAGAATCCAGAAGAATAAATAACTCTGGATTGGGGGTGAGTTGGGGGATGTATCAGGAAACCTGGGTTCTAGCCCTAGCTCTGCTCCTAATTCATCACCGTAAAAGCGTGCAAATCATAGAATCAAAAGACCTTGGAGATAGAAGAGATTTGAACTACTTGACCTCCAGGGGCCCAAATTTCCTCCTATGTCAAACGGGGATAATTCTTTCTCTGCCTTTTTCCTTCTTTCCCTCTCAGAACTATTGTGGAGATCAGATAAGATACTGGACCCATAAAAGGAATGTGGATAATTACATCCCTTTTTTCTGCAGGAAGAAGGCAAACAAAGAAAGAAACAAACAACCCAACAGTCCAAAAGCCTTAGATCAGGTGGCTGGAAGATGAGGAATCATAGCTGTTGGCTTCCTACCTGTCTACAGAGCAGCCTACTCAGGCTGGGTGACCTCGGAGTACTTTGGGAGTACTCAGCAGTGGCAGAAAGGGAAGGCCCAGATGCAGCTGGCAGCGAAGCATTTTCCACAGGGACTTGAAGGGCTGAACAGGATTCCACAGGCTGGGAGTGAACAGAGGTGACTGAGCCTAGGAATGGAGGGAAAAAAAAAATAAAACGATGCCAAAAGCCATACACATATGGCAGCAAGAAAGGGTCTTTGAGATGAAAAATGTGAGAAGTTAGTATGAATCCAGGGGTAGGGCTGAGACTGGGGTCAGGTTAGTAAGTTAGACTGCGGTTCAGTCAGGGTTCAGTTTGGGAATAAGATCAAGGTTTGGAGTCAGAGTTTAGCCTGGGGTTGAGGTTAGGTTGGGAATAAGGATGTGGTTGGGTGTCTGAGCCAGGGTTGAGGGAGATCAATTAATTAGAGTCAGAGGGGCACAGTGATCTGAGCCACAGTATCTTGGCATTAAGGGGTCTGCCATTGCCCTTTCCCCAAGTGTCATTCAGTTAGCTGAAACTAAGAAAATGTACCTACCACCTGTAATAGTCTGGACAGATTTTTTTCTCTACTGTACTCATCAGATTTCGCTTACAATCAGGACCATTCTTTGTGACTTCTAAATCATATTTAAAAATTTCACACGTATAGCTTCTTTCTCTAGACTACTGTGAACTCCTCTGGGGGCCCAGGCCTCCTTATTTGTCACTTCCTGGCTTATGAGCTTTCCAGGTGCAGGGCTCAAAGCTGCTCTTTCCCTCTTTCCTTGATGGGGAATTCTTCAAATTTAGCGTCCAGATCTGTTCCTTTTGTCTCTTTCTGACCAAGCCTGAGTACTGAGTCTGTTTCTCCTTCTTCTCCCCTCCAATATGAGCTGACTGAGGGTAGGGTCTAGATTTCCTCTCTCTTTGTCTCCCAAAGGTGGTAAGCTTTCCATATCTAGGATCTGGGTCTCCCTCTTCTCTGTCTCTCCATGGCATAGCTGAACACAAAAATGGGCACATGGGGATGGGGGTTAAGAAAATACTTTGTGATTATATGAGTCTATTGACAAAATAGGACTGTTTGGAGAAACCAGTGGACAAGCATTCTGAAAGTCCTAAATATGCCCTCAGAAATACACATGCTCTTTAGTCTGACCAAGAGAAACATATGCCTCCATTTTGTCAAATATGCTGTTTCTCTTGGGAGGAAAAATTGGGGATGATAAAGGAATTTGTCCAGGGAACTCTTCTGGCCTTTGAGGCTGAGGTCTTAAATGCTGGTATGTGATCAGGGGCTTGTGTCCTGTGGTGTAGGAAATCTATGAGGTCCAAAGGCTTAGTCAGATTGCAAAAGACCTATGGACAGAGAACCTCAGATTCTAGTTCAAGGATTACTTTGGGGTGGGGTGGTCATTAGGAGGTCATGGCTTATGAATTGTTATCAAAAAGCTATTATCAGGGCAGCTACATGACATTGTGAATAGAGCACCAGCCCTGGAGTCCGGAGGACCTGAGTTCAAATTTGGCCTCAGACACTTGACACTTAACTAGCTGTGTGACCTTCGGCAAGTCACTTAACCCCAATTGTCCTGCCCTCCCCCTCAAAATAACCAAAAACCAAAAAGCTATTATTTATAATCTATAAACTGTGGGTGTTTTGAGCAGATGGAACAACTGTATGACCAGCTATTTCTTTGGATATGATGTTCCCTTTTCTTTCTCTTATCTCAGAAGTTCTCAAAATGTGGCCTTCCAGATCACAACTCTTCTCACAATGATACTAAGATGGTTTAATTTCTAACATGGCGAATATCAATGGATATAACCCATGTAAACAGAAGCTTCTCGGCAGGGTTCCCAACAATTTTTATGAGTTGTAAAGGGGCCCTGAGACCAAAAGGTTTGAAAAGTGGTGCTCCATCTCAGTGATGTGTGGAGGAAATACCCTGACTGACTGAGGTCTGGCTTGGGGTTGGAAAGTTGACTAACGGGCTTTGGTGCAGGGCACTTGGGTAGGCCAACCCAGGAAGAGCCTGAGGGTAGAGCTCTGGAAGCTTGGAGAAATGTGGAAGCTGGAGGACTTGATTCCTAGGGCCTGAGACACATTAACAGAGGTTGGGGAGCGGGGCAGTCACCCAGTATAGGATGCAGAAATTTCTTTCTATGCATTTTTAGTTACTTGTATCTTTTTATGTCTCATAACTTTTTCCCTTTGTGAATAAACCTAGAATTAGCACATTGAGCTGTGTGTGTGTGTGTGTGTGTGTGTGTGTGACAGAGACAGACAGACAGACAGACAGAGATACAGAAACAGAGAGACATACAGATGCAGAGGAAAGAGACAGAGAGAGGCTGATAGAGAGCAGGTACTGGATTAACTGCAACTGGACGTGGTGGCAGTATGAAGGTAAAATGGTAAAATGAAGAATCAGGCTCTGATAGATCTTTGAGCCCATTGATCCTGTCTAGCTTGGTGAACAGATGGTCAGAAGGCTCAGTTGATCTTGAGCCAGAGATTTTTTAGAGAGGTTTTTTTTTGTATTAGGAACTCCCTTCACCCATAAAGATCAGCAATTCATCAGCATAAATGGCTTTAGAGAGTAGCCTGAGGGCACTGATGAGTTCCATATCAACTAGTATGTGAGAGGACCAGGATTTGAACCCTGTTGTTTTTGAATCCAAGGTTTTTGAATCCTCTAGATTTAAAAATTAGGCCGCAGAGGAATTTAATGGTCAAAGAACAAGTTCTTTGAGGACAATTTCAGGTGTTAACAAAAAATTTGATGAAAAAGGAAATCACTTTCATGTTGAGGAGAAAGGGTATTCAAGGGAAATTTCATGGAGAAGATAGCACTTGAGGTGGGCCTAGAAGAAAGAGAGTGACTTTAACGGAAGGAGACTGTGGGTGGTGGGGGATGGTGAGACCAACGAGACATTGAAGACAGATGAGAGATGAGAAGTTTCAGAGATGGAATAACAAGGATGAGAATGGGACCTGTGGTCTTCCAGAATGTAGGTTATGGGATGGATAGAAGCATGAACTAAGGTTGAAAAAGTGGGTTATAAAACAGTTTATAGAAGACCTTTAATGCCAGGATCAAGAGTTTATACTTCATTTGGTAGGAAATGGTGAGGTAATGAACATTTCCTAGGAACCAGAAGGCTGCAACAGAAAGATTACTCATATAGAGATATAGAAGGTAGATTAGATGAGAAAAGCAGGAAAAAGTAGTTTTGATGAGAAACTCTGAGGCTCTCAGGGTGATTGCAATAGAAATAGAAAGGAGGGATGACATGAGATATTGAGGTGACTGATGAGCTCCCTGTGTGGTCACATTCTTTTCTTTAAAGATATCTCTTCTCTTACCCTTTAGGTTCATTTGCAATTACCTGATCAGAATGTCTCTTTCTGAGTTTCTCATCTCTCTTGGGTCAGCTTTCCTCTTAATAATTTTAGGATAGGATCTTATCTATCCTTTCTATAATTTTTTGAGTTCTGTTCTTCCAAAGGCTAAGATTCATGTCAGACTATGCCTAGTGTTCTTATTATCATGAACTATAAAATGTCATAGTCACTGTGTCCCAAGGGTTTTGTTATTTTTACTTCCCCAATCTGTTCTTCCTTATTGGTCAGAACCAGGTCCAGAATAGCAATTCCCCTCATCACATCCTCCATCTTCTGGAAGATAAAGGTATCAGAAAGTCAAGTCAAAGATTTCTCAGCTGTTCTGATAGTGGCAAAAAAGGATCTAAAACAAGTTTCTCAGACTGTTAAAATCCTTTATCAAAACTCTGTCTTGCCTCTGTTCCAGTTTGTTATCTGCAGTGGAAACTCATTATCCATTTCCTCCATCTGGCCTGATGGTACATTTCCACTGTCATGTCAGTTTCATCTTCCTTCCACAGATGCTCTTCACCATGCACCCCACGAAACTTCAGATTCATGGATTACCATATTATTATACTGTTTTTTAACACTAACATCCTACCCATTCCCCTGTAGGCTGTGCTTCTGATTTTCCTGGAATATGCCACCATACCTTGTGAAACATCACTTCGCCATGCCAGACCCTTTCTCCCACTGATGAATTCAATCTAGGGGTTTTCATTTTGGGGACCAGCTATGCTTTATTCCCCTCTTGAATGTGCTTCTGACTCCCTTGGACTTTTCTACCATTGGTACATTCTCTTCTCCATCCTAATCTTGGTCTTGTTTCTCTCCATTGGACTGTAAGTTCCTTGAGGGCAGGAATTTTCTTTTTACTGTGTGCCCTCAGTGTTTGGCACAGTGCCTGGCACATTGAAAGTGCTTAATAAATGCTTGTTGTCTCATTGTTTTTCTGCAGGCCTGCACACCTTGTGGGCCACCGCTTGCTGCATGCTGAAGGATTTCAGGTGGCTTGCGGAAAATGTACAAGAGGACATCCTTTGTATGTAAAGGAAATCCTTAGGTGTGCTGCAAACAGCTAGAGAGCTCTAAGCAGCCCAGGGGCCACAAGTTGTGCAGGCCTGCTTTACTATGTATATGCTTTACTGTGTATTTGGATGTCTTTCTGTGTCTTGGAAATGACCTTATATTCTTGGGGTGGAATAAAATAAAATGACCTTATATTCTTGTCAGTGGAATAAAAACTCTTGGTAAGTCTTACCTGAAAAGTGTGGGCCCAGACATGGAGAGTAGAGTATGCCTGTCTTCTGGGGAGGAGCCTAGCTAAATTCAGAGAGGCTAATTGCCAGATGGATGCGGTGATGGAGTTTTCTGGACACAGCAATTCGTGAATGGCAAAGGAGTAAATACATGGATGAAATCCCAGATCTTTGCTTAAAGGACCATAGATGGAAGGCCCTTAGAAATCATGAATACTCTAAGTTTTACAGATGAGGAAGCTGAGGCCCAGAAACATGATGACTTGCCCAAGGTCACACAGGTATAGAGTGCAAGTCTGCAGCCTTTATTCGCCAATCTACTTCTTTTGCACAAGGCAAAACTTCCAGTCTATTACCCTATTACATATCGAGTGTCCATGATTCCCATGAGTTAATTTTTACTTCTTTACATTCAAATCTTTAGTTTACTTTTTTCCTAACTTGCACTGGATACCATAGTATAGGCATCTGAGTCTCTGAGAATCACTTCTGGCTTTCTTCCTCATTACTGTTTCCTAGGCAGCTGTTGCTGTTGAGTTGTTTCAGTCTTGTCCTTGTACGTTTTGGGGTTTTCTTGGTAAAGATACTGGAGCGGTTTCTCATTTCCTTCTCCAGCTCATTTTATGGATGAGAAACTGAAGCAAACAGGGTTAAGTGACTTGCCCAGGTAGTATGTGTCACATCTGAACTCAGATTCTCCTGACTCCAGGGTTGCCCTCATCCCTGGGCAGCTACATTGCTATTTTTCTTCCTATGAGAGCAAGCGTTCTAAGGTGAAATAATAATAATAGCTAAAATTTATGTAGTGCTTTCCAAATAGTATTTCATTTAATTCTCACAACAACCCTGAGAGGTAGGTGCTATCATTATCCTCATCATACAGATAAGGAAACTGAGGTAGGTAGAGGTTAAGTGACTTGCCCAGAGTCAAGATAGCAAATATCTGAAGCTGGATTTGAACTCAGTTCTTCTTGACTGTAGGTCCAGAGTCTTAACCATTGGGCTACCTTTCTGCTGCAAGCACTGGACCTAGAATAGAAGACCTTGGTTCAAGTCCCTCCTCCAACATTTACTGGCTATGTGATCATGAGCAAACTCTGTCTTCTCTGGGCTTTGGTTTACTCACCTAGCAGATGGAGCTCACAACCCTAACATACAATCTACTATAAAGAAAGTATTTTGTACCATTTAAAAGTCTATAGAAATGTGAGTAGGACTTATTATCTACCTCACAATATTGTGAGCTCATATAGGGGTCTGCAAACTTAAAAGTCCTTTGCCAACTTGAGTTAGAATTAAAACCAGCTTCAGAAGATTGCAGCGATGCTCTAAAGATATGATATGGGTAAAACACTTTGTAACCCTTAAAGAGCAATTTAAACATCAAATATTAGGACTTCAAAGGCCATCTTATCTATCCTTGAAATGAACCAGAAACTCTCCCCTAATATCCTCAACAATTGGTCAGGCAGCTTTTGCTAGGAAGTCCTCCAGTGGGGTAGGAATCTCATTACTTCATAGCCTTGTCCTACTGAACCCCAGCTTTTGATTACTTCCGCCATTAATTGCCTTCTCTCCCATTCATGTGCTGCTGAATGAGGCTGGGAAAAAAACATAAAATCGTGCTGATTGGGTCCACTATGAGTGGGTGTTATGTAATCTCAAGGGGATCTTTGCTGCTGCATGTAATCCTTTTACAACTCCCTGCCTCACTATCCCACTCAGTACAGAGAGTTTTTTCCAAATCCAAACCTTCCTTCCTCAACCTCCTGTGGTTCCCCCTTATATCATCTTAGCTCCAAAACTTGCCTCAAAAATAGAGGCCATTTGTAGACATCTTCTACTTCTCCTTTCATCCTTATTCCACCTCATTCTGATGCCACTGTTATCTGCTACTATCTCCTTCTTCACCCTTGCCTCACGTGAAGAGGCAGCCCTTCTCCTTGTCATGGCAAACTCCCCTAGCTCTTTGATTATTATTCTCTCTCTCTCTCTCTGTCTCTCTCTCTCTCTCTTTCTCTCTCCCTCTCTCTCTCTCTCTCTCTCTCTCTCCTCTCCATCTCTCTCTCTCTCTCACACACACACTTTCAATTTTCCCTGTCTATTGGCTTCTTCCCTACTGCTTACAAACAAGCCCGTGTCTTCTCCATTCTCAAAAAAGCCTCATTTGATCCATCCATCCCGGCTAAATTTCTTCCAAAGAATAGTATCAGAGGTTCTGCCAAATGCTCTATGGATGGTGAGGTAAACTGTGTTTATGGCCCTACCCTGATCTGCCAGTCTAGTAATCCTGACTCCCAACCCAAACCTCCCTACAAAAAAAAAAAAAAAAAAAGAAATCATGTGATTTTGTTGTGACCTAGCTTGCCATGATAACTTTTGTGATGATTGACTTTTTTTTCAAGATAGTCAGAAACCATCACTTTATTCCTATGTTCTGGAATTTGGCCAGGTATTGAAGTCAAAGTCAGTGACCTAGAGATGGTAGACTTGATCATCCTTCCTTTGAAAACCAAGACATTTGTTCTTCTCTAGTCTTGTGGCATCTCTTCCATGCTGTGTGATCTTTCAAACATCAGACAGGGGCTTGTTAAAATATGGCCCCCAGTACTTTTAGTATCCTGGGATGGAGGTCAACCAGACTTGGTGACTTGGTCAATGGCAGTGAGGCGCTCTTATTATGTCTCTAATTATCTTTCCTTTCCAGTCTGAAGGTCATTCTCCTTGCCAAACCAAAAAGAAGCAACAGAGCAGTTCTGCTTTCTTTGAAGTCTTCCATCAGACCACACAGCACTATTATCTCTCCTTTAACCCTAATAACAAGAAATAAACTAATCTCTCCCTAACCTTTTTGTTTTTGGGAGATAGATATTTTTCTACAGCTATAGGAGTTCAAATTTGCTTTTTTGCTTTAATATTTCTATTTTGCCCAACATGTTACCTATATTTTGTGTATTTGGATATGGACATCTAAAGCCATAGATTTTAGTACTGGTTTCTTTTTTGGATTGTTTTGGTTGTGAACCTTTGGATTTTCCTTACTGTTCATTTTCCTTCCTCATAGCAAAACTCTACAGTATTTAGCTTGATGGATCTTTACATATGAATATATGTCTATATATAGGTAATTTAAATACGTTTATAGAAATATACACATGTTTGTGTAGGCAGCTTAAATATAGATATACACAAGTATATATCTATCAAAATGAGAGTGTGTGTGTGTGCGTGAGAGAGAGAGATAGAAGGAGAGAAAGTTCTCTCTCCCTTCTACCTGGAGATTTAGCTCAGTTCCCATGTTCTTTTGTCTTTTCTTCAATTGACTCCAGTGATGGAAACACCACTTTTGCTTCTGCTCAGGACACCATAAACCCAGAGGTGCTTTCTAGTTTCTTTCTGGAAGTGTTCTTCATTCCCAGGTGAAGCACCCAAGCCATTCGGTTTGTAAGTCACGCCCTGGAATCACGCCTTGAGAAGGACCTTGAACCTCTTCATTGATCATTAGAAAGTCAACGTTTGGTTCCCCTCCCCAAAGCAAATCATCTCTGCTTCCTGTGGCCACGTGTTCCTGATCTGAGGGCACATCCTAGAAATTCTGTGAGATTTCAGAAATGGCTTTCTTCTCATAGTGTCCAGAACTACTGATGGAGAAAAACCTCGAACCTAGTACACGCTCCAGCCGCTCAGTGGTGCTTCTGCCCTCCCTACTTCTCAGTACATCTTCTACTCAACAATCTCTTGACTCTACAAAATATAACTGAGTGACTGGGAGGAGCCAAAAGGGAGCACTGGAGGAATGGGACTCTTTTGGGTGATGAGGAATTAACTGTCTTTGTTAAGGGATTTCTGTCCAGAGGGACTGGTGGGTGCCCAAAATGCTTTGAAACTAAGGAGATTCCCTCATTGGAGGAAGTATATTCAATGACTTCTCTCAAGAGGTTGCACATGGGTGGGCACATGGGTGTGGATATCTCTGGGACAAGAGGCTAAAAAGGAATGCTAGGAAAGTAAGGGAGGCAGGATGAAAGATAGAGAAGAGAAAAAGGAGAGAGGGTGGAGAGAGGGACAGGAAGGGAGGAGAGAGACAGAGAGAGGGAGAGAGACAGAGAGAAGGAGTGAGAGACAGAGAGAGAGAAGAAGAAGAAGAAGAAGAAGAAGAAGAAGAAGAAGAAGAAGAAGAAGAAGAAGAAGAAGAAGAAAGAGAAGGGGGAGGAAAAGGGAGAGAGAAAGAGAGAGAGAGAGAGAGAGAGAGAGAGAGAGAGAGCAGAGGCTGGTGAGTGCTTCTGGGAGTCAGAGGTGTCAAACACACAGCTCCTGAGACAGATTAAAATATAATTGGCATATATGTAACAAAATAAATAAAGAATACAATAGAATATATAAAATGTTAATATGTGGTTTTCTAAGTCAATATACAGCCACAGGTCCTTATGTCCCCTTGAGTGGCCCTATTTATACTGGAGTTCAGGGCCCCAGTTCTAGGCTCCATACATCAAACAGCCTCATGGAGAATTTCCATCAGCAGTTAGTCAGTGCACTCATGACAACTGCATGGGCTGGGCTGGGCTGAATCAGTGAGATTACACCCCAAAGCCCTGCCAACTCCTCAGCCAATCAGTAGTGGCCATGAGTCCAGGTGTTCTCACACACTTCCGCTGCTGCACAGTCATTCAATGATGAGGTCATGATTTCCCCTTTCATTTAGGGGACTATCAAATGACAAGGCATTCTTATACAGCTGTGAAAAGTCTTTTCCCAGAGAACAGTTATGTTCTTATGGTGCTTTGGAATCAGAGAGACTTGCTCACTGGTACCTGGGTCCTCTTCTGCTAAGTTGAGGACGTAAGGGAGGACTTGAGTGTTTATGTACATGTGTGTTCATGAGTGGGGAAGGTGCCAACATCTGCACTATTGTGCTTTCCCTCCTCTAGCTTTTAAAACCTCATAAAAACATGACACAGACAATAGACTCATGGTATGGATGTTATGGGTCAATATTGACTTCAGTCTTACTGTTTCAGTGGAGGTTCTTCCCATTCTGGCTTGTGTGGCTGTCTGGAGTGCATGGCTTAGCCAAGCAGTTCCATAGGGCAATATGGGGGGGTATCTAGATGGCCTCCTCTCCTCCACCAGAGACTTTGTTCCCTCAAGTTGCAGTCATATATTCGGCCTTGACTAAAAACTCTTGCTTTTCCCTCTCATCTCTGTCATTTCTTTCTCTTTCTCCCTCTCCAATGTCTCTAGAGCTCCTTCTGAACCTTCCCCCTCAGAGACATCTCCATGCTGTGTAATTATGCCCACTGTCCCGGGACAGGGAGTTCAGGACCCCCTCCTCACTGAGCATTGGCCACACCTGGCACACCCATGCCCAATTACTTCCCTTGAGAGGAAAGAGATGAGCCGTAATAATGCATGTCCCAAGGTGGTTGGTGCAACTGGGAGATCCTTCAGCCATGTTTATCCCAATGAGTAAGTCTCTCTGGTTCCAAAGGATTGGGAAAACTTGTTTGTTCTCTGGGAAGAAAGCCCTGACAGCTTTCTATGAACAACCTGTGCTTTGAGTCATGTGACAGCCTCCTTAAGCGAGAAAAGGGAGTCTTGACTTTGTAACTGAATGTGCCATTGGGGGAGTGTGTGAGTAGAACACCTGGACTCATTTCCTGATTGGCTGAGGGGGTGGCAGAACTTTTTCAATAGACCAATGGGCTCAGTCCAGATCTTCCCTGATCTATCCTGCTCTGCCCTGGCCTTTTGGGTCTTGCTGGGCTGCCTAGCACAGATAGCCTGGGTTCAGCACTTACTTTAGTTGATGTTTCCCTGGAATCTGGAAGTGACCCAGGGTGATGCAGGATGCTGTTGAGGAAAGTCCCCTGAAGACTCTGGCCTGGACACTGGCCTTCCCTTTAGCATCAACTTCTTTTCATCCCCATCCTTTTCCCCCAACTCTTGACAGGGCATAATGTGGGATGATGTTTTGAGATTCAGCAAACACCCATATTTCACTGCCAAGGTAGGGGATTCTAAGCTTGAAACCCTTCATGTGTGTTGTATCCTCCTGACTGTAGCAGGCCCTTCTCAGCATTGGCCCAGCAGGCAAAGGGATTCTCATGTTCTTTCTCACTGGGGAGGGTCTCATTCTCTCATTTGATGACCTTTATGGGTATGGTAGAAAGGGTCCCAGGCCCTGGGAGTTAAAAGACCTTGGATTCAGCTCTGCCACTGATTCCTTGTGTGATTTGGGCAGGCAACTTTCACTAGGCCTCAGTTTCTCCTATAAAATGATGACAACAACTCTTATCCTGTCTGCCTCCCTTCCAAGGCTATTGAGAAAAGGTGCGAAGATGCTTTGAAAAGCCCTGTGACTGGAGAACAAACTTGTGCCGCATAATTTAGAGTAGGAGAGACCTTAAAGGTGATCTAATCTCCTTTCTTCATTTTTTACAAAGCAGAAACTGACATACATTGAAAGGATGGGACTTGACTTGTGTCACACTTAGCAGAGCAAGGTGGACCTTCTCATGACAAATGCAGCTCTCTCTCCATCATTCCTTCCCTCTTTCATTTTCCTCCTGGTATGACAAACTTTGGGTCCAATCCTTCCTGACCTCCCGACCCAACAAGGTCAATGATTGGTCTCATTGATCAGGCCCTTCTTGACCTACTGAGGTTGGTGCTGCTGCTGCTAGTGGGGTGAGAGACATGGATGAGGGTCAGCTCCCTCCCCCATACCTGTTGGGGTTTTCGATGGGTATGTCTCCATCTCTACCTCCTGCAGGGTATTTGGGGCTGTGGCTGGCACCACAGGCCGGAACATGTAGCTGTCATTGGGTAGGGAGTGCATCCGGGACACGGCAACCTTGTGTACCACAAGGAGATTTTGGGACTCCCTGGAAGAGCCAGTGCCTTCCTGTAGAGACACAAGATAGTGAGTTATCTCAGGCCTTCATCACGGGCCTCTCATTTCCAGCTCTAAACTCTGGGTCTGGGCATGTGGAGCCCCATGAAGCCCTATGGCATCTTCCAAATGTCCTGAGTCACATGGGACTGGACCTAGCTCAGAGACTATAGCAGGAGAGCTTAACTTTTTTGTGTGTTTTGGACCCCTTTGGCAGGAAGCCAACAGATTCATTTTCAGAATAACGTTTTTAAATGCACAAAATAAAATACGTAGGATTGCAAAGGAAACCAATTCTATTGAAATAAAAAAATAATATTTTCCTTATCCAAGTTTACAGAGCCCAGATTAAGAACACTTGGTCTACAGGGTACAAGGTTGCAGAGAAAGCCCTCTGCCTGGAGATAAGTCTGGCTATGCTGATCTGAGGAGGTAGGGAGGTGGCCCGGATGTGACCAGCTGTGCTTACCAGGGCTTGCTGCTTTGCAGACAGAGTGGTCTCTGGGCTCCCAGGCTGGTGGCCCCCTACAGGTGGCCGGCTGTCTGGGCCAGGTGGGGATCCTGGGCCTCGGGCCACAGCAGCAGGGGCCGCACTGCTCTGTGCCATCTCCAGCTCAATCTCAGCATCCATTTCCGCATCCTCCCGGGCCTCCTTGTTGCTTTCCTCCAGGTGTTTCATCAGCACGGCCACCACCACATTGACCAGCACGAACTGGGCAACCAGGACAAAGGTGACGAAGTAGACGGGTGAGATGATGGGCAGGTAAGTCAGGCAGTGCTTGTCCTCACGGGCACACTCCCGCAGCGTGTCCTGACCAGAGAAAAGCCTGGGATGGTATCCAAGCCACCCTTCCCCTGCCCTGTGGGCCTGCTCTGCCAGGCCAGGCTGGGCTATATTAGAGGTGGGGATGGCACGGCTTTCACGGGCCCTAGATGCTCATTTATTTTAGCAATTAATCAAGGATCCTGGGGAGCTGGGGCTTTATAGGATCAAACCAGATAAATCCTGCCTCAGACTCACACTGAAAGCCCTTTATTCCCTGACCTCCAAACTTCTATCCAAACTTACGATTCCCTCTTCCCTAATACCCAGCCACCCTTTCATTCAGCTAAACTGGGCTCCTCATTGTCCCCCTACATACGCCAATGCTCACTCTCCTCTCCTTCACTCATGCCATTCCCCATTCCTGGAATGTCCTCATTACCATCTCTTCACAGGCTACCCAAGCTATTGAGAGCTAATGTTTCTCTAGCACCTTAAGGTTTTCAAAGTACCATTTGATGGTCCTACTGACTCAAAGAGGTAGAAGCTGTTATTATCCCCATTTTACAGATAAGAAAACTGAGGGTGAGAGTGACTTACCCAGGGTCATACAGCTAGTCATAACAGAGGCAGGATTCAAACTTAGATGTTCCTGACCATCGCTAATGTTTTATCTATTACACCCCCTAAATGTCTCAGGAAGCCTTCTTTGACCACTTGACCCTTCTCTGAAGTCCTACTACATTTGGATCAAATATAGATTTTCAGGTAAAACTTATCTGGCCCTACTCCTTTTCTATTGTAAACACTTAAAAGGCAAGGCTTGGGTCCTACTCTATCTCCCTCCAGACTGTGGGCTTTCTGAAGGCAGGGCAGGACCTAGGTCTCTGTCCCCTCCCTTCTTCCCCATGGAACACTAAAGGTGGGGTGGGGGTGGGAAGGGAGCAGGGGTTGAGGGAAGCATGTGGAGTTGGTCATTGTGTTACTTGGGAGTGTTGGTTGTGGGCACTTTGGGGCATCAGGAAGATACCTTCATGATTCCGTTCCAGTTGTCCCCCGTGGACACCCTGAAGAGGGTGAGGAAGGCCATGCCAAAGTTGGTGAAGGTAGCGTGTCTGCTCAGGCCCTCACATGGGTTATCTTCACTGCAATCTAGGAAGCAAGAAGAGACCCACCAGCCTGGTCAGGCAGCCCAGGGCTCCTCTAGGAAGACAATTATGACCACATCACTCCTGGCTTTTCTTTCCTGGGGGAAGGAAGAACCCACCCAAGAAGCTTCTGGTCCTCACCAATGAGTATGCACAGTTGTGTTGAATGAACCAACAAGTGCTGGCATAGTGGAATTAAAGTTGGGACAACTACGTTCAAATCTCGTCTCTTATTGCATCTATGAGCAAGTTACTTAATGGTTTTGGTCTCAGTTTCCTTATCTGTAAAATGGGGTGATAATATTTACTAGAGCAGTATCAAAGAGTTAGCATGCCAGGGAAGGGATCATAGGACCAAAGATCTAGAGGTGGAAGGAACCTCAGAATTCATCAAGTCCAACCCTTTCATTTTTTCAGATGAGGAAACTGAGGCATAGAGACTTGCCTAGGTTTGTTGCACAGCTTGCAAGTTTCCAAGATGGGATTTGAATTCAGGTCTCCTTTGCATTTGTACTATGTATCTCACAAGATTTTTGGAAGGAAAGTTTTATAAACCTTTGTAAACCAAAAAATGTTAGAGAAATGTGTTATTGTTTGTAGAGCCCAGTAGGACAGTCTCATACAACAGGACATAGTTGCCTGAATCTTAGGCACTCTGTGGTTGAGCACACAAGATTTTTCAAATGAATGAATGAATGAATGAATGAATGCATGAATGAATGAATGCATGAATCTGTTTGGTGACCTTGCACAGGAAGGAAAGACCAAAGATCTTGACAAGGTAACCTGAACCCTTGGATGCCCGGCCCTGGCATCTGGTTATTGGCAGCTCTTGATACAGTGAATCTCGTCCAACACACCACCCCTGGACTTTGTACTGGGGATGAGATGGGAATAGGAGGCTCTGTGACCAATGGCAATCCCTGGGGCCCCAAACCCAAGGAGAGCTCCATAGCCCAGTGCTACTTCTCCAGGACCCCTGAGCACCTAAACCTCAGTCTTCCATCTTCAATAATGATCTCAGGGTTTATAGCTCTTTGCCCACTCTGGTAGCTTGAGAGTCCCTCATATGAACCTCACAGGTCCAAGATAGGCTCCATTTCTAGCTTCCTAATAACAACTGGGGATCTGACTCCCTGATACTTCTCTATATTCATCTTGGTTCTATTTTATGTCTCCAGCCTCTCCTGGTTCGCTAAGTTTTCTCCCTTCCCTGTGAAGTCAGACATGCTGTGGGTCCTCCAAATTCCCTTTCTAGAGCTCCCCACTGAGTAACAGTTTACTCTATAGTTTACTTCCTGCCCCAGTGTGTGCCCAGTTTGGTACCACTCAAGGCTCTTTCCCATACATCATCTGATCAGATCCTCACAAAAGCCCCTTGAGGGAGACAAGGCAGGGCAAAGACAGATGTTCCCATTCTACAGATGAGAACACAGAGGGCAAGATAAGTGCTATGACTTTTAAGATCTGGCCATTGAGTTCCCAGTCCAAGGCTCTCTCTTATACACTTCACTGATGCTTTTGAAATGCAAATTAACACTAGGCAGATGGGTCTGTTCACCTATAATATGCATAGGATTTAGACCTGGAAGAGATAGTGTGGCTCATTGGGTCCAACCAGCCCCTTCCTTCTATAGGCTAGGAAACTGAGGTTCAGAGAGGGGAAGAGATTTGCCAAGGTCACAAAGCTCCTGAGTAGCTGATAGGATTCAAACTAAGGTCCTCTAATCCCAAATTCAGTGCTTTTCCTGTTAAAACATTAATAGGGGGCCACCTGTAATTGGTGTCTGGATTTGAATCCTTTTCGGGTCATGGTGTTGGTTCTGCTTTACATGACAGGGGGAGGAGAGGCACCTCAGGTGTGCCTCTTCGGTGCGTGTGGGCAGGGGGAGGACCAGGGATGAAGATGCCTTGCTGACATGGAGAAGTCTGCTCACCTTTTTGACAAGACATTCAAAGACTGTTAGAAATTCTGCTAATGGTCATCCAGGCTGACGGAAAAGAAAGAGCTTTGGAGTTAGCATTCTAAGAGCTGGACTTAAGTCCTAGGCCCTTATTGACCGTTTCCATGAGTATATGGACAATTTCCCTTTCTACAAAATCAAGGTGCTAATACTCATATTCTTACTAAGCCATATAGTGATATGGAGAACTATGATTCTTATTGGCCCTCACAGCAGGATGCTTCGAGGGAGGCTTCATGGTCAGTCTTATGGAGCCAGTCTAGCCAGAGAGCTATTGACAGATAATCCAAAACCTTGGATAATCCAAAAACAACGCTCTATTTAATTTAAGGTATACATAACGTGATTCCTTTCTGGTACCAGATTTTTCTTTCCAGCTATTTTTGCCTTAGGCTTCTATAATGATGTGTTTACCTTCACTCATCCAATACCCAATGGAGGTGGGGACAGAGGGTCATTCTAGAGAATCCCCCCAGGAACTGGGGACTTTTCCCTTTGATAATATGGGCAGTGATTCACCTAGCCCCCTACTAACAGGAAGCATGCTCTTGTTTGAAGAGCCCCTCTTTAAAGAACCAGGGGACTTGAGTCCAAGCTTAGCTACCACCTGGCTGCATGACCTTCTCCTAGCCTCAGCTTCCCCACCTTTATGATAAGGATTTTCCTCTTGTCCAGGACTGCTCAGATAAGGTGCTGGATGGAAATTAGCCCTGAGAGGCGTGAAGAAAAAGCATGATGACTCTTGCCATGAACTTTGAAAGCCACATCCTAGGGGCCCAACTGAAAGAGCCTTGTTTGAGAGGCAGAAAGATCAGGGTTTCTCTTTGCTTATCTGGTAGATAACCAGATAATGACATGTGGCCAGGAAACTCCCTAAGACCAAGGGAAGAAAGAAGTTAGCTGCTGATAGCAAAGAGAGCTGGCTTCTGTCTAAGCCCAAGCTAGCTTAGGGCTGCTGGGGGCACGCTCTAAGATCTGAGGGTTAACTTAATGGTGAAATTCCCTGGGGGACTATGCAGATGTGTGTGCATGTGGAGCCCCTGTACATACATGTGCTCGTGTGTATACATACTTGTGAGGATGTGGGTGCTTGCACATGTTTACTCCTGACAAGCGAAGCATACATGTGCATGCTTGTGTGTAAGTACCTGCAAATAAAAACATCATGGTCATTCATAGCCATCTGTATGGGGCCAAGCACCCTGATCATATCTTGACACTGAGGCTGATAAAAAGAGCCCTGGGTTTGGCATCAGAGAATCAGAATTCACATCCCAGCCTTGCTGCTTAAAACCCACATGACCTTGGTAATTCAGTGGGTGGACTGTTGGGACTCAGACTTGGAAAGACCTGAGTCTCAAGCCTCCCTCAGATGCTTACTTGCTGTGTGACCTTGGCAGCCTCAGTTTCCTCATCTGTAAAGTGGAGATAATAGTCCCTCCCTCACAGTGTAGGGATCAAGTGAGACGACATTTGTGAAGCCCATGCTATAGAAATGCTAGCTGGGCCTCTGTTTCCTCATCTGCAAAATTAGGGTATTGGATCATCAGGTGATCTCTGCTATGTTCTGTGAAGATAAAGGATGAACAGCCACATTTATAAGAGGAACACCAGATGGGAAACCCAACTCTTCTTCTGGGAAAGTCCCTTTCTCTTTCTGGGTCTCAGTATCCCCATGAGTAAAATGAAGGAGGTGAAATTAGATTATAGTATCATAGACATACCAATTTAGGGTTATGGATCTTTGATGATCTTTAAGTTCTAAAACCCATATGCGTGTATGTTTGTGTATGTGTTCATATGTGTGGTGCCAGGGATAGTAGGTACAAGAAGGGAAGATTAGATAGAAGTAAGGACGGAGGCCATAGTCAATTGCACCTTCTGAGTCCAAATGTCCTCCCTCACCCACAGTAAAAGAAAAAAGGAGTAGGAAGGGAACTCTGGGTCCTGGGGGGATGGGATCTAACACCAGAGGAGGTGCCAGGATGCTGGCTTCAGAAGACACTGACCCTTGGCTGCTACTTACCCAGTTTTCCAAACAACTCCACTCCCAGGGCAGCATAGATAAAAAACAGGAGCATGAAAAGCAGGCCAAGGTTCCCTACCTACACGAGAAGAAAGTAGAACAGGGGTCAGGCAGGCCAGCATCATGCCCGGGTGTAACCCATGCACAGCCTCGTCACACGCCGCCCCAAGCTCCCTGTGCGCACCGCAGCCCCCCAGGGGCCTGCAGGCTCAGGGTGGCAGCAGTCACCCACGGTTCTCATCCACGCACAGACTGATCCCACATGCCATCTGCTTCCTACCCCTTGTCACACATCACAGACCAGGGGCCTGTAGTGGCAAGGCAGCCTGCTGTAGCGCCTGGGCCTCCTCGCTCCACAGGCTCACCACACACCATGTGCCATGCATACTTCATAGAGCCAGGACCTGCAGCATCGGATGTGCCTGCGTCGCCCATGGCCATCACCCATGCACAGGCTCGTCACATACCAAGCTCAAAGGTAGCCTTCAAGGCTCAGCTCCTCCAGGAAGCCCCTTCCCCCTCCACAAATTATCTTGTTTTTATTTATGACTACATATTGTATCCCTCAGTAAAATGTGAGCTCCTTGAGACTATTTTTGTCTTTGTTTCAGGGCTAGCATAGTGACTTGCATAGAACAGATGCTGGGTAATGTTTGTTAAATTGAATTGAATCCATGGGTATATCCTTCACTAGCTTATCCTTCCCAGATCCATTCAAAAAGGATCTAGTTACCTTGCAACAGCCCATTTGAAAAACAGCTTCCTTTGCTCTTTCAAATATAAAAGAGGACTATCTCTAACTGCTGCGGCTGCTCAGAGGTAACCTGCCTTTTGGGGTAGGACTGTCATCTGTATTGCTTTGTCCCCTAGAGACCAGAATAGACAGCTGAGAAATTGATGAGAGTCCTTGCAATGACCATGTGTGTATGTACCATCAGTAGTTTCTATGTTGTGAATAAATCCTGTAGTGAGATTTATAGAGTGTAGAACTATATGTTCCTTGAAATCTATATAACTGGACTAATTCATCCAGGCATTAAGACAAGGAAGCAACCCATCCTGGCTATCCTTTGGGTGTACTTTCTTTGTCTCATTTCTTCATGATGAAATTTCCTTTTCTCAACTCATTTTCTCAGTTCCCCATTTACCTAATGCCCCCAGTGGCTGGAGATGGTCTCTCTAGGCTTACCTCCAATGGCCACTGCTGGGCCCCAGGGCTAAATGGGAGGGGGATACTAGACTGAGTTGTTAGAAATTGTCTGATACTCTGGGAACATTCATGGCTTATTTGTTGGGCCAGGGTCATCATTCTTGGTGGATAATTTGGGGTGCAGTGAGTATAGTTCAGAGAAGTTATATCATGTGTCTTCCCACAGCTTTACTTCATTGCTATTTGGCTGGGAAACTGCTAATCATATGTAGATTTGCTTAATACAAGGATCCTTAACCTTTTTTGCACCCTAGACCCCTTTGGCAGCCTGGTGAAAGCCTACGAACTACTTCTTGGAATGTTTTGTTTTGCTTTTTGCTTAAATTCTTAGTTGACAGAAATGCTAAATTTCGGTTAGAGATAGTGAAAACAAAGATGTAAATTTTTTCTCACCACATTCTTGAACCCCTTGAAATCTGTCCACGGAGAAACCTTAACTTAAGAGCACCTTTAGCAACAGCTGGTAGAGCTATCTCCTTCTTCAGTGACTGCCCTGTTTTCCATTCCCATCACTGCCTTGTGTCCAAAGATGGGCAGGGAGGCCACATGAGTGTGGGACCATGAACCACCAACCTCATGATGGTGTCTAAAACCCATGCATAAGTAAGTATGGGCATTTGATAGGAAAATCCCAGTAGAGAACGCCATAGAATCCCATGGCTTGAAAGTCAGAAAGGACTTCAGAGGCATCTTATCCAACCAGAAGCATCTTATCCAACCCATACCTAAACAAGGATATTCTACTGCAGAATCATAAGGTCATAGATTTAGGGTTGAAATGGACCTTATAGATCAGGAATTCTTAACCTGGGCTCTGTGAAGGGAGTTTTTAGGAGATCCATGAACTTGAATGGGAAAAAATTGCATCTTTATTTTCACTAAAGTTTAATTGAAATTTAGCATTTCCTTAAATTATGAATTAAAAAACTATATGAGAAGAGGTCTATTGGCAAAGAAACACAAAAAGTCAAGAAATCTTTTGTTGGCCCCCAGATTCTACCCCCTCCAGTTGTGGTTGGTATTTTGTTCTTGAAGAAGACCATCAGGAAGACGATTACATGACTTGCAATTGAATTGGATTAGAGTGAAGGAGGGCTGTGAAAAGTCACCACTAGTCACTTTCTCCTCCAGAGTCACCAGGGTCCAGTGGCCAGATATAGATCAGGACAGCTGGAGATCACTTCGAGTGAGGCAACACCCATTCAGTGAATAGGTTTCTTTAAGAAGTGAGTCAAGGGATGGCCCCTTTAATAAAAAAAAAACCAAACTGGGGAGGTGAAGACCTCAAGGGTTGCTGGCCAAAAAAGAAATAATTACTACTTACATTCATTCTGAGCCAGAAGGGCCCAAAAAATAATTATTAAGTGGTGCTGGAGTACCTCTCCAGTAATCCTTTATTGACCACCCCCACCTTCTGTGTTCTCCCCTTCCTTTAAACTGCAGATCTTACTGTCTCTACTGAACATTTCTTAGCTCTTAGCCTAGAGTCCTAGGGCATCTTTTCCATCATTAATCACTCTGGGCAAATCTCACTTCTCAAATCAGAATGTGATTTCCTGAGTGGCCCCTCTTTTTCAGTCCCAAACTGTGAGGTCTTCAGTCAAAGGCAGTGACCAGGCCAACTCTTCCAGGGAGGCAGAAAGAGTCATAAGACTAGAATTCAAATCTTAGTTCTTTGCTAATTATGTTACAAGTCCCTTAACATCACTGGGCTTTAGTTTCTTCATCTGTAAAATGAGGGGGTTGGTCTAGATAAAAGTTTCTTAACTTTTTTTTGTGTCATGGACCCCTTGGAAGTCTGGTAAAGCCTGTGGACTCATTAGCATAATTAAAAGTAATGGAAGGAAATGCTAAATTTTGGTTAGAAATGAATGAAAATAAAGTTGTAATTTCTTTTCCTACCTAAATTCACAGAATCTCTAAAATCCATTCACAGACTCTGTGGTTAGAGTGGACCCCAGATTAAGAACCCCTAGACTAGATTATTTATAAGGTCCCTTCTAACTCTGAACCCAGGTTTCTAAGAATCTCAGTCTGTCTCTCACACAGCAAAACCAGGCACAAGGTTGACATGTGCGAGGATTAATAAATGTTTGTTGAATGAGTGCTTTAGGTAGATGGACAAATGAATGACCCTAGTATCTGGCTCAGGAAAAATTGCCAGGGAATAGGAAGATTGGAGCTTCTGAGTGGCACCTGGGATCAGAGCAATGTATCCTAGATCCTGAAGATTGGAAAGGGACTTGAGGAAAGACCATCTTCAACAGATGGGACCCTACCCTAGCTCTAGAGATCTCTCTCAGTCACCCTTTCCAGTGTTATGGAATTTCTTCTGTGAATCTAATCCAATCTGGGATGCTCAGTGTAGGTTGGCTCCCTTAGGCCTATTTCCTGTGGAGGTCAAAATCTCTGCCTCAGTCAGAGACAAGAAACCATGAGGCAGCTGTTCTCGACCTTATCTCCCCATCCCATCACCCCTTCACAACTTTTCCAAACAGCTCCAAGTTACAGCCAGGTCCCTGGCCTGGGGGAAGAGAGTTGCCAAAGGCATAGAGACAGAGTCCTAGGACCTACCTGGGGCAGTGCCTGAACCACAGTGTCCAGTAGGGCCCTCATCCCAGTGGCCATTTTTAGTAACTTCAGTACTAGGAGGGAAAACAGAGGAAGAACATAGGTTTACAGAGTAGGAAGTTAACCACCCCCAAGGAAATCTGAGTCAGGTCAGGATCTAAAGGAAGGGGAGCCTGAAGAGGGGAGGAGGCAAAATGGTAGCCTGGGAAGAATGTTGAGTTTAGTCAGGAGCCTTGGGTTTGAGTCCTGGTTCTGTTGCTAATTCACTGTATGAATTACTTAAATTCTTTAGGCTCAGTTTCTTCATTGGGATCATGGCCTGCCTACTTAATTGAAGAGGTTGTTGGTAGTGGGAGAAAGAAACAAGATAAATGAGGCCTAAGGAAAAGAGCCCTCTCCAAGGTGTCCAGAGACCTGGGTTTTAATCTCAGCTCTAATACTGACTTGGTGCATGACCTTGAGTGTATAATTTTTTTCTTAGCCTAAGTTTCCCCATTCATAAAATGGAAAAAAAAAATTAGGTGTTCTATGATTCTTAAATTGGTTACATTTGTAACTTCCTTGATGACTGTAAGATCTACAAAGACAGGGGCTGTGTTTTATCTAAACCCGGAATGGGGAACCTGGGGCCTAGAGGCCACATGTAGCCTTCCAGGTCTTTGGGTGCAGCCTTTTGACTGAGTCCAAGTTTTATAGAACAAATCCTTTCATTAAGGGGATTTGTTCTGTGGAGTCTGGATACAAAGAGCTGCACTTGAGGAGCTAGAGGGTCACATGTGGCCTCAAACTTATGGGTACCCTACCCTGATCTAAATCCTGCATCTTTCCCAAGGCCCAGAACATAGGTTTTTTATGAGTGCTGAAAGAATGAACGAATCCAAATATTCTCTCATTTGATCCTAACAATACTCTACATTTTATATAGAGGAAACTGAGACCCTAAGAGGGGAAGTGACCAAAGGTCTAATAATTTGTGAATAAATAGAATATTAATCTAGGTCAAGAATTTAGGTCTTGTAGATCCTGTCTAGGGAGTCTCCTGAAACAGTCTGCCTTTGCTAACCTAGAATGGGCTTGTTAAGAGAACTCTTTTCTCCCCTCTACTAACCTCAGCATGGCACCTTCCCCCCTCCATCCCCTCTCCCACCTCCCACTAGATGCCAGATCAGTTGTGTCAGGCTGCCTGGTGGCAGACAACATTCTGGGCCTACCTCGAGCAATGCGGAGCACACGCATGATTCGGATGATGGTAGGGTTAATGGGTAAGGCTGCATTCATCTCGATTTCCTCCAGGGTGATGCCCATGATGGAGAGAAGCACTATGGCCAAGTCGAGCTGATTCCACCTGAGCAAAGGAGTACTTGGGGTTCATTGAGGCCCCTAACCCTCTCTTCCTTTCCCAATCTATCTCTTTCCTTTCCTCAAGGGCAATTAGGTTCTTGGAACCCTTACCCATTGGTGTTGGCAACTTCCTGACTTCGTCTCACACCCCCCAAACTCTTTTGGTAGTATATGGAGAGAAGCTCAAAGTTTTAGAATTCAAAAGACCTTTGCCTTACAGAAGGGGAAACTGAGACCCAGTGAAGAAGAATGATTTTCTCAAGGCCATGCAGGGACCTGGGGTAGAGATGGCACTAGAAATCTGGTTTCTAGACTCTCAGGTCAGGGTTCTACCTTCTGTATCACAGCATAGGATTCTGGCTCTACCAGGGCAATCAAATGCCTTTCCATGAAGTCACTGACTGTCATAATTTTTACGACATCATTTCCTATCCAAGGATCCATTGCCTATGGAATAAAGTCCATACCCCTCCCCTTTTATACTTTAGCTAAACTGGCCTCCTCACTATTCTACCACTTCCTCTCCTTCTTTCCTTCACCCCCATCCTTGTCTCCTTCCTCTCCCCATCCCCCTATACAAACATGCACCCACCCAGTCTCATTCTCACTTCTGAGCCTTTCTTCAGTCTGTTACTCCACTTGGAATGCCTTTCCTTCTTCTATCACCCTATCAAAATCCTACCTTTCATGCAGACAACAGCTCCTCTAGGAAGCTATCTCTGACCACCAGATCTCCTGCTAGCACTTATGATTACTGATTGTGGACTACCCATCCTATTCAATTGAGGTTTTCAGGATATAAGCCTTGTCTTCCCTCAGTCTGTGGATTTATTCTCAGCAGTTGTGGTCTGGACCCTTCTCTGTCTTTCACCAGAACCCTGTGAGTTCCCTGAAGGCAAGCCCTGGGTCTGTTTCTCTTCTGTTTCCCCGACTGGCCAATCAATCAAATAGTAAGCATCTATTAAGTATTTACTGCATATGGGGCACTGTGTTAAGCCCTGGGAATATGAACGGAGAAAAGCAAAAATAGTCTTTGTCTTTAAGGGCAGCATGGTGAAATGGATGGAGCATTGGACTTAGGAGGACTTGAATTTGAATCCTGTCTCAGATGCTTATTCCCTTTTTGACACTGGATAAGATACTCTTGCACTGGACAAGGACTCTTAAGCCTCAGCATCCTCCATCTGTAAAATGAGTGGATTGGATTGATCTCTAAGATTCCTTCCAATTCCAAATCTATGGTTCTCAGAACTCACATTCTAACAGGGAGAGGAAACCTGTAAATTAATGAGTAGATATAAGGTACATATATGATAGAGGGCTAGTAACTTTAGAGGGGGATGCTGGGGGGATCAGAAAGACTTGGTGATCCATTACTTATCCAGTTACCTACACTGACGCTGTTTAGAGAAGTCAAAGTAATGACATATTCCAGAGTCCATTTTTCCAGAATTGCAGTTCTGGAAAAGTTTGTCTTTAACCTTCTCTCCTTTCTTCCCTATCCCATCCCTACTTTAGGCAATTATCCTCTCTCCTCCTTCTTCAGTCTGGGCTCCCTTCATCCCCACCCTGTTTCCCCTTACCACACACCTGTCCTTGAAGAATCGACGGAACCCAAATGCCACCAGTTTCAACAAAGCCTCAAAGACAAAGACGATGGTGAAGACATAGTTGCAGTACTTCAGGGCCTCATCCAGGGACTGAAAAGAAGCTCAGTGGTTAGTTCGGTTCCCTTGACAAAATGAGACACCAGAGATACTCAGAGGTCATCTGAGGCCTCTTCTGGCATTCACTTGTCAGGGCTGTACAGAGGAGATTCCTGTTCACTAGAAGGTTGAACTAGATGACCTCTGAAATCCCTTCTTAGGGAACTGAGACACTAATTCTGTGATTTAGTCCAACTTATTTTATTGAAGAGGAAACTCACTCCCTGAAACATGATTTGCCCAACATCACACAGCGAGTAGGGGAGAGGCAGAGCAGGGGCTGGGCCCTGCTTTGTTTGACTTTACTTGGTTTACGTGGCTCTTATAAAATTATAGGACTCCATAGCCCTCTCCTCCTATGGCCAGATGACATTACAGGTACAAAGTGGGCCTCCTCTTTTTATTGAAAACTTTTGTTCTTACACAGCTGATAAACATAAGAAAACCACAAAATATACTCCCCCAAAACATAAACAGTGCAACACAGAAGGCAGTTTTTTCCAGACTGGGGGTGGACTCATTGGCGGGGGGAGGGAGGAAGGAGGGTGGGGAAGAGAGTGGACTTGATCTTGGAGATCCCTCCCAGTTCTTGAGTCACGATCTTATGGCCCTTTATCACTTCACCCAAGTAGCCCTATATTTAGTTTATTTACTATGTGCTAAAAAGTTAGAAGAAGGCAGTGTACTTTAATGAGAGTACCAAGTTATTCACTACATTTAACCATTACATTGTCATAATGTCCTCTTTAGTGGTTGCAATGTGTATATTGTTCTTCTGGTTCTGCTTCCCTTTGAATCACTTCATACATATCTTCTCATATGTCCTTGGATCCTTATTTTTCATTCTTATGGGTAAATGACATTCTACCACATTAATATTCCACATTCACATTCAGTTATTTCCTCATCTTGGGCACAGTCTGTTTCCAACCTTTGCTATTACATATAGGGCTGCTAATAAATATTGTTCATAGTGACGGGTCTTTTCTTCTTCTTTATAGCATCCTTGAGGCATACACCTAGTAGTTACACCATTGGATCACACAGTAGGAGTAATTTTGTTATCTTTATTTTATAATTCTATGTTGGTTCCCATAAGAGTGGGAACAATTTATGGTTCTACCAATAGAAAATTAGCATTCCTTTCCCCCCCACAACTTTACCAGTACTGAAAGTTTTCATCTCTTAGTATCTTTGCCAATTTGCCAAGTATAAAGTGATAACTCAGAGTAGTTTTAATTTGCATTTCCATGCATATTAATAATTTTGAATAATTTCCCAGATGGTAGTTGATTATGTTTCTTCTTTTGAAAATTGCTTATTTATGCCCACTTACATATTGAAGGACAGCTCTTAATCTTACAGATTCGTATAAACTCCCTGAAGATTATAGATGTTAGACCTAGTTTGTTGATAGCTTATTTTTACTTCCCTTCCATTTCTCAATATATCCCTCTTTTCCTAGGCACATACCCCTTGATATGAGGAATGGAAAAGCAAGATGCAAAAACCGACCACCATATCAGCCAAGTTGGATGTTCTATGCCAGGTTCTATATTTACATTCCTCCAACTTCTGCAAAGGGAGGTAGATTCTCATCTGTCTTCTTTGGGGCCTAGCTTTAGTTATTCAAATTTTTCACAATTCAATTTTGATTTCCATTTACATTGTTGTAATCATTGTGTATACTTTTTCCCTAATTGCTTCACTTTTTATCAGTTTGTATAAATCTTCCCATGCTTCTTAATATTTATCCTATTCACCATTTCTAACACTATCACAATATTCCATTATATTCATGTACCATAATTTGTTTATCCATTTTCCCAATTGATGAATGTCTACTTTGTTTCCAGTTCTTTACAGTACAAGAAGCATAAGATTTAAAAAAAATCAAATATAATATAATGATTTCCCACATACCATATCTTTTTTTCTGGTAGCAATGTTTATTTTGTGAAAATTTTATTTTAAGTGTTTTTAGATAATAAAAATGTATAAATCAATCATCAAACATTTATTAAACACTTACTACATGCCAACCTCTGTGTTAGGCATACAAAGAAAGGCAAGAGCAAGTCCTCGCCATGAAGGAGCTTACAATGGGAGAGATATGTAAAGGAATAGGTACATATGAGATATATATAGAATAGATAAAAGGTATTCTTAGTGGAGAATTATTTTGTCTTTTATAATTTCTTTCCTATTTGGCTAATTAAGAACTTTTCAGTTTCCTTATGTATAAAATGGGAATAATAATACCTACTTTGCAGGGTTATTGTGAGAATCAATTGAGTTATTTGTGGAAAGCACTTAGCACAGTGCCTGGAATATAGTAGGCATTATATAATGCTTATTCTCTTCTTTTCCTTTCCCCTTAAATGCTTTCACAGCTCCAGCTAGGGTCCTGCAAGCTTTCAGTGCTCCCAAAGTGGTATTCAGGGGTAGGACTATTCCCTGCCCTCCTGGTCTGAGTTCTACAAGTTCCTGACCCAGGTTTGGGTCTGTTAACTTGTCCCTGGTTGGGAGTTTCAGTAGACTACTGCTGGACCCAGTCATTATTTGCCCACTGGGACACTCTGGAGGTTCAGAATAATTGAACTGATGTTTCCCTTTTGGTCTCAGATGCTGAGCTCTTCTCCTGGGATCAGTCAAACAACTACCATTTACTTATTGTACTTACTCCTTGCTCAGTACACAGCCAGATGCAAAGCTCATGACTGCTTCTCTCTGACCTCAATCTGTGATGTAGAACTGGGTAGTGGGTGACAGAGCTGACAGATGGCATTCATTCCTGCACCTGGTGCTTGTGCCAGGAATCCCTTGGGATCTCCTTCTGTTGTAATGCTTCCTGTCCTGGTGCCTAATCTCAACCCTCTCTCAGTCTCTGGGTGCACTGCCATACAAAATCCTCTGAGACCCCTTCCTCATTGTCTGTAGATCCCTCTGTCTATCTGCCTAAGCTGCCCTGGGTTGGAAAAATGACTCATAATTTTTTCTTGGCTTTCTTGATCAGAATTACTTCAGTGTCCTCCCTCCCTCCCTTCTTTTTTTTTATCCTTCCCTTCTTCCTTCCTCCCCTTTACTCCCTCTCTCCTTTCCTTCTTACTTTCCTCATTTCCCCATCCTTCTCTTCATTTCTCCCTTTTCCCTCTCCTCCCTCCCTTCCTTCCTTCCTTCTTTCCTTCCTTCCTTCTTTCCTTCTTTTCTTCCTTCCTTCCTTCTTTCCTCCCTTCCTTCCTTCCTCCTTTCCTCCCTTCCTTCCTCCCTCCCTCCCTCCCTTCCTTCCTTCCTTCTTCCCTCCCTTCCTTTCTTCCTTCCTTCCTTCTTTCCTCCCTCCCTTCCTTTCTTCCTTCTTTCCTTCCTTCCTCTACCTCCATCCATTGAGAAGTCAAGAAAAACTAAACCCATTACAAATATGCATAGTCCAGATCTTTGTTGATAAGAAGTGGCAGGCAAGCTGCACTTCAATGCCTTCTCTTATTTTGCCATCTTGACTTGACCCCCAAAGCAGATGATTCTGAACAGAGACTCAGCCTAGTCCTAGCACCCATGTAAGAAAAAAATCCCGGTGTAGAGAAAGAGTCTTTGCCCATGCCTTCCTTTCAGAACCATGTATATGAAGGAACTTGAGTCTCAGATAAGGTCAGGAGGAAGAACAATTGAACTGTATTCATTCACAAATGTGTTAGAAATTGTTTTCCATTACCTTTTGTTTATTTCTGTGCAGATTAAATCTTTTACTATTATTCATTGCCTAGTCTTTTTAGCATGTCAAAATACTGGATACCTCAATCCAAATTAGTTTAGGAAGTTTCTAGTTTTTGTTCTGGAGAGGCCAAGGTGGATAAATTGCCATTCTACATCCCCACTACTTGAACCTAAGACTGCAGAGGATCTATAGAAGATAGGTACTTAATGAGCTATGCTTTATTTTGAACAAGCAAGTCTTTTTGGCAAAGTCCTTTCTTTGTTATTGAAAATAATTTATGTATTAGTGGAGATTATTTTTTAAATAACTAATATAATTCATTTATAATTCCATCTAGTTCTGTATTTTTTCCCATTGAATTTTATTTATAGTTTGCTTATTTTCTCTTTTTGAGATATAGAGATTTCGGTTCTCATTTTCTCCTTCTTCAATTTGGATATTTTATATTATAGGTATTCATCTATGTCATTAAAATGCTCAGTTCTGTTTGTGTGGAATTGGATTTAGTGGTTTCTGATTATCTCTTTGTTGTATCTCCGTTTCCCTATGATATTCCACCATATCATTTAAAATAATTTGGTCTTCCTTTCTCTTTTTTATTTAGGGGAGACCAGATTAGTTTTATTGGTATTAAAAAAACCACATCTCTTTGTTTTGCTAAAAACCAGTTTAATTTCCATTTTTGATTCCATTTGAGCTTGAATTTTCAAAATTTCCTCCTTCATGGGTTTTCTTTGGATTATTAATTTGTTGAGTTTCTGATAAACAAATGTTCTGTTCATTAGTTCTCTCTTTTGTAAATGTTCAGGGATAAAAATTGCCTTGAATGACTACTTCAGCTGTATCCTAGAAATAATGGTATGTTATTACTGTTATCACTCACTTTGATGTAACATTTATTGTTTTTTCACATTTATTGATTCACTCAATATTTAGAATATTGTCTTTTAGTCTCTGTATCTTTAGGTCTCTATCTTTCATGTTTCTTTTATTGCTTACTATTTGTAATGGGTTGCAGTCTGTAAGAGGTGTTTAAAGTTTCTGCCTTTATTCACTATATTTGATATTTTTTTCTTGTTTGTTTATTTAGGAGTGTTTTAGAAGATGATAAGTTTTTGTGAAAGTAGCATGATTGCTCCCCAAATGAACACACTAAAAATCATATTTAATGATTTCCATATAGGCCTTTCAATTCAGTTTTTAAAATATTCTCCCCCCTTCTGATATTTTTTCTTATCTAACTTTATTAGATTTATCAAGTTCTAAAACTGTTAACATTTTCATGTTAACTGTGTTAAGTATTTTTACATTTACCATTAATGCCTTACTATCTGCATCTTTTGCATTTCAGTTAGCTTTTCCTTAAAATACTTAGTTGCTATGTCATTTAGTGCAAACATATTATCATTATTGCTAATAATATTTATATACTACATTAAGGTTTACAAAGCACTTTACATAATACATCATTTCATTTGATCACAACCTTGTGATGTAGGTAGTATTTTTAGCTTACCTTACAGATGAAGCACCTGAGGCCAAGAAAGGCTATGTGACTTGTCAAAGATCACATAATAAGTGTATGCCGCAAGATTTGAACTCAAGTCTTCCAACTCCAAGTCCAGAACTTTTTTGATATGCCAATTAGCCATACTGATGCTGTTTTACAGTATGTTGTAACTTCAAACATAATGTGGTTTTCTTGTTTGTTTTTTTTAAAGTTATCTATTTTGGCTTTGTTTTTTCTGAAATTATGACTGAAACTCCTGATTTTTTTTATTCAACAGATCTATGTATATATTTTATCTAAGAAGTCCACTGTAAATCTATAGATGGCCCTATGTCTTTGGTGTGTTTTCTGTAGGCAATATATTGTTGAGCTGTGTTTTCAAATCTAGTCTTCAAATCTTTCTTTTCATAGGTAAGCTAAATCCATTTACATTAAAATTTGATTATTGAGTTTTCTCTCCATAATATCCATTTTTAGTGCATTTAGTGCTGTTCTCTTCAAATCTTTTTCTAAGCAGACAGTGATGATTCTACTAAATGACCTACTCAAATGATAGAATGACTACTATTACTTTCATTGCGGAATAGGACTGATTCTAATATGAAAGGAAAACTTTTCTGTGCTAGTTAAACCCTGTGCCAGAGATCTAGATAGAATATCGCTTGTTTTGTGAATACTATTGAATTAAGCACTTGCCCTGATGTGTTCATGCACACACACACACATACACACACACACACACACACACACACACACTCCTCCCTTCCATACCAAATGCATCTCCCAGAATTCTGTTTTGATTGATTAAAAAAAGGACTAAAAAAATCCTTTTCATCTACCTCCTCATGTGATACAGGCCCCTGGTTTATTAATCACCTTTCCCCTAAACTATCTTTTACATCTTCTTTGGTTTGTTCTTCAACTGCGGTATCAAACCACAACTACCAAAATGTAAACAGAATTTTGTCCTAAGGTACCCACCTCTGAGAGGCTTCATCTTGTTATTCTAATGTGTTGAAGTCTTTTCATATCTTTACTTTGCCTTACAATGTGTTAGTTTCATGCCATCATTAAATTTGACAAACACGCCACCTATGCTGTCTTTGAGGTCATTGGTAAGACAACTGAATAGTATAGAGCCAAAGTCAGGCAAGGGAATACAAATCTTTACTACAGCAAACACTGTCCCTGGGGTCCTCTGCCAGCCTGTGCACCATGCTGCTCTTCTCTGGGTCTCCATTTTTTCGTTTATAAAATAAGCAGATTGGCCCAAGAGATCCATCTTTAAGACCTCTTCCCTCTCTTAAGCTGGTCCTCCCAAATCTTATTTTTCTAACCAGACACAGGTAATTCTCCTAAATAATTTAATTGGCAACAGGACTCAATCCTTGTGTGAAAGAATACTTTTCTGTGCCAGCTAAGCCCTATGCCAGAAATCTCTGTTAGGCTTCTTGAAGCTTACGGGTAATTCCCCAATCATTAGACCAATGGTTCTCAAACTCTTTTGATCGTACACCTAACCAGTAACAAATCTTTTAAAAATCATCACAATATATGTATAAATTATATAAATGTACCACTGTACTAATAAACTTCTGTATGTTATAGTATAAACTTGTATTGAAAAAGGTAAATTATAAAAAATACTCAAAATTAGGAAGTATGAGATAAATATGAAATAAATAATATTTAAAAACAATTTTTGTTTTACTTTATTAATGTTACAATAGTCACTTGTGGTCTTGATCCCACTAGTGACAGACATGGGCGCTTTAACCTGCTCCATTTTTAATCTGGGCCAGTCCAACTCTCTTTAGACAACCTGAAGGCTCTCTGATCCTGAGGGGAGGAATGTCATCATATCCATGCCAAACTTAGTGAGGAAACCCAATTAGCTTTAGCCCTACTGTCATCCAGAACTCCCAAGCTCAAGAGATCCATCAGCCTCAGCCTCTCTGGAAGCTGGGATTATTGGAGTGTGCCAGCTTTTAAAGCAACTTGTCCATTTTGTGAATGTTAGCTTAGTTAAGATTTAATAAAATGATTTGCAAACATATTTAACTGGGCACATATAGCCTGAAGTATGTTGCAACACAGTGAAAATGGGTGAAGAAATGAGTGAGTGGCCACCATCCACTTCTCCATGTCATGGATTTCTTCCATTGGGTCAGTTTAAATATTACCATATGGGACAAGTGACCATCTGACATACAGAGTGAGGGCATCAGTTCATATATTAGACATTAACAAAGACTAATTTCTTATTTTTAGGGTAAAAATAAATATAAATAGAAGTTCTAACATTCTCTCTCCCTCCCCCCACAACAGAACATCTTGTACACCTCACTTCAGAGATTAATTAGACAATGAGCAATAAATTTTGGAGAAGATTAGTGATCACCAAATCATAGTCACAGAACATCAGGGCTGGAGGGGAACTTAGAATATTGAACCTAGAATGTTTCTAGCACAGTTTCTTCTACATAGCAGATTCTAAATAAATGTTTGCTAATCAGAATTCATTTGAACAGGAGCCTTAGGACAGAGACTTGGAAAGGACCTTAGTCCTTTCTAGTAGAGCATGTAGAATGTCTGAACTGGAAGGAGCCTTGGTAACCATTTAGTCTACCCCTTTTATCTTAAAGAAGCAAAGACAGGCCTGGAGAGAAGACACTTATTTAAAGGTTCTCCAAAAAAAGAGAACTAGGGCCCAGGTCTCCTGACTCTCACTATACCAGTTTTTTTTGAACTGCACCAAGCTCTATGAGGGAGTAAATGAGTCACCTTAAGATCTAGGATCGAGGGCTCTGGGCTTGAGAATAAGCAAGGCTAACTGCCTGGCAATGAAAGGAGACATGTGTCATCAATAAAAGCCTTTTTACTCATGAGTCCCAAGAATGCTAATGGGAATTGTGTCTCTCTGAAGCAGAGAATGCCCTGTAGGGCCTTACTTACCCTCTCTTTGCATTTCATTGGGCATATTTGGAAGGTCTTTGGTGGCCAGGATGGGAAGGGCTCCAGGGGGACAGCGTGTGACTAGGGGGATGAGGTACTATTGAACCAGACAGGTAGTTTATTACATTCTAGGATTCTGTGCATATCCTAGACCTTCTTTCCACACACAACAAAATGGGTTCAGCTTCCATGACCACTCTGGCCTATAATGATGTCCTTTTTATAAGTGCACCACATGCTGGGGCACTTAAATATATTGGCCCATTCTCAATCACCTTTGGATCTGATCTCTTGGTCAGACCATGGCCTACTGAGAACAGGACCCAGGTCTGTCCCTCCTGAGGTCAGCCCTAGACTGTGGGTGTCTCATGTCCTCCAGCACAGCCAAACAACAGGGGTGAGGGAAGGTTAGTAAAATCTGCTACAATGGAATGGAAATGGAGGTGATCTTGGCAGACAGCAGAGGCCCTCCAAGTCACCATTCTGTTGCTCTCAGCTCCTCAGTTAAGTCCTGGTTCTTACCTTAGGCTGGTTGTAGTGCTCCATAGACATGGTGATCACATTGATCCCGATGATGAAGGTAATGAACAGGTCCAAGTAATGACTAGTGCACAGGCTGTGGATGGACCTCCGGGTGGGTGAGTAGTCAGCATAGTATGGCCTGCGCTGGGCCTCTGTAGAGAAAGAAGGGAAATCACAAGGGCTAGTGAGTATGCTGGAGACCAGCCATGGCAGAGCAGGGATGAGGTACAGCCACTGATGTTTCCTTTCTGCCCTTTTCCCATGGCTCCCGACTGGGGAATCAGGGCCTCATATCTATCTTCCAGGAGGCAGATCGGGAACTTCTGAGTGTCCTGGACTGGATCACACTCCATGCAATGCTTGCCCACCTTGCACCACCAGCTCCCAGACTTCCTGTCCCAACTCTCAGAAGTGCCCGATCTCTAAGCCCAGGAAGCTTTTGTAAAAACATTTCCGGATAGAGAGACTAGAGGATCCTGATTCCTGTGAAGACAGCCTTTTTCCTGGGGATTTCTGAGCCGTCCGGGGCCCGGCCTGCATTGGAAAGTGCAGAAATATAAGGAAAAGGACCAGAGGAAAGAACTGAAGGGGCGAGTGTGGGTGGGGATGAGAGGGCTGAAGAACCAAATGTTTCCACACTTCTGACCTGCTTGGGGTAACACAGTAGGAAAATCATCTAAAACTCTTGCTATATCAGCTTCTAGGCCAAAGGATGCATTTGGGTCAAATGTTTCTGTCAATAGTGCCTTTGGAAATGACTGAGGGTTTTTTTTTACACTGTGGATCGTTATATGCCTTGTTCAGTCTTTTCAGTCATGTCTGACTCTTCATGAACCCATCTGGAGTTTTCATGGCAAAGATACTGGAGTGAACTGCCATTTCCTTCTCCAGCTCATTTGACAGATGAGGAAACTGAGGCAAGCAGGGTTAAGTGACTTGCCCAGGTTCACACAGCTAGTAAGGGTCTGAGGCCACATTTGAACTTGGGTCTTCCTGATTCCAGACCCAGAACTCTATCCACTGTGTTACCTAGCATAATATATAAAATCCTTGTATACCAAGTAATATCTACTGGGGCAACCAGCCCTCTGTACAGACAACTCTGTCATGCAGGGCCTGAGGCTCCTACGTGGGAGATTATCCAGATGTGACAATTCTTTTCCTCCTTATTATTCAGTGCTTTCTGCTCAAGAGGGTAGCTTGGTCCCAGGGGAAGAAGGAGTAAATTGGAGCCAGTTAAATGGTGAAAGTCTAGGTCGAATGCATGTTTGGACTTCATTCACCTCCTGTGCTCCTCTCATTAATATGGGCAATTGAGATGGCTTCTTTGACTGATTACAGCTTGTGTTCATAGAATCATGTGATCATCAATTTAGAGTTGGAAGGGGCTTTAGAGACCACCACCGAGCTAGGAGGGGCAGCTACATGGCACAGTGGATAGAGCTCAGGGCCTGAAGTCAGAAAGACTCATCTTCCCGGGTTCAAATCTGACCTCAGACACTTATTAGCAGTGTGACCCTGGGCAAGTCACTTCACCCTGTTTGCCTTAGTCTCTTCATCTGTAAAATCAGCTGGAGAAGCAAATTGCAAACCACTCCAGTATCTTTGCCAAGAAAACCCCAAATGAGGTCATGAAGGGTCAGAAATGGCTGAAAATGACTGAAAAGCAACAACAATAACCCAACTAGTAAGTGACAGAATTGTACTAGCTAAGACTTCAATGTAAGTATCCCCCTCAGAGGAGTAAACGGAAACCTAGGGTGGTTAAATGATTTCCTCAGGGTTATATAAATAGTCAATCCTTTCTAGAAGTGCAATTTGAACCCGGGAACTCTGAGAAAATCCAGCGTTCTTTCTCCACTATCTAATTCTATGTAATCTATAGTGGGTTGGTTGTGCCCAAAGATGAGTCTTTAACATTGAGGATCAAGGAAGTGGTTTATCATCTAGGTGGCCTAGTAGATAGAGTGCTGGACTATATAAGTCAGGAAGACCTGAGTTTGAATCCTGTCTCAGATACTTCCTAGCAAGTCACTTAACTTCTCTTTGCCTCACTTACCTCATCCATAAAATGGGCCAACAGCAGCACCTACCTTACAGGGAAAGCACTTTGCAAATGTTAAAGCAGTATATAAATATCTTATTGTGAAATTCAGGGACAGACAGTGATTGGGTTGAATTGTCACAGTATTAAAGCAGATTGTCTTAACTTGGGCCCACAGTGGATTTCAGGGGATCAGGGCATTTGGACGGGAAAAACAATATTACATCTGTATCTTTGCTAACTTCTAAATGAAAATGAACATTTTCTTCAATTACCTATGTGGGCAACCAAGCTTTCCTCTGAGAAGGGAGGGGTCCACAGGCATCAGCAGGCATCAGATCAAAGGGGTCTCTGATACAAAAGGGTCAAGACCCCCTGTATTAGAGGTGAGGGGTGGGATAGAATAGAGGAGAGTTTTGTCTTCTTCTTGGTCATGGGTGGAGGAGAGGGAGAACTTTCTAAGTAGCTGAGTAACACTATAAATAGAATGGGCACTTACAAACCAGTCATTCCATAAGTATGTTTCTTTTAAGACTTAAGGTGAGTCTAGAACCTCAGAACTGGTAAAACCCAATAGTTTTAAGGCTTGTAAAGCATTTTATAAGTATTCCCACATTGAACGAGCACAACAACCTATAAGGGAGAGAAGAATTTTTAAAAAAATTCTCCATTTTATGGATAAGGGAACTGATGGTTAGTGAGGTCATGTGACTTGCCCAGGGTAACACAGCTAGTAAGAGTTTGATGTAGGATCCTAAGTCCAACACTCTTTCCACCATACCATGCTTCCTTTCTGGGAAATGATTTGCCCAGAGTCACAAAGCCAGCAAGTGTGATAGTTAAGCCTTGAATTCCAGGTGGTATCACTCAAGGAGGAGGTCTGGAAGGAAAGAAAACATCAGTACAGCCTCCTGGGGAATGGCTGAGCTGGTCAGTGTACAGTAAAGAAACTACAATTTGGAAACCCCAAGAAAGCCAGAGGGAAGCATTTGATGGTCACAAGGCATACTGTGGTCATACAGGGCATCACCACACACATGCAGCATGCACTGGTAGGGACTGAGTGGCTGGTGGGGAGCTTATGCAGAGGTTATGGTAGGAGAGGGGGATTGGTGGTTTGGGGCCACAATTCAGGATTTCTGATCCATGCAACAGCCAATTGCTATGGATAAAAAGCCAAGTGCCCAGGTCCTTAATCCAAGGACACCTGAACAGCAAAAGGGCTTAGTGTAGGGGATATAGCAGAGAAAAGGAGCCCTGAGGCTCCACACTGGACCAATTCAAGAGCTCCCCATCAAGCATGGCCTCTAATGCTAAGAAAGGCACCTGGTACTCAATGCTGTAAGGGACTATACATGTACCTTGGGAACCTGCTGAGCATGCTAAGGAGCCCCAGTAGCTGAGGAGAGGGTGGGATATAGGAGGTCAAAGGCTGGGAAAACATTCTGGAGCAGAGTAGGAGTGAATCCAGGGGAGCAGGCAGAGGGAAGTGATCAAGCACGTCCTCAGTGATGCTAGGAGGCCAAGAATGGAAGGCAGGGGCAGCCTCTTGTCTCTGCCCTGGACTTCATATCGAGGGTCATTTTCACTACAAAACTCACTTCTCTGTTTTTGCCCAGGCTTGAGGAGAATGGAAACTCCACCCCAACACAAGGCCCAGCTCAAAGTGCCTGCTGACTGATGGAGCTCTCGGTGGCAGACAAGGCTGTGCCGCGGTGGATGGCTGGGGACGGGCCAGCGAGGAGAAGCTAGTGGCCTCCTCCCCTCCATTCTCCTTGGGTTTGCTATTTCCCTTCCACATTTTAACCCTTTTCTGACAGCCCTGGAGGGAGGCTCCCTGGAAGCCTCTCTTATCCAAAGGTTCCTTTCTCCTGCTTTACTCTTGGATGAAAAAGGGTCAGGGAAGCTCACGGCTTCCTCTCAGAAACACTGGCCCCTCTGGCCTAATAGCACCGACTGAGCTGCTCTGATATTTGCCTCTTTAGGACATGTTAGAAAGCAAAGGAGGCAGAAATGTAAGTGCACCATGAGGCCAGGGAAATACCTGTATTAGGGAGGATGCCTGGAAAACAAGGGAAATGGTTTTTAGCTTTCAAAAGGGAAATGCAAATGTTCTAAAAATCTCTGTCTCTGTCTCTGTCTCTCTCAGCTGAGGGAATCTTTCTGCTCCCTTTCCATTCTCCAAAGCTTCCAGCGCCCACCTCTTCTCAGAAGCCTTCCTAGACTATCCTCAACCACATCAAGCTTTTGTTCCCTTGACTTCCCACAACATTGACAGTCTCTATCACACATTAGACACTTACTGTATCCTGTCCTAGATTCTCTTCTAAACCACCACTCCCCCCCCAACTGAGATCTTCTCAAGGCCAGGATATGCGTCTATTCCCACTCAGTCCTCTCCTCCTCTTCCCTCCAGCCCCTATCTGTGAAATCTCTGAAGACAAGGCCTTCATCTTCCCTACTTTCTCTTCCCCAGAGTATAAACTCCCTCGAGGCAATACTCTGGGTGGGTCCTTTACTTCTCTCCCTAGCCCAGGCCGAGAGCTTTCTTAGAGCAAGGCATGGGACCATTTGGTTTCACTTGAAGGATGAGCTTCTGGAGAATGGTCTTGGAGCTTCTTTTTCAGAACCAGCATGTCATCGGAAGTCACAGCCATTCTGCTCACTCCCTTTTGCCCTTTCCAGCTCACTCTGGTCTGCCCCATCTACACACCCACTGTCTTGCCTACTTGAGGATTACTATACCCTAGGACCCAACTAGACGGAGCATGAGTCCTTTCCTGAATTGCCACTGCCTTGCTGGCTCAGTGACTGGTCTGTCCAACCTACATACATATGCCTTGGCCCAATGCAGGTACCCTCCTCCTCCCACCTCTCCCACTTTCAACCTCCCCTTTACATGTTGTCTTCCCCCATTAGAATATAAGTTCTTTGAGAGTAGAGACCTTGTTTTTTCACTTTTATATCCCCAGAGCTTAGCAAACATCTTGGAACACAGCAAGTCTTAATAATGCTTTATCTGTCCATCTAATTATCAGGCCCATGTTGGGAGCTTCCTAAATGGAAGGTCTATACCTTCTCTGCCTCTCCAGACAGAGCTCCCTGGGAGCAGCACCCTAGGCCTCCCCCTTCACTTGTCTCTATGATGACATCATCTCTGAGCTGACAAAGGGCTGGGCATACTTGTGGGATTGAGTGAAGACTTATTCATTGATTAACTCAGAGACATGCCAGGGGCGAGTACTCAGTCACAGATTCTCACAATTGGAGGATGCCTAAGAGACCAAAGTCTAGTGATCCAAGGATAGGAAACCTGTGGCTCTGAGGTCACAGGCCCTCTAGATCCTCAAATGCAGCCCTCTGACTGAATCTAAACTTCACAGAACAAATCTCCTTAATAAAAGGACTTGTTCTATAAAACTTGGACTAAGTTGAAAAGCTGCACCCAAGGTGAAAGGTCACCACATGTGGCTTCAAGGCTGCAGGTTCCTCACCCCTGGTTCTAGTCCAGTGGAGTCTTCTCTACAACAAGAGATCATTTAACTTCTGCTTAAACACTTCCAGTGACAGGGAGCTCACTACCTCCTGAGGTCTCTCATTCTACTTTAGGACAGTTCTAATGATAAGAAAGTTTGTCTTTTTTTTGAGCTGCTGGTGAAGAACTTATACTGGCCTGCAGATTTGCACCTTCTTGGCAACTTATTGTCTTAAAGACCTGCCTGGGGGCACTAAGTTAAGTGCCTTGCCCAGAGTCACACAGCCAACCTATGTCAGATGTGAGTCCTCCCGATTCCAGGGCAATTCTTTGTCTATTGAATCATGTCGCCTCTAAGTTTTTCTTTATTTTAAGCCAAATTTTGCTTTCTTCAACTTCCAATGTAGTTCTACCTTTTGGCCCTGAGCAGGACAAGTTTACTGTGTTAGCCCTCCAAATACCATATGACAATTAGCATATCATCCCCCCACCCTCACATTTCTTCTCGCCTCTAGGCTAAATATGCCCAGGTCTTTCAGCCCATCTCCTCTTATGACATGATTGGCATCTTTACCTTTCTCTGTCTACCCTTCTCTGGATGCTTTTCCTGCTATTGACATCTTTCCTAATCCTTGGCCTCTGGAACTGATGCAGTCTGACCAAGACAACAAATGCTCCTCTTTCTCATTCTGGACACTGAGCCCTTCCACGTATCCCCAGAGGTTATCTTTTTGGCTGCCTCTTCATGCTATTGACTCATATTAAGCTTGTGATCTATTAAAACTTTCAGTTCTTTTCTTTACAGTCTAGCCAGACTACTTCCACTCCGTATTTGAGTAACTAAATTTTTTATTGCAAATGGAAGACCAATGACCCCTATTACATTCATTTTATTGGAGTAATTCCGTTCTAGAGTGTCAACAATCTTTTCCAGTTTTGTTCCACCATCCAATGTGTTATCCATCTCACCCAGCTTTGTGTTACATGCAGAGTTGATAACCCTGTTGTCTGTGTTGTTATTAAGATGTGGAGCAGAACAGGGCCAAAGTTTCAGGGAATAGCATCCACTTTTATTTCAGCCTAAAATTTCCTACCTAGTCTCTTTTATATGTTTGGGCAGGTAGGGCTTTTCTTAGGAAGCCTTTAAGGAAGTTCTTTTTTATTCCATCCTGGAGCAGAGGTTGTTCTCTACAATCTAGCTGGTACTTCTCATCAATAAGTGAGGTTTTATTTACTTAAAGACACAAGGAATCAACCTTGACAATAGATAAACCCATAATCCTGGAACTTACTAATGTGGTTCCTTGCTATAGCCAACAGCCAGGCTGTTTCTAGTCTATATCATACTAGGTAGGAAATGCTTCTGTCTTCAGGCCTCTGCCTGCATATATGTCTTACTCCCCATTTTTTCCTACGTAGAGAGAGCTATACTCTTCATTACCAGCCCCCTCTCGTTCACATCTTAGTTTTTAGGTCTAGGTAATTAAGCTGGTAAAGCTCAAAGCATTTGTAAAGGTAACGCCAACAACTATCTTCTCTTTCTCCTCTGAAATAGAAGAACTTTGATGCTTGTAACTTCTAGAGAAGGTGCTAATAAATTAATAGGAGGAACAGAGAGGAGAAGGAAAACAAGAAATAACATTACAGAACTAAAAGGGACCGCAGAGATCATCCATTCCAGGCCTCTCATTTTATAGAGGGGACTAGAGGGGATTTGCCCAACATCACAGAGAATAGGGAACAGGGCAGGATTCTGACCCAGGCTTGCAATTTTCAGTCAAGTGCTTTCCCTTCTCTGCCACACTGAAACAGGAGAAGGAAAGTAGGAAGATGGGATGATGACAACAAGGAGGAAAAGAAATGAGGGAAGGAAGAAGAAAAAAAAGAAAGAGAGAGGAAGAAGAGCAAGAGGAGAGGAAGAAGAGGGGAGAAATAGAAAAGAGGAGGAAGAGGATCCTAGAATAGGAAGAGGCCATCTTTTGCAACCCCCTCATTTTACAGATAAAGAAACTGAGGCCCAGGGAGGTTAACTGTCTTGCCCAACGTCATACAAGTAGTGAGGAAGAGGAAGAAGAGATAGGGAAGAAGATGAGGAAGAGGGGGAGGAACAGAGTAGTTAGAGTAGAAAGAAAAGGAGCAGAGCAGAAAAAATAAAAGGATCATGGAGAAGAGTAGGAAAATTAGCAAGGAAAGAACAGGACAAAGAAAAAAAGATGAAAGTATGTCTGGGGGGACTTGAAATCACTTCTGTGAGAATCACTGGAAAGAAAGGAGGATGTTTAGCACAGAGAAGAAAAGACTGAGGAAGTCCACAATTACTTTCTTTGGAAGAATAAAGGGTCCCAGAAGGCAGAACTAGGAGTAATGGGCAGACGTTATAAGGAAGCAAATTCTGGCTTGATATAATGAATATAACTAGAGCTATTACCCCAGTGTGAGTTAGGGAGGTCTCTGACACTAGAAGGTGGTGGGTTAGAGAGGATTCTGACACTGGGTGGTAGGTTTGACGGGCTGACCTCTGAGGTCTCCTCCAGGTCCAAGATTCTGTGATTATTTATATGAAGTCTATGGAGGAATCCTACTCCTCAGGCGGGGGAACCCCTCCATCCAGCCCTCTCTTCTTTGCCCCATCACTGTCCTGGGCACTATGGGTCGGGGGACCAGTATCTCTTCTAATGGCTGCTCTGTAGACAGCCGAATCTTGAGATGTACCCCTTACCCACCCCAGGGTATTGAGGGCATGCAGGGTCATGCATTGACACTCAGAACCTGAAACACACTGAAACTGGATGGGAGAAGGAAGAAGGCAAACAGTTCCAAACTGGAAACGAGAGAGAGAAAACGCAGGCCACTCTAAGTCCCAGGGCACAGAGGTCCCCCTGGTTATCCTCCAGGGAGGGAGGGCATCCTGATGCCTTCAGAGGCCGACCTGGTCCCATCTTGGGCTTTGAGGGTCAAATACCATATGTATTTGCCAGCATACAAGACACCCCCTTTTCCACGGCCACAAGGTGACTCATAGATCTTAAGCACCTTATGCGCGGAACCCCCATCAGCTTCGAGGAGGATAGTGTAGGCTTGGATTAAAAAAAAAATCCAGGCTTTCCAACTGTGGGTGTGGTAGGCATGCCAGAAAACACGGCTTGTGGGGAGCAGGGGGGATCACTCCAGAGGTTGTCCTATAGGCCACATGTGGACGTGGCCGCAGTGTCCGTAAGGCTCGTCCAGGGAATGATTGGGTGGCCTGTGACTTAGAGCCCTACCTCCCCCAAGTCCACAAACCAAGACAAGGAGTTTTTTTTTTCTCAACAGGCAGGGCTCAGAATGAGTCTACTTGGTAACGCAATCTACCGACCGGACACGTATATCGCCTTACTCCTACGTTTCTTCTCTAGCCTGCGAAGCCTCTTCTCTTCCCTCCGCCGCGCCTCCTCCGCCTCCTGGTGCTGCCGGCACTTATGGAAGTTCTCCACCACCACGCCCACAAACATGTTCAGGACAAAGAAGCTGACGATGAGCAGGAAGGAGATGAAGTACAGCAACATCCAGGGGTTGTGGTTCTGGATGGGCTGATGGCCCGCGGGGTGGTCAGGAGGGGAAGGAAGGGAAAGGCCCAGTGGGTCACGGTCTGAGCCAGGCCCGGAGCAGCGCCTGGTCCCCAGAGCCACCTCCCTGTCTGCACAAAGTCCATATTCCTTTGTGCCCCACCCACGCCTGCTAGTTTTGGGCTTACTTTTTGGTACTGTTTCATCTCCCCCATCCAGCCCCTCTTCTGTTTTCTTCCCCAGGGCCCCTGCTCTGAGCTTGCTAAGGGGCTGATGCCTTAAAGTGGCTTAGAGAATGACCTTGGCCAAGGGCATCTGAATTTTTATAGCGGAGTCAAAGGAAGGAAATTGGAATTTCAGATTATCACACAGAGAGATTTTGGCACTGGGGGCCTTCCTAAGTCCTGTACACACTGTGTAGGTGTTTACCTAGGGAAGGTTGGTCCCACTTTCTGGATTTTAGCAGGGACTGTCTCCAGAAGTGTGTGTGTGTGTGTGTGTGTGTGTGTGTGTGTGTGTATTTCAGGATTTCACTGGCACACTCCTGGTTTGGAAGCCCTAAGTCTGGTAGAAAAGGAGGAGGTGGGACATTTGGGGGGACAATAAGAGTGAGGAAGACCTTACTTTTCTAAAAATGCAAGGGATTCATGCTGTCCCATGGGAAAATGCTGCCATCTTTGACCCCCTAGGTACCTGTTGGTTGATGCCCACGGCATCCAGGCCATCATACATGATGTTCACCCAGCCATCCTTAGACGAGAGCACAAAAAGGGACATAAGAGCCTGGCCCAGGAAAGACAGGGAGAAGTGGAGTCATGACCTGTGGATGACAAGCTCTGCAACCAACCTCCCCTGTACCTCCCATTCTTATTCACTAACTCAGAGGAGGAGAGGTAGGGGTAACTGAAAGCTGGCTGAGAGCTGCAGCCTATTGTGCTTTGAGGCCTGGAAGCTCCAACAGTTTATAGAAAGAGATCATAGATAGGAGAGAACCTGACTAAAACTTAAAAAAAAACCATCCCTGGGGTAGGAGTCAGGATTCCTGGTTTTACTATTCTAGCTCTCCCACCAACTCACAGTGCAATTTTGAACACACTGCTTACCCTGGCTGGGCCTCAGTTTACCCCTTTGTAAAATGGAAGCATTGCATGGGATGATCTCCATGTCTCCCCTTTGCTCTGATAGTCATTTTGCTAGCCCTATGTCCTTGGGACAATTTGTGAACTTGCCCTTTTCTTGGTGAATAAACAAACCTGCTTAAAACTCAGCATCTTCCACATTTGTAAAGCGAAAGGGAGGCAGGGATATCAGAACTGAATGGTGTCATTGTCAGAGAGAAGACAATTAGGGGGCCCAGAGTGTGTGAAACCTTTAGCAGGGGCAATTTTAATTTAATTTAATTTCACTACATATTTATTAATGGATCATAGCAGCAAATCATGGCTTTGGAGCTGGAAGGGACTTCAGAAGTCATCTTAGCTCAAACTCTTCATTTTCCAGATAAGGGAACAGAGGCCTAGGGGACAGGATTGTCTGGGACAAGGTCACATGGGGAGTGGTAAGTGCTGGAACTGTAATTCAAAGGGAGGTCTTCTGACTCCAGATCCAGCACTCTAGGGATTACAGGCTCCTAGATTCCAGAAGGGATGTTAGAAATTCTCTAATCTAACTCCCTGGCTTCCTTCATGAGGAAATTGATAGGTATTAAATGGCAGTGTTAGGAATTAAACTCAGGTCCGTGGAGTCCAAATATCAGCACAGCTTCCACTGTTTCTCAGAAAGTGCCTCTTCTATGTAGGCCCTATGCTGAGCCTGAGCACTGGGGAGAGCCAGACAGAGAGGACACAAGACCCTTCTCTCAAATAGTTTTCATTCAATGGGAGGAAGAAAACATGCAGAAATGATGATGTAATGATGGCACAGAGATGGATGAGACTAGAGTCAAGGAGAGGTCTAGGCAAAGTGCTAGGAAAAATTTGAAGAAATCATTTTTATTATTTCAGTGAGGGTTGAGAGTTTGAAAAAGCAAGAACCTAAATGGGGTATTGAAGGAAAGGGAGGGGCATCTACTGATGGAGATTGTTATTGGGGTAGGGGTGGAGAGAATACATTTGGAGTATGGCTGGAGCAAAGGTATGGAGGTGGGAGGGTACAATACAGGGAGAGGCTAGCAAATAGGACAATAGATGGTTACAGGACAATGATGCTGGGTCCAGATATGGTTCGGTGATCTGGCAGGTTCTAGCAACTCAGTTCTATAAATACAGATGGGATCTCAATCAGGCTTAGTCATTTCATTCAGTCTGATAATCCAGTAAGCATTTATGAAGTGCTTACAGTGTACCAGAGACTGTGCTAAGTGCTGGGGATACAATTAATTAAAAGAAAGACAGTCCCTGCCCTCAGTGAGTTTATAATCTAAAGCCTTACAGGGCCAACAATGGATGACTATAAACTTCTCAGGAGTCTGGCTCAACCCCAGGTGTGTTTGATGGCGTTGTAGTTCCAGTTTCTTTCCAACCTTATAGACTAGAATTTGACTGTCTTTTCTACTACCACTGCTGGAAACAGTTAAGTAGCACTTGAAAAGTGCTATATAATCCATATATTACATAGATGATTCCATTTGATGATCACAACAACCCTACGAGGTGGGTGATATCATTATATCCACTTTACAGATAAGAATATGGATCCTGAGAGAAGTTAAGTGACTTGCCCTGGGTTACACAGACACTATGTGTAGGGAAGGATTTGAACTTAGGTCTTCTTGACTCCCAAGTCCAAAATTCAACCTATCCACTATACTAACCAGCTGCTGCTGGGTCAACTGTGTCCAACCTGTGCTCTCTAGATGGACTAAGAAACCATCCAGGTCCTAAGGACCTGTTCAGTGCCCAGATCCATTTTTCACTTGGCTCTGGCCTTGGCAGAAATTTTTTCTTGGGGGTCCTGCTTGGGGGAGGAGCCAGACCCAGATAGAACAGGAAGGCTGGTCTGGGCACAGCGTGAGCCACTGGGCACAGCGTGAGCCCTCAGGCACACCTGACCCCCAGCCGGGCTTCAGGTGGAGCTCACCTGACCCAGGTTATCGAAGTTGTACTTGCGCCGGATCCAGCGGTAATGGGCTGCACAGCAGTCATCTTTGGTGGTGATGTTTCGAGTGTCTGGCCCATCACAGTAATAAAACTTACCCTTGAAGAGCTGGAATGAAGAGATCACAGCTCATCTCAGCTGATGTTCATGAATAACAAATGCTCACAAAAGGCCTACCATATATTGGGGATCTGAAGATGGATATGACAGAGATTTTATTCTCAAGGGAGTTTACAATATACCTGGGGGTGGAGGAGGGGAGGGACATGTCTACAGATACCTATGGGCTTCATATAGAGGAGTTAGGGCTAGGGGTGGGGAACCTGTGGCCTTCAGGCCACAGCTACCCCACCCCAGATAGGTCTTGAGGGAAAGAAGGGATTCAAAGATAGTTGGGGTAGGGAGAGGAATTTCTTTCAAGGACAGGGTGTGGGGAGCAGGAAGAGCACAGGCAAAGGCTTAGAGATAACTCTCCTAGGTCTTAAATTTCTCAGCCATCAAATGGGAATTCATGATATTGAACCCAATTTCCCCCCCAGAAATAGAATCACGGAATGCTAGATCTGGGAGGGAGTCTTAGAGACATCTAGTTCTGGGGTTCTTAACCATTTTTTTTTTATGTCACGGACCCCTCTGACAGTCTGACGAAGTATATGAATCCCTTCTCAGAACAATGTTTTTAGATCCATAAATTAAAATACATGGGAATACAAATGAAACTAAGTTGTATTGAAATGAAGATGCCTCTCCCACCCCATCCAAGTTCATGAACCCCCTGAATTCTAACCACAGACCAGGTTAAGAATGCCCTTTCTAATCCAGCTTCCTCAGGATCCTGGAAGTAGGGATAGAAGGGACCTTTTAGCACATCTAACTCAGCCTCCTCATGTTATAAATGATGAAACTCAGGGCCTAAGGGAAATTTAATGACTTTTCTTTCTTTCTTTCTTTTTCAATAACATTTTATTTTTCCCCAGTTACAAGTAAAGACAATTTTTCACATTCTTTTTTTTTGATAATTGAAAAAAATTTAATTAAAACCCAAACACAATAAAGCAAAAAATTAAACCAGCGCATACTTTGTACTCTGTTATTTCAGTGCAAAAGCATAGAGGAGGCTGGTGGAAAATATGTTTAAATACATGACCCAGGCTCAAGAAATGAAAGTGGCCAAGGACTAAAAAAAAAAGACTAAAAAAAGTAAATTCATGCCTAGGTACTTAACATAACATTCATTTTAAAAAAATTTTGAGTTCCAAATTTTCTCTCTCCCTCCTTTACCTATCCTCCTTCCTGAGACAGTATTGAGGAAATTTAGTGACTTTTCAATTGTCACAAGAGTATTAAGCGTGAGATTAAGCTGAAGCTTAGGGAGGATAACAGCTTTGATGAAGATCACACATTGAATTTGTGGCAGAACTGAACTGGAAGCCATGTCTCCAGGTTCCCTTGATAGCACCTACAACCCTATATATACTATGCCAGCAAGTGCAAAGAACATTTACCTGAACCCCAAGAATACCAAAGATGATGAAGAAGGCACAACAGATGAGGACGATATTTCCAATGGGTCTGAGGGATGATATTAAGGTCTCTACCACCAACTTAAGGCCTGGAGCTCGGCTGATCACCCTGGACCAAGACATTATAACAAACCAATTGAAGAACAAGTTTTGAACATCATTACCCCTCTCTGACATCTTAGTTGGAATGTCGTTTCCAATCTGATGGTTACTAGGTAGCCCTGGTCATTGGGATCACCAGGAATCACCTTAGGCATGAATAAATGAATGAACAAGGTGACATTTATTAAGTACCACGTGTAAGTGCCTTGCTAAGCGGCAGACCACTCTTGTTGGTAAGTTGTTTTCGTTTTTTTCCCCCAGTTGTGTCTGATTCTCCATGATGCTATTTGGGGTTTTCTTGGCAAAGATGCTGGAGTGGTTTGCCATTTTCTTCTCCTGCTCATTTTACACATGATGAAACTGAGGCAAACAGGGTCAAGTGACTTGCCCAGGGTCACACAGCTCGTAAGTGACAGAGGCTAGATTTGAACTTATGAAGGTGAGCCTTCCTGATTCCAAGCCCAGCATTCTATCTACTGCACCACCTAGCTGCCCTGAGGTAGAGCATTTAGATGACTTTTTTGTTTTGGGTTTTTTGCTTTTTGGGGAGGGGGGAGGGTAGGGTAAGTGGGGTTAAGTGACTTGTCCAAGGCCACATGGCTAGTAAATGTTAAGTGTCTGAGGCTGGATTTGAACTCAGGCCCTCCTGACTCCAGGGCCGGTACTCTATTCACTGCGCCACCTAGCCGTCCTAGATGACTTTTAATGTATTCTCTCCCTCCTATGTTTTTTTTTTAGAGATGGGGAAACCGAGGGCCAGGAAGGAAGAAAAATTAGCTCCAATGTCATATAGTGAATCCATTGGCAAAACTCACAGTGAATCCACTGGCAAAATTCAGACTTGACCTTGGGTTCCCTGATACCTGACCCAGCATCCAGAGATAGGGCAATACTCCCAGTAAATTGACCATGGTCTACCCTTGTCATCATGAAGAAGAGCCAGCGAATCAGACTTATGACTGCATTTTATCATGGAGAAGGTGAGCTCTGCTGTCAGTTTATATGGACAGTACTATTTTGTTGTTGTTGTTGTTGTTGAGTCTTTTCAGTTGTATCTGATTCTTCACGACCCCATTTGGGATTTTCTTGGAAAAGATCCTGGAGTGGTTTGCCATTTCCTTCTCTAGCTCATTTTATAGATGAGGAAACTGAGGCAAACAGGTTTAAGTAACTTGCCCAGAGTCATAGAACTAGTAAGCGTTTGAGACCAATTCTGAACTCAGGAAGAGGCGTCTTCTTGACTCCAGGCCTGGCATTCTGTCCACTGCACCACCTCGTTGTTCCCCTCCTCCCCCCGCCTGGCTCTTTCTAGATCTCAAGGTCCATGTGTCTGGGGATTATGGGAACTGCCATCAGATGATGCTGTTGCTCATTTTGATAACCCTAGTTCAGCAACTCAACTTCTCTGACATGCTGTTTGGGGAATAAATTACACATCACCTTTCACAATTAATGTTCAGTGGGATTATGCAGATTCATCACCACAACTATGTATATTATCAAGAAACCAACAAGCTTGCTGGGCTCTGTGCTAAGCACTGGGGATACAAAAGCATAAACAGTCTCTGTCTTCAAAGAATGAGAGAGACAGCACACACTGTCCAGTATATACAGGATATATATGAAGTGTATGGAAGGTCGCCCTATAGAGGCAAGCATTTGCAGCTTGGCCTCCAGGGAAGATGGTGCTTGAGTTGAGCCTAAAAGGGAGCTGAGGTGAGGATAATATTACGGGCATGGAGTATGGCCAACGCAAAGGCATAGATTTGGAGATGGAGGAACAGCAAATAGATTAGTGATAGTTATTGCATTTAGGATTAAAATTAACTGTACAGAACAGTTACTAAGTCTCTCCTGGCTTGATTTACCTTCTATGTGGTGGACTGTACCAAGGGTGTATTGGAGTCAGCTCCTATTGCCTTGTGCTAGCTGATTGTTAAATTATCAGCATGAGCATTTACCCCTTGGAATTTGACAAATGCTATGAAGCAGGGCTTGGTTTATTGTTTTGTTGATTGTCTACACTTACACAGAAGGATGCAGATTACACTTAAAAGTATGTTCTGCATTTTCAGAGAGCCGGTTGTTAAAAACACACACACACACACACACATGCACGCACACACACACGCACACACACACATCAGCACACCTTTGCCTCTGCCACACGTCTGAAGCTTTGTTTTCATACTCGTTTCCATTTTCTAGGACCTGGCATTGTCTATCTCTTACCTCACTCCTTGGCTGACAAGGGCATGTATAGCTCCCTCCCCTGCGCCTCTCACATCACTCCCTTTTAGAGAGTTCTTATAAAGCCAGCTCCATGGGAGCCAGTCACATAATTAGTGTGGTGACAGATTTATTGGCCCCCATGTCCAGTCTTGAATTGGTCAGTGAGCCCCTGTTGGGGATGATAGATGGTGTGATTACATATAATGTTTCTCTCTCTCTCTCTGGTAGAGCTCACATGCTCTTTCTTAATTAGCAACAGCAACATTTGCTTCCTCATTCTACAAATTCAAAGGTGTAAATTGTTGATTTATGTACCCATCTGACTGCCGAGTATAAAATGAGCTGGAGCTCATTTTTCATTGATCTAGAGATTCATGCATTTGCTGAACACAGGCCTGAGATGGAAGCAGCCTGGGGCCCTTCAGCTAAGGACTGGGGCTTTTTAAGAGATTGTCCAGACGCCACCATAATAAGCGATTTGGATCAGCAGATGCCACTCTCGGAGATTATTCTCCCCACACTGGGACTATAAGAAGGGAGGCCAACAAACAGAAGTAGGGCAGTTTGGCAAAGGGCAGTACCCCATTGGTATGTGATGTCTGGGGAGATCACTCACACTTCGGAGTGTAGGACATGGAAGTCTAGGCTTGACTATGAGAAATGTGGTTGCCACTTTTGAGGGGACCAGTGAGAATGGATCTTGGGGCTACTGGCTTCCATCTAGTTGTGTTTATCTTTCAAAAATACTTCTAGCTTCATAACTCTCTTTTTCCTCTAGTCCTTGCTTTTTGTTGTTGTTAAGTCATTTCAGTCATGTCCAATAGTTCTTCGTGACCCCATTTGGGGTATTCTTGGCAAAGATACTGGAGTGGTTTGTCATTTCCTTCTCCAGTTCATTTTACAGATGAGGAAACTGAGCCAAACAGGGGTAAGTGACTTGTCCAGGGTCACATAGCCAGTAAGCGTCTGAGACTATATTTGAACTCAGGTCTTCTTGATTCCAGGCACAGCACTATCCATTGGGCCACCTAGCTGCTTAGTCATTGCTTTGTTCTGCAATTCATACCTGAGCGCTGATTGCCTGGTCAAGTTAATATATTAACTTCAAAAGAAAATTACCTTTTGGAGCAAGACACAAAGGACAAAATACCTATGTACTTCTTATACTTCTTGACTGCCACTGTCTCTGCTTTCCTATTTAAAATATTTTAATTAAATAGTGGTTTTTGCTGGTTTCCCCATAGCTCATCAGATCTTTTCCTGAGGATTCAAAGTGCTGTTTCCCTTATAAAACAAGGATGTTCGATTACATCTCTAAAGTCTTCTTAAGGTCTACCATTCTATTTTTCTGGAGTGACTATTGACAGATGCTGTTTCTGTCACCCACTGGTCATTAGGCAGAGGTGTGCTAGAAAATATTTAACAACCAGCTCTCCAAAACAAAAAGTACACGATACACATTTAAGTTTAACTTGCATTATTAACATTTTCTCTATTACGTGCTTAAGTCTAGACAATCAACAAAATAATTCAACCCTGATCTATAACATTTGCAGATTTCTGAGGTGTAAATGCTTACACTGAAAATTTAACCATTGGCTCTCATAAGCCGATCCAGACAGGCTCCATCAAATCCCTGGCATTAGATAGAGCCAGACTTTTCTGGGGACACTGAGCTCTTAAAGATCACCTCAAGAGGGCTGCTCTCCAGAACTCAGGGTTTGGAAGGGGCCTTTGGAGATGGGTTAAGTATTCTAAGATGGCCTTGGGGACTGAGCACGGAACGTGAGATATCTGCCCCCCTTTCCACAATGCCCATCCAGTGTTCTTGTGCTCACTTGGCTACCAACTAATCCCTGCAACAGTGTGAACCAGTAAAGGCTCAATATGCTCCCTTATGAGGCACAACTATCTGTCCATCTGGGTCTATTAGAAGTGAAAAAGGGTGACTTTGTAACAGTAGAGTTTCAGTCCAGTTGGGCAATATTTGTAGGAGAGGAGGCATGCCTAGTATCCCTCATATCACGGTCTTATTTTATTTGCATGTAAAGCTAACCCTTATCTCAATTTCTTTGAGGACCAACAAACATTTATTAAGCACTTATATGCCAGGCACAGTGCTAAGTTATGGGGATACAGAGAAAGGCAAAAACACCTGTTGCTGCTCTCAAAAAGCTCACACTCCAGTGGGGCATGCAATATATAAATAAACAGGAATATACAAGGTACCCACAGTGTAGATAGAAGGGAGCTTTAGCATGGATGGATCTAACAGCTGGGGAGACTGGGAAAGGCCTTCTGTAAAGGCAGCCTTTGAACTGGTTTTTGAAGGAAACTGGGGATGCTAAGAGGTAGAGGTGAGGAAGGAGAGAAGTCCTTTGGTCAGCTCTGCCAATAAGGAGTGAGTAGCAGCAGCTAGGTGGCAGAGTGGATAGAATATAAGGCTTGAAGTCAGGAAAGACCCGAGTTCAAATCTTGCCTCAGACACTTACTAGCTCTGTGACTCAGGTTAACCCATTTAAATCTCAGCCTCGGTTTTCTTATCTATAAAATGGGGATAATAATAGCATCTATTTCACTGAGTTGTTGTGACTCAATGTATGTAAAGCATTTTGCAAACTTTATAGCATTATATGATGCTATCTATTTCAGTGATAGTTTTATTTCAGCTCATTCTACTTCAAGCAAATGAACATGTGTCTGACCCTCTTTCCTTTTATTTCTTCTGGTTGACCTTAGGGGCTCTGGACTCACCAGGAGCCAAGAAGGAGAAGGTGAAGACAGAGTGAAAAGGCTTGGATAAGCCATATAATGGGCCATGTACCCTTTGATAATTAAGAGCTGGCTGTAGGAGGGATCTTCTTTGGGTACCATTGCCAATGGTGCAACTTCATCCTGTATCCATCCTACTCTGGGGGGAGAGCCCAGTACATACCGAAGTGGCCTCAGTGTCCTCAGCAATCGCAGGACCCGGAGGATGCCCAGGATCTTGGCCCCACCAGCTGATGCCATGGAGACAATGATATCGATGATGGAGACAAAGACCAGTAGCCCATCCAGCACATTCCAGCTGCTCTGTAGGTAGCTATTTTCCCCAGAGAAAAAGCCCAGGGCCACCACCTGGGAATGGAGCCACAAATATTGTCAACTCTAGAATGTCATTGAGGCCATACTATGTGCACAGCCTTGTGGGAAGCATTTACTCAAGGCTAGCTGTGTACACAACCCTTAGTAGGTGAGATATTCTGTGGGGAAGAAATTTCTGGGCAATGAGTGGTGAACCTAGAGATAGTGGGACAGATACATAGAGGCTTTGGGTCTTCCTGTGGGCTATTTGCTAGACTCTTTTGAAACGGTATGCCTTGTTTACTAGGTCACTGAGCAAAAGACATGCTGAACTGCTCCCCACCCCCACTTCCTTCCCCCCCTTCCTTCTCTGTGCCCTCATCCAATCAAAAAGAAAACCCTGATGGCCAGATACCTTCACCATCATTTCAGCCACAAAGATTGCTGTGAAGATGTAATTGGAAACACTCAAGAAGGCCCGCTCCTGTAAGGAAGGGACATGACATGAGGATTCCTGACAGTGGGGACCCAGAGGAGTAGCAGGCTATAGCTACACTGACCCTCAGTAAATGAGAAATTGGGGACATTCATGAGGACACTTCTAAGGGCAGAATGTCTCCAAGAGGGAGGGTGTGGTTGAAAAAATCCTAGACTTTGAGCTGGGAGATCTATACTAATTCTGGTTCTTCCACTGACTTGATTTGGGACAATCTCTACCCCCCCACCCCCAGATGTCAGTTTCCCTATTTGTAAAATGAGTGTGAACACGTTAGACTGGAGAATATTTAAAGTCCCCACCAATTCTGACATTCTTCCATTTCTGATTATGTGAGTTGCCCTGTCGGTGACTCTCAGTAAAGCCACCAGGGCAGGGTCATCTCTGCAGGGTGACAGAGACCTACATTCAGTGGGGACAGGCAGTGCTGACAAATCTGTCTTGGCCATTCTTCTGCTAGACAACTTGATCATACCTGAGCCATTTGCCTTGCATAGTTCAGACAAGCCAAAACCCATAATGAGGCAAAGTCTGTCTGTCTATGTGTGTTTTTGAAGGGCAGGGGAAGAGAAATCATCCTACTTTCCACAGGAAAATTAATCGATCCACAAGGATCTGCTAAGTGTCTACTGTATGCCAAACACTGTGCCAGGGTCTGGTGATACAAAGACAAAAATTAAATAGTGCCTGCCCTCAAGGAACATAATGTTCTACTTCCTAGATCTTCCTCCCTTCCCAAGATAAAGAACTGTTGCCTTCCCCTCCTCCCCCGTCCCCAAGCCAGGCTTTTGGCTATTCCCAAGGTTACTTTAAGGCGAGTTACAAATTGAGCCCAGAACTGAGAACTGGTGAGAGGACACCTTCTTGGCAGTTGGGGTGGAATAGTGGTACTTACTGTGCTGTTAGGATCAATGTCAGGACGCTCCAGGGCTATCGTGATGCAGTTAAGAAAGATGAACACCAGGACCACATGGTCAAACATCTTGTGGGCAATGACCTTCTGACATGTGACCCGGGCCCTGGGTGGAGCAAAAAAAAAAAAAAAAGATTCAGGAATCAAAGAGGAACATATGCCCTCAAAACCCAATGTGGCCTGCAAATGAGTGCTCTAATGGAAACAGCTCTGATTTGGGGGTTTCTGGAGCTGTGTTTTCATCCTGGTTTGTCACTAACTCTGTGTAACTTGGTGTGAATCCCTCCCCTTGCCTGAACCTAAATGAAGTTCACCCATCTATATAAGAAGGATGAGTAAACCATGTCCTGCCTCCCTCCCAAGGTGGTGCTGTATGGGATAAGTGAAAACTTCTCATTTTGGGGTGGTTAACTTTCCCTTCCTCCCTCCTCCATTGCTGCTGTCAATCACTTTTATCTTCCTTTGTCTGTTTTCCCGCCTTGGTGGGACCCTCTCCCCCTTCCTTTCTTGCTGTTCCAGTTGGGGAAGAATTTGGTGAAGTATGCCTCTGACGAGGTGCCTCTGAATATTTTGGGGTGATTTTTGCGGCATAGTTGTAACTTCAGTCTTGTGTATGTACCATCTGTTTGTGAAATCAGTTTAACTCTGTCCCTTCCTTCCCCCCAGCTATAAAGCATTAACTCTGTCTCTCCCCTGCCCCCAGCCACAAAGCATTAACTCTGTGCCTTCCCTGCCCCAAGCCCAGAGGTGTTTCCTCTGAAACCATTAACTCTATAGCTATGATAACAAGAGTCTTTTAAAGGTACTACCTCCTTTTGTTCTAGTAGCCAGCCAAAACAAGACTCATCCATTCCCAAACTGGATAAGGTACTTCTCCTTAGGAATTTGACCTCAAATCTGACTGCCAGTTGACTTTATGACATTTCAGGGCTAAAACCACGCCTTTTGCTCCCACTCCCCTTGGATTTCTCCCAGTGAATTATGGGCGGGGCACATGCGCAGTTGATGTGAAGGGTGCTGTTCCTTTAAGTATTAGACACTCCCTGGCTCCTCCCAGGTCTCTCCCTAACTCCACCTTTGTACACCTCATTAGCTTAATGAACTTATGACTGACAGTTTTGTATCTTTAAAACTGCCTCTCTGGCCCTTAAAACTTGGCAGGTAGTCTTTATAGACCCCTGACCGTTGAAGAGCATCACACTAACTTGGTAACTCTGCCTTTAATATCTATCAGCTTGCAGGTTTCATTACCCCATCCCTTGCCTCAGTGTAACAATAAACTTTTCAAAACTGCCAAGATTGCTTAAGCCTGGTAATTCTTTCAGACTAATAAGAACCCTTGAAGGATTTCCTAGAAATCCATCTCTCCCTTAACCCACAACACCTGTCCACCAATGAGAGAGGAGACAGTTGGGAAGGGGGCTTGACTAAGTTAAGTTATAAATTCTTGCTCTGTCTTTTGTAACTTGCCTCTTCTCCATGATGAGTCATGGGGAAGACCACTCTCTTCTCCCAGGGAAGAGAGTAAACTCCTGTTCTTATCCTAAGAGATCTCTGTGTTTATTTTTTCACTAAATTAAGGATGAAGGATATTTTTCATCCCAAACAATGCCAATGAGATAATGGCTCTGGAAAATGTAAAGCATGCCCCACAGCGGGCAAGGGGTATAGCCAGGCTCTGAAGCATACTGGCTCCAAGGCTGGTGCTCTCTCTGTGACAACATGCTAACATCATGCCACCAACAGCTGGATTTCAGGCACAGTTCATGGTAGTGGATGTGCAGAATTTGGGGGGTGATATTAGGGTTTTCTTAGGACTTCTGGTATCCTTCCTATGGATTTATGGAGAATGAGCTCACTTTAAGGCAAAGGGGAAAAGTGGTCAGATTCATTGTGCGACCTAGTCTTTATTTTAGTCTAGCTTCGCTACTAGGGAGGAGGGGAAGGAAGGGAATAAACATTCATATAGTACCTACCATGTGCCAGGCGTGCGCTAAGCATTTTACAAATTACCATCTCATCTGATTCTCACAACAACCCTGGGAGGCAGGTGCTGTTATTATTATATAAATTGAAGAAAACTGAGGCAAACAGAGGTAAAGCGTCTGAGCTAATAAATATCTGAGGCTGAATTTGAACTCAGGTCTTCCTGACCCCAGGCTCAGAGCTTTATCCACTGTGCCACCTAGCCTCCCCTAGCATTATATGTCCTTGCCTCTAAAATAAAAAGGCTGGGATCAACACTTTCAAAGTTCCTTAGAACCTCAGTCCCTTCTGGCTTTGGCATTCTATGTTCTAGGTTCTCTCTTACCTCTAACCTTCTTTGATCCATAGATCTGAGTTCTCTTTCAGCTCTGACATTTGGTATTCTCTGTTCTGAGATTCCTCTGAGCTCTTACATTTCATATTTTATCTTCTGAGGTTACTTTCAGTCTGTACATTCTTTGTTCTATGATCTGAGTTCCCTTCTGACATTCTACATTCTATGTTCCAAGGTTCCTTCCATCTTTAAAACTATCCTGTGTCCCACATTCTAAATTCCCTTTGAACTGTGATATTCTGTGTTCTATTTTCTGGGGTTCCTTTCAGTTCTGGTATTCTATGTCCAATATTTTGAGGTCTAGTCCAACTCTGCAATTCTGTGTTCCAAGGTTCCTTTTCATTCTTGACATTCTATGCCTGATGTTCTGACATCTCTTTCAGCCATAATAGTCTACAATATATATGGTTCTTTATGTTATTATTATTATGAATAAACATCTAGATATGTTGGTGGTATCAGTATGGGAAGATGCTTGGGTGCAGTATTAATTCTCTGGACTATAGAAAGAAGAATCAAGTAGGGCTAAACTTCCCTCTCTTCTCTGTTTGCCTTTGACTGCAGATGGTAGTATAGTGTCACAGAGAGTGGTAGGGAACTTGTAGAAGCTGGCAGCATCCCATGACAAGGGGGTGATCCTGGGGATGGGATTTGGTCAATGCCATTTATGAGATTCTAGAGGGCAGGGGTTACACCTGCTTCTTGAACCTTAGAGGGCTACCTTTGAAGGTTGACATTGCTGTGCCCAGAGGAAGGTTCAATCACCACCATCTGCAGCTGATGGGGACAGCTTCTTACCGGTTCTGAGGTGAGAACATGTAGAAGGACCAGTCTTCATGGGTCTTACACCATTCTGGCTTATAGGGCTCCAACATCTTTTTTAGTCGGAAGCAATAGCTCTAGAAGAAAAAGAAGATTGAAAGATGAGATTTAGAGCTGGAGAGGATTTAATGGTTATCTACCCCAAATCCCTTATTTGTCAGAGCAGGACAATTGCCAGTCATCCAGACCTATATCTTGCCACTGGACTCTGATGACTCTAGAGGAGAGAGTGAGGCTGGTGACTTTACCCAGCCTTGCCTCACTTAAATCCAATTCACTTGCAATTCAAGGCATCACCATCCTTGATGTCATTGGTCCTCTTCAAGAATGAATGAGGAACAACAATTTGTTAGATGAGACCAAGAGAGTATGAGGAACTTACCCAAAGTTACACAGTAAGTAGCCAAACCAGCATTTGAACCCAAAGTCTTTGGGTTTCAAATCTAGAACCATTTCTATCATACCATGCTCCCTTTTCATAAAAAAAAAAAAAAAAAAACTCTTGCTATTGGGGATGAGAGGAAAGGGGGCTCCTTTTTCTGCTCATGGATCACTAAATTTACTGTGTCCAATTTAAAGGTCCCAATGTACCCTATCTTGGGGAACCCTTTAAGCTAGATAGTCTTCTTCTGAGTCCTTGGGAAGGATGCTGGAGGTAGGACGAATGAGGATGTTCCTTCTTGACTAGTGAGAGGCAGCATGGTGTGGTGGAGAGAGCTCAAGCCTGGAGGCTTGGAGACCTGGCTCTACCAGCTTTACCTCAGATTTTGTGTGTGACCTTGAGAAAGTCCCTTTCCCTCTGTGGCCCCCACTGTCTCATCTGTAGACTGAGGAGATGAGTTCAGATGATTTCTGAGGTTCCATGGCAAAAGTCCCCTAATTAGCCTCCTTACAGCAATCTCTCCTTGTTCTGGTCCGTGATAATATTAATATTAATAATGAAAATAATAACCAGCATTTATGTTGTGTTTTGGTGTTTGCAAAGCACTTTACAAATATTAATTTATTTCATCCTCACAATAACCCTGGGAAATAAGTACTATCATGTCATCGTTTTATAGATGAGGAACCTGAGGCAGACAGAAAGGGTTAGGGGCTTGCCCAGAGTGACATAGCTAGTAAGTGTGTGCAGCTGGATTTGAACTCCCGTCTTCCTGACTCCAGGTCCAGTACTTGATCTGTTGGGCCACACAACTGCGTATCTTCCACATAGTTGTCAAAATCATTCTTAAGAGCAGACCTGACCATGCCTTACTCAATAAACTTTCCAGTGGCTCTCTGGTTTTTCTAGGATAAGATGTAAATTCCTCTTGGCTTTTAAAAGCTTTTCCCAACCTTGTTATAATGTATTTTTTTTAGCCTCATTACTCCCAGCCTCATATTCTGTAATCCAGCCAAACTGGCTTTCTCTCTACATCCAACATGGCGCTTCATTTTCGGGCTCTGCATCTTTACACAAGCCATCCCGCCAGCTCCCTGACTCACCAAACCTGGAATATAGTCCCTCCTTGCTTCCTCCTCACAGATACCCTTTCTTCCTTCATGACCTGACTAAGAACTATCTTGTATGTGAAACTTTTCTTGATCCCTTCAATTGGAGAACATTCCCTTTCAAATGACTTTGTGATGAACTGTCTTTTATCTATCTGTACTTCTTCTCTCTATATTAATTTGCAATATAGTTACATCCCCAAGAGTATGACTAATGAATCCCTGAAGTGGTTGCATGCATTCAAATTCACATTATTCAAAGTTATAATGAAAGAAAATGATAATCAGTTCCAGTCCACTGGAAATATTGAGTGCTACTCTGGATAATGGGAGCAGCTAGGGGGCACAATGGCTATAGCACTGGGCTTGGAATCAGAAAGACTCGTTTTTGTGAGTTCAAATCCAGCCTGAGACGCTTACTATCTGTGTGACCCTGAGCAAGTCACTTTTCCCCTCAGTTTCCTCATCTGTAAAATGAGCTGGAGAAGTAAATGGCAAACCACTCCAGGATCTTCCAAGAAAACCCCAAATGGGGTCACAAAGAGTTGGACACTACTGAACAACAACAGTCTGAACAATGAGACCAGTTCAGGGGCTTTATTATTGGCACTCATTGGGACCTAGCCACAGACTTGCATCTGTACTATGTGTCTCCCTGCTAGAGTATAAGTCTTTGAGAGAGAGAATCGCTTCCATCTTTGTATTTGTGTTCCCTGGGCCTTGTAGACCTCCTGTCACATAGCAGGCACTTAACAAATGTTGGATTGATTTGACTTTTAACATTCTGGGGTTCCGAATGAGACAAGGGAGGGGAAAGTAGTCTACAAACAATGACTGTTATGATTGTGAAAGCTAGTGTGGGACAACAGAAAATACAAAGAGGCTCCACTTCTGATTCTGAGATTTACTAGCTGTGGGACTTTAGGCAAGTCACTGAAACTCTCTAAGCCTCAGTTTTTTAATCCATAAAATGGAAAAAAATAATAGTTGCACAAATGTCTCAATGGATGGTTTTGAGAAAAGTGCTTTGAAAATTGTAAAGTAGTGTGGAAATGTGAGTTACTACTATTCTTCTCATCAGCATCAGCATCAATAGCATCATCCCTTCACCTCTCTGAGAGATCTAGAGACTTCAGGAGTGAAGGAGACACTCTCACCCCCCCATATCCATGTGACTTGATGAGTGACCTAACTCACATCATCCATGTCATCATCATAGTCTGAAGGATCCTCTTTGTGGCTGTCAATGCGTAGGAAGAACTCGCTGGGCATGTGCACCATCTGTCCATTGCAGTCCTGGTACTCCAGGGGTAGCAGAGCAGTTGGGCGTGGGGACAGTCGTTGGAGCCCCTCTCGCAGGTCCAACGTGCTTCGGTAGTCCAGGGACTCGGCTCGGCGCAGTTGGGATGCTCGGCCTGCTGAGCCCGGTTTGGCATCATCTGATTCATCATCTGTGCTGCCTTTGCCCTCCCCGGAGAGTAGGGACTCACGCTCCCCACATTGGCTCTTCTTCTTTAAGCTGGGCGCCCGGCCCAGGCTATTCCAGCTGGAGCGCCTGCTGCCCCATGTACTATTGGGGCCCCAGTTGGCACAGGGAGAGCTGCGTAGGCTGGACTGAGAGACAGTCAGGGAAGGACATGACATGAGGGAAAACAATAATAAGAAATCAATGACATATGAAGTCCTTTGTAGTTTGCAAAGAGATTTAGAGATTATAAATCTGTTCACAATTTACAAAACACCTTGCTATCTTCAAAAGGTTTAGGAATATAAGATCATAGGATTTAGGCATAGAAGGAACCCAAGAGATCATTTAATGCAGGACTTCTTCACTCTTTTACTGTCCTGAGCTCCTGTGGCAGTCTGGTGGAGCCTATGGACTCCTTCTCAGAATTATGTTTTGTTTTATTTCATTCCTTCTTTCTTGGTGTTCACTCCATTGTTTATAATTCTTATTTGCCACTTGACTAATGTTTAATGTGAAGGTATTTGTAGAACCTATATCGGATTGCATGCCACCATGGAGGGGTGAGAGGGAAGAGATGGGGTGGGTGGTGGTGGTGCAAGGTGGAGGGGCAGAAAATATGGAACTCAAGGGATTGTGGAACTGAATGTTGCCAACAAAAAGTAAATAAATAAATTTATAAAAAAAGAAAAGAAGGCTAAAAAAAAGATAAAGGATTTGAGGTACATCTCTCTATTCTCCAGGCTATCAAGGAGAATGAAATATTCTTTAAAAACAAAACAAAGAAAACAAATTAGAAGAAAAGCTTTTGTATGAAAACAAAAAAGATCTTAAGAGGCTGAGGGAAATCCTGATACGTGTCTGGAGTCACAATGATAGAATATGATACAGAGAAGAAAGAGAAGAAATAACATTGGATTCATGTTGCTCAGCAATGCACGAGTCTCTTCTTGAAGAGGAGGAAATTGTACCCTTTAAAGAGGAAGGAATTTCTTGTTATTTAAGGAAATGACATGAATCCACAGGATGAGCAATCATTCAGTAAGGGTCAGAGGAGGAAGAGATGAGTAGAAGTGGTTGGTGACTCTGATGAGGGATGATGAGGCAGATATTTGTCAGCTTGACAATAATATTAAAAAGGGATTTCTCTGTACAGCATGTATCTTGAGTTTCCTGAGCCTCATCATACCTGATGACTATAGCCTAAATCTGATGATTCACATAGGTGCAAACTCAGAGAATAAATCCGTAAAATACTGTTGAAGATTATGAAGTCTTAAGCAAAAAGCAGAAGAGCTTAGAGAGAGAGAGAAAAAAAAAGAAGCCATCTACTACTTGGAATGATAACCACTAACACTTTCAGGAAAATGGCTAGGAGAAAGGAATGATCCTGGACAGGCACCTGGAGAAAATCAGTTGAAAGCATTTACTATGTGTTAAGCACTGGAGGTTCAAAGAAAGCCAAGTTAACAAACATTAATTAAGGGGGCGGAGCCAAGATGGCGGCGTAGCAGCAGCAATATATCGCAGCTCTCACATAGCCACCCCCAAATACCCATGGAATAGGACTCTGGACCAACCTAGAACTTCAAAAACGCACACAGATACCTCCCACTAAAGTCAG
>CM053590.1:103881928-103947984 GCA_028646515.1 Pseudochirops corinnae
GGGGGGAAGAGGGGGAGAAAATATGTAACTCAAAATCTTGTGGAAATGAATGATGCAAACTATAATAAAATTTAAAAAAAAAAAAAAACAAACATTAATTAAGTGCCTACTATGTGCCAGGTACTCTGCTGGCAGTCCCTGGCAAAAAAGGGCAAAAACGGTCGTGCTTTCAAGGATCTCACATTCTAAAGGGAGAGACAACATGGCTACAATTGTGTATGCAAGACAGATACAATGCAAATGCAAGATGATCTCAGAGGAAAGGCACAGGTAGTGTTTTCTAAATGGAGACAGACTTTAGAAGAAAAAGGCATTTTGGGATCAAACATTTGGGATGTGAACAGCTGGTTAAAAGAATGGTTTTGAAGAATGGGATTTAAAAGCAAAAAAGAATGGGATTTGTACTCCAGGAACATGGTTTAAAACATTTAAGAATGATGGGTTCATTGAAAGGGATCAAGTTCACCTAATGAGGGTTTATAAGAATGGCTTTGCTTAACTGTTTCTTCTTTAACAACATGACTACTATGGAAATAGGCTTCACCTGATTGCACATATGCAACCTATATCATCTTGTCTTAGGGAGGAAGGGAGAAGTTTGGAACTCAAAATGTTAAAAATTGTCTTCGTATGTAATTGGAAAAAAATAAAAAAACTATAAAAAAAAGAATGGTTTTGCCTGAAGATTTGCAAATCTAATCAGAAGGCTTTAAATTGAAAAAGAGAGGACAGAGAAGATTACTTACATATTGTAGATCCTCTAACCTAAATACCGTGGGGAGCAGTTGCAATGGAGAAATGGCAAAACAAACCAAGAAATTCACCAGAGACAAAATTCAAAAAAGGAGTCAACAACAATAAAAACCAAGGCTATCATCTCTGTCTGTAAAAAGAGTAGGGCAACAAGCAAGGGGATCTGGAGTCCTGGTGCAAGAAGGCAAATTTGATCTCATCACTGAGACCTGATGGGGCTAGAGTATAGCTCTGAAAGGATTTACTTAAGTAAAGGCAGGGGGGATGTGGCATTGTGAGTATCTGGCCTGGCAGCCTGTTGCAGTGTGGATGGGGACTCCAATTATCTGGAAACCACGGTAGCTCTTTATGCCCAATCACAGCAGCTAACCAGGTCCTGACTTGCTTTAGTGATCATTTCATCTTTCTACAGATGCAGGCACCAATGACAAAAACTTCCATTCTGGATCTGATTTTCACCAACAAGGAAGAATTGGTTGCTACAGTGGAGATGATGGGAACCTTTGAGGAAAATAACTGTGCCATTTTAGACTTTGTGACAGAAAAGGAGGAGAAAGTTGGACATAATCTGACTTGCTTCCTAGGTTTGGGCGGGGATGAAGGAACATATTTCAAAGGATACTATGCTGTGGTCCACAATTTTACAGAGAAACTAAGTCCAGCAGATATGGGTGACTTTTAAAAATGAAATTCCAAAGACACAAAGAGCAACAATTCCTTTGAGGAAGAAAACAAGGTGTTATCTAGACAGAATGATGTGGATACAAAAGGATCTCCTCTACCAACATAAATTAGAAGAAAAAAAGATGCGCAGAAGTAATGGGAGATAACAGAATGAATATAAAAGTGACTCAGTTCTGTAAGGATAGTGATAAGTGATAAGAATAGTACTGAAACTCAGAATGAGCTGAGGTTGGCAAGGGAAGTTAATGACAATGAGAGATGCTTTTAAAACTAGACTGGGTGGGGAGGAGCAGCTGGGTGGTACAGTGGGTAGAGCAGTGGCCTAGAGTCAGGAGGACCTGAGTTCAAACTCGGCCTCAGACTCCTACTAACTGTGTGACCCTGGGCAAGCCACTTAACCCCGATTACCTCCAAAAAAAAAAAGAAGAAAAAACCCATCCTGGAGAAAAGAGAAATATCAAAGAATGGACAGAGTATTGGGCCCGGAGTTAGGAAGACTCCAGAGTTCAAATGTGGTCTCAGATACTACCTGTGTGCCCACATTCCCCTTCCCATCCTGGGGTCCTCTATCCTTGTTTCAAGGCACAGATAGAGAACTCTATCCCTTATTGATGAGTTTATCACCAATTGTAACCAAGCAGGCTGTCTGGGGGCAGAACTTTACCTTCCATGAGCATACCTTGTCTTCAGAGTGCAAACTAACAATAGGGTTACAGGTAGAGAGACATACCGAGGTCTTTGGCTATGAACTGGTTTAGAGTAAAGGTTAGGCTGACTTAGGGTTCAGTGTAAGGGCAAGTTTAAGATTATGGTTCCAATGAAAAGAGTAAGGTGTGGGACAAGGTTAGGACAATGTTAGGGACAAGGCTAAGGTTAGGAGTTTAATCAGATTTGCCAGAAATGATCTTTTTCATTTAGAGCACTGGTTCTCAAACCATGGTCTGGGGGTCCCTGGGGATCACTGAGACCCTTTCAAGGTATCCTATGAAGTTAAACTATTTCCATAATAATACTAAGATGTTTTAATATCTAAAATGGTAACTATTAATAGATAAAACTCACATAAAAGCTCTTTGGAGGATACTCAATAATTGTTAACAGTGTAAAGGAGTTTTGAGAGCAAAAAGTTTGAGCATTGCTAATTTGGAGCACCCCCTCTCACCCAGTTCATGTTTTCAATTTTCTACCGGTGTTCTGTGTAGATGGCATGTGTAATCCCATACAATACGCCCTCTTTAGTTTTTCAATGATTATTGGCACACCTGAGCTGTGCATGGTCTCTCTTCTTCTCCTACAGTTTAGGCTGACGTGGCAGCAGTTTTGTTTGTCCTTATCTCAGACCCACTGATGGTAGTTAAAGCAGCCTGACACCCTCCTTGTAGTGGTGGTTAAGACTGGGGCAAGATGACCTAGGATCTGTGATTTTTCACAGAAAATGGACAGTGGATAAATCAAGTACTTTGCAAGTGAAGCAGTTCTGCATAAAGGCTTTATTAGAAGCCCAATATTGGCATTGGACCTGTAGGCAGGATTGTAGAGAGCAATGGGTGTATAGGCAGGAGAGAAGAGAGTCACCTACCATTGACTTCTGGTCATAGTGCTGGGGGTCCACAGAGACACTGCTGCCTCTGCGTGAGTCCAGCAGGTTGGGGACGGAGTCCACATTGGGGGAGCTCTTGGGTGTCAGCATGGGTGTAGCTGCAGTACGCATGATGAGAGGTGGAGGCAGGCTGCCACGGCCCTCCAGATGCCCATTGGGTGTCATCGCCAGGGAATACATCTTCATCTCTGTAGATGAGAAGGATGGTGAGAACAGGGCTATAAGCACTTCAGGGTTTAGTATGACTAGGGTCCCGGAAAGAGTGATGAGGCAGTTAATGAAAACAGAGGAAGAGAGCTATGCCCATCCTGTTTTCTCTGAGTAACAGGCTGGCTCAATTGGTAATACAGTACAGTGTAATAGAAAGAGTAGTGGTCTTAGGGTTATGTGCACATTACCAGTTTTGGGTACTGACTCTGATGCTGACCCGCATTCTACAGGGGTGGCCACATATACTTAAATTTAGTCATGTGTGACTCTTTGTGACCCCCCCCCCCCTTTTGTTTTTTGTTTTTGGCAGAGATACTGGAATGATTTGCCATTTTCTTCTCCAGTTCATTTTACAGATGAAGAAACTGAGGCAAACAGGTTAAGTGACTTGCCCAGGGTCACACAGCTAGAAAGTGTCTGAGGCCAGATTTTAACTTAGGTCTTCCTGACTCCAGGCCCGGTGCTCTATCCACTGTGCCACTCAGATCCCCATGTACATAGATAGGCATATATAAAAAGACAAAGTGAAGAGAAGAAGGCAAGTGGGGACATAAGAAATGGCTACAAGTAGAAAGCGTCACTTGAACTGTGTTTTTAAAGAAACTAGGGACTCTTGAGAGTTGATGGAGAGGCCAGAGTGCATGCTAGGCATGGAGAAAGGGCCTGGAATGTTGTGTATAAGGAGTAGGATGAAGGCCAGTTGGCTTGGATCACAGAATGAGTGAAGAGGAATGTTTATAATAACAGGTATACTAAGGTACTAAAGTAGGGGTCAGGTTCTGTCCCATTGTGCCTGCCTAGGTATTGCACGACAGCTTGATCAGTCAATGCCAGGGAATGTGGCAGTGCTGGATGCATCTTGGGCACATGCTGCTCTTCCTCCCTCCTGCTGATTCCACACAAGAAGAAAATCGAGCATAGAGTGTATGTGTCTGTACATGAAAATGTTCTGGAAATGCCAGACAATCTGGAAGCCTCACAATTCTGTTTGGTGTCTCCTTGGATACACTGCAACGAATTTGGGGGAGGCTTCCAGGTAGGGCTTATGATGATGAAATGCCCTTTCTCCATTGATTGGCAAGAACTGTAGGTGGGCAGGCCTATATTTGACTGCAGGGGGGGGGGTATTGCAAACTAGAAGGACCTCTAGGTGAACAATTTTTCTAATTGGGGGAAGAGAAAGTAACCATTCTGATCCCAAGGATGGGAGTAGAGCCTTGTACTTGGGTTAAGCTGATGGTGCCTGAAAGTATGTCAGTAGGGCCACTATTTGCCATTGAATAGTAACTATGGAGCTGGGTTTGGATCAGACACAACCAAGTTTTTCAATAGTGGGTCACACAATCTACCTATGAATAGTGCCACATAAATTTAATTACATAATTAAGAATAGGAGTAGGCACTATCCTTTTGCAATTTCTTTGATACATGGAATTCCAAGAGGAGAGAACTCCCTCTGTCAAGACAGCAAGCACTTTCTCTGCAAATTAAAGAGAGAGTTTCTTAGAACACATAGTGGCTAAGTGACTTGTCTAGGGTGAAACAGCCAGTAGGTCTCAGTGGCAGGGCTGAAGTTCAGGTTTTCTTGCATCCAAGACCAGTTCTCCATCCATTTTATCTCCTTGCTTTGTTATAATTAATCACAGGGAATAGGAGATAGGGATTGGGCCTGTAATTTCATTAGTCCATGGGATGCTTGGGTAAGGAAGCTCCTACCAACATTGGCAGCACCTTCTTTGCAACTCCTAGCTAAGAGCAAACACTGGGGTAGCCCAGCATCTCACAGGCACTATGGATCAGAAGCAGATTTGAGCTCAGATTTTTCTATCTTTGAGAATGCCTCTAGTGTGGCATTATGTGACTCTAGCTCTCAATTAGTCATATTCACTTTTAATTAACATTGTAGAAGAAATATCCCTGTACTTGGACCCCAAAGACCTCCTGGACTGAAGTTTTGGCTTTGGCCCTTATACTAGCTTTGTGCTAATTAATTGGATCTCTGGTCATCATCTCCATCTCTCCACCTCCAGAACCTTGAGCAACACCCCTGGGACATAAGACTCTGATAGATGCACTTTAGTCTTATCTTGTGCAAAATGAAATCTTTCTACCACTGCTCGCCTTCTACACACCATACCCTCAGCAGGTGCCTCCTTCTCTATTCCCCCTGTTTTCTACCTTCCCCCTCAGGTGTGGTCTCGTCCCCTATTAGAACAGACCATTGTTCCTGTTTGTATTTGTAACCCCAGGGTTTAGTATAGTTCTTGGTACATTGTAAGCTCTCAATAAATGATTTATCTACCCATCTATAAAAGCACACACACAAACAAACAATTCAGGTGGGCTGTGCTCTGAGGTCAGGCAGATTTGCATGTGACCCATGGATAACATGTTAGATGCCCTCAGTTTAGATAAAGCCAGGAAGAGGATGTGTCAGGTCATTCTCCCAAGGCAGCCTAGCAGTGATGGATATTTGGTGAGATTTGACTTAGAGGGGAGAGGTGAATGTGAATGGCCTAGATAACTTCATCAGCCCTGATGGGGTGCCTGGGTGCCTGTGCTTGAACCCCAGTTTGTAAAATCACATTTCTCCCTAGCCTTAAATCTGCCCAGCCTCAGAGCATTATCTCTGCCCCTTCTCCCCTGCCAGTACTCTGCCTAGCAACCATTCAAGATCAAGCCCCAGACAAATGTTTGGTACATCTCCTCTTGGTACAATAACAAGCTGTGCCTATGAATCCTTCACTAGATTATCTATAAGTAACTCCCTAGCTCATTATATACATCCTGAATCCCTTGTTAGTTTGGGATATATGTATACTCCCAACCTCCATCTTGTCAAACATGACATTGAGGGTGGCAGCTTGGTCAGCACTGACCGCTAGCTGACTTAGTGACGTTTCAAGCCTAAAAATCACACCTCCATACAGCCCCATCTTGGACTATTTCCTAGTGAATTCTGGGCAATATGCCTGCATAGTAGATATTAAAAGTGCATGTTCTTTTAAGAACTAACCACTCCTTAACTCTTCTCTAATCCCACCCTGACTCACCTAAGTTAGCATAATTGGCACAGGTTTTACTATAGTTACCCTATATGAACTATAATATACCCTCTCTAAGGTTGCAGGTTCCCTAAGAACTCTTGCCCATTGTAAAGCATAACAATAAATCTTTGCCACCTTGACTCAGAGAATGCTTGAGTCTGTGAATTCATTCCAGACTGCTTTCCAGCGACTCTGGTTATTGGGGTTCCTGGACTCCCTGAACTCCTTGACGCCCGTGCCATCAGCACCACTGTAATGAGATCTCATTGGAAGCAATCTTGGAGAAGAGGAAAGTTTGCCACTGGGTGTGCTCTCTAAAGGAATATAAATTTCGATCGCTCACAGAGATTCCCTCACATGTGGGTGCTCTGTTTAAAGGAATATAAATTTTGATCACTTATACTTTGCAAGATGTCTTGGGGCTTGGGGGCTAGATTTTTTTTCTACTTCCCTACTTATTTATTCTATTATCCTCCCTCCCCCCAATCTGGGACAATTAACCCTTTTGTCTATGTAATTTTAATTTACAATTTCTGGAAATATAGCTCTGAAAAGCTAGGCTTTGATAAAGCCCACTGGAATTTAAATGGAGCTACTTGATTATGCCTTAAAATCAAATCACTCTGGCTCTCACTGACTGGCCAACAATAGGGCCCAGCCCAAGCTTCATTTGCTCGTTGTTTCAATTTTGATAGCTCAGAGTGAGGGTAAATAGCAATTGTTTCTATTCTGGCCAGAAACTCTGAGGGTCTTCCTCCCCCAGACTGAGTCTTCTGAGACAGTAAACTAGGCCATCTTTTTGCCTCAATTCTTACCTGTCCTTTAATCACTGAATGAGTGTTGCTTCAGACAAACTGAGACCTGGGAAAGACCTTAGTTTAAAAAGGCCAAGGTCTCCCACTACATCAGGGCCATTGACAGTTGTCCTGACTTAGATCTTGCCACTGGACTCCTAATGACTCTGGAAAAGAGAGTGAGGCTGATGACCTTGCACTGCCCTGGCTCCCTTAAATCCAAGTTACTTGCAAGTCAAGACATCACCCTCCTGAGGTCATTGGTGCTCTTCCAGAATGAAGGAACACCACCACCAACAGACTGATCTACCTCCCCCAGAGAGAAGCCAGGAAGTCCTAGTGGCTGCCCACTGCTAGCTCTGAAATGGTCATCTTAGCACCTAGCCCTTACTGGACCAGGACTGCACTTTTGTCTCATAGATGACAGAAGATTTAGGTAGGAAGGTGTAGTGGATAGAGTGTTGGATTTAGAGTCAGGAGGACCTGGGTTCAGATCTTGCCTCACCTTCTGGCTGTGTGACTTTGGGCAGATCCCTTAACCTCTCTGAAACTCAGTTTTCTCCTTTGTAAAATGATGGGGTTGGATTTGATGACCTCTGAGGTTATTTCCAGTTCTATGTCTGTGATCCCATGATCCTCTGACAGCAAGATTTCTCTCTGCTTGGTGTTTCACTGATCTAGATTTGACATTAGTTATAAAAGTGGTTTCTGGCTATCATTTAAGAAGAATTCCCACCCACTGACACTAGTGGAGAGTCCTCTCTTAAACAGAGGCTCAGACAGGTTGAGTCAGCGGTCAAGGTCACAAACCATGTCAGTGTCTGATTTCAGAAAATATTCAGATGCAGAATCTCCCAGATTTTCATTTAGCCCTCCAAGACCAATGAGAAACTACTTCCCTAGAATGTTTTGGGTTTGATTCTTAGCTCTGTTATGAATTTGTAGTGTGACTCTGGGTAAGTCCCTTCCCTGATCCTCAGTTTCTCTTTCTGTAAAATAAGGTGATTAAGCTATATGATGTCTAATGTGTCTTCTAGATTTGAAATTCCATGTTCTGTGTTCTAAAGCCTCTCCCAGCTCTCACAGACCACGTTTTATGTTTTAAAACCCTTTTGCAGCTTTGATATTCAACTGACTTTGTTTTCACTGCCATCAGTCCTTTTTATCAGAAGTTAACTTTGCCTACAACTATGCTGGGTGCCATGATGGAGACAGGGCCCTTTTTCATTTTTCAGAGTCCCTCACCTGGAACTTCCCATGCCTCTTTCCACATATCATCAACTCCTAAAGAAACATACCTGTGGCATGTAGGTCTCTCAATTTTTCAAAATCTTCCTCAAAGTTGGCAGATGTCTTATCCTCATCTGTGTCAGATCTATTTGCATCCCCCTGCCAACCAAGAAAAGCAAGAGTTATTAGCTTCATGCTTTGTTTGGGATGTCAAAGAGTAGGAGAATGGGAATGGTTGTACAGATAAAATGAATGAATCTAGCAAGTGTCTTCTAAGGACCTATGGATAATTGGGTTGAGAGAAGATCAGATTTGGTACCTGCCCTCAAGGAGTTTACATTCTTGATGGATAGACAAAGTCAGTCAACTTGGCTACAGAGCAATGTATCCATTAAGAGATGGAAGAAAGGGGGGAGGAGGACCAGGAGTTATGTTATCTAATGTTAAGTTGGTAAGTTGGGAAGATGGGCGAGATTGACTGGGGAAGCTTACTCAGGAGGTGTTGTAAATCCTTGCCATAGCCCCAGATTGAACCCAAACTCCAACCCCAGTCAGAGGCAAGTCTATTGGTTAGAAGGGTTCCCACATGCAGATCCATGGCCTTGTATAGATATCTATTTGGAAATATATGTAGATATGAGGCTCTAGGATGGGACTTTTCTGCCTGTCCCCATTCCTTGCCCCTCACCTCTGCCTGGAAGCCCTCCACAAGGATGGCTACCAATAGGTTGAACAGCACGTAGTTGCCGAAGGTCATCAGGGCCACAAAGTAGAGAGCAGCCCAAGAGGAGGTGGAGGCCATGCCATTATAAAGCACAACATTCCAATCTTCTTGGGTGAGAATCTGTGAGGAGACAGAGAGTGATTTCCCACATTGCCTTCCTCTTTTCTCATTTCTCTTCCCCCATGGAACCAACAGATCATTTTTTGCATGGGTGGCATCCTAATGAATTGACTTTGAACCCAACAAGAGTTTACTGAGGCCCCCTGGAAACCTTCTGAAGTATGGGGTGACATTGCCTAGCTACTGCCTCACCCTCCAAATGGAAGAATACCCCCCTATCCCCACCCAAACCTCCACCACAGGCTGCTGTGAATTTCCTATTTAAAGTAGAGTTAATAAAATTAAAGAGAAGTTAACGAGTTGATAACAATGGTTAACTTCATTCCATTCAACAAAAATGTAAATGTCTCTACTGTCTAAAGCATTGCTTTAAATGTTGGTGCTATAAAGAGAGAAATGAAATATCTCTTGCCCTCAAGGAGCTTATATTCTCCTGGAAAGATAAATACTCATATTATTTGAGGGTGGGAAAGAATCTCAAAAAATTGGAGGAGGAGAAGATTAGGGAAAGCTTCCCATAAGCAGCACCTAAAGTGAGCCTTAAACATTCCTAAAAGGAAAGTAAGAATCTGGTGAGGGGAAGGCGAGAAAACAGTACATACCAAGCAAAGGGGGAGAGAACCTGTGTGAAGATATGGAGATGGGAGGTGGAATGCCAAGTTCAGAGAATGGTTGGTAGTTTAATTTTGGTTGAAATGAAGAGTGCATGAAGGGAAGCAATGGAAAGCTTTAATCACCAGTCAGAAGAGTTGGTACTTTATGCATGAGGGGAAAAGAAGCTACTGAAGGTTTTTATGAGCATGGAGTGGTGTGGTCAGATCTGGGCCCAAGGGAAATTATTTTGGTCCCTGTGTGGAGAAGAGATAGTAAAGAAGCAGAGATGAACTGGGCTATTGTAATAGTGGTGGAGAAAGGTATGGGAATAAAGAGAAGGGGACCAAGAGATGTGGAGGCTGAAGAGATAAGACTTGGACACTGAATGGAAATGGAAGGTGAAGGAGAAGGAAGAGTCAAGGATGACTGGGGATGAAAACCTGGATGACTAGAAGAATAGTGGTGCCATCAACAGGAAGAGGGAAGTTAGGAGATGGGGTCCATAGATTATATAGATAAAAGTGCATAAATATATAATTTCTTTATACCTTATATGGCCCCATACTGGGACCTTTTTCTTTGCAACTCTCCTTTTTCTCCCTACCTCTTCCTTCGCATTTTCCCTTTATCTCTTCTTTGTGTGACTTGTCTTCTCTTTGTGTCTTTCCTTCCTTCTCTATGGCTATGTGTTTCCATCTGTCTGTCTGTTCCTCATTTTATATTCCACTGGCCTCTTCCATGATGGAAAGAAGACCAGGAGTCAAGGAGATCTGTCCTCAAATTCCTATGTTACTCTGGTCAAGCCCCTTGAATTCTCTGGGTTTCAGTTTCCCCATGAAGAAAGGAAGAAGCTAGGTGATCATTAAGGCCCCTTTCAGCTCTGATATTCTATGATTCTTTGTCTACTGATAGTGTCAGAGATGACATCTTTTTTCTTCCCCCCGGTACCTAACACAGAGTTGAAGGTAGGAATATCTTGTTAATGAGTTAATTAACAATATTCCTTATATCTGAACAGGACTTTAGTTTGCAAAGCTATTCACATTAGATAAAACCTTTTATGGTTTATAATTCAAATATGACCACACTCACTAAGTACCTACTACAGAGCTAAGCACAGGAAATACAAAGATTTTTAAAATGATAGCTCCTGCCCCCAAGAAACTTGTATTTTATAGGAGGACATGACATGTTCACAAATAAGCATAACATATCATTGGGAATGAATGGATTGAAGAAAAAAATCTAGCCAGGAGTGGGGAACCTGTGGCCTTGAGGCCACATGTGGCCCTCTAAGTCCTCAAGTACAGCCCTTTGATTGAATCCAAACTTCACAGAACAAATCCCCTTAGTAATAACTGAGAGGTAAAGTATCCTTGGAAGAACTGAGGTTTGGAGAACACTGATTTCTAAGGGTAGTGTGTCATGGGAAACTTTGGAGAGGATCCATCACTATAAAGAAAGAGCTGCAAAGGCAGAGATAAGGAAAGAACATTGTGGGAGAGGGGCATGCTTTCCAATTACAAAAAGCTTTTCATATATTCTCTTATAACATTCCTGAAAGGCAGGCTGTGCATGGATGAAAACTCAGATTTTGGAGTTGAGGAAACTCAAGCCCATGTGGTGAGTTTAAGGAAGAGACAAGACCAGAACCCATCATTATCTCCAATTTCTCTCTACTAAGCTACAGCACTAGTTTTGCGTTCATTTCATGCCCTTGTGGTGGTGGATGGTGTTGGCTAGGGTGGGGAAACATAAGTCACCTCCCTAGGCTCCTAGAAATGTGACTAAAATATGGTCCTTGGTTGTTGATTGGTGGTCCCAATTCCACTGAAAGTCCAGCTTGCCTTGTAGAAAGCTGCCCCAGTGGGTGCACAAAAGCATAGAGTCCCAAAGATGGAAGGGACCTTATAGCTCATTATCCTGTTCATCCAGAAAAAACAGAAATCTCCTTTCATATGTTCAAAAGCTGGACAACTTCTCAGGGATCCTTTAGACTAAAGGAAGTTCTTGACCAGGTATCAGTTGGATTAGATGATCTTTGATATTCCTCTCAACTCTGATTCTGATACTGCAATTCTGCAGCATCCACAATAATCATTCAGATTCTGCTTGATTGCTTCCAGATAGGGAACTTACTATTTCACGAGATCATTTCTTCTATTATTATAAGGTTCTCATTATTAGAAAGTTCATCCATATTCTCAGCCAAAATTTGCCTCACTCTGATCTCTTCTCACTCCACATTCATCATAACTCTAGTCTTTGGGATCAAGCATAACATATCTGTTCCTTTCCCTCCATGATAGCTTTTTAGATATTTAAGGACTAAACACGTCTTATTCAAGTCTTTTCTTCTCCCAGATAAATATTCCCAGTTCCTTCAACTATTTTTTTTGTATCACATGGTTTTCCTTCCTCTCACTGTCTTCACTGCCCATTTCTAGTTTGTCAACGTCCTTCTTGAAATACGGAACCCAAAATCAGACCCAATATGGCAAATTGCCCTAACCAGGACAAGAAGCAAGGGAAAGGGAGAAGATGTGTCATTCTTCATTAATGTGGTGACTGGCACAGAGTCATACAGCTTCATTCATTCATTCATTCTTAAACCTCACATCCTTAGCAGCTTCTATCTCGAGCCCAGATCCGCATGAGGCATAAAAAGCAATGGTGTTATTCTATAGCATAGTGGAAACCCCCCTAGATTTAGAGTCAGGAGATTTAGGTTTGAATCTATGATCCCACATGTAAGAGCTATCTAATTGTGGGCATGTCACTTGCTCCCTCTGAGACTCAGTTTCTTCATATGTAAAATGGGGATAATAATTGTATTACCTAACTCATAGATTTGTTGTGCGAAAACAACCATCACGATAACAATCCTATGTAAGCCTTAATTTTCTCTAGCTGGTCTTATTGTTGTTATTTGGCATTATAGCACAGATACTTCCTCCAATGATCAGTCAATGTTCTGGTTCCTTATGTAAAAAGCTTGGTATGTGACTGCTGAAAACTTTCTGCTAATGTAAACTTGAGGTGGGAGAACATTTTTTTATTGAGAGCCACTGAGTCTCTCCGCGTCTGTATTCCCCCAATCAATAGAAGGTATTCTCACTTAAATTTTTATTTATATTTTTCTATGCTTCTAGAAAAGTTCATCTCACCCACATTTTTAAAAGATGTATAGGAACGTAAAACTTTAATGAGTAATTGTAACAAATTTGAATATATTTTCATTCAACTTAGGTTTGATTAATTCAAAGAGTGAATGAAAGAGAAAAAAATAGGGAAAAAGAGAGAAACAAGGGTGTAGGGAGAATAAAGAAGGAATAGTAAGGGGAGCTGAGAAAGAGAGGAAGGAGATAGACAGAGGTGGGAAAGATAGGGAGACAGAGAAAGATTGAGAGAAATAGGGTGAGTGGCTTAGGCATAGACAGTATTTTTTCTCCCATAGGCATCTCCTCATTTGAGTTGTGAGTGTCAGAGTAGGCTATCATTGATCATCAATGCCCCACTGAAATACAATATTACTAATTATCTTTTATTCCTAGCTCTTTAGCAGTTATGATCCTTAAAGCTAGGGGTACCTTTCTGAATGGGACAACCACAGCAGCTCAGTATAAATGGGAATTTTGCTCTGAGCTGCATCTGCGATGGTCTGGGAAGGAACATGTGGGGCTGGCTATGACAGCCCTATCCCGGCTAAGGTCCTGGATTTTACCTGGAACACAGTGACAATGGCCCACAGCAAGGAGTCAAAGTTCTTCCTGTCCGGGACGGTGTCTCCAGTGTCAGTTTTCAAGCTGAATTTACACCCAAAGAGGTGCATGCCCAGGATACTGTGGGTGAATGGAGTTGAGAGAGGCCAGAGTCATGGGTCAGTGTGGGAGGGAGGGAAAACTTTGAATATCAGTGGGGGGGGGAATGCTCCCCAGCCAGGGACACTAGTCCATGAAGAACCCCTGAAAAATGGGCCATCCCTCCCAATCCTTGGCTTTTCTCCTCTTTTAACATTTAGTCCTGGGCTTGACACACAATAGAATTTCAATAGAAGCTGCCTGGTTTTCTCACTATTTTGTATTTGAGTCTCTTCTCCCTCAACCTCCCAAGAAGGCACTCCCATGTGGACTTGTTCTTCCTTCTGCTTTCCCCATGTCTACTCAGAACCGTGGTCAGCGAGACTCCCCCAGTGGTTCCTGCTGAGCTGGGGGGAGCTGTATTGAGGGGTCAAAGCTGTGGGGAGAGGTTACCTAAATATAAAGATGAACAGCATCAGCAGCATACAGAAGGTGGCCACGTTGTCCATGGTCTTCATCAACACCACCAGCTGACGTCGAAGGGCTGGCATGAATCTTACCAGCTTCAGCACCCGAAGGAGCCTGAAGGTCCGGAGTACCGACAGACCCCCGTCTGACTGCCCGATAATTTCCCAGACACTTTTGGCACAAGGTACAGGGAGGAGCATGTCATAAAATTAGGTCCCCCTTTATCTGTCTATCTGTCTGTCTATCTATCTATCTATCTATCTATCTATCTATCTATCTATCTACCTATCTACTATCTATCTATCCTTCATGTTATGGTTTGAGTCTCCCTTCTGCAAGAAGCCCAACTGGATTACTCCAGCCTTTCCTCTGTCTCTAGCTTTCTACCCTGGGGCATCTTCACTATATAGGAATGGTATTTTTCTGTGCATTCCATGAGTGTCGAACGAGTGACTTTCTCAAGATCTTAGGGAAAATTGGTGACAGATATGGGACTAGAACTTGGATTTCCTGACCCTGAATTTGTTATTCTTGTGGCTGTGCTGCACTGCCATCGCTGTCATTAGATTGTAAATTTCCTGAGGGCAGAGAATGGACTTTTTAGTTTTGTATTCCCAGGACCTAAGGCCGGTATGCACAGCCTATATGTTACTTCACACAGACGGTGTTTAATAAGTTTTTGTTGAACTGAATTGGATTGCTCATCCCCTTGATAGCCAACAATATAAAGGCCTACTCTCTTCTGCAGAGGTTTTGATTAACTGAGAACACTTTGTTTAAGTAAAGAATGAATATCTTTCTTGTCCTGCAAGAAATAGGCCCCTGGGGAATACTTAGGCTAAGCCAGCACAGCACTTACTTTAAAAAAAAAATCCAGTTTCACAGAGTCACAGAACATTAAGGTTAGAAGGGACTCATGGGGATCCTTTAGTACAACTACCTTATTCTTCAGTGAAGGATACTGAGTTTGAAGGAAATTAAGTGATTTGCCCAATGCCACACAGTTAGTAAGTGTGAGAGCCAGAGTTTGAACCCAGATCTCTTGATTACAAGTTCAAGACTATCACTACTTACTCTAGGTAAATTATTTTTTTTTTTCTATTTCTCTAACTGCAAAAATTGGGGATAGGATGAGGTCCCTTCCAGCTCCAAGTCCTGTGAGCCCATGACCAAGCTTTCTGGATTGCTATTTCAACTGGGTTTGGAAAATGCTTAAAACCTCTCACAGATTTCTGGAGCCCTGTGCTTTCTTACCCTTAGGTGAATCCTTGAAAGGAAACAATATTTGTCATTGTCTGCTGATTCTGTTTTAGTAAAAGTCTTCAGAGTCAATGTTTTTCACCTGCCTACTTGTTTCAAAGGGAGTGGAAGGTCTAGTGACAAGAGCAAAGTTTTATACTGAGGAATGGGGGATATCAGATACTGATTCTTCCCTGAAAGCCACTCTCAGTACTTAGAGCTGGTCTTCTTGGTGTTCAAAGAGGTCCCATTGGACTCAGTCTCCTTGCTGGCTCCTGGGATCTTCCCCACCTTTGTACCTCACCCCCTACCTCTTGTTCTCCAAACTATACCCATAGTCCACCAGTCACCTGATAACAACGATGATGCCATCAAAGATATTGTAAGGATTCCTGATGTAGCCCAGAAGCCCAAAGGCCAACAGCTTTAGCAGCATCTCCAGGGCAAACATGCTGGTGAAGACAATGTTGCTTATCTCCAAGGCGTTGGTCAGCTCTTCAGGCTGGGGAGTACAAAAAAACAGTGGGTCCCGTTGTTGCCCTGAGAGAAACCAAGGGTCAGAAGGGCCAGTAGGGCACATCTCCACTTTGGGCCAAATGAGATAATATTTATAAAGTTCTTAGCACAGTGCCTGGCACATAGTAGATATTTAAAATTTCCTTCCTTCCTTCCTTCCTTCCTTCCTTCCTTCCTTCCTTCTCTTCCAAAGTGACTGAATGAATGAAAAAGCACTTAAGCATTCCCTGTGTGCCCAGTCCTGTGCTCAGCTCAGGACACAAACACAAGCCCGTCAGACAGTCCCTTCCATCGCCGCTTCTGTAATCCTCACCTAGGGGGTGATTACAAGGGTCCCTGGGAGGCCTTCCATTCTCTCTCCTGTCAATGCTTTCCCCAAACCACAAGCAAGGCAGGACCTCCTACCACTAAAGCACCCTTCCTTTAGCAGACCGTTTTAGTCCCTTTAAAAATGGAACTGTCCTAAGCTACTCTCATCATTGAAACTTCAGGGTGAGAACAGGGAGATCAGGCTCTCCCTCCCTCCCTCTCTCTCTCTCTCTGTCTCTCTCTCTCTCCCCCTCCCTCCCTCTCTCTCTCTCTTTCTCTCTCCCTCCCTCCCCCTCTCTCTCTGTCTCTGTCTCTCTCTCCTCTCTCTCTCTCTCTCTCTCCCCCCCCCCCCGTCTCTCTCTCCCTCTCTGTCTCTCTCTGTTTCTCTGTCTGTCTGTCTCTCTCTGTCTGTCTCTCTTTGTCTCTCTCCCTCTCTCTCTCTGTAGTATGATACTTAGGGAGGAGAGGGGCAAAGGGGCAAGGAACAGAGATTAAGACACTGATAAGGATACGGCATGGACTTGTGATTTATTTGTTACAAGAAATTCCCACATGAGGAAACTCCCTTTATGGTGTAGGGGGATAACATATTTGTAAAGCACTTAGCATAGTACTGGGCACATAGTTGGCACTTAATAAATTCTTATTCTTTCCCCTCTCCTTCTTTGCACCTTGTAGTCTCAAAGAGTTGCTTACAACACTGGGAGGTAAGTGACTTTCTCAGGGTCACACAGCCAGGATGTGTCAGAGAAGGGACTAGAACCTGGGACTTCCTGGACCACCCATAATCTACTATGCCAAACTGCCTTTCAATCCACTGATATCCTCTGTAATTTTGCCAAAGAATGTGTCAAAGATTCCCACTCCTACCCAACATGAAGACTCTAACACTCTCATGAAGTCTCAGGCCTTGCCTTTTCCCTGGATTATTGCAGGGGCTTCCAAAGGGGCATCCCTTCCTTGAGTCCATCCTGGACATACTTCCAAATGAATCTTCCTGATTATCACCTCCGGCCATGGCCTCCAACCCTTGCCAACCCTCTCCCCACCTTTGCTCAAGTGGATTCCTGCTACCTTCAAGGTAAAATTAAAACTCCTCTACTTGGCATTCGAGATCAGCCACAATCTAACTGTCTTCCCAGCTTAGTTCCCAATACTCCTCAACACATCTATTTTGGTCACTAGGATCCTTCCTGCTCCTATGCCTTTGCCTTCCCTTTTCAATACTCTTCTTACTCCCCACTTATCCATACCTTCCCTCCCCATCCTTCTGCCCTCAGGTCCAGGGCAATCTCTTCCTACTGTAGCAGCCCAGGAAACATTAGATGACCCTTGGGATGGCCTCTGACGGCCCCTTTAATCTGCACCACACAATCGTTCTCTTACTCATGCAGTCTCATGCTGTCCTCTGATTGTTTTTCCTGAACGAGCATGTCTGGAGACAGAAGACAGCTCCTTAAGGGCGGGTGCTGGGCCTTCTCTTCCTCCTGCCCATGCCACCCTGTAGCCAAGCTCAGTCCTAGGAGGGAACCTACTTTCCAAGAACAATGACACAAATTGCTCATCTAGAACATCTAGTGGTCAATTTTACTGAACTGTTTCTTTTTCTCTTTTTAATTCTTTGTTCTAAAGAATGACTCGCTGTAATGGGAGGGATCTCTTGGATCATAGGGAAGGGAATAAGCATTTTTATAGTCCCTTCTTTGTGCCCGGCACTAGCCTTTTAATAAAGCAGATATTATCTCATTTGATTAGAGGATCTGAGAGCCAAAGCTGGAAAGAACTTCAGAGGCAGCCACCTAGTCCAACCCCCACACCTTGCAGATGCAGAAACCAAGTCCTAGGGAGGCGAAGGTCCTTGCCCCTGGGTCACACTATAAGTATCTAATCTAATTCTTGCTACTCCAGTTAGTGGTTTTTTTCTCGGTCTCTCACTATCTCCAGTAAGTACTTAATAAATACTTGGTGAATAAATGAATGAATAAATGTATGGAGCCCAAGTTTAACCTGTTTACCCCATCCAAAATTTTTAGCAAAAACTTTTTAGTTAATTACTTAGCACACAAAAACGAGCAGGCTTATACTAGATGTCATGAGTTATTATTAGATTAATTGCTAATAATAATTGAAGCTGAGTGCAAATAATTATGTAATTAAATCCATTGGCCTTCCCACATGGATTTTTGAACATAGGGCCTACTACTGAAAATCTTAGGGGTTCAATCTTCTTATTTTCTATGGGGGGAAAATTCAGACTCAGAGCAGAGAAGTGACTTGTTCAGTCACGTAGTGAGTTAATGCCAGAGCTAGAATAAGGAGCCAAATATTTCAAAGTTCCTCATAACTCACTTGTGCTCTGAGAACACAGGCTTCGAGACATCAACTTTAATGCCTCCAGGTACTTGCCAAACACAGTCTCTGGGAAAAAGGTGTGGGTGAGCCGTGTTTTCTAAGTTCTAAGAGACCATATGAGCCCCTAGCCATCGACTAGTTGGAGGGGGGGGGGGGGGGGCGCGTTATCCACAATGAGCCAGCAGTGGTAAGGACCATAGACTCAGAACTAGTATAGATCTTGAAGGTCTATCTAGTTCAACTCCACCCATTTTACTGATAAGGAAGCTGAGACCTAGAAAGGTTAAGTGACATGTATAAAGCCATATAGACAGGTAGTAGCAGAGTTGAGATTCAAACTCAGTTTTTTTTTGATTGCATTCAATGTTCTCCCAATAAGAGGAATCATTCTAGCACTGATGGCTTGGGGTGCTCCAATGCTGATCCCAAAGGAGTTCAATCCAATATTCTTCAAAGACAGAGGGCAATAACCTTGAGCCCAATGATGAGTGAGACAGCAAAAGGCTTTTTGGTAAGTCATTTCATTCTCTTCTTTAATTTCTTCCTTTGTAAAATCAGGCATTGGACTAGATGGACTAAAATGTTTCTTTTAGCGCTGCATTCTATAGCCCTATGATCCTGGGTGGGGGGCAACAGCAACTCCACTGAAGTTGCTCAGTTGGTTGGGGGAAAGAAGTGAAGTTCATCTGGCCATCCCAGAGGACTCTTGTTCTGTGGAGGAACACTAATGGTGTTTGGATTCATTGGCACCAGGAGCTGTTTTTTAAAGTTGCCATCCAATGGCACATGGATGTCCTAGATCCCAAGGCCTCTTTATCCTTTGGGGCACAGGATGTGAGTATCCAAAGGTGGCCAGAAGTGGGGTGAATTCAGGATAGAGGTCAGGCTTCTTCCTTCTCCCCAAACTGCAGCAATTCACCAGGCTATTTTGAGTAATTATGAGGATTTCATTATTTATGTCCTGTTCTTGAGCTGGGATCTCTTCCAAACCAGCTCTGTTTATCCAGAACTCTCAGGACTGGAAGTCAAGCTGGGAAGCACGTGGAAATAGACTTCTTCAGAGAGATTTCATAAATCTGACCCCAAGTGTTCTCTTAATCATGTGAAAGCTAAGGCCTGGATAGGATCCCAACCTGCATTTAAAAGAGGTTGGGGAGCTTTGGAACCTAGACTGGCAAACAATAGATGCTGGTAAAGGGGAGCCCCCGAGTGTCTTTGAGCAAGGGAGTGCCATGGTTTAGATTCGCGACATGGGAACACTAATCTGGCAGTGTGTTAAGGCTGACTTGGTGAGGGGAGGGGGCAGAACAGGAAGCAGAGAGGCCAGTTAGGAGCTTATTACAGGTATGAGAAGATGAGGTCCTGAATAGAGTGGGACCCAGCAGGGTGGAGAGGAGAGGGCAGGCAACAGAGGTGACATAAAGATAAAAAGGAAAGAACTTTATAAATCTTCTATCCTTGGAAATGGGGTATGAGAAGGAGGTCATAAACCACTGGGGCTTTTAGTCTAGGTGCCCGGGAGGATGGTGATGCACGATGCTGCCTCTCTATGACATTTCCCAAAGTTCTCAGTTTGGGGTGTCTCCCTTGTGTCTTAGAAAACTCACTTCCTGAGACCACCAAAGCATGCATGGTGGGTGATGGCTCAGGTATTTTTGCTTCGTCTGCTGGAAGGCATCTGAGTTTCACATACATTCACAGAGTCTGGAGACTGAAGGGAGGCAGAGGGGGTAGTGTTGCTAACACATCTCATCCTGTGTAGTAGCTTGAATTGTTTCTCCTGGGTGTGGAAAGACTCTGTTTGAATCTTCCTGAACTGAAGAGGGAAGGAAGCTCTGCCTCTGGGAAGGGGCAGACGCAGAGCGCAGTTGGTTTCAGCTATAAGGATGAAATGAGAGTTGAATTTTTCCTCAATTGCTTTCCAAGTGAAAGAAAATCTCCCAAGAGGCCTTGAAACACTAGTTAAGCTGGAGGTAGAAGAATCAATATTCTTGTTAAAAGCAAGTTTAGGATCCATAGGTCAGGGAGTCTGTCCATCTCTGCTGATGTAGTGAGTGAGTATCCTCCTGCTGATAGCTTTCTCAAGTTTCCACCAGCCAATCAGAGCACGGAGGTACCAATACCTGGACCTCCTAGACCATTACTTCCATGTCCTGCCCAAGGTCCAGACCCAGACCAACCTGGCTTGTAGGATCTCTTGGCAAGACCATCTCACTCCTATTTCCTAACTTGGGTTTCTCTTTGGTTTCTAAGGGACTAGGAGTGTCTCCATGGATCCCCCCTTCCCCTCCATACCTTCCCTCTCCTGAAATAACAACTGCTGGAAAAACTGGGCTTTTTAATATCATAAAAAAAAAAATATTGAACTAGGAGCTAGGAGCCCAGGGATCAAGAATTTGGAGTCTAATTCAAGCTCTGACACCAGCTCATTGTGTGATCTAGGGCAAGTGATCTCCCTTCTCACATATGTGCAGATTTAAAGGTGTAAACCTGAAAGGTCATCTTGTCTACCACTCCTCCTGCAAGTAACATATGAGAAGGCTGAAGTCCAGAGATGGTCAGTGACCAGCCCATGGAAGTTAACTGGCAGAGCCAGATTCTGGATCCAGGCTCCCTGACCTCAAATCTACACTACTCAGAGTCTTGATTTTTCCCTTTGGTAAAATGCAGAAATTGGATGAGCTGGTATCAAAGGTCCCTCCTGGCTTTGATGTTCTCGGTTTCTATGTATGTTATCGACAGAACCCTCACATGCAGACAGACTCTGGGCTGATTTTAGCTTCAGAAACTCTTGGAGTTATTTGACTTACAAGATCCCTCCAGGCTCTCAGATACTGAGCAGCATCTATTACCAGGACGGGAACATTCCTGGAAGCCTTTAAAACTGAAATCTTAATAGAACAGGGTTTTATAAGAGCACTTTTTACAGTCAAGGAAGAATTAGGCTAGAGTTATGTCTACCTTTCGAGCTTTGATGATGTAGGGCACAATGGCTGGGAGAGGAATGAATGTCATTATTAAGGGCTCTTTAGCCATCATAATCTGCCCCTTCCCCTATAAAATGACATTTTAAAGATAAGAGAATCATAGAATCTTAGAATGTCAGAACATAAAGGGACCTTGGAGGTCACCTGATTTTACAGAAGGCAAAAACAAGGCCCAAGGAGAGATAATGTCTTCCTTGAGGTCACCTGGAAAGTTAGTGACAGTGTTAACGCCAGTATACTTGCTCCTATACTATGCCTTCAAGTTGAATTGACTATGACAAATACTAGATGGTGCAATGGAAAGAGTGCCAAGCTGGATGGAGTCAGGAGGACTCCTCTTTCCAAGTCCAAGTCTTGCCTCAGACACTTACTAGCTGTAAGACCCTGGGCAAGTCCTCTAACCCTGTTTGCTTCAGTTTCCTCATCTGTAAAATGAGCTAGAGAAGGAAATGGCAAACCACTCCAGTATCTTTGCCAAGAAAACTCCAAATGGGGTCCCAAAGAGTCAGAGACAACTAAAAAATGACTGAATGACAAACAACAATAACACTTATGTCCTGATGTCAAGTAGCGATTCTTGCATCTAGTTTAACCAAAACCACTTCTAGGCTATGACCTGTGAGGCATGCATTGGCCCTGTAGTGTCTTGTGCCTTCTCAGGATTCTTTTCCCCCTCTGCCACCAAGCTTCTAACTATTTGGATCTCCTACCTCACTGCCTTCACAGAGCCCAAGCAGCTGTTCAGTCAGACTAGGACTAGGCAGCATCAGAACGACCAACTAGAAAGTGGGCCAGCAAAATAATTTGTAACTTCATCCATCCCAACATTTTTTAGAATAGGACCTTCTGGACTTTCTATGTGCGGGAAAATCTGTCAGTTTTGTGAGTGGTCTGCAGCTTGCTTTCCTGCTAACAAAATTTTCCACTTCCTTGTCAAACATTTCACTCTGGAGACTCTGCTCCCTCTCTGGCCCTCTCCTCTGATTGGTGAATCCCTGGCTTGGAACTCTCTTTCCTAAAGGGCCTAGGCTATCCATGTTCATTTCTCTCCTGGCTCCATTCCTGAGTCTTTGGAATTTTTTTTACCTACTCACGAGCATTCTCAGCCTCTTTCATTTCAAACCCCGCCCCCCCATCGTTTTATGTGTATTCTCCTTGAGGTCAGGGACCCCCTCCTTTGCTTGCATTTATATTGTCACTGCTTTAAAACAGCACTTAAAACAACACCTTATATGCTGAATAAATGCTCTATCTATCTATCTGTCTATCTACCTACCTTCTATCAATCCATCAGTCAAAACTCTGGCCACCTGCAAATCACCTATCCAGAAATTTCAGTATCCAGAGTTAAGCTACTTGGAGATTAACCAACAGTCTCACCCTCAGAAGTTCATTTATGCAGAAACCAAAAAGAAGCTTCCCCACTTTTCCTCTTAAAAAGTGCCTCTGAGTGTGAACGTCTGTGCCTTAGAGCTGATCTGCTTTATTCTTAAGACCCTCTCTCGTTCCTATTAACATTTATTTTACATAAAATCCTAACCAGTTGGAAGAACTAGGTTTCTAGTTCACTGCAAATTAAGAATGCCAGCAGCAGAGCTGCTAGAGGCAAATATAATGAAAAATGAGAGGTGACTTTTGATAGCCTGGAAATGGAGATAGAAAAAGATACTAAAAATCAGCCCCAAGAACTCAGAAAGCTGAGCCATTACTGAAGATTACAAGTAGCCATGCCCACGTTAGTAGCCCCTGGTGTTATTACTTTTTTACAGCCCAGGACAGTGGCTAGTGTTCATCACGAGGACTCTGAGTCTCTACAGTGCTTTATGATTTATCAAGCACTCTCCTTCACTGTTCCTCAAGCAAGACACTCCACGTCCTAATTTTGGGCATAGTCACTGGCCCTCCCCTTTCCTGGATTTCTCTCTTTGCATCTCCATGCCTGGATTTGGTTTAAAATTCCACCTTCTGCAGGAAACCCTTTGCAAATCCTCCTTAATCTTAGAGTCTGGCATCTGAGATAACTTCTAGTGTATCCCGTTTATTTCTTGTTTGTACATAGTTGTCTCACTTGTTAGAGTGGGACCTCCTCGAGGGCAGACACTGTCTTTTGCTTTTTTTTTTGTATCCCTAGCATTTAAAACTGTATGACAGATAGTAGGTACTTAATAAAATGCTTGTTGACTTGCCTAGACTTTTGTTACAACAGTTTTGCCAGGCAGGTAAGGGCAAATGTTAGTAGCCCCATTTTGCAGATGAGAAAACTGTGTCTCAGAAAGATGAAGTGACTTGACCACAGTCACTCAGCAACTAATAATAATAGCTAACTGTGGCAGGCACTGTACTGTGTACTTTACAGTATTGTCTCATTTGATCCCTACAACTTTGAGAGGTAGGTGCTATTTTTCTCCCCATTTCACAGATAAGGAAACCAAGGCAAACATAGACTTGCCCAAGGTCACATAGCTTGTTGAGTGTCCTTCCCTGGGATGCTGTCAGGTTCAAATGAGATACTGGATGGGGATGTACTTTGGAACGCCTGAAACCACGCTCATATGTAAGTAGTGATTATTTTAGCAACCAAATGGACTTGAAAGAAATGACTAGAATGAGCTGATGACTTGGAACCACTGAGGGCCAAAGTCACAAGTCTTCAGATCCTGGTACTGATTTATGTTTTCATCTCCTCCTCTGTCCAGCTCCCTGCCACCCCCCAAAAGTGGCTTGTTGCCTGACTTTGTATTGAATCCAGGCATGAGGGACACAGCTTATTATCCTGGTTGCTTAAGTCCCTACCCCTGTTCTTTCTTTCATCTTCTTTCTCCCAGGCTTCCTGGAGAAAAGGCCTGGGAATGGGCCATGCCCTCTGTCCTGCAGACCCACAGTGACTCAGTTGCTCTGGAAACAATCACCATACAGGGCCTGTTGGCTACACAAAAGAACTATTCACAGGCCTCCCGCCTGGGGCTGGACACACAGAACAGTTGTCAGCTGTGAAAAATGTCCAACCGAGAACCTCCAATTTAGGGCTGTTTGCTGGGAATAATACATTTCAGGATCACCATTGCCCGTGTGTTTCCTTTGCCTTCCCTGATCAGGCCGGAGTCCAGCAGAGAACAGAAATCAGAGTTTGCTCCCGACAATGCAGCCAATTTACCTTTGAAATGAAGGCCCTGGCTCCTTGAATGAACAATGGCCCACAACCTCCTAATTAGCATTCTTTCCCGAAACAGTGGGGCGACAGAATTGGGTCACTCCAACCCATACATCTGCCCTGGGAGTACATTTCACTCAGAAGATGGCCTCAGATTCTATGGAAGCTCCATTCCATTTATTAGCAAGCAGAGGGCTCTGGGCTCTGATTCAGAGCTGACTCCATCCCAAAGGGTTTGGGGCCGGTGTTACCCAGTATGAGCTGTGACCTGAAATCTCACAAAGGCCAGATCTTGGCCTTCTGGGTCATCCTGAGTGAGCAGGGCTACCCCATGGGGCATGCTGATCTCTCAGGCTCAATGCCAGATTATTTGGGGGTCACAGTAGGCACATGCCTGGAAGCCCCCAAGAATTTAAACCAAACTGGCTTTTATTCACTGGAGCCTGTGTTGTGGAACAGATATCAAACCATGGTGAAGTCATCTTGATCACTGTACCCATCATTCGTGACACAAGAAGCAAGTGGCCCTGGCCTTAATGTTTTTGACCTAGTGTTGTACATATTAATACACTATGGGTAGGGTAGTCAGTTTTCTTGGTAGCCACAGTCTCTAAGGTTTTCTGACCATTATCGAGCTTGAACTTGACATCACTTCCATGGGCTCCAGGGCAACCCAGGCTGTCTGCCCCACCTCTGTAAGCTGGGTCCTCAGGTGGGAATCCAAGATATAGTTACTATTATTCTCATATTACTTGGGGGCTGGAATGTATAATTTTGCCAGGCTTTTAACTGTTCTTTGAATAATTCTTAGCGTTTCTCAAATTCGTTTTTAGCGTATCATAGGATTTACAGCTGAGAGAGATCTTGAGGATCCTACAATCTCCTAAGCCTACAGAGGCCCAAAGAAGGGAAGAGACTTGCCCAAGGTCATACATTTTGACTTTATGTTTGTTATAATTTCATTCAATTTATAACTAAAATAATTTCCCGAGTTCATCTTTCTTTTACAACTCTGAGTTATAAAAGTCTTTCCCTTTCTCCCTCCTTCACGTCTTGCTTGCTTCCTTGCTTGCTTCCTTCCTACCTTCCTTCCTTCCTCTCTTCCTCAGATTCTGCCAGAGTCTCAGGTACTACCCACTGAGAGGCAGGGTAGGATGGTGTGGTGTGATAAGACCATCGGTCTGGGAGACCTGGGATGTGGCTTCTAGTTCTGGCTCTAATACTAACTTGATTTCTGAGTTTGGGTAAGTCACTACATTTCTGTTGGCCTCAGTTTGCTCCTCTCTGAAACGGGGATGGTGGTCTCTGCCTTATTTCCTTTACAAGGCTCTACTGAACGAATGAAAACTTTGTAAATTGGTAGTATGCCGATCAAAGCTAGGCTACTTTGGGAAGGTGCGATAACTCCATTTGACCACAAGGGGGCAAACTAGTACAGTCAGATTAGTTCATTAGAACAACTTTTAGGCTGGGCTGCCATCTATCTAGGGAGGTTCTCTGAAAGATTGAGGGCTATTAGCTTGGGGTGTTGCTATAAAGGAGGATTGAATTCCTTCCTTCCCATACAAAATACCTGGGGGGGGCATTTTTATTGTTTCCCATTCCAAATCTTTATTTGGAGTGGCTGAGATATGGACCTGCTCAAAGGTAGGGGATGTTCTACCTGACCTTCCCAGAATCTCCTCCTAGCTCCAGCGTGGTGCATGATTTATAGACATCCCATGTCATGAGCTCAGTGTAATGATGCAATAGAAGGGATCCCAGAAAAGCCTGGTTTCTAGAAATGGCCTTACCACTAACTCCTTGGGTAAATTATGCCCCTTTGCTGAACCTCATTTTATCATCTCTAAAATAAGGGAGGGATTAGATTAACTGAGCTTTACAAGTCTGTTTCAACTCTATTGTGAGTCTATAACTTTATCATCATTTTCTTTCAAAACATTTGCCCAGGACATATTTATAGAACATGACGGACATCTGGGATGTTTGCCACTCAGGTCCAGGAATCTTTACACAGTGGGTGGGTGGGGCTGTCAAAATAGAAAGGACTCAAATCAAACCCAACTCCTGTCATTCCTAGTGTGTCTTCTTCTTCTTCTTCATCTTCATCATCATCTTCTTCTTCTTCTTCTTCTTCTTCTTCTTCTTCTTCTTCTTCTTCTTCTTCTTCTTCTTCTTCTTCTCCTCCTCCTTCTCCTCCTCCCTCCAGAGGATTTTTTCATATTATGCCTCACCATCCCACCTTTTCCTAACTCTTTAATTATTTACTCTCAGCACCAGAAAATCAGTGGGTGGACTCTACAGAGTCAAACTGTGAGCTTCCCAAAGTCAGGATTTATGTCTCCTCTTTCTTTATCTCTTTATAGACCATGTATTCCTCAAGGACACTGCAGTATAGCCTTGTGCAGGCTGGGGACCTTGTACAAGGGAAGAAGTATGGCATGGAGGGAGGGGGAGTCATCTCCATGAAGAATGATTGATTGACATCCTTTATGAATCCTAAATGAGTCATAATAAATCCTCTTTAAAAATCCTAGTTAAAAATAAATAAATCCTATTTATTAACCTAAATAACCTGTGAGAGAAGAACTGTTAATCTCTTTTACAGAGGGGGAAACTGAGGCAAAGAAGAAATGAAGAGACTTATCCAATATTGCAAATCAAGTCAGTGGCATTACTAGGGTTACAACAAAAGTATCCTGACTCCTAGACCTGGGATCTTTCCTCTGGAACATGACCTGTTCTTTCTGGGTCATGTTGTTTAGAACTGAGGTGTTTGGGGTAGAGCATTCACTTCTTCAGCTCATTTTTCAGTTGTGTCACCTCAACATACACAGATTGAAAGTAACTATCCCTCAATTTGTTGGGAAGACAGCTTCTTTGGAGGGGAGGATATAATTTGCAGCTGAAGCAAGTCCAGGATTTCGTGGAGAAATAAATGAGTGGATATCCTTCTTCCCCTCATCCCTCAGAAGCTTTTGAATAAAGAGCTTCCAGTACAATGGCCGGCTGAGAGGTTTGGGGGTGACTCATCACTCCCATTCTCCCTCTATTCAGTCCACCGTCCTCTGAGAGCCAATCAGCCAATTCGGGGAACATTCTGTCCTTGGCTTGAGGACTGTTGTCTCATTGTTTCCCAGGATTGATCTGAATGGTCGATGTTGCTCTCTAGGTCTCATCTCTCACAAGGCCTCTCCCTTCCTCTGTGTACTACTAAAGGGTTCCAGTTAGTCCTCCAGCATCTGGGATGGTGGCAGACCTGAAATGGGAGCAACCTCCAAGATCATGAAAGCCACACTGGATAAGAATCAATCCCACAGAATTTTAGGTTTGGAAGGGACCTCAAGGACCATGCAGTCTGACCCAGACCCCAAAGGAAGCCCTGCTGTATACAACCCACCCAATAAGTGGCTATCCAACTTATGATTGAAGAGCTCTGGTGGAAGGGAAACCACTACCTCCCCAGGAAATCCACCCAATTTTTGGTCGGCTCTATTTCACGATTATAGTTAACAATCCATGGTAATTCATATGGGAGCTAGGTGGCGCCATAGTGCACAGAGTGCTGGGCCTGAAGTCAGGAAGACTCTTTTCTTCCTCATTTCAAATCTGAGCTCAGACACTTACTTGCTACCTGTGTAATCCTTGGCAAGTCAATTAACCCTGTTTGCCTCAGTTTTCTCATCTGTAAAATGAGCTGGAGAAGGGAATGGCAAACCACTCCAGTACTTTGCCATGAAAACCCCACAGGGAATCACCAAGAGTCAGAAACCACTAAACAAAATCCATGGTAGATTTTTCCTGACACTAAGCCTAAAAGTATGTCTTTCAGATTTCTACTCACTGCTCCTAGTTATGCCTTCTGAGGGGACAGATCCAGTGAGCCTATTCTCTCTTCCACGTGACAGCCTTTCAAATACTTGAGCATAGTTGTCATGTCCCCCGACTCTTCTCTTTCCTAGTCTAAAAACATCTCCCTTTTCTTCAGCCCACCCTTGGATGATGTGGATTAAAGACCGTTCATGTTTCTTCTGGACGTTCTCTAGATGATCATTGTGGCACCCAGAACTGAAAGGAATAACTCGGAAACGTTCTGACCCATGCACAGTACAGAGGCATCCTCACCTCCTGATTTCTAGAAGCCATGCTGGTGATCTCAATAGCTTTTTGGATTGCTGCATCATACTGAATAAAGGAGAAGGGAACATGCATTTATCTAGTGCCTACTATGTTCTAGGCACTGTGCCAAGTGTTTTACAAACACCTCATTTGATCTTCACAACAACCCTATGAGGTGGGCGCTGTTATTATTTCCATTTTACAGATGAGGTGACTGATGCAGGCAGAGGTGAAGTGATTTGCCCAAGGTCACACAGCTAGTAAGTATCTGAGGCAGGATATGGACTCCAGTCTTCCTGATTCCAGGTCCAGTGCTCTATCCACTGTACCTCCTAGAGACCTTAATTGAGCTGCTGATTCATATGGAGCTTGCAGTCCACTAAAACCCTGAGATCTTTTTCTAATCATGTCTTCTCTCCACCCTTTCAATCTTATACTCGTGAAGTAGATGTAAGATTCCCTCAATGAATCACAGATTTAGAACTGAGACTTTAGAAATGATTCAGTCTATCCCTCTCATTGTACAGGGGAGGAAATGGAGGCCTGGAATAGGGAAGGGAATTACCAAGGTCATACACAGTGAGTCAGGGGCAGATCAGGGCTAGAACTCTGGGATCCTGACAAGCCCAGAGCTCTGTTCCTATGACAGGCTGGTTCTCTGGATCTGAGGCTAGGAATCTGGATCTAGGACTGGAAGTCTACACTAAGGATACTTTCCTAGGAAGTCAGAGACAGAATATGCAAGATATTCAAGAGAAAGAGCTCAAGAATCACAGATGCTCAGAGTTGGAAAGGGTTTTAGAGGTAAAGTGTGCATTCAGGTATCCCCTTTATACTACTGATGACCAATGGTCCTCTGACCTTCACTCAAGCTGTCTCCAGTGATGAGAAATTCATTACATCCTGAGTGAACCTGTTCCCCATTTGGATTGCTGACTATTAATGAGTACTTCTTTATATTGAGCTGAAATCTGCTTCCCCATAACTTTTGTCCTCTGGGGTCACACAAAACAAAGCTAATCCTGTTCCATGTGACAACCTTTTAGATATCTGAAAGCAGGGAGCATGCCCTTCCTCCATCTTCTGTCTTTTCCAGGTTCCAAGTCACTAATTCCCTTAACCAGTGTTGGTCTGGTAGGATTGAATCTCTCCTGGATACATCCATTTTTCAATTCTGACATTTCCAAGGCCTTCTCACTTTTTATTTCAGTCTGGGCTCACAAGGGACCTGCCCCTAATGCCAAGAGCTCTTGTATTTCATCCCAAGATACATCCAAGGTGGAGTCAGTGGATAATGGGAGCCCACAACCCAGACAAGTAGCAGTCCCAAGTGCATGACACATTCAACGGACCTAGGATTCCTCCTTGTCTTGTCCCATGTCCCCAAGATCAACTTCCTGAAAGACAAAGCCCAAGGCACATTCCAGCCAATTTTTCCTGAGCACAGTGTTTGCCTTGAGCCCTTGTATTTTTGTGGGGGTGGGCGTGGGGAAAGGAGACAAGACAGCTGAAGAAGGAAACACAGAGGTCCTTGGCACACAGGGTCCATAGGCAGGTTCGGTTCCCAATTCTTAGCTTCCTGTGGGGGGATTATCTCAGACCCTTTGGCCTCCAGAGTCAAAGATGCTTCTGGTCCAAAGGCTTCATCCTCATCCCATCCCCAATCACTAGGCTCAAACAGCCATGGTAACCCAAAGATATCTGAGAGTCAGAGAGACCAGGTTGAAGAAGCTGTGTAATTATAGACAAATCCCTTTCCCTCTCTGTGTCTCAGTTTCCTCATCTGTAAGATGGGGACTACTAATAATCCTGCCTATCTCCCAGGAATATTAGGGGGAAATGCAAAAGGACCACACATTGAAGACTTATTGTTCAGCTATATTCTTTTTCTAAGTTGGTTTTCAACTTGACACAGGAGATAGAGTAGGGGAAAGACACCGGGCCTCTGAGGAGTGATGAACTGATCCTCTATTCCCAGCCTGGGATCCCTAAGCAATGGACACCCCAGAACTTGCCCGTAGTGCCAGATATAGCTGGTGCTAGCCATACCTGCTCATGGTGCTCTATGCCCATGCTGAGGGTATTTATCAGGATGGCGATCATGATGCCCCGGTTGAAGTACTTGCTCTCCACAATTCGCTTGAGTTTGTTCCCGAAGGCCGCCCAGAGGCAGGCCACCCCACTGCGATCCCCAGCCACTTTTTTCCTGTGGGCCCCTCCCCTCCTCCTCGACCCGCTCTGGGGAGGGGCCTGCTGTGGCTGTTGGATGGGGTCTCGGTGGTCGCCATGCCGCAGGTCTTGTGTGAACTCATAAACGCCATTGGTGTCTGAGTCATAGCTCTCCAACTCACTCAACTCAAACTCAGGATCCTCCAAGATGTTGGCACAATATGGACAATTCTGCAGTTCACATGTCAACATGGCTGCTTGGGGGCTGGGCAGAGAACAGGGCATGTTCAGGCCTGACAACCGGCTGGGAGCCCTGCAGAGGCCTATGAAGAGAAAAGCATGACCAGGGTCAGCACTTTGCAAGGACACACGTGCAGATGTATATAGGCACTCATACACCTGGAAGTGGGTTTGGTAACCATGGTGGCTCAGGAAGCACCATCCCATCCCACAGACCATAGATTGGCTAGGAAGTTCAATCCTGTGGTGGATATTAGAGGCATAGAATCATGGGGTTTAGAGCTGGAAGGAGCCTTGGAAATCATCTAGTCCAGTATTATCAAACTCAAATAGAAACTGCTGCATGTTGACTTAGAAAACCACAAATTAGCATTATCTATGTTGTATTACATTTTTATTTATTTTGTTAAACATTTCCCAACAACATTTTAATCTAATTTGGACAGCACCTGGGAGTTTTGCAGTCAAGAGAGTTTGACACCTCTGAGCCAGTCTAACATCTTCCTCTTCTTAAAGATGAAATTGAGGCCTAGAAGGGTTAAGTGATTTATCTGATGACAAAGGTAGATTCAAACCAAGGTAACTGAATCCCCAAGTCTGTGATATTTCCACTGGGCCACACTACTGAGGGGAAAGCTTAGGAGTCCTTATGCCCTGGCAATGGTAGAATCCTAAGCCCCATTCCTGTGCACTACAAAAGGCCTTCCCAATCATTCTATCAAATAGAGAATAGAAGCAGCTCTGAGAGACATGTAGGGCAGGAGTAATTAACCTCATTGGACAAGGGAAGAAACTGTGCTCCAGACCAAAGACGTGACCTCAGGCAACTCACCTATAAAATAAGGCAGATATTAATTTCTGAAAAGGCTTTTGTATGACCCTGAGAGTCTGGATAATAGTTTGCCCAATTGGTTGAAGTTGTGACTGTGTTTCAAGAAGGCTACATCTTATTATGAGAAGAAACAAGAAGGTGGGGGGTTTTAGTGCTGCCCCAGATCTGACATTCTGTGTGACCTTGAAAAATTCAATTCTCTACAAGCCTCGGTTTCCAAACTGTGAAATGGAGGGGCAGGGGAGCTGGAACAGATGGTCTTGAAGGTTCGTTTTTCACTCTAGGATTTTTTGATTAAGAGATTCTAATCCGATTCAATTCAACTAAAGCCTCTGGAGGCTTTGCTACGTGCTGGGCACCATTCTTCAGCGACTCTCCACTCTGACCTTGCTTCCTTTCCCTCCATCTGCTACCAGCCCAACAGAAAATAAGCACCTGGTTCGGCTGTCCCTGAGCCCAGCCCTCTGGCCTTGGGAACATCGTGTTCTAGTTTGTTTCTGTTCCATTTCCTGGCTAGAGGACTCCTCTCCTTCCCTGGCAGACTCCTCCTCCCACCCCTGGGTCCCTCTTGCTTTTGGTGGTTTCTCACCCTTTGCTCCTAGTCCTGATGAGGGAGTCCTGGAGGCCTGTCATATCCCAGGGTTTTCATGTTCTAGAAGGGGATCTAGGGATGACCAAATGTATGTTTGATACCTTTTTGGTGAACCCTGCTCCCAAAGCCTCTTGATCCTTCACTTTCCCCTTGGAAAGTGAGCCCCTATCAGATATTAACATCCTAGTGTGAATATAGGTCATACACTCATTAAGTGGTAGCTGGGATATAGTGGAAAGGACCTGAATTAGAAGCCTGAGGACTCGTGTGTAAAACCCAATCCTGTTACTTTTTTAGGTATAGGAATTTGGGTTGACTTGATCCATCAGGTCTTCAGTTTTCTCATCCCTGAAATAACTCAGTTGGACTCAATGGTCTCCAGTGTCCTTCTAAGACTTATTATCCGTAGGAAGAACCAAATCTGATCATGTGGAGAGGCTGACCCTACACACTGTAAAACTGGAAAAGAAGTGTTTGACACGTGCCCTGTTTATGAAAGTTATAGTCATTGACCTAACTCTTAGGCAAATCATATATTCTTGAAATCCTACAATTCTTAAAGATGGATGGAATCTTGGATGTCATTGGTTCTTAATAGATGGGGAAACTGAGACCCAGAAAGGGTCTCATAGGCCAAGGTCTCATAGTAAATAAATGGCAGAGCCTGACTCTTAGACATGGAATGGTGTCAAAATTAATTTACATAATCTTCCCTTAGGAAATGACCTTGAAAGGTTATGAAACCTACCACTGCCTCTGAGCAGAATAGGATCAAATGACTCCAGATTTACCTAAGGATGTTAAAACATATAGAATCACAGCTAAAGAAATCCTTAGAGCCTGTCAAATCTAATCACATCATTTTATGGCTAAGGAAACTGAGGCATAGAACAAGGACATCTGGAAAATCAGGGGCAATTTGGGTGGGGCTATATTGATTTCCTGCCTCCCTACCCAATGTTCTGTGCAATGATTCACTTTTAAGCATCTGCTCCACAGAAACCCCTGGGTCAAGTGTAGAGGAAATTGAAATGCGCTATCTTCCTTCTACCACACTGTTCTCCTACCTCAAAGGAATTTGTCCCCAATATGGCATCATCACTGCAGGCAGGCCACTCCCTCTTAATCCTAATAAAACACTCACACTTTTCCTCCAGGGAGAGTATAGATTGTAAGGTCATAGGTTCATGGACATTACCAGCTGGAAGAGACCTTAGAGAATCTGTCTGGAATGTAGCAAAGTTAAGTGCTTAATAAATGTTTGTCGACTGCCTGGTATTTAGACCAATCTCTTAATTGTACAGATGAAACCTGCCACAGCTCATATCATTGAGAGGTTGAGGTTGGGCACATATCAAAGAGACGCTTGCATGTAACTCTATGAAGTATCTCTCAGGGAGAGGGGGAGAAAAGAAAGTCTTTGTAAAGATGGGGCAGTTAGGTGGTACAGTGAGTAGAGTGCCTGGCCTGGGGTCAGGAAGACTCATCTTCCTGCTTGGCCTCAGACAGTTACTAGCGGTGTGACCTTGGGCAAGTCACTTAACCCTGTTTACCTCAGTTTCCTCATCTGTAAAATGAGCTAGAGAAGGAAATGGCAAACCACTCCAGTATTTTTGCCAAGAAAACCCCAAAAGGGGTCATGAGGAGTTGGACAGGACTGAATTGACTCAAGAAGAAGAAGATGGCGGGGAGAGGGAGGGGAGAAAATTTGAAACTCAAGAGATTGTGGAACTGAATGTAGCAAACTAAAAGTAAATAAACAAATCCATTTAAAGAAGAAGAAGAAGAAGAAGAAGAAGAAGAAGAAGAAGAAGAAGAAGAAGAAGAAGAAGAAGAAGAAGAAGGGAGGTCTGGCTACCTAAGGTTGGAGGGGTGGTGGTGCCTCTTGCTTCCCTCCTTGGTCCATTGCATCTATCATTGCAATAACTCACTGAGATAGGGCAGGGATTCTGATCCTCCCTCCTTCTCATCCCCTTACTCTTCATGTCCCCCCCGCCCCATCTAGTTGTAAGTTCTCATTCCTTCGGTTTTCTGTGTATCCTACATAGATTGGGAGCTAGAAATGAATCTTAAGGAACTTTCAGTTGAATCCATTCTTTTGACAGATGAGAAAAACCAAATCCCAGAGAAGAAAAGTAGTTTGGACCAAGGTCTAAGGTCTGGCAACTAGTAAAGGGCAGAGCCAGAATCTGAACACTTATCTGAACCTTCCTCCCACTCCAATCCACTTTAGAATGTCAGCTCCTTGAGGGCAGGAACTATTAAGTTTTTCCTTTTCCTTTGTATCTCTAGAGCCTAGTATGGCTGCTTACACACAGCAAGCACTTAGTAAATGTTTGATGACTTGTTGAATGATCTCTACTTGACAGGTGAGAAAACCGAGGCCCAGAGAGGGGGAAAATGACTTGGGTACATGATGAGTGAGAAACAGAGCTGGGACTACAACCCAGCTCCTTCAGTTCATTGTTGAGAAGATAGTACAGGAAAAGTGTGGCACAGTAGAAAGACTTGGAAATGTTAGTAAAGAAGATTTGTGTTTGAATCTGATCTCTGCCACCCACTCCCTGTGTCACTTTGGGTCAGACACTATACAGCCTCAGTTTCCTCATCTGTAAATGAGAGGGCTGGATTTGATGACCGCCAAGGTCCCTTCCAGCTCTAAATGTATTAGCCTATGATCCTATAATCTCCCAGGTCTGGGCTCTTCTCCATATGCCATGATTTCCCAGAGTTGAAGGCATACCCCCTTTCCTTACCATGTTCCCCAACCAAGTGTTGCAGCTTCCCATAGGCGTCAGCGCTCAAACTCACAGAGCTGTTGTTCACTACTGGGACAGGCGGCCCACTGCCCTTCTTCCCCACAGGACCCAGAGCCAAACTACCCTTGCCCCCTGAAGGTGAAGGCAGGATTGTGGGGTAGTTCATGCCACCAAGTCCAGTGGCCAGTTTGAGCCCTGCAGCAGCCCGGGACATTCGGCTGCCCTGATCTTGGGGGGCTTCCACGTGGCAATCGGCATGGTAGATGCTGTGAACTGACTCGGCATCATGAGGTGGGGATGGCAGTCCCTGTGGGCCAGGGGACGGGGGAGGCGGCAGCATGAGCCGGGTGCCGGGCTTCCCCCCTCTCGGCTCCACATCCCCGCGGACCTCGGGGCTACCGCAGGGGCCCCTAGGGCTCCCGTTGCTGATGTGGTAGTGATGATGGTGGTGGTGGTGATGGTGGTGAATCAGGTGGTGAATGGAGGGGACCCGTTTGCGACCACGGCGCCCGACCCCCTGTCCGTGGAGGGCACCGTTGGGGTTGACCTTCTCCCGGCGTTTCTTCTGCCAAATGGCGTACAGCCGGAGGGCCCGCCGCTTCACTTTGCGGAAGATGTGGCCGATGTATTTGAGCAGCTCCTCGTAGCAGCTGCCTGGCTCCGAGAAGCTGGCGATGGTGCTGTCGTTGGACAGGTAGCGGGCCCGCTGCTCCTGCATCAGCTGGTTCTCACGCTGTTTGGTTTCTGAGAACTGCGTGGCGATCACCACCAGGCACAGGTTTATCATGAAGAAAGAGCCCACCTGCCCACAAAAGGAGAAGAGAAAGGAGGATCAATCCGACAGGGAAGTCAGCGCAAGGCACGTCAGTGCCCTTTACCTTTATAGCCAGTGCAACCACGTCATTGTATTGAAGAGGAAATGAACCCGTAGAGGGAACGGAGGCGGGGCCTTTTTATTACATTATGCTAACTTCTGGGGCCTCAGTTTCCTCAGCTGTAAAATTAAAGAGTGGATTTACATGACCTCTGATGTTCCTTCTAGCACAAATCTCTATAGAGATTTTGTCCTATAGAATTTGGATCCTATAGAATTTGGGTCATGCTTCAAAATCCACCTTAAGTGCCTTTTCTTCCAGGAAGCCTGAACCAATTCATTCCACAAAGGAAGGATCTCTACTTTCTTGGACCTCCCAAAGTGTTGGTTGTATTTTGTATTGTGGTGATGTGTGAAGGTGTCTTCTCTTCCACCCCCATCCCAATCGCATTCCCCACCGGACGGTAGATCCATCACGGACAAGGGCTACAGTCTATCTTTCCTGTTTCTTTGTACTGAGTACAGTCCTTGGCAAAAAAGGAATACTTAATAAATATTTGTAAATTGAAATCTCCTCATGTAGAAAACCTTGCACTGCTCTCTGCTTAGCTACACTGCTGGGGAGACAAGAAGAGGAGACTTCATTTTCACAAATCCACTATGAGGGCAGTACTATTTAGTAATAGCATATTACCTATAGTAATACCCATTTTACAGATAAAGAAACTGAGGCCAAGAGAGTTTAAATGAGTTGCCCCCAGTCAGGAAGTTAAGTGAGTGTCTGAGGCCGGAAGCTAACACAGGTCTGCATGACTCCAAATCTAGCACTTTATCCACTAAATGTAGGCAGAAGAAAGAGGCGAGTGATACTCCTCTGAGAAAATGCCCTTGGGAATGGTCCAGGTGATCAAGTTTCAATCTCTAAGATCCCTTCTGAAGATAACATTCTTGGAGTTTAGAGTAATAAAAGGAAGCTAAAGCATGGCATTATGGAAAGAACACTGAATTTGGAGTCAGAATCCCAATCCAACTACTAGGCAAGTAACTTCCCCTTTCTTTGCCTCAGTTTCCCCATCTATAAAATGAGAGATCAGACCAAGTGACCTCCAAAGTCCCTTCCAGCTCTAATGTTCTTTGTTCTAAGCTCTCTTCAAGCTCTATATCCAATCAATGTGAATTTGTACTATTACGATACCCTAAGTTCCAAGCAAATGGCCTGGACCAGTAGTGTGAAACTCAAATAGAAACAGATCCTTAGAAAACCACAAATCAATATTATCTACACTGTATTGCATTTTTATTTCTTTTGTTAGACATTTCCCAGTTCCATTTTAGTCTGGTTCAGCCTACAGGTTTGATAACTCTGGCCTGGACACCAAGTACTATGGGAGTTTAGAAGAGGAGAAGGTCAAGAACGGGCTAGAAAAGTTGGGGAAGATTTCCTGAAAGAGGGGGTTAGAAGCTTCCCCAGGCACAGCAGTGACATGAGGCATCCTCCTCCCCAGGACCCAAGGTTCATTCAGGTCGTAGTGATTTATTACATTGTCCAGTCCATGTAACATTCAAGTAGACATTTCTGTTCTTTCTTGAGACTTGCTACCTCTGGCTTCCTCCAGGTTATCTTAATCCTTACCATCATTTAAAGCCTACCTTCTGTAGGAGACAGCCCCCACTACTCAATGCCTTACCACCTCTTCCTCCTCTAGGCTCCCATAGCCTTGGAAACTGAATTATACCATTCAGTGCTTGCTTGTTGACCATTGGCTAACCAATGTGTGTGTGAGATGGCTCCCCTCCAGGTATGAGCTCCCAGAGAGCAGGACCCAGATGGGTTCCTTCTCCATCTCCTCATCCCAAGTGTTTAATTTCCCTACGGTCAGAGTCTCCATATGCATCCTCATTTATTTCCCTCCAGGGTAGGGCTGGCTGAGAACACAGGAACAGAGGTGATTTGGCAGGGAGAGGAGAGAGCTCAGTAAATGCTTGTTCAATTAAATTGAACTTCACGGAACCTGGGTTGGAAAGGGATGTCAGCCACCACATACCTAAAGAAAAATCTACTCTGAAGCATAATTGACAAGTGATCATCTGGCCTTTTAAGAGTGCATCAGTGATGGGGAACTCATTACTTTCCAATGAGTCCCAACTCACTTTTAGATAGCTTTAATTGCTTGGGAGTTTTTTTTTCTCTTTTTTTTGGTTACATCAAACAAAAATTTGCCTTCTGGCAACTTAGCCAAGTAACCCCTTGAAAAATAAGGTCTGCTCACCCACTGGAGGAAAATCAATCAAGAGTCAAGTGAAAGTAAAAAAAAGCTACTAAATTTATATTTTGTTTTCAAGAAGAAAGACATATATAAGGTTTCACTTGATTTTTATATTAAGAACAAGAATATGAATATTTAGTCTCCAAAGGAAAATGACATCATAAACTTGTCCCAATTCCATTCTATGTTGAGGAACAAGGGAGTAGATAAGGAGCAGATATGGGGGAGAAGATAGAGACAAGGTGGACAAACAGAGAAATAGCCACAGAAAGGGCCAAAGAGACAGGAATGCTCGGTATGTTCTGAGAAACGAGGGACCTAGTCTTGTCAATACTGCCTTGTTTACTTCAGTGTTATGGCTTGCTATGGCCACCATCTGAAATGCTAACTGCTACTTATTCTATTTTTACGTGAGAAAGTCACAACACACTGAAGAGAGCAAATAAGGGGGTGGTTCTGTCATTTTCTAGGCTGAAGTCATCACAGCAGTATCACTGTAGGTTAAAGGAAATCAAAACAAGGGACGCTTGAGTCTATCTGACACTGGACAGAGTTTTTCTATCCCTACCTTATCAGGTAATGTCTTGGTCCTCATGGGAAACCAGGTCCCTGTTGCCTGTAGTGGGTTCTTGGAATAGATCCAAGTCTTGGCCCAATGGGACTCAAGATTTTAATTCCTGAACTTGTCACTGGACTGGGGAATTAGAATAGCATGTTTGATATCAGCACACATAACCACAACTCATACTTACGATTATTAGTAATATAAAATATATAAAATTATAAAAAGAATGTGCATCCATGACATAATACATGATGTCAACCCAGCCTTCCAGGGTTATAACCTAGGGGAGAGAGAGGAGAGAAGTGAGAGTTATCCAAAGAACAGATCTGGCCAAAAGAACATAGCTTGTCTGACCCTTGGCCTTCCCTTCTCCCATTCAGCCCTTTCCCCCTACAACTCTCATATGTCTCCATAGCTTCTTTAATTTGGATTTTTCTTTCTCTTGTTTGGCCCAACATTGTAGCCAGATACAACCTGAAGTCTATTCATAGTCAACTACAACCATCTCTAGGAGGTACTGGGCCCTGGGCTGCTCCTGGGGTTTTGGTGCTGGGGTAGTCCCTAAGTGGGTATGGGGCCTGGGGAGCTATACTATATACTGTAGCACACTTATATTGAACTTTTCATCTAGTACCTACTTTCCCCCACCTTCAGGGGTCTTTATCACATAAACCCATGTTAAACCATCTCTTCCCAAACCTGTAACTGATTTTTTGGACTCAAGGGCAGAAATTCACATTGATTATTTTCAAATTCACCTTGTTGGTTTTAGCTCATTCTTGCAGTCTGAAAAGAGCTTTCTAGATTCTGATTAGTGCTCTATTCCCTTAATAAACCAAGGGTAGGGAACAATCTAGGTGAAGGATAAGTAGAGAAAAGAGAGCCTGACTCCTGCCTTGATATTATCTGAATTATTGATCTGAGAATCCCCTGGATATGGGGACATACATGGCCACTGTAGGAAATGTAGCCTTAGCCAATTCTGCCACTTTACCTGTGAGGCTTTTTTGGGATCAGGAAAATCACAGAGTGGGAAGAAATATTAAGAAGCTCTACAATCCAACCCCTTTTACCTAGACAGGAAAACCCCTCTCTAGCACCCTGGGTCATCCAACCCCTGCTTGTACTGTTCCAGTGCTAGACCCCTCAAGGTAGCCTCTTCTGTTTGCAAAGAGTCAGCCTGGAAAGTAGAAAGAATAGTGTGTTTGGATTCCAGAAACCTTGGTTCAAATCTAAGCTCTGACAGTAAGTAGCTTGAATAAGTCACTTCTTTCTGAGCATTAGTTTTCTTAACTGTACAGTAGGAACAACCATACTTGTACTATTTGCTCCAAAGGGTTATGAAGAATGTATTTTTGTAAAGCAGAATAGAAATAGAAGCTGACTTTTTTTTAACCACTTAGATTTAGGAAGTCCTTTTTTTGTTTGAATCATTCTATTTCCTCTACCCTGGTCCCATCTGGGCTACCAGAATTGGAGGCTATATCGTTGCCCAGTGCTCACGGCCAAACAAGACAGAGTTTTGAGAAAGCGAGCCAAAACGCCCACACCCAGTCTTCCTCTACAAACCCTTTCTTGAAAATTATTCTCATGAAAATCTGAATTTCCCTCATCACAGATAAGCTATTTGAGGCAGAAAGGGTAAATTGCTTTGACTGAGGATGATATTATTATTATTAATATTATTATTGATAATATTGTTATTTCTGAAAAGAGTAGATGCACTACCATTCTCTCTTTCAGCATCTTGGGATGCTACTACTCTTTAGGTACCCATGGGTGGGTGCCCAGGTGACATTTCTTAATAGAGACAGAGAATGTTAGAGCCAGAAGCACTTAAATTCAATGCTCTCATTTTATAGGTGAGTATCCTAAGGTCTGGAGAGCCCAAGAGATTGGCCCAATGCTACATAGTTTGTAGGTAGCTCAAGTTTTCTGTTGCTAAGCCTAGTTAGTGTTCCTACCACTGTACCACGCCTCAGAATTTCTGAAAACTTCAGTGTCAACCATAGGATCAGAGATTAAGAGTTGTAAGGAACTTTCAAGACCATTGGGTCCAACTTCCCTCATTTCACAAATAAAGAAACAGAGGTTAAGTTTGCCAGGGTCATACTGCTATTAAGTATTTGAAGTGAGATTTGAACTTGGGCCTTTCTGACTCCAAGTTCATGGATAAAGTTACAATATGTGAGTCCTCCCTAGACTCCCTGAGCAGCAACTAAGAAAGGGAAGCCTCTTTGGCCTTATAAGGTTCTCAGGAAAGCTTCCCCAGGAAGAATATAAATCCACAGGCATTCATGTGAACTGGCATGGACGCAGCTCTCCCCCTTCCCCCTTCCCAGCCTCTGCCCAATTCAGTCACCTGGAAGAGAGCATCCTTCTGCTACTCAGCATATCACCGTCCCTTTCCTTCCTCCTTTCCAGGCCCCAGCTGCTCTGTGGTCTTTGGGAAACTCGTAATCTCATATCAATTCAGGGATGTTTTAGAGGACAAGTCCTCTATTGTTCATGTTATCACCTCTAATCACTGCTTTGCCAAATGGCCTCAGAATTCACATGTAATAAAAGGCGAGACGCTCCTCTCCAAACCTCCCAATTAGTTTCTTGGCTTCTTTCTGCATCTGTCCACATAAGCTAATGAGTATGTGCCATTTGCTATGGGATAAGATGGACCTGGCAGCGGAGACATGCCCTTGTCTGCTGCCCAAGAAGTACACTATACTCAATGCCACCTTCAAAGCTCCTGGTGACTCACTCCTTCCCTGTCACAGCCATACTTTGTAGTGGCTCAGTATAGGAGGCAGTATGATGTAGTGGGAAGGGCATGGTGAATCTGTGCTTAGAAAACCTGGGTTCCAACTGTGACTGTTATTAATTAACTATGTGACCTGGGATAAATCCCTTAATTTCTCTGTTTCCTCAGGTTCCTCCTCTGTAAAAAAAAGTAGGACTGGGTAAGATGATTTCTAAGGTTCCCTTTCTCATTCTGAAATCCCATTTTCTTTTGAACTCTTAGCAGCTTATTCAGCTGTTTTTGAAGCCACAGGAACCCCCCAAAAACTCTTGGGTGAAACAATAGGATTGACTCAGGTAATATTCCCAATTGGGTGTGAAAGAAATAGTTTGGAGCCAGATTTCAGAAGGTTGCCTATATGCCTACATCCTTCCAGGACTTAGAGGCCACCATCAGTCACCAGTGTCTGCTCTAATTTCTAGCCTCTGTTGACACTGATGCCCAGAAAACCTGAATATGTGCTAATAAGGAAGATGCCTCAGCACACATCCTGTACTCCATTCATTGCCAGAATCAAGTCCTTAGAGAGCATTTAGCCCAACACCTCATTTTAAAGATGAACTATCTCATCCCTCTGGCTCCATAGCCCAGAACCTCTTGAACATCTTCATCTTTTCTCTCATTTACTCCAGTCTCCAAGGAGGAGGAGGATGAGGAAGTCTTTCTCCTTGCCAAGATTAGCTCTTTCACTTGTGACCTTGATCCTATCCTCTTCCATATCCTCTAGGAATTTGCTCCAGTTTCTCTCCTCTCTCTCTCTTTCCTTCTTTCCTCCCTTCTTTATTTTTCTTTCTCTCTCTCTCTCCTCCTCCCTTTATTTCAATTTTTTCTTTTCCTCTCCCTTTCCTTCTCCTTCCCCCTCCTTTCTCTCCCATTCCTCCTCCTTTAATAATTTCTTCTATATTGGCCCCTTCTCTGATGCCTACAAACATACTCAGGTCTTCCCTTTAAAACAATCACAACAAATTGAAGCTATGGTAGATCCCTTAAAGCTATCGTCTGATATTTTTCTTGCCTGTCATTGCTAAACAGAGAGAGAGAGAGACAGAGGTTTATTTAGTAGTTTGACTTCCATATCTCTCCCTTTCTTTCTTCCTTTCCTTCCTTTTTCTTTCTTTGTTTCTTTGTGTCTTTCTTTCTTTCTTTGTTTCTTTCTTTCTTCCTTCCTCTTTTTTTCATTATACTACATCTTGATATATTGGGCTGAGACAGAAGAATAAGAGACCACCCGTGCCTTAAAAGAGCTCTGATAGAGGAAATTCTACAGTAATCCCCAAAATTAGAGTACCAGGATCATGTGATAACTTTTTTGAGAAGTGCAAACATGGTGATATTGAAATTTGAAGAGGGAGAGATCAATTCAGGCTGCCTGGGAGTGGGGGAAAAGGATGGGGGGAGGGTGGGAAAGGAAGAAAGAGCTTTTAGGGAAAGAGTGCTCCAGCCAAAAGGACCTGTGTGAAGAAAGGCCCACATGGAGGTGTGACAGCCTGGGGTATGTACTGGGTAAGGTAAAGTGGTCTGCTCGAGTCAGAAGGCAGTAGAGGGAGAGAAGGTTGGGATGGTAGGTTGGCATCAGACTGTGAAGGCTCTTGAACACTAGGCTGAGGAGTTTGGACTTTATCTTATGACAATCATAGCGATGATAACAACCACCATTGACATAACAACAATGATATTAGGACCTGTGATCTCACTGATAATGGGCGCATCCAGATAGGGAAGCTTCTTCTAGAAATGCAAATCCTGTTATATTTCTTATCCTCCCCTCAATGTACTCTGTGATACAGATACCCATTGGCCTCCTTGTTCTTCACATGCAGCCTGCTGAATTCTCTCCAGGGAATGCTCTCTTCCTCCTCACCTCAGACTCAGAGCTCCCCTTGGTTCCTTCAAAGCTTAGGTCCAGTCCTGCCTTTATCAGGACACCTTGCCTCTTACAGCTGTCTCTCCCACCCCCACAGCACTCTGCTAGTCCCTTCTCTCTATGATTTCCTTTCATCTTCACTCTCTATATTAGTGTAATTATTTGTGTGTTGTTTCTCATTAAAATGGGAGTTCTTTGAGGGCAGGGGTTGTTTTTTGTTTTTTGCCTTTCATTGTATTTCTAGTGCTCAGCACAGTGCCTGGAACATAATAAGCACTCGATAAATGTTTGTTGACAGACTGACAGAAGAAGAAAATAGCCTTTTGTTTTTTCAGAAATCTTCCTGTCTTAAACTTCAAGCGGGCCCTCTCATTTCAGCATCCAGATTTTGGGGAATCTATTTTATAGAGAGTCCAGATTCTTTAGCTTGTTATTTATAGCCTTTTACAATCTGGTTCCTATGTGCATGTGTATGTGTATATGTACGTGTATGTGTATGTGTATGTGTGCATGTACATGTATATGCATGTATATGTGCACGTGTATGTATGTGCAGTGCATGTATATGCATGTGTATGTGTACATGTGTGCAGTACATATATATATGCACATGCATGTGTACATGTGTGTATATGTGTATATATACATATACACATATCATCTCCTTTCCCATGTGTAAGTTCTGTAATTTTAAAGCAGGGTTGTACAGTGGAAGGCTCACTGTGCTAGGTGCCTCGAGATCTGAGTTCAAGTCCCAGGTTGGGCCCTATTTAACTAGCTTTACAGGCTATTTATGTTCCACTGTCTTAGATGCTGCCCATGCATGTGCACATATACAAAAAGAAGGACTGGTCTGACCAGTGTATATACCAGCAATGGAGAGAGTGCCAGAATGAATTAAATGCCATGAGAGGTTTGAATTAGATGGTCACTTAAGATCTCTTCTAGCACTAAATCTATAATACTACTCTTCTTAAACTAGGCATGGTTGGAGACCCAGAGATAGGGTATAAGAGAAGGAGAGCTGAATTTAGAGTCAAAAACTTAGATTCCAGTTCTAGTTCTGCTACTTATGAGTTGCATGACATGGGAAAAATTATTGAGTCTGTCCTTGCCTTAGTTTTTTTAGCTATAAAATGAGGAGGCTGGGCTAACTCATCTCTAATGTTTCTTCCAACTGTAAATCCTTGATTCCTATATTCTCTAGTACACAGTCCCAGTTTATTTTTCAATTCCCACATCTATAGCTGAACTCCTCATCCCCTTAGTCTGTCCTTATATTTCTTATACAATGACCCCTTTTTTCAAGTTATTGGCCTCCTGAATGACCCCATGTGGAAGGGGTTGGGAAGTCACACCTGGAAGATAGCGATCCAGGCATAGCCGATGTTGTCAAAGTTGATGGCTCCGTTGTGTGGGTTGAAGTCACCTGACCTGCACACGTTGTAGTACTGGTTCCAGTTGATGCAGGAGTTTCGGCCACCACCATCGGGGCTCTCCAAGGAGCGGCTGTAAGCCTCTAGGCCTAGTGTACACTCCACCCGCAGCTCCCGGCGGATGGGGATGTGTGAACACTTCTGCATGCCATTGTCACGGTGTGAAGAGCAAATGAAAGGGTTCTCTTCACCTTCATCTGTCTGGTAATAGGGGTTCAGGAAGGTCAAGTTGTTATTCCTGTGGTCAGACAGAAAACAAGGTTGAGGCAATTGTTAGAAGGTATACAATGACTTTAATAACAGCAATGAGAATGAGAATGATAAGGGTAGCTCAGATGTAGAGAGGCCCCAATAATCCTGTGATTTAGGTAGTGATGGCTTGTGGGGCTAATCAAATGATTATACATTATTAATAATAATAGCAAATGTTCATACAAGTCATTTAAATTTACAAGGCATTTTATATATGCATATATTAGATTATATCATATCATACAATACTATATTGCATCATATTATACTATATTTGTATATTATATTATATGCATAGACATTATATATGAATATATATGTATACATTCTCCACAACTCTGTGAGGTAGTACAACCATCACTATTTTATAGCTAAGGAAACTGAGGCTTATAAAAAGGGAATGACTTGCCCAAGCTTACTGAGCTAGTAAGAATATGGAGCAATTTGCAGACTTCAAATGTGAACTACTGTTATTATTAAAGTGATGATGATGGTAATGATAAAGCAATCAAAAAGCATTTATGAAGCACCTACTGTGTGCCAGATGCTGTGGCTGCAAAGACAAAAAGTACAACAGCGTCTGCCCTCAAAGAACTTACATTCTCCTGGGGGAGACAACAGGGATGTATGTAGGCAGGTGGAAAGGACACGAAAGGACACGAGGTGACTGGGGGTGTGGGGAAGGCGAGGGCCTTAACCACTGAGGGCCTCAGGAAAGGCTCCACAGTGAAGGTGGTGCTTGAGCAGAGTTTCAAAAGAAACTAAAGACTTGAAGAGGCAGAGGTAAGGGGAGGGAGATGATGATGATGTTGATGACAACTCCTCTTCATCTGCCGCACAGCGCTAACCAGAGAATTATACTTTCAACGTGTCATCTTCTTTCCTCTTTTGCCCCTTATCTTTCACTCGCCAGATCTGATGTCGTTGACCATCCCGAATGCCCCACTTCCTTCCCCTGCTCTTCTAATTGTGCCCCACTGAAAACTCCAATTGGACCCAAGTCTGGCTTGGAAGACAAGAAGCATCAAACAATGGCAGTTCCCAAAAATCCCAACTCATCCCTAAGGCCAGACTGGGAGAAGCTGGAACAGGCTTTCCTAGAAGGGGGATTGTCAGGCTAGTGATCCAGGAAAAACATGAGCAATGACTTGTTAGGTCAAGGTCTGAGACAAAGGAGTAGAGATGCATCTCCTTGGAATCATGGACCAAGATTCGGGAATTGGGGACAGATCTAGGGCAGTGATAGAGTAGACAGACTGAATTCTATGAGCCCTCTGGGTAATACTGGGTAATGGGTAATGGTCTCCATTTCTGCTCCCTGGTGTCCATCCAGAGTCCACAAGTCCTGATCTTGCCTCTTGTCTATTGCCTTAGGTCAAGATCATCAAGATCATCATTAATGGACATGTATTAACCACTTAATATGTTCCAGATTCTAGGTGAAGTGTTGGGGTTACAAAGAAAAGCAAAACCATGGTCAGCCTCAAAGGGAACCTTAGAAATTCTTTCTTAGGCAAGATCCATGAACTTCAGATGGCAGAATTCTGTCCCTCTAAGGAACAGAGAAATCTCAGGGGGGCAAGAGGGAAGGAGGCACCAGGCACTATGTCTGGGATTCCTCTCTAGTTGGGTCCCCATTCACTCAGAAGGGCCCCTTTGCAAAGAAATCTCATTAACTTGCATCCCAAACCTCTCCAGCTATTGTACAATATCAGATTATGGCTTATGTTTCAGCATTGTCCCTATATCCTGGCATTACCAAGTGACTATGCTTGTTTGAGGCTTTCACACACACACACACACACACACACACCCACACACACACCCCCCCACAATTAAACATCTTCGAGGGCCATATGAGGAGAACATGTTACTAGGTTACGGCCTCCAAGTCGCAGCCCACCACCCTCCCCCACAGCCTTCAGGTGACCTATATTCCTTCTCTGGAAATGGAAGAGCTGAGCAGAGATGGGGCTGCCCATCCATTTTGTTACCAGCCATCACATTTACAACTACTTGGCAAAACACGGAGAACTGCTTCAGATGTACCCCTCCCCCCAACACCGTCTATATACCTCGACATAGACACAAGGTGGGGATGTCAGTTTAAGTTTGGAGCCCTTAGGCAACTAGGAGGCAGCTATGATCACTGCTGGGATGCTGAGGCTAAGCATGTGGGTGGATGTACCTGGGTCAGTCACACCGGGAGCCAGGGCCTGGAGAGGGGGAAGCACCTTAGGGATAAGGAGGCATATAAGGCCCTAGATCTCCTTTTAGGGATCTGTTTAGTGGCTCTACCTGTTTTAACCTATGAATTTGTGACAGGGCCTCCACCTGTGTTATCTGACTCAGAGCTCATGACTGTGGCTTGGCCTCTGAGTTCTGTGCTCTTGACTTTGCTTCCTGACTGTGAACTTTCTGTCTCTGAGATCCTGATCTGAGGTCTCTGAGGATAGCCTGAGGACCTGACCCTAACTCCTTTCACTCCTTCTGTTAAGTGCTTTGGTATTGGTGTTTGTGATCATGGATTATACCACATGGGCTTTGTAGAAAGGGTCTAAATCCCTGCTTCTGAAAAGTAATAATGACAGAAATTCACATTTATACAGCACTTGATGGTTGGCAATGAACCTTCCTCAAAACTACCCTGTGATATACGTAATGCTGCCATCGTTGCCCCCATTTTACAGATAAGGAAACTGAGGCTGAGAGACGAAATGATTCTCCAGTTAAGTTTTGGATCCAGGATTCCTGGTTCTAAGACTAGTCTGCTTACTAGAATTATGCTCCTTGGGGGAAATTCCCTTGCCTTCAGATATGAGGATCCAAAGACCTGTGATAGGACAGGAGCCAGAAGGTCAAGGATGTCAAGGATGAAATTGTCAGTGGTTTTATGCCACCCAACCATCATTCACAAATCCTCCAGCCTTCTCTGTGCCCATGATATTGGCATCTCACAGCCTAATGCCCGAGAGTTTTCCAGAAACATACATCACAAAGATGAGCCCAGACTCACACAGGGAAAGTCTCTCAGGAACCTCAGACCTTCTTAGCTATGTGGTTTTATCATTAAGAAGTCTTGATGGATTCTTTCTTTCTCTTCTTTCCACACTAGTTCAGAGGTTCTGGCAACTTTGAGGGTCTTCCCCTCCTAGACTGATATTTTTTTCATGATAAATTACTCCATCTTTTATCTCAATTCTTACTTAGCTCTTAGTCATTGAATGGCCGATGCCTCAGACAAGCTCAGATCTGGAAAGACATTAATTTAGAAAGGTCAAGGTTACCCACTGCATGCTGGGTCATCTCTGGTCATCTTAACTTTTGTCATGCCACTGGACTTTGATGACTCTGGAGGACAGAGTGAGGCTGATGACTTTGTGCATCTCTGTCTCACTTAAATCCAATTCACGCACAGGTCAAGACCTCACTCTATGGTGTCACTAGTCCTCTTCGAGAACAAAGGTTGAACAACAACAAGAGGTTTTGGCTCTCCTCTCCCCTCTTGCCATAAGCACCCTCACAGTGACCCTCCTTAGGGCTGTTGCCCATACATGCTGCTCACCAGTCCCAGAACTTAGTTGCCCTGGGTTTCTTAACATGGTGGCAAGTGGTATGGTGGTGGCATGATGGATTTAAGAGTGCTCCAAACCTTTAACCATCTACATACAATAGATGCTATTGAATTTAGAGGCACAGAGCCTGAATTTGAACCCCAGCTTCGTCACTTACTACCTACGGGACCTCAATGAAGTCACTCAACTGCTTTGGGCTTGATTTTTCATCTGTTAAATGAAGGGATTGTAATATGGCCCCTACAATCCTTTCCAATTCTTACTCTATGTATAACTCTATGATACATGTTCAGGACAGAAGATTTCAGAATTCCCTTGATTAATGTGGGTATCAGAAAATGTTTAGATTTTTCAGTTTATATTATTATTGATTATTTATTTGAAGATATTAACTTGGTATCCACTGCAACCTAAAAATGTGAAAATTATTATGATCAGCAATTAATATTCAACAGAACTGAATAGTAAACAATATGGTAAAACATAACATTAAAGAATGTGTCGTAATAAATTGATAGTATCATACCAGTACTTTATATCTGTATGTGCCTTACAGATTCTAAATAACTTTATATACATATCTCTTTGGCTTCTCAAACACATCACCATCAAAAGTTAAGTGAAGTGTTATTACTCCCTTTTTGGTGTTTAGTTGTTTTCAGTCATATCTGACTCTTTGTAACCTCATTTGAGGCTTTCTTGGCAAAGATACTGGAGTGGTTTGCCATTTCCTTCTCCAGTGCATTTTACAGATGAGGAAACTGAGGCAAAAAGGGGTAAATGACTTGTTCAGGATCACACAGCTGGTGTCTGAAACTGGATTTGAACTCATGAAGATGTATCTTTCTAACTCCAGACCCTGGAGTAAGGGCCTAGCTGCCCACTAGCCATTTAACCTTCAGAAAAGTCACATCTCTGCTTTTTTTGGTTCTTATTAGGTTTAATTAAGTTATGATTTTAAAAATTTATTAATTTGTTTTTAGTTTTCAACATTCACTTCCGTAAGTTTTAAATTTTCCACCTCTTCTCCCTCCCTCCCCAAGACAGCATGCAATATGATATGGCTTTACACATACATTCCTATTAAACACATTTTCACATTAGTCATGTTGCATAGAAGAATTATAACAAATGGGAGAGAACATGAGAAAGAAAGAACAAAACAAAACAAAAAAAGAAAATAGTCTGCTTTGCTCTGCATTCTGACTCCACAGTTCTTTCTCTGGATGTGGATGGCGTTTGCTGTCATGAGTCCTTTGGAATTGTTTTAGGTCCTTTCATTTCTGAGAGGGGCTAAGTCTATCAAAACCAGTCATTGCACACTGTGGTTGTTACTGCATACAATGTTCTCCTGGTTCTGCTGATGTCACTCAGCATTAGTTCATTCGTATAAGTCTTTCCAGGATTTTCTGCCTCTCTGCTTTTAGACTGTTTCCTCCTCTGTAAAAGGAGGCAAACCATACTTGATGTATCTTTTTCATAGGGTTGTTCTGAAGATCCAGTGAGATAATGCACATAAAGTGCTTTGGAAACTATATGGCACCACACAAATAAAAGTTATTATTATTACCATGATCAATTTGTAATGGGCCACTGTTTAATATATTATCATATTTCATCATATTGTTTAATATTTTATCATATTAAATATTAATCTATGATAATTTTCATATTCTATAAGTTATAAGATACAAAAATTATCCAGTTAATATCCTCAATCAGATCATTAATAATAGATCTGCTGAAAACCCCCCCGGAACATGAGACCCGTGATTGATAACAACATTAACCAAAGAAACTTTGTAGTCAGCCTGCTTGAATAAGTAACAAAGGATCATAGCTCTAGATGGAGAAAAGACATTGAGGTCACCTATTCCAACCCCTTCATTCGAGAGATGAGGAAGGAAACTGAGGTCCAGAGAAACCACATGACTTCCTTGAGGCCACATATAAAGTAAGTGGCAGAGCTGTGATTTAAGGCCTTGGGCCTCCACATTTTACTGGGTGTGGCTGGTTTACAGTTTGGAGCAGATTGTTGAGTCCAACATGGCACCATTATATCAGGTATTACTAGTAAATTGAGACCCAGCTTAAGAGTTACATATGTGTGCATGTTTGTATGTATGTACACAAACATGCATGTGTATATAAGTCAAAGTGAAAGTTATAGTGCAGGTGGTAAGTGGCCCAGGAGGGGGAATTCATCCTGAGGCACTGTGACTCGAAGGTCAGCCCTGAGTGCTCAGCATCATCTACTGAATGCAGTTTGTGTGGAGTTTGGACCAAATGTCCGAAACAAAACTTACTGTCTCATCTGCCTGCCTGAACCAGCCCTTCTTCCAAACTTCCTTGTTTTGTCTGAAGGTGCCATTTATTCACTTTCTTAGTTGGCTATTCTTGTAAACTTGGAGATGTCTTGGACTATTCCCTCTCTCTTACATACACACACATAAATAGGTAGGCATGTATATATGTTTGTCTGCACACATGCACATGCCTGCACATGAGTGTATATGAATATACATATACCTATAAGTATGCACTTCGGCTGTTTGTCTGACTCTTTGTGACCACAGTGGGGTTTTCTAGGCAAAGAAAATGGAATGGTTTACCATTTCCTTTTCCAGCTCATTTTATAGATGAGAAAATAGAGGCAAACAGGGTTAAGTGACTTGCTCAGGGTCACACAGCTAGTAAATGTCAGAGGTTTGATCTGAACTCAAGTCTTCCTGAATCCAGGCCTGAAGCTCTATCCAGGGATGGAGAAACTGTGACCTTGAGGTTGCATGTGACCTTCTAGGTCAGCGGTTCAAAACCTGTGGGTTATGTTCAATTTGTAACAATGAAAATACATCCTGCATATCAGATAGATTCATAACAGTAGCAAAATTACAGTGATGAAGTAGCAACAAAAATAATTTTATGTTTGGGGGTCACTACAACATGAGAAACTGTATTAAAGGGTCGCAGCATTAGAAAGGTTGAGAACCACTATTCTAGGTCCTTAGGTGTGGCCTTTTGACTGAGTCCAAGTTTTGCTGAACAAATCCTTTTATTAAGTGTATTTGTTCTGTGAAATTTAGGTGCAGTCAAAGGGACACACTTGAGGACCTAGAGGGCCACACATGACCTCAAAGCTGTAGGTTCTGTACCCTTGCTTATCGACTGAGTCACCTAGCTGCCATATAAATATACATATGTGCATGCATACACACACATATTTAGAAGGACAGATAAAGGGAAGGGATGGTATCTAGACCAGTGATTGAATGGGTTAAAGAATCCTGGATGCAAAAATCTCAGACATGAAGATCAATGACTTCTTTGTAACCTTTGTTCTTAGAGAGCTGCCTGGTAGCCCTGAGAGTTTAAGTGACTCACCCATTGTCTCATAGCTAGTATGAGACAATGGCAGCAGCAACAGAACCTAAGTCTAGAGAATCCAATACTGGCCTCAGTCTCAATCAGTTCTGCTACATCGCCTCCAGTTATACCATAATTTCTCAAACTGTTCTCGCATTATTTCCTGTATGTGAGCGCTGTTTCCCTTTAGGCTATGAGGCCCCCAAGACATGGCCTACATTTATGCCTCTTATCTCCCCTTACCCCTTCCCAGAGCTGGGCATATAGGGGGACTCAGAAAACGCCTGTTAGGGGAACACTTGAAATCAAAGTCTGAGAAGCTCAGAGAATGATGAATTGATTTTCCATCATAATCCGAGATACAACTTAGAACATGAAAGCTAATCATCCAGCACTTATAAAGAACCTACTATGTTCCAGGCAGTATGCTTAGTGCTTAAGACAGGAAGAAAGGGAAAACTATAGTTCCTGTCCTCAGGATGCTCATAGTCTAATGGAAGGGACAACACACAAACAAGAAATTTATAAGACAAATGGGGGAAATTTATAAGCTAAATTTATTAGATAAAATAAGATGAACTCACAGAGGGAAGGAACAAAAATTAAGGAGGATTGGTAAAAGAATTCTTGCAGATAGTGGGGCTTTAGCTGAGACTTGATGGAAGCCAGAGAGACCAGGAGGAGATGAGGAGGGAGAGAGTTCCAAGAAAGGGGCCAGAGAGGGAAATTGTTCAGGATTAGGAGATGGAGTGTCTTGTGAAAAGAACAACAAGGAAGCCATTGTCACTAGAACACAGAGTATTTGGAGGAGAATTAGATATAAGAACACTATGGAGAGGTCAGATTATGAAGGGCTTTAAAAGCCAAGCAGAGGATTTTCTATTTGATCCTGGTGGTAATAGGGAGCCAATGGAATTTATTATATAATAGGGAGAATGGGTGTCATGGTCAGACCTGTGCTTTAGGAAGATCAATTTGACAGTTATATATGCAGAAGTCCCCTCAGATGAAGTGCCCAGCAGGTGGGGAGGAGAAAAAGACTGTGAGCCAGGCACTGAGTTTATGAGGAAGGATGGAGAGTGCTCTGGGGGTCTATAGATCACAGCCACCAGAAATTTGATTGGGTGATAAATATAGATTGAATTAACCTCCAAGGAGGGGAGATTACTGAGTGATGTTGATAGAGGAAGAGCCAAGAAGTGGCAATAGGGAACTTCCAACTTCCCCATTCCATGATCAATGATTTGGGAGTGGTGGTGGTGTAATTGAAAGGGCAGCCAGTGCTGGAAAGGTGGCCAAGGAAGTTGTGCCATGAGGAGGAATCCAGGTCTCAGTGCATGCAAGAAGATGGAGAGAGCAAGAAAGGAAATGATTTAAGATAAAAGCAAGTTGTTACTTACGGAGCAGGCATTCCAGAGAACACAGTGGAAGGTCACTAATGGAAAAGGCATCTTAACCCTATGTGAGGATTATCTGAGCATTGGCTAAGGCTAATCCTCATTCATTTCCATGCCTTCCTTCTGAGATTATCTCTCGCCCTCCCCATTTATCTTATACATTTCTTGTTTGCATGCTGTCTCTTCCATTAGATTGTGGGCATGTTGAGAACAGGAACTATATTTTTGCCTTTCTTTCTAAGCATAAGGCTAAGACATTTTGAGTTGTATATAATCCTGGAAAGTTAGCTCTGGAATGGACATATCTCAGAGGTCATCTCATCCAAACCTTTCATTTAACGGATGGGAAAACCAAGGCCCAGAGGGGGCAAGGGGCCCAGAATGAATCAGTAGCACAGCTGGGATCCCAGTGAAGTGATTTATCAAGGGGATCCCAGCTTCAGAGAAGACCTCCCTTGATCTGACTAGAAAGAAGAAGGGAGGGGTGGAGGGTGGGCAAATCTGCATTTAAATAACACATTTTCATTTTCCACAGTGGTGACCTTTTGAATAAAAAACATGGGATTTTGATAGCTAGCTAGAGAGTTCAGAGATTATTTCTCTCCTCTGGCATGTGCAGGGTGGTGGGGGTGGGGATAGTCAAATGGCAAACAGGCCAGAGAGGTGGTTAAACCTGTGCAAAGGTTTGAAGGTTTAATGCCTTGAGGATGGGGGGCAAAGGATTTGGCAGGGAGAGGTTGCAAGGGTGCTCTCTGTCTCAGGCTTGGTACTGAGAGAGCAGGAATTCACTTTTCAAGTAGCCAAAGTATAGTAGGAAGAATTCTAGACTGAGAGCCATAAAACTTGAGGTACTCCTAGGTCTGACATTGATTTTTTTTTTCTTAAGTGATCTTGGATAAGCCAGTTTCTTTTTCTGGGTATTGGTGTCTTCATCTATAAAATGCCGAAAATACCAGCCCTACGAACTGTTCTTGTCTGGGTGGTTTTGGTGCAGTAAAGAGAGCAAAAGCCATCATCATCAGAGCTAAGACTTGAGATGAGGGATAGGAATGTGCTTGGAAAAGCTGATAGCACAGGACTGATGTGTCCTATGAATGAGCCACTAAGTCATGACAAACTCCTCTGGACTTTGTTTTCCATGTTCATGACACTGCAATTCTTGTCCTACATTTCTAAGCACCCCCTTTAAATTTCCTTTGCTGGTTCATCATCTAATTCATGCTCCCTTAGTATAGATGTCCTTTGAAGCTCTTAATATGGGTCTTCTCCTCTCCTCCCCCCTCCCCACCCCTCCCCTCCCCTCCCCCCCACCCCTCCCCTCCCCTCCCCTGACTTCCTCTCCCCTCCCCTCCCCTCTTCTCTCCTCTCCTCTCCTCTTCTCTCCTCTCCTCTCCTCTCCTCTCCTTCCCTCTCCTCTCCTCTCCTCTCCTCTCCTCTGCTCTCCTCTCCTCTCTGATTTCATTAGCTTCCATGGGCTTAATTATCTCTAAGCAGATGATTCTTGAATCTATGTATAAGGCAATCAGTCAAAAAACATTCATTAGGGACCTACTATGTGCCAGTCACTATACTATGTGCTGGAGATAAGAAGATAAAAATGAAATAATTCCTGCCCTCAAGGACCTTATATCAGTTCTAATTGCTCTCCTACCAGGTTAGAGCATTCCTAATTGGCTGGTGGACATCTCTGGTTGTATTTCTTTAGGTATTTCAAATAAAAAATATCCAAAACCATTAACTATCTCCTCCTTTTCCTCCCCTTCACATTTTACTCTTTCTGACAGGTGTACAGACATATTCCCAATTATTTAACTATGTATTCTTGGGAATCATCTTACATTCTTTCCTATCCTTCACCTCTCACATTTAATTGACAGCCAAATCTTAAAGACAACATGTCTCATCTCTCTTCTTTTCCTTCCATTCACATGGTCATCACCCCTTGCCTGAAGCATACTAGTCTCCTAACTGGCCTCCCCATTTCCAATCTCTCCCTTTTCTAATCCATTTGATGTAATTACTAAAACAATATTGCTGTGACACAGGCCTGACCATGTCACTATTCTACTCAAGAATCTTCTATGGTTCCCTATCACCCTTAGGATAAAGTAGAAATTCCTAAGCCTAGTTAGTTTTTAAGGGCCTCCACAATCTGGCTCCAACCTGACTTTCTAGTTTCACATCACTCTCTTTCATGAACTCTACAGTCTAACCAAACTAGACTATTGTCTGTTCCCTGAACCCAGCATTTTGTCTCCATCCCTGCCAAGTGGCTGAACAATCTGTATGCCAAGTTTGGAATGCACTCTGTCCTAACCAGCACCTCTCAGAATCCTTCCTCTCTGCTTATAAGTTACCTTCTGCAGGATGCTTTCCCAGTCTCTCTAGTGATTAATGCTCTCCCCCTCCTCAAATTACCTTGTGCTATTGTCTACTTAGAAGTGCTGGCTTCCTTCAAGACAGCTCAAATGCTACCTTTTGCAGGAGGCTTTTTCTGGTTTCCCCAGTTGGTAGAGCCTTCCCTTCTAGGGCTAACTTCTATCCACTCTGTATGTGAATATTTACACAGTGGCTCCTTTATTAGAATGTAAACTTCTTGAGGGGAGGAATTGGTTTTATGTGTGTCTTTCTTAACAGAACGGCAGCATTCAATAAAAGCCTCCTGATTGACTTAATCAATAAGCATCTAATAAAAACCTACTATGTGCCATACGTTGTGCTTGGTCCAAATAATGAAACAATCTCTACTCAGAAGGAGCTTACATTGTCACAGAGGAGACAAGTGCACATAAAACACATATACAGCATAAACACAAAGTTAAGAAAAGCACACACCTATATATTTATTTATTACATACAAGAGATTATTTGGTGGGATTGGTTGATCTGTGCATGCTTTATCCTCGCAGCAGAAGCAAGGTCTGTTTCATTTTGTTCTCATTTTCTCATAGAAGGAACCCAGGTATAGGACCCCAAAAGAGCCGGCTGGGAGAGCATACTGGTGTACTTGGGATTGAAGTATGTTTGCTTTGTTGCCATTTCGTGGCTTCAATTGACAATCAGGTGATGTTGGGTAGTCTGGTCTGAACTAGGCCCTAGGTTGCTGACTTGCCCAGCATTCATGGTATTCCCAAAGGGGTGGGGTTTCGAGGCCTCATGTGGCCCTCTGGGTCCTTAAGTGGGGGCCCTTTGATGGAATCCAAATCAAAGGGCTGCACTTGAGGACATAGAAAGCCACATGTGGTTTCGAGGCCACAGGTTTCCCCACTCCTGAATAGAGAGAGGAGATTATTATGAATTAAATGGAGAAAATATCCTCTGCCTTGTACATTGTTGGTTTGTCATATTCTTCTAAAGGGGAATGTTTTGAACCTGTAACCTTGACTTAAGAGCTAATTGGAGAAAAGGAAATGTTTAAGGAAAGGCTGCTGGAAGGTTCACCTGGAAACTAACGGCAGTGTGGAGCTGGTGGAAAGAACTCTGGACCTGTCTGAAGTCAGAAGGTCTGGGTTCAGATCCCAGCTATGCTTTTAACTAGTCATTTAATCATGTTAAAAAAATACTTCACCTTCACCCAAATATGGAGAGAGTAATCTTTATTCTGCCTCCCTCCTTCTTTCCCTCCCAAACTTATTGTGAGGATTAGATTGGATGAGAGATGAGAAAATATTTTCTAAATCTTACAGCACCATACAAATGTAAGATCTCTGCCTCAACTTCCCTATTCTGTTTTTCTTCCACCTTTGTTTTCCTCTGCCCCCAAACTCTAAAAACGTTAAAATAAAACAAAAGTATTCTTGGCATTGATGTCTTTGGGAAAGTATGGCCTGGGAGCAACCGGTTTGATCTGTGGACTCAGAGAGATGCTGAAAATCCATGTTTTATTTCTTTCACTCCCTCCCAGTCCAACCTTGGCCAATCCTATGGCCTGCTCAGTCCTCTTCATCCTGTGTGCCTTGTGGGACCCAGCCTGTGGGAACAGGGAGAATCATCCCTCTGGGAGAAAGTGCCCAAATAAATGACAGACTCTCCAAATGCTATACAATCATCTCTGCCAAGACTACAGCCCACTCAGAATTCAAGGCTCTGGCATTTCAGCTGAGCAGAAAACTTCCAATCCTCTTGTTATTATTTTCTTTAATCATGGGCCAAGCACAACGTTCACACTTTAAGAAAAGAAATGCAAACATATCAAGGACGATCAGAGACAAGTTTTACCAAACACCACTTAAAAAAAGGGACTTATGTGAAAATTAAATCCCACAGTGTCTGGGCTCTATTTCCCCTTAAACTTCTCCTTCTGTGACAGCAAATGTGTACAAGGAGGCAACTTATTTGGGGGTTTTCCTGGGCTTCCAACTGTCTGAGAACAGTCTTGCGTGACAAGCTTAGGGGTGACCTTGGATTACCCGCTGTAGGGGGGGAAACTGTTTATTGGCCAGATGGCAAAGGAATGATGGAACTTTAGAACTGGAAGAGGCCTAGTTCAACCCCTAACATTTATGGATCAACAAACTGAGGCCCTGAGAGGGGAAATGATTTTTCCAAGGTCATCCAGCAAAGCAGCATTAAAGTGAGGATTAGAATCTATGTTTCTGGGTTTCCTGGTTCAAGATTCTTCCTGTTGCATAGCTAAAGATATCTCGTCATTGTTGGTGCTTTTCCATCTTGTCTTCTCTTTCCCCTGTAACTTAGTTCTCATGGAACAGGTTAGAAATCTTGTCCTAGTTAGTTTTCTTGAACTCCTGGACCACAGGGACGGAGAAGAAGAAGAGGAAGAAGTGGAAAGGGAGAGCAAGAGCTTGGTCCTTGGGATTCTTGCTAGATGACACTAAGAAAGGCATTTCTAAATACTGTTGGACCTTAACACTTGACTTAAAACTGGCCAGCTTATATATGTGAGTGGCTTAACAGCTAGGATGGTCTTGCTTGTTTATTTGTATCTCTAGTGCTCAGCACTTAATAAATGGATTCTCCTTCCTTCCTTCCTTTCTTCCTTCCTTCCTTCCTTCCTTCCTTCCTTCCTTCCTTCCTCCCTTCCTTCCTTCCTTCCTCCCTCTCTCCCTCCTTTCCTTCCTCCCCCTCTCCTCTCCTCTCTCTCCTTTCTTCTCTCCCCTCCCCTTTCTTACCCTCCCCTCCTCTCCCCCCCTCCTCTCTTCTTCTCCCCTCCCCTCTCCTCTCCTCTCCTTTTTTTTTCCTCCTTTCTGCCTTGTTACAAAGCATTAGCCTCACCTGAAATTCCCCTTCCTACTCATTGCCATCAATCTAGATCTTCTTCCTTCAAAATACCATGTGGAACTTATGGGCTCCACAAAACCATTCCAAAGGCAGATAGTAGCATAGTGTATAGAGTGCTAGACCTGGAGTCAAATAGGGTTTCAGGTACTGGCTAGCTATATGACCTTGGGCAAGTCACTTAACCAATGTCTGCCTCAGTTTCCTCATCTGTAAAATGGTGATAATCATAGTGCCCACCTTCCAGGGCTGTTGTGAGGATCAATTAAGATAATGCTTGTAAAGCACTTTATAAACCTTAAGGCATATAAATACTAGCTGTTATTATAATAATAATTATTATTATCATTAACCCTAGTCTTGTCTGGTTACTATACGATCCCTTATTCCCTTAGAATTTATGTGCTAATTTTCTTTATTTTCACACTCACTGATTCACATGTTTCTTTGAAAGTGTTATGCTTTTTTCCCCCCCATGTGTTTTGGTAGAATACAGGCTTGAAATACAGCTCTGCTGCTTACTACACGACCTTGGGCAAATCACTTTACTGAGCTTGGATTCATTTTCCTCATCAGCAAAATGGAAAAAAAAATAGTTGCCTTAGCTACCTCAATGGCTTGTGGACAAGGCCAAATAAAATAATGGATTTAAAGTGTTTTGTCAACTCTAAAGTATGATATAAGGAGGTATGACAACAATGAATAACAATAATGATAATCCCAGTGCTTTCACTCAATGACAAATAGTAAATAAATTGTTCCACTGAAGCACTAATTTGCTGAACACAAAACATAAAGGAATCATTGAAGGAGAGCATCTTTTCTGGGTACTGTTTCTAGATGAGTGTAATATTAATGGGATTTAAGTTCTTCCCTGCCCATTAATAGGCATCACATGGAGCCCATTAAGGGAAGCTTGCCTAAGAGAGGCTTGCTTGTAGGAAGGCTTTCATACCTTTTGTTAATTTCTAATTAGGCACTGAGTCACTGAGGGTTGTGATGCTCTCTGTCTCTAAAAAGGGTATATGTACTCTGAGGTTAGCATTTTGCTTTGGGGCTCATTCATTGGAAGAGTGTTCTTGTGATTTGAGCAGATGAGACTCTGGGTAGGAGGAGCCACCCAGCTTTGAAAAATCCAGATGTTGGTGCTTCTCTCTCTGGTAAATATGTATGTAAGTGAGATCAGGGAAGGCTGCTTGGATAAGGATCCAGGAAGATACACAACAGAATTAGAATTAAAGGCATGTCCAACCACCTCATTTGACAGACGAGGAGACTGAGGCACAGGGAGATCAAGTGACTTGTCCAAGGTCACTAGCTAGCCAGCAAGTATCAGAGGCAAGATCTAAATCCAAATCTTCCTGGCTCCAAGTCCATTGCTCTCTCCTTTATGGCTCATTGCCTAGGGTTTGAAGGTTTGTGAAGGTGTGCTCCAGAAGGAAAACATGGACAGAGAGATGGGAATTAGGCTCACCCCTCATGGTCATCCAGGAAGCATGCTTTCAGCTGTGTTCAACACAGGCAAGTAAAGAAAGATAACTAGTCATTTTTTAAAAAGAGAGAGAACTTATGTATGTATGAAGTCTTCCTTTATTAACGGTAGTGAGAGATCCTTGGGCCATTAAGAAGGGAAGGGATATGAAGGAGAAAGAGAATTTAATCTGTCACACTCTTCAAAAAGACCATTTCGTGTGAACACGGAGACTGCTTTTCACAGAAGAACATACCTGAAAATACAAAGTCTGTTCACAGCACATCCTGCTCTGCCTTTCTAGATCTCTTGCCTACACTGAGGCTCTAAGCCTTGATATATTAGGGGACTGCTACTGTTCTACAGCATGACCGATCTGGGAGTGCCTCAATGATGCCAGGGACCGAGGTGTATAACACCCCACACGGGGCAGGTCTAACAGTGAAATTTAAACTCTTTGAAGACAGGGACCATATAATTTGGGTATTTCTATTCTTAGCACCTAGAACAGAGCCAGGAATAGAGTAGGTACTTAAAAATGTTTGTTGATGGATTGATTCTGGTCCAAACCTGGGGCAGCTAGGTAACTCAGTGGAGAGAGTGCTGGCTCTGGAGATGGGAAGATTCATCTTCCTCAGTTCAAATTTGACCTCAGACACTTGTTAGCTGTGTGACCCTGGGCAAGTACTAAACTCTGTTTTCCTTAGTTCCTCATCTGTAAAATGAACTGGAGAAGGAAATGGCAAACCACTCCAGTATCTTTGCCAAGAAAATCCTAAATGGGGTCGTGAGGAGTTGGGCATGAAAAAACTGAACGACAAAAACAAAGCTCAAAGCAGGGGGTTGCTAAAAGTAGAGAATATGAAGGCTAGGCCAAAATATCTATGATCCCAAAATGGCCTTTTGGGAAATGACTGAGTGTACAAAGAAATTGCCCTCATGACTTGGGCTTAAGCCACCTTAAATGTAAAATCCAAATCAGGAACTTGTTAGAAATACCAACAGCTTACATTGCTATAATTCTATAAGGCACACAAAACCCTTTCTTCCCAATGATCCTATAAGGTGAGTGGAACAAGCGCTCTTAAACAACAACAACTCATTCACAGATGAGAAAACTGAGGTAAAGTGATTTTTCCATGATCCCCCAGCCACTAAGTGTCAGAGCTGGAATCTTACCCTGGGTCCCTTTTCCCTTTGCCCTTTTCCCTTTACCCTTTTCCCACCATGTCGCCTCTCGAAAGAGGGCAGCTTTTCTCCAAAGGCCAGTGCCAACCTGGATGCTCAGAAGGGGTCATGGCTGTTCCTGTTCTCTGTTTCCCTTGGTGATGTGACTAGTTGGTAACTGCCAGAGAGGGCAGCCCTAGGTCCCCATCAGGACATTTTTAGCTTTAGCAACCAGACGGCCCCTCCAGGTAACCAAGAGGCAAAAAACAAACACTGTCACAAGCTTCTTCCCAAGCCCTTCTTGACTCCCAGGCCTGCTAACATAACCCAATCATAAAAACCAAGCTTGCGGATAATAATAGCTGATATTTATGTTGTACTTTAAGGTTTGCGAGATGCTTTTGCATGTATTATCTCATTTGAGCCTCACAGAAACCCAATGAGGTAGGTGCTATTACTACCCCATTTTATAGATAAAAAAAAAACTGAGGCTGAGAGAATTTAAGTGACCAGCTCTGGTCGCACATCTAGTAATAAGTCACTGAGGCACAATTCAAACTTAGGGCTTCCCGAACCCAAGTCTAGTGCTCTCTCCATTATGTTGCAGAGTCTCTCATAATAGCTGGCGTGGACATGCTGCTTTAAAGCTGTCAGAGCTCTTTACATTTATTGCCTAACTGGATCTTCATAACATCCCTGCCAAGTGTGTGCTATTATTATTCCCATTTTATGGATAAGGAGACTGAGGCTCAAAGCATTTAGGGTCATATGGACATAAAGGCTCTCAAACCAGTGAACTGGCTTCCTTCTCAGACTGGTGGCCGCTTGAGCCAATGGTCACAGCAATCCTCATTGGTCCTTCTAGTGTTACCCTGTGCCCAGGCCCTTTCAGGACAGGTGGGAAAATACCCTGGGCTTTAATCCCGGTCCTGACTCTTAGGAAGTGCTACTTTGGGCAAGTTCAGAGGTTGTTAGCACTGGAAGGGACTTCAGTCCTACCCTCTCAATCTACAGCAGAAAAAAATGAAGCCCAGTCCTGTTAAATAATTTTCCCTGGGTCACATAGCTATTGGGGCAGCTCAGTGACTCAGTAGATAGAATTCCAGGCCTGGAGTCAGGAAGATCTGAGTTCAAATATGGCCCTACACACCTCCTAGCTGTGTGACCCTGGGAAAGTCATTTGACCTTGTTTGTCCCAGTTTCCTCATCTGTAAAGTGAACTGGAAAGGGAAATGGCAAACCACTTCAGTATCTTTGCCAAGAAAAGCCCAAAATGGGGTTGTGAAGAGTTGGACACAACTGAAACAACTGAACAGCCATGATGACAAAAACAACAACACAATTACCTGAGTAACCAAGCCCAAAATCAAGCCTTTGGCCCTTGAGGCAGCATAGTAGAGTGGGTCTGTCCCTTAACTTGCTTGGGTCTTCATGAGTTTCCATCTCTAGATATGTATGATTCTGTGACTTCAAGTCATGTGTTCTTTCCAATGATTTAACAACAGAATCGAGTTCACATTACTTGAGTTCAAATCCCACCTCTGATACTTATTAACAATGTGATTGCTACGTGTCTCAGTTTGCACATCTGTAGAATAGCTGTGGGGCCAACCTTGCAGGATTGTTATGGGGTTCGAGTGACATTATAGTGTAAAATGCTCTGCCAGCTTTAAAATGCCACATGGTACACTTATAACACATTATTTCTTCCCGGTGAGCTTCAGTCCTCTGATCTGTAAAATGGGGACGATACCAGCACGTGCATATCTGCCCTGCGGGGCTGTTCTCCAGTGGAGATGGCTGTATGTTCTGCCCTGCAGGGCCTCCTGGCAGTCTATTCCAACAGACCACTTTTGTAGTTCGGATGAACCTTCTCTCTATGCTCTAACACTAAGTGTAGGACTGGTCCCGCCTGATATACAATTGCTTGGTACCCACCTGGCAAAGTTGTTGTCTAGGAAGCATCTGTTCCTCAGAAGTCCAGCCCAGAGCTGCACACCAACAATACCAAAGATGAAGAAAACAAAGAAACAGAGGAGCAGGACGTTGCCCAGCATGGGCAGCGTGTCCAGCAGCAACGTCACCAGGATCCGCATGCCTGCGTGGGACACAAGTGGACAAAGCACATGTTACTTCACATTGCGAGGTGGGGTAGTATGTGTGGGGAAGGAATGATAGGCGTGAAATCAGAGGACCTAGCTTTGGATCCCAGCTCTCCCACATACTAGCTTCATGGCCCAGGGCCAAGATACATTACTACCCTTGGTCTAAGTTCCTCATTTGTAAAATGAAGGAATTGAACTAGATGGTCACTAAAAGTCCCTTCCAACTCTTAAACTACTGATCTTATGACCATAAATGGTCACATTGACCCCTGGATATGATGGCAAGAGGAGATGGCAAATTTGCACCCCAAACAGGAGGTTATGGCACCTGGGACACTTGCCAGAGGGTGCTCTGGCTGGTTGGGCACTTGAGATGTTGGCTTTGGGACCAATCACTGCTTTGATTACTGGAGGCATGAGCAAAGCAATAAACCATGAGTGGTTCTCATTATCTCTGATGCTAGCCTTCAATGACCTGTCCACGACCTGTCTCTAATATACTAATCACAAGTGATTGAAGACTACTCTTTACAGTCTGTCTTTCCTGTCCTGGATAAACAGCACTATCAGCTGATTCTCAGTCTCATCCCATCCTACAGGCTGTTTCCTGTGTCTGGAATGCACTCCTTCCTCATTACTATCTCTTGGAAGCTTTCCTTTGACTATACCCCATTGATTGCACAGATCACGTCCTCCCTGGTATCATTCTTATTTGGGTAGATGTTGTATCATGTCCTCCCAACCTTCCCCAACTTTCCCCTTTGGACTATAGGCTCCTTGAGAAGAGACGCTCTCATTTGTCATTTTTGTACCTTCCTGCAGTGTGATGCCCCATAATAGGTCAATATTGACCGAGTTTGTTGAGCTGATGAGCTCTATTATCCACTGGCTCTGTGACTTTAAGCAAATCATTTCACCATTCTGGTCTCAGTTTCCTCATCTGCCAAATGGGAAAAATCATCCATCTTTTCTCTCAGGACTATTGCTGGGAGTCAGCAAAATAATATACATAAATGTCTTTTGGCAAGTATAACTATTATATCCAGACTTCTAAGCTTCATTTTCTCTACGAAGTTTTCTTAGAATATCCTACATTGCACACATTGTGATATAAAGCCCAGGAGAGACCAATATTGGCTCACAAGTTTGGTGACTCCGGGGTCCTATGCTTATGTCTAAGGTAGGTGGGCCAAGAGTGGTTATTAATCAATTTTACAGAGAAGTGAAATGACTTGACCCAAATCATATATAACTTTTCCTTTTGGATTCTGGTCCAGAGTTAATTCAGTAAAAGCCTATCATGAAATGCAGAAAGTCCTCAAAGGAAATCACCCTTTTCCTTTCCCCTGGTGCCGTCTATCTGGGGCATATGCATGAGCACGGCCTGATCACCAAGATGTCCAGTGGGGTTCTTTAAGGGCGTTCCTGGGACCCAAGGCAGGAAACAGGTGCCATAGTGCCTGAAGGTACAGAAGGCTCCATCATCCATAATAATCATAATAACCTCATGATAACTCTGCCAATTTGGTAGACAGGTACTCATTGATATCCATAATGGAGATTATTGTCTTTTTACAGATGAATGGGGGGAATGGAGGGAGCATGACAATAAAGATTCAGTGCTTCCAATCTAATGGCTGTCATGCTTGACCTGATAAGTTTATCTTTATGTCACTCATGCCCTAAATCTCAGTCATCTTTGACTTTTCCTTCTGCCTAACCTCGACCACTTCTGTAAGATAAAATAGCCCTGTCCATCCTATTTGTTCTTGCTTTTTAAAATATCTCCTATCAGTTCCCTCCTCCACTGTTGCCACTGTCACTATCCTGGTTATGGTTTGTCATCTTTTACCCACTCTTAGAATACTCTTCTACCTGCACTCTGCCTTTCAATCCATTCTGCATATAAACTGCCAGATTAATTGTAAAACAACGTTCATCATGTGTGACCTTGGACACTTTCTGGGCCTCCCCTGTCAAATGGGAAAGACAGATGTGGTCATTGCTAAGGTTCCTCCCGAGTTGAGAATTCTTTGGATCTAGGTCACTCCTCTAGTGTGGAGCCTACAATATGTTCCTATTGATAACCAATTAAAATCAAAGGTCAAAGGCTCTTTAGTACAATAGGCTTCACAAGTGGATGAAATCTTTCTTTCCCTTCTTTCCTTTTCTCCTTCCTTCATTCCTTCATTCCTCCCTCCCTCCCTCCCTCCCTCCCTTCCTTCCTTCCTTTGTTCCTTCCTTCTTTACTTCCTTCGTTCCTACCTTCCTTCCTTCCTTCTTTACTTCCTCCCTCTTTCCTCTCTCTCTCTCTCTCCTTCCTTCCTTCCTTCCTTCCTTCCCTTCCTTCCTTCCCTCCCTCCCTTTCTCCCTCCTTTCCTTCCTTCTTTACTTCCTCCCTCTTTCCTCTCTCTCTCTCCTTCCTTCCTTCCTTCCCTCCCTTCCTTCCTTCTTTACTTTCT
>CM053590.1:103948484-104061041 GCA_028646515.1 Pseudochirops corinnae
ATATGAGATTGAATTGGCACTTAAGAAAATGAAATCAGGGATAGCGACTGGATCAGATCAAGTATAACTGAAGAAATCTGCTCTGGATGTGATAAAATATTGAAAGCATTTGAGAGGTCATTTTATATGCTATCTTAGGGAAATAAAGATACCTAAAGAAAGGTGATCTAGAAAATAGCAATACCTACTGATCACTAGGGCAGCTAGGTGGCACGGTGGATAGAGTGTATGACTTGGCATCTGGAAGACTCATCCTCCTTAGTTGAAATATGAACCCTAGACATTTACTAGCTGTGTGACCCTGGGCAAGTCACTTAACCCTGTTTACTTCAGTTTCTTCATCTGTAAAATGAGCTGGAGAAAGAAATGGCTTTGCCAAGAAAATCCCAAATGGGGTCATGAAGAGTTGGACACGACTGAAAACAACTGAACAGCAAGAACGATAACAACATCTATTAGAGAGTCTCTGCCACCCTGTATTGGACAAATGGCTACCTGACCTTTGCTTATAGAGCTTGAGTGAAGGGATCCGCTACCTCTCCAGGCAGCTCGTTTCACTTTTGGACAAATCTAATCATTAGGAAGCATTGTCTTAATATCAACCCTAACTTTGCCCCCTTTACAAGTTCTAGCCATTGCTGTTAGTTCTAGCAGTGAAGAGGAATTTAAAAAAGTAATAGTTCCTGGCCTCCAAGAGCTTATAATCTAATTATGGAGATGACTTGCTGGAACATGTAATTTGGGGTTCAAAGGTATCTTTAAAGTCATCTAATAACCATTTTGGGCAGCTAGGTGGTGCAGTGGATAAAGTGCTGGGCCTGCAGACAGGAAGACTCTCCTTCCTGAGCTCAAATCAAGTCCGAGACACTTATTAGCTGTTTGACCCTGAGCAAGTCACTTAATCCTGTTTGCCTCAGTTTCCTCACCTGTAAAATGGATTGGAGAAGGAAATGGTAAACCACTCCAGTATCTTTGCCAAAAAACCCTCAAATGATGTCATGAAGAATTAGACAACGATGGAAATGACTGAACAACAACACAATAAAGTAACCATTTTCTTCTATCACTAAGAGGGAGCCGTCAGTGACAAAGTACTTATCACCTCCTGCATAGTATCTCCCAATTCTTGGATAGGTCCGGCTAGAGAAAGCTGCTCCTTATTTTCTGCTGAATTTTACTTCTCTATTATTTCCACACACTGATCTTAGTTCTGTCCTGTGGGGCCACAGTGATTAGATTCCTCCTTGAAAGATCAACCTTTCAGATGCTTGAAGACAGCCCTAATGTGTGTATGTGTACAAATATACACACACATACATATATGTATGTACATTCATACACACACACACACACATACACAGCCTATGTCTTCTCTGCCCCAGACTAATCATCTGTGGTGACTTCAAAAAGTTTTCACATGATTTCATTTCTAAACTCCTCATCATTCTAATCACCCCTTCCTGAGGGCTTCCAACCAGTCCTTCCTAAAATGTGCTTCCTGGTCCTTAGCCCAATGTCCCAGATGTTATCTGAAGAGGACAGAGTAACGAGGCTACCTCATCCCTTCTTCTGGATACTATACCTCTGTTCAGGAAGCTGAAGATCATGCTAGTTCTCCTGGTCATCATGTCGGACACTACTAACCCATATTGTTTGTGATCTACCAGTAACCACCACCATTATGCATGGTTGCAGTGGTTTTTGAGTCTATGTAGGACTTGATATTTATTCCTGGTAAATTTCATCTTAATAATGATGATATGTATGCAATGAGCAGTAAGTCAGTCAAGTAGTATTTATGAAACACCTATTATGTTCTAGGTACCTACTATGTGTTAAGCACTGAAGATACAAAGGCAAAAAAAAACCAAAGCAAAAAAAAGTTGCCGTTCTCGAGGAGCTTACAATCTAATGGGGGAAGGTAACATGTAAGCATCTATATACAGACAAGATCTATACAAGATAAATTAGGGATGAATGGAAAGTGCTGGTCTTAAGGAGGACCAGGCAAAGTTTCCTACAGAAGGTGGGATTTTAGTAGGGACTTAAAGGAAACAAGGAAATCTAGGAGGTGGAAATGAAGGAGAATTTCCAGGTGTGTGGGAAAGCCAGTGAAAATGCCCAGAATAGGGAGAGTGGGTGTCTCGTGTGAAGAACAGCAAGGAGGCTCACGTTGCTGTACCACAGATTTGTGGAGGAGAAGGTGTAAGAAGACTGGAAAGGCAGGAAGAAGTCAGGTTATGAAGGGCTTTGAATGCCAAGCAGAGGATCTTAGCATCTTTAAAGACACACTGTGAGTGGAAAAGGAAGTGGGCTGGCCACAGAACAAGATAGATAAACCACAAAGGGCTGAATAACCAGGTGATGCATTGGCATACCCATACAATACTGAAAGAACTGGTGAAAGATCTTCAATGTGTTGAAGAAATCCTCCATGGAGGCATTACAGAAAGATATGGACAGGAATACCACAGAACAAGAAGGTAAGGATGGGTTATTTATCTCAGTAGGGGGAGAGTATACAACCAGATGAGATCGGAGATCCATAAAAATAATAAGGTAGTTTTATTTAAGATATTTATCTGTCTTTCTAGCATGTTTTGAATTCCCTCCCAGTTCTGACCAGTCACTCTCCTACGAGTAAGGCATAGTAGCAAGAGGCTTGGATTTCTAGTGCAAAGAACTGAATTCGAATCCCAGTCCTGTTACTTAGTCCCTATGTTGCCTACTCTCCCTGGACCCTTTCCTTATCTTTTAAATGAAGAGGTTGGCAGTGATGATATGTAGGACAAAATCTAGCTCTGAATCCTATTAAGTCATTAACTGTTTGCCTCATTTCCTCATCTGTAAAATGAGTTGGAGAAAGAAATGGCAAACCACTCCAGTATCTTTGCCAAAAAACCCTAAATAATTGAATCAAAGCTGCACACTTTTACTAAGCTGAGCCCCTTTTACTAGGTCCTTCTCTTAAGAATGTTGAAATCACTATCCTTAGGAGATCAGATAGGGATGCAGGTTAGGGAGCCTGGGACAATTTTCATTCTGTTCTGCCCATTTTGATTAGGTCTTCATTCTTGTGAATGGCCATCCATCCACCAGATTAACAAAAAATAACGAAGCTGATAAAACTGTCATTGCTCTTAGAAATGATGACTTCGAAATTGCTGTTTAAAAATCTATCTGATTTATTGCTTTGGCAGGGAAGGCACAGCTTTCTGCATGGGCTGCCTTTTCCCTGATCCAGCTCAGTGCTCTTTGTCAGTGCGATTTAAACTGGGCCCTGCACATGCTGGAAGCAAAGAAAAATTATACTCCTCATTTTCCATCTAAGTGGCACTAATAATCTTCTCCCTGGGACACTTGACATTTTCTGGAGTGTCGTCCGGAGTGCTCAGAGAAGATGGCTAACAGATGGGGTCTGTCATAGACACTGCGGTACTAGGCAACCCCAAATGCCAAAGGGAATGAGAAGGGAAAGTTGTCTGGCAAAGGAAGATAACAGTCCTGAATGGGTGAAAAAAACAACATGCCCTCTGCCTACTGGGAATCCTGGTTAGCTGTTTGTTTTTCTAAGGCGAGAGCTGTGCCTTGAATAACATACTATGTAATAGGGGATTCCAGAGGGGAAGGTATACCATATTTATTGATAATGTATTATATGAATCAGCAGTTAGCCTTCAATTTTCATTTTGGGGTCTATTCCCTAACTCAGACAAAATTGCCTAACTCGCAGATCGTCTTAGGAGAATCTTTGGTTATACTCAATTCACTGAAGTGATCCCATGTCTTGTTGTTTGGGGACATGTGACTTGATTTTCAACTGCTTTTTCAGGTGATAAAAATTAGGGCTAGAGAGCAGAGGAAGGTGTTTTAGTTCACATGAAAGTTGAAAAAGAAGTAGATCGCATATCTTAAGCTAATGGTTTTAGACCTGGAAGGAACCCTAGAATCATCAAATCCGAGGGCCTGAATTCTAATCTTGCATCTTTTACTATGTGACTTTGGGTTAGTCATGTTCCTTTTTGGGTGGGCCTCTGTAAAATCAGGGATTTAGATTAGATGACCTCTAAGCTAATGTCTGCTCTACATCCTATACTCTTTCTAAAATATTTATTGATACATCCAAAGATCCCCCTTTGGAGAAATCTGTTTTTAAAAAAATTATTATCATGGTTTACAACTTGTTTACCTCTATTTAATCTGTATTGGTTAGGGTTCAGACTGGCAGAAGCCCTTTAAAAAAAGCCAGCTGTGCAGAGTCAACCCCCTCCCCCCCCCAGAGACTACCTGGGAGGAAGAAGGTTAATTAGAAACAGCTGAGGCAGAGCTACAGCTCCACAGGCCTCCAGGGTATAATGGGAGTTGGAGTGCCTAATGAGGGAATGGAACTTCTCCTCTAACACGCTGTTTGAGAATTCAGGTTGGTAGAGAAAGATGACTATGCCAGAAAGAGAAAAAGACTGGCTGTCCTGAGAATGTGTTGTTTTTCAGTGGTGTCCGACTCTTCATGACCTCATTTGGGGGTATTCTTGGCAAAGATACTGGAGTGGTTTGCTATTTCCTTCTCCAGCCTGTTTTACAGATGAGGAAACTGAGGCAAACAGGGTTAAATGACTTGCCCAGGGTCACACAGCTAGTAAGTGTCTGAGGCCAGATTTGAGCTCCGGTCTTCCTGATTCCAGACCCAGCACTCTATTCACACAGCTTATCGCTGTATACTAACTCTCCTTCACAGGATTTTGAGGAAAAGGCTTTGCAAACACTAAAGTAATATAAAAAATTCCAGTTGTTCTATTAAAAGAAGAAATGCTATTTTTTTCTGGTAGAGTACCTAGAGATGACTTGTTGTTCAGTTATTTTAGTCATGTCTGATGCTTTGTGACCTCATTTGGAGTCTTCTTGGCAAAGATACTGGAGTGATTTGTCATTTCCTTATCCAGTTCATTTTACAGATGAGGTAACTAAGGCAAACAGGGTTAAGTGACTTTTCCAGGGTCATGTAGCTAGTAAGTGTCTGGGGCAGGATTAGAAGTCAGGTCTTCCTGACTCCAGTCCTCGTGTTCCATCCACTGTGCCACCTACCTGCCCAGTGTCCTGAGAATAAGGGATAGCAAAACTCTGGAGATGTAGTACATCATGGCTCCTGGGAAATTATTAAGTAACAAGTGAATTGTGAATGACATCAATCAAAGAACAAGATTCCTGCTAAGGATAGGATGAGAGAAGTTATTACAAGTAGCATAAAAGAAAAAGCAGATTTTTTATACTTAATGGTTTTCTTTTCCTTTGAGAACTGCTTGACCTCTATTTGCCTGGCAAGGGTAATACTTTGTTAGAAGTAATAAACTACATCTTGTGACTGTCTACTGGATAATAGAGTCATAGAAGAGCATTGGAAAAGAACCTGATGTCGGGAAAGATTGAGGGCAAAAGGAAAAAGGGGACAGCAGAGGGTGAGATGGATAGATGGTAGCATATGAATGTGAACCTGGATAGACCTTGTGGAAGAGTGAAGGATAGAAGGGCCTTGTGTGCTATGGTCCATGGGGTCATGAAGAGTCAGAATTGACTGAACATATGAACAACCACCACAAGGGAAGAGTACAGATGGTGCCCAATTCCATCTTCCTATCTCTCTCTCACCATCTAGACTGTGTAATGAATATTATATTGAATTGAGTGTGTAAATGGAACTGAAAATGTCAATTGTGTTATTGTTAAACATATGTGTAGTGTGTACATGTGTGAACACACAGGTGAATGAATGCTGATGTGTTTGTTTCCTTGACATTTCAACTGTCCATGCCTACATGCCTGTTATGACTACCATTCACTCTGTGGCATCAAATAGGGAAAATTGGTCCTGAGGATGATTTTCCAAGACGCATTAGGTTTTGTTTCAGTCCTCGGACACTGGTAGAATCTTATCCACACCCAAATATAAAACTAAACACAGGGAGATTAAAGATAGAAAAAAAGAAAGTTTTCTTTTACAATATTTATTGAGTGCCAACTTAATATGTATGCTCAACCCTGTGCAGATATAAGATGAGAAAAAACACACCTCGGCCCAATGAGTTTCTATTTTGCTTGGCAGACAAGACAGAGAATACCATCTCCACTACAATGTGTGCCAACTCAGGACTTTGGGCCTTGGACATCAAGACTAGAGAAAGTCAGTTCAGGGGGAACTGGAATAGGTGTGGAAGGCTTCCTGGAGGATGTAGCGTTTGAGTCAGGCCTTGAAGTTCCAGTAGGATTTGATTAGTCAATTTTTCACCCATAATACCAGGCCCAGTTTCTAATACCAGGACTCAGGTATTAGGCCAATATGCATGCCAGTGGTTCTCTACTGGCATGAATATAGCCCACATATAAACCTCAGGCAGTGGGGATGGAACCAGGGAAAGTCCCTTATCACTGATAGTCTGGTAAAGCGGTCATCCTGGTTCCCCAGATGAAATTAGGGATAATAGCAAAAGCAAGCATTTATTTAGTGCCCTAAGGTTTGCAAAGTGATTTACAAATATTAAATCATTTGATTCTCACAACAATCTTAGGAACTAGTTGCTGTTATTATCCCCAGCTCTCAACATAGATGAGGAAACTGAGGCAGGCAGCGCTGAAGTGACTTGCCCAGTGTTACATGGCTAGTAAAGAGTCTGAAGCTCTATTTGAGCTTCTTTTCCTCTTCCCTTCCTCCCCTCCCTTCCAGGTCTGGCGCTTTATCCAATGCATCACCTAGCTGTCTTCCTACGAACACCTGATCTACCTCTCTACAAATAAAAAGGTGAAATGGATCCATAGGCTGTCAGACATGGAAGGAACCGCAAGACAATTTAATCAAAGGATCACAGTATCATGGCTTTTCAGCTATAAAGGGTCTCAAGGCCATCCAGTCCAATCTCTTCCTTTTATAAAAGGAAACTCAGACCTACAGAGGTTAAATGTTGCCAAAGGTAGTGGCAGAAGCAGGATTGAACCCTAGGTCCTTTGACTCCCAAACCAGCGATCTTGGTGTTTTGTCATAATGCCGTCTATCCCTTCATTTGGCAGATGGAGCTACTGAAGTCCTGATAGGGAAGAAAATTGCCCAAGATGATACAGTGATGGAGTCAAGGCTAGAACCCAGGACTCCTGACTTCATGCCCAAGACTTCCTCCACTGAGATGCTGGAATATTTAAACAAATGAAAAGCCAACATCACACTTATAAGCCTGTGATGAAAGACTTCATTGTCTCATTAGGTCCCAGTTGGTGGGAAGTAGGTTTAAAGGGAGCTCATCTGAATTAGGATTTTCTCTAAAAAGAGTAAAAAAATGAGGAAGGCGGCTCTTACAGCAGGGAGCAAAGAGAAGATAAGGGGCCTTATGCTGAGCCTAAGTCCCATGTCTAACAGGAATCCTTTCTTGCCCAAAGTGATCTGTCTTGTTTCTGAACTTCTGTACATTTGGTATCTATAGTATACAATGTACCCCTGAATCACACACACATGCACACAGACAGACAGACAGACACTGCTCTGTCTGTAGCCCTCACTGTTTCACATACATGAAGCTTGTCTCCCCAACTGAAGAGTAAACTTTCTAAAGACAAGATTCATTGAGACTGTCACTTCTCTGTCTCCTCCATGTGAGGGGGGCATGACTTTTGTTTTCTTCTCTGACTATAAGCTCCCTAAAGACAGGGTCTGGATCTCCTATTCCTTTTGTTTCTGTTTTTTTGTCCCACACTGTCTCATCCTAGACCAGCTGAACACAGAAGTGAGCAAAGAGCAGGGCTCAGTACACACCTTATGGATGGACAGACAGATGCGTGGATGGAAGGATGGACTAACATCTGGATGATTTCTGCAATCCTGCCATCCAAGTTGTTATAATTCCCATTGCCATATAGCTCCTACAGCCCTGATTGACTATGCCTATGTGACCAGATGCCTTTCTCTGCTAACCTCAGCAGAGCCAAGGTCTTTCTCCACATGGTGGGTGTCCAAGGCCCAAAGTCTTGAGTGGGCATACATTGTAGTGGAGATGGTATTCTCTGTCTGTCATGCAAATATCAGAACCAGAGGAGGATGTCAGCTGACAAATCTGGCAGCAACTCTTTTTCTCTGGGACATCTGGAATTCTCTGCTGTGTGGGGGACACTTTGAAAGGAAGCAGTTCTTGGAATGCTAGCTGCCACTTTCTTATCTTATTCTCATGCCTAGACTTCTGATCTTAAAAGTGGAAAGGACAGTGGCAGGAATATGTTGTTCAGTCAAGTCCAGCTTTTTGGGACCCTGTTTGAGGTTTTCTTGGCAAAAATACTGGGATGGTTTGCTATTAAGGCAACAAGAGGTTAAGTGACTTGTTTAGGGTCACATAGATAGTGAGTGTGTGAGGCCGGATTTGAATTCATCTTGACTTTAGAACTAGAACTCTGTCCACTGAGCCTAAGCACTTAATATATGCTTATAGATTGACTGACTGACTTTTCCTGGGATGAAGAGGGAATCTGTTGATCCATTTTTTAATATGTATTTAAGAAAAAAAATGGAATGGCTCATCATACCCATTCAGAGTTAAAAAATATCATTCATAGAACTAGATATTTTTGGGGAAAAGTCATTGAATTCAAGACAAAGGACTAGATTTAAAATTGTATATATATCTTTTCCAAATAACCAGTTGTATAAATTCTGCTGTTTTTTTCTTTTTCTTTTAGACTGGTTTGCCTGTGAGGAAGTCCTAACATTTACAAAAATAGGAATTTAACCTCAAGCTTCAGGAAGCTATCGAAAATGTGCGTTCCAATTCCACTCCATTCAGCTCAATTACTGTGTCCTGAGGGCCTGCTGGGGTTTTCCCAGCCCTGAAAAAAACCTTGTTTCAGATTCTAAGCCATTCAGTGAATTGCATCTTGCCTCTTACTAAAGCACAGAATGCTGTTCCCTGCCTTGCACTGCCCCTCAGCCCCCATCTTGACTGATGCATAACTCTGTGTCAGAGCCTGTTTTCTTAAAAAGTATCCCCGAATCATAAATTTCAAGCTCATTTCCCAGAACCCCCCCCCCCATTTTACAGATAAGGATACTGAGTCACAGAGAGGTTGAGGGATCTGTCCAAGATATCACAGGTAGAAATGGTAGAGCTGGTATTATAACCGATGTGTTCCAACTTCACAGCCAAGGCTAATTCCACTGCAATATCACATTTAAAGCAGGAGAAAGGTCTCCTAGCTTCCCGAGGTTTGAAAATCAGAAACTCTCCATTATCTGTTTCACTATGATGCTGACAGACTAAACTAGTCCTGCCACCTCCATCTAGAATGGGTTTGATGATCTTATTGACTACACCTGGGTTCCAGTTCTCAGATAAACCACTTATTAGCTGTGTGACCTTAGCAGAGTTATTTCCCTTGGCTGTTCTCAGATGAACAATGTGAAGGCTGCAGGAGATGCCCTCAAAGGTCTCCTCAGGTTCTGACATTCTTTGGCCCCATGCTGTAGGAGACAGGTTTCAGCCAAAGCTTCTCGGATGATGCTGTCCGGGACCCTCCACAGAGTAGCTATAGTGAGGATGGCAGGTGCCTTGGGCCAATTTTTCCCAATCCAGAGTCTATTGTATCCATTGGGATTATTGGTTGGGATAATTAAAAAGCCTAGAAAAGGTAACATGAAGGAAGATCTTGATGAGTCTCATAAGGAAAATTCTACTACTTGAGGGGTTGGTCTGGTGTGGTATAGTGGAAAGGAGACTGGATTTGGCTTCAGGGGTGTTCAGATCCAACTCCCACAGAGTTCTGTATAAGTCAAGATAGGAGGGAGTGAGGCAGAGGACAGCATTCAAAATGCAGATCTGTGATGTAATAGCCAAGATGCTATTTATGGAATGGGTTAGAATCTCTGACAAGTTTTTATAGGGGTGGGAAAAATCCAGCAGGTCTTCAGGACACAGTAATTGAGCTGGTTGGAATGGAATTGGAAGGCTACCTATAACCTCTGTGACCTTGAAAAATTTACATAAATTCCTTAGGCCTCAATTTCCACCTGTGTAAAATGGCAGGGATGGATTACATAGTCTCTTAATGACCCTCCTAGGACTAAATGATAGGAACATTTTCCAGCCTTTTTCTATGACCTAAGGATATAGAACTCAAAGGATAGTGTTTGGCTTTCTCATGCCTGAACCTTTGCCCATTCTATTCCTCAGACCTGGATAGAAGACATGCATATAAATCATCCCCTCTTTCACTCCCACTTTGGATAAGCTTCTCCCTCTTTTTTCATAGAAGACAAGTGGAGTTTGTGAATATGAAGAGGATAAAATTATGGATATAAGAGGAAACTTGGTCTGTGAGGACAAGACATTAATATAGAAGCTGAAGGCCCCCATTGGTGACCACAGAGACATAAGGAATACAAACAGCAGGAAAGAATGTATGGTGAGGATTTTACTTCAGGATTGGTAAGGGTTTTAGCATAGGACTAGTGAGGTTCTTTGACCTTGGAACTGGCAGAGGACAAACTCACAAGAGAAAGGTAGCATAGTGTAGTGAAAAGAGCAATGCATTTGGAGTCGGAAAGCCTGAATTCTAATGCCAACAAATGGCTTTGCCACTTGTTAGTTGTGTGACCTTGGGTCAGGTCTGTGCCTCAGTTTCCTCCTCTGTAAATTGCTGTAGGCAGACAAGATGAAGTTTAAGGTCTTTCCAACTCTAAAATCCTGTGACAGTTTTTCTTGGGCCTGAGTGGACTCCTGTGATCTGTTAGATCCTGGCTCATTGTGATAAAAGCCAGCAGGGTCCCATGTGGGGTCTATCCTTACAGAAAGAGGCTGGCATTTGCTCAGCTATGAATTGTAGGCAAACATGTAGCTGCCTCAGGATGCTCTCTATGGAGCTGAATCTGCTTGACTTTCTGGAGTTTAAAGGCCATCTTTGAAATGCCTCTATTTATTCTTCAGATAGAACCGAAGGCTCTGGAAGGGGCTCTCACACATACACTTGAAAGTTAATTTCTAGCTGTTTAAGGCATAATCTTTGTGACATGAAGTAGTTACAATGTGGTCTATTGGAATGAATCTTGGGCTTGGAGGCAGGAGAGCTCTGGGTTTGAATCCTGAGTCCCACACTCACTAGCTCTTGACTCAGGTTGTCATTTCATCTTCCTGAGACTGAGCTTCCTTCTCTATCAAATAGAGATAATAATAATTGCATTATTTATATTTTTGTGTGAAAATCATTTTATCAATCTTAAAATGCTACAGAGATATAGGTATTATCACGTGATAGGTGACAGTACAGGAAAAGGTGATATTCATATTGTACTCAAGGCACTTTGGGCTGTGGAGTTAGAATGAATAGAGAGCTGGTTTTGGAGTTCAAGAGTCATCTCTGGCAATGCTGGCTGATCACATGGTAAGCCGATAGCACACTGACGCTCAGAAGGCCAAAGTGATACTTTTTCTGATTTGATTCTCACAACAATTCTACGAGGGAGGTGGTTGGCTCTGTGTCACAAAACTAATTAAGTGTCGGAGGTGGGGTTTGAATCCAGGTTTTTTCTGATTTGGGGTCTAGCATTCTTTTCCTCATCTGGGCACCCCCTCACTGCAAAGCCTGCAAAAGGAAAGCTGTTTCTTGTTTTAGGGCTCTTTTCTCCCCAGTTGATCCCTGCCTTCTCTCTGTCTCTCTCTCTCATTTTCACTCTTTCTCTGTCCCTTCCTCCCCTTATCTCTTTTTCTCTGTCTCACTTTCTCCCTCCTTTTCTCCCCACCTCTCTCTCTTCCTGTCTTATCTCTCATTCTTTTTTCTTTCTTTCTTTCCCCCTCTCATTATGTCTTCTCTCTGTTATCTTTCCCCCTCTTTTCTCTGATTTTTTTGCCTTGTGCCTCTTTCTCATTATTCTCTCATTCTCTTTTCTCTCTTTCACTTTCATTCTGTCTTCTCTCTCCCTCTCCTCTCTCATTCACTCTTTCATGCTCTCTTAATCTCTCTGTCTTCATCTCTCTTCTTCCCTCTCTGTCTCCCTTCTTCCTTCTCTCACCTCTCCCTCCCTCTCGCTCTTTCTATCCCCACCCCTTTCTCTTTTTCCTCTTTCTCCTCTCCTTCCATCTCTCTGCCTCTCTCTGTTTCTGTGACTCAGTTTCTGTCCCTCTCTGTCTCTGTGACTGCCTCTGTCCTTTCTCTCTCTGAATCTCTCTTTCTGTCTCTCTCTCTCTGTCTCTCCCCATCTCTATCTTTTTGTCTTTCATTCTTATACCCTTTCCCCAGAGCACCCCAAGTTCTAACTGATGGTCAACTCATTTTCCATTCTATCTCAAGGTGCTTCAAGGTCTATATGAATATCAGTTATTCTTATACTACCACATATGAACAATTCTGCCTCTATGACCCCATGTTCCTGTGAGTTACTTATTGTGTGTGGGTCATAGTTTCCCCATTTTACAAATGAGGAGTTGGACTTGATGGCCTCTAAGGTACCTCCCAGTTCCGTACCTATGACCCTGTGAGCCCAGGACGTGGCTACCATTGAACAATATGCTCCAAGAATGAAGTAAGAAGAGTGAGGAAATAATATACATGACGACTTCAACAATGTAAATGGAAAGAACAACAACCACCACAGAATAAACTTGCCTTCATTATAATAACCAAACTCAGCCCTGGAGAGAGGTTGAGAAGCTGGACTTTGCTTTCATCTTTGCAGAGGTGGGAGAGCACGGGTGTGGAATCCTGCATGTGCTCTCAGACACTTTTAATGCGTCACTAGGGCTTTCTTCCCCTCTTTGAACTTTTTCTTTCTTTTAAAATAGTTGTTACAGGAGAAAGAGAGGCAGCATGATATGGTGGATACAAAACTGGCCTTGGAACTGGGAAGTCCTAACTTAGAGTCCAACTTCTAATACCGCACACAAGACAATTGGCCTCTCAGTGCTTAGGGTGACTCTTTAACTCTAAGAGGCACCAAGGCATGTCTGTGGTGTATTGGTAAAGGAGCTTCCTCATCTGGCGTTTCCTATAACCACTGAAATCACAATTGCTTCCCCTGTTACAGGAGATGGCTCACTTGGAGGGGCAGGGAAGAGGGATAGATTCAGAAATGAAGAGAATGTTAAAAACAAACAAAAAAAGAAGAAGTAAAATAAGATTTTTTTTAAAAAGAAAAATCTGTTCCACTTATTATTAGGCTGCCTGGTAAACAGAGACCTAGGTTCAGATGCAAAAGGACTAGCTGCGGAGAGCCTGTCTCCTTTGAAAATCATGTCCTACATGGCCCCAGACTTTACTTTCCCTCTATCTCCAGCTACTCGTTCACCAGCCTTACCCTATCACGATTGCAGCCTGGTTCACAACAGGAATGCTCTATGAACCTATTGCAAAAGTAAATTTTCTCTCCTTTTTTTAATTGCAAAAGCCATAAATACATTTCTCAACTCCTTGACATTGATAATATGATACAGAGGGGATGGAGGAGGACTAAAAGGTGAACTGGTATGGCTCTCAGGACAGAAGCTCTGTATCCCCATGTATTGTTTTTAAGCTGCTATGCGGCTGAGCTTTGGTCAGCCCTGGCCCTGACAGCTGAGCTGCTCAGTTCTTAAGCCTGGGCTATGGAAAGACATGGTAGACTTACTTGGCACCCTGTTAATGGCTCTGAGTGGCCGGAGAACACGGACAGTCCGGATGGCAGAAAGGCTGACATTGTGTCCATCCAGAGAATACTCCATCATGCTGGAAGGAAAGAGACAAAGAGAGATCAGCTCAGACTCGAAGGTGTGAGCAGAAGTCACAGAATCTCTGCATGGAGACGGCCCAAGAGTTCCAGGTTATATTGCAAATCAGTGCTGGGGAGTGGTGCAGCATAAGGTTGGAGACATGAATGGCCTGCCAGTATTTAGGGCCTTAAATGGTAGACTGGGCAGATGGACATTATTCAGTATGCACAGCCAATGGGGAGCCAGTGTAGGTACTTGGTGATGGGAGTGGTGCTTTGCATAGTAATCTCGTATTACATATATATTAAGTTTAGGTGGGGAAGAGGATGGAGACAAGATGACCAGTTAGGAAGCAGCTGCAATTGTTCAGGTAGTGGGAACTGAGAGCGTGGCAGTGGGAACGGTAAGAAAGGAAAAACCTTATTTATCCAAGTTAAGGTCCCAGAAAAGGGCATTTGCTAATTTGGCTACAAATGAAGAGATTTAGGGAAAAACCTAATCAAGGCTTGTCATGCTCCAGAGCTTCCCAATATTTCTGAGCTTTTCAGGAGAAGCAATAGAGTATAGGGCAGCTCGGTGGCTCAGGAGATAGAGCTCTGGACCTGGAGTCAGGAAGGCCTGAGTTCAAATCCGACCTCAGACACGTAATAGTTAAGTGACCTTGGGCAAGTCACTTAACCTATTTCCCTCATCTATAAAGTGAGCTGGAGAAGGAAATGACACATCATTCTACTATCTTTGCCAAGAAAAGGGGTTATTAAGAGTTGGATATTATGGAAAGATGATTAAACCACAACAAAAGTATAGTACAATGGAAAGAGCACGTTGAGTTTGGGTTCAGAGAACCCAGTTTCAGATCCTAACTCTTCCATTTATTACCTGTGCGACCTTGGGTAAGTCAAGTTCTTTGGGCCTCAGTCTCTTCACTTGTAAAAGCAGGGGATTGAACTATATGGCCTGTCAGATGGTACCATCTTCTACCTCTCCATCAATGATCTATGACGGTGACCTTGATTTCCCACCCCTGCTCATGGAACAGGGAGAGAGGCACAAGCTCCTTTCTGGGAGCAGGGAATGCTAAATTCTCTGTATTTGTGTTGATAGTACTAAACACGGTGCTTGGTGTATATAGTAGATGTTTAATAAATACTTGCTGGGGCGGCTGGGTGGCACAGTGAATAGAGCACCAGCCCCAGAGTCAGGAGGACCTGAGTTCAAATCCGGCCTCAGACACTTAACACTTACTAGCCTTGGGCAAGTCACTTAACCCCAATTGCCCTGCCCTGCCCCCCTCCAAAAAGAAAAAAAAGGAAAAGGAAAAGAAAGAAAATAAATGCTGATGGACCAATAGATCCAGGAATCTGAACAATTGCTTGGCCTTCTGGGTAAGGAATAAGGCTGGAACCCAGCCAGAGAGAGCAGCAACATGGATAAGCCCAACTAGGGTGATGTCATCAGGCAGCTTGGCAGAACCTACTCAGGACCATGCTGGTGTAGCAATGCCGCCGGAGAGTAGAAAAGACAAGTAGCTACAATTGAAACGACAATCACCACCACCACAACCACAATTACCACCATCACCACAACCACCACCACCATCACCACCAGCACCCCCCCCCCCCCTTCAAGCTTGGGCTCTTCCCACTACAATACACTGTCTAGAGAAGGGGCCATTGGGCAGCTAAGGAGAAACCTATGGGCAGACTTCAGAAGAGTGTGGTTTTTTTCATTGTCTTTCTTCTTCTCTGGTTATCCAACTCTGTCTGGTCCTTGTCTTTTGGCTTTGTACCTAGACCTTAGTCTAGGCAGATATTCTGAGCCTCTGTCCAAACCCAGAAGCCATCTGAAGGGTGCTTGTGACAGACCTATAGTTCTCCAGCCTGGCTCCCACGCCTGAACCCTGGTGAGTGGAGGAGTCCAAGAGGTTCCTGGACTTACTGTATTTGGTCTGGCTGTGTTTGATGGCTGGTCTCAGAGCCCCCACTTCTGAGCATGGTCTTAACTTTAGGATGGTCCATGACCTCTGCCTAGGCAGTCACAGCTCCCGTTCTTCTCTTTGGTTTCTCCTAATTGAACCCAGGGAATTTTATGGTCCTGACAGGGACAATGGTTCTACGAATAACTATCTGTTCCAGGTACAGAGCAGGATGAGAAAGTCAGTTCATCAACCACATCCAGGATCTAGACTTCCTTTCCTTTTATTGGCACTGGAGGGACTTTTTTCTGGTCCCCACTTACCTGTGAGGGAGATCAGACATTTTCTGTCTTGCCTCAGAAGGCAGAACAAGGAGCAGGGATAGAAAAGTCTCATAAAGTGGTCTTCTGGGGGACCTGGACTAACCCTCAGCCTCCTCTAAGACTCTGGGGCTGGCTCAGGAGGGCACAGCATTATGACATCTCAAAACCCAAAGGATGAATCATACCCAGAGACTCTTTAAGGAAAACGAACTCCCAGCTGGCCTATTCCAATCTGCAGAGACGCCCAACTGCAGTCCTGGCATCCTTAACGGATACATCTCATAAGACATAAAAATGTGCCAAGTGAGTAAATGTTCCCATTTTGGGAAGCTTCGAAGGTGTGTGGTATGGGGAGAGATTCCCTTTAATTGGATGGATTTATTGGAGCCAGCCCAGAGCATAGCACTAAAGCCTTCTTCTCTTCTGAGGATGACATCGTTAGGTTCGAGGCTGCCAGCATGGAACACTGGGCCCATGCATAGAAAATAATGACTGAGAGGCCTGGATGGAGTTGAAACCCTTACTAAGGGAATGCATTAATTACAGTGAATGGTCAGAGAACAAAGGCCTCAGTAGTCAGGGTGCCACCCTGGGGCCTGGGACAGGGCTGGGGCTTCACATGCTTTCTGGAGTGACCCCCGCTGCAGGGATCATTGCAGTCCTGCGTTCAGATGATAAAACATAGAATGTTAGAAGGGCCCTTAGAAAAGAGAACACTGACTGGCAGAGCCACAGGGGCCTTTGGAACGTAGGGTAGAGAATGTCAGAATCTGGCAATGTACTTTAAGAATGGGACATAGAATGGCAGAACTAGAAGAGCCTGTAGAAAATAGAAAACAGGATGTTAATACCGGGTGGGACCTTGGAACACAGAACAGAGAATGTCATCACTAGAAGGAATATTAGAGACCAGTTAGACCAAAATTTGTATTCTATGTCCCATTAGAGCTATGCTAGCTGGAATAGTGATTAGAGTGCTGGAATTGGAGTCAGGAAGACCGGCATTTTGAATCCTGCCTTAGAAACCAACTGTGTGACCTTGGGCAAGTCACTTAACTTTGGACAGTCTCAGTGTCCTCATCTGTAAAATGGGGGGTAACAACTGAATCTAACACATGGATTCTTGTGAATACTAATGACACAAACTATATAAAACAGTTTTTAAAAAGCTTAAGGGATTATTGTTTGTGATTATTAGTAATGAAAAGGTGCCAGGCACTCTGCCAAGCACTTTACAATTATTATCTCATTTGGTCCTCACAACAACCCTGGAAGGTAGATACTGTTATTATCCCCATTTTACAGGTGTGGAAACTGAGACAAACAGGCATTAAGTCACTTGTCCAAGGTCACACATCCAGTAAGAGTCTGAGGCCAGATTTGAACTCCAGTCTTCCTGACTCAAGACCCAGGCTCTATCCTCTTAGCTTTAGGCAAGGGCTAGGTATTATATTCCTCTCTTTCCTTCCACAGTATAGCCCCAAATTTGCTTTTATTCATTCATGCTATTTATGTGATAGCAAGTTCTTTAGCATCCTACATTCTCAGAACTGGGAGGGATCTTTGGCATTGCCTTGGTTTAACATTCCCATTCTGTGAATCAATAACTTTGGAAACATCCCTGAGAGCTGATCATCCATCCTTAGCTTGAATACTTCTGATGACAGTGAGTTTACTACCTCCCAAAGCATCGTCTTCTATTCTTGGTGAACGTGCATTTTTAGGAAGGTCTTGCTCAGCCAAAATCAGCATCCCTGTAATTTCTGCCCACTGCTCCTAGTTCTCTTCTCGGGGGCCAAGCAGAACCAATCTAATCCTTGTTCATAGGTGGTAATTTTTCTTTTCTTTTTTTCTTTTTGGAAGGGGGAAGGCAGGGCAATTGGGGTTAAGTGACTTGGCCAAGGTCACATGGCTAGTAAGTGTTAAGTGTCTAAGGCTGGATTTGAACTCAGGTCCTCCTGACTCCAGGGCTGGTGCTCTATTCACTGCACCACCTAGCTGCCCCAGTAATTTTTCATATACTTGCACAGAGCTATCATAATCCCCTGACATCTTCTCTCCCCAGGCTTAACAACTTTTGTGCATCCTTGTATGACTTACTTTCCATTCCCTCCCTAATCCTTGTCATTCTCTGGGCCTCAGTTTCCTTACCCATAAATGGAGATTGCATAAGAGTGCTTCTTAAATAGTTTGACGCAGTATTACTTCTGAGCAGCTAGGTAGCACAATCCATAGAGTACCTGGGCTTGAATCAGGAAGACTTAACTTCCTGAGTTCAAATCTGACCTCAGATACTTACTAACTGTGTGACCTTGGGCAAGTCACTTAATCCTGCTTGCCTCAGTTTCTCATCTGTAAAATAAACTAGAGAAGATAATGGCAAACCACTCCAATATTTTTGCCAAGAAAACCCAAATGGGGCAGCCAGGAGGACCTGAGTCCAGATCTAGCCTCAGAGATTTTCTAATTGTGTAACCCTGGGCAAGTCATTTAACTCCTATTGCCTCCAAAAAAAAAAGAAAAGGAAGAAAAGAAAAGAAAACCCTAAATGGAGTCACAAAAAATCAGACATGAATGAAAACTGACTGAACAACAACAGTGTTCCTATGACCATGGGGGAACCATTATACACTGGGGGTCCTGTGTAGGCTCCTGGCCTCTGAACAACAGTTTACAAACCACTTCCATGTGGGCAGAGCCCACTGGTCCTAGGGTGATCTCAAGGTCTCCCCCAGATACAGGCTGTGCTATTGACCTAGCCAGTATCCCTGAGGCAGAGGATCAGGCTCAAGTCTGTGCTGTGGATTTGCTGGTAGACCGTTTTCCCCTTTTCTTTGTGTTCCTGGTGGACATGGGCCATGGATTAAAATTTCTGCTGTTTAGGCAGAAGCAATTTGCTGCAAGAAAATCCCATGACCATCTGTTGCAACAGCTCAGAGTTGTAGCTTGGCTTGCTGTTCCCCCCGACTTATCGCTTTCTTCCCTCCATAACTCTGTTATTAGTGTAATCAACTCACTTAGGGAGGCTGGGCTGGGGGTGGACAGCATGCATTTAATCCTCATTCTGTGGCTTATTGGAGTGCCCAGAATAATTCCAATGCATGTCCAGCCCCCAGACTGAGGTCAAAGAGACTATGTTGGGCCTCGAGTTATTTTGACTTCACGAGTCCAGAAAGCTTAAAAATACCTTCCCAAAGTCTTTTGGCAAAGAGGTCATCCCATGGTACTCTGACTGTCCAAAGAAAAGGACAGATAAACCTGGGGGGCAATAGGGATCCTGGAACCCAAGCTGATGGGGGAGGTGGAGAATGGGTGTCCCACTGGGCACCTGGTTGGGAATTGCTAACCCAGTTCTAATAACTGAAATACCAAATCCTTATATTCCAGTTTATCCTCACAGGATCACACGTCGGAGCTAAAAGGTACCTTAGATACTAGTCAGTCCAACCCTCTTATTTTACATATCAGGAAACCAAGGTCTAGAGTGGTTAAGTTATTCCCCCAAAGGCACACTACTATTCTATGGCAGAGCTGGAATTCAAACCCAGGTCTTCTGACTCTGAAATCCAGTAGATTTTTCATAGCCCCATGCTGCAAATGAACTTACATGCAAGGCACCATGCTAGGATCTGGGCATACAAAGACAAATGTAAAACTCTGCTTGCCCTCAAGGTGCTTACATTCTGCTAGTGGTAGAAGCAGATATGACATGTAGGCAGGTATGTACATGATAATTTAAGGAAAGGATAAATCTTCCCAAACTAGGGAGATCAAGAAGGGATTCTCATCAGAGGTATCACGGGAGCTGTGACTTGAAGGAAGTTAGGGATTCTAAGCAGAGGAGGTAAAGGGGGAGTAGATTCTAGGTACTTGATAACTTTTCTAAGCATTTGGACCCATAGAGCCCAAGAATGTCAGAGCTAGAGGGCAATTTAGAAGAGAGAAAGAAAGGGTTAGTAGGGACATTTGAACAGTAAAAATAGTTTGCTAGGAAGGATTCTAGAGATCAGCTGGTCTCACCCCTTCGTTCTGTGTCCCTGTCTTATCTCCTATTGGGCTAAGCTCCTCGAGTGGCCAGCAAGAGCTAGATATTACTTATCTGGCTCTCAGACTCTTGGAGGCCAGCACAGGGAACTATCCACAGTTGGTGCTCATGGAATGTTTGGTGAAAAAATGTATTTTAAAAAAACAAGAGGAGAGGTGCTCTCTCCCTTCCTTTGACTCAGTTTTTCTCTTCTTGATTTCACAGAGAATTTTGCCCAGATGAAGAGCAGCTTATGTGGCATGAGTTTCTTTGATCTGATCTCAGTGGGCTGGCACTTGTTGTAGAGTTATGTTTCAGCCATATCTGACTCTTTGTGATGTCTTTTGGGGTTTTCTTGGCAAAGATACTGGAGTGGTTTGCCATTTCCTTCTCCAGCTCATTTTTACAGATGGGGAAACTGAGGCAAACTTGCCTAGGGTCACACAGCTAGTAAATATCTGAGGCCACATTTGAACTTGGGAAGATGAATCTTTCTGATTCTAGTCCTCGAACTCTATCCAGTGGGCCATCTAGCTGCCCCAGCACCTGTTGGCTTCCAGGAAACCCTGCCAAATATTATTATAGATGGATGGCAGGTGTGTGACTCAGTTGCCCTACTGTGTGTGCATCTATATATAGTTGTGATAACATATGTGCTTGGATGTCTATGAATGGGTGTTTATGTATGTGCACAGGTGAGAGGATGTGAGTGGATAATATGTTTATACATGTGTTCATGTCAATATAAGCTCCTGGAGAATAGAGATCATCTCATTTTTAAAAATCTTTCTATCCTTTCCACCTGTCATGGTTCCTGGCACATAGTGGGCACTTAACGAATGCTTGCTGACTGGTGGATTTATTCCAGCTTCCCTGAGGTCTGTGAGTCTTGGTTACTGACCCAGCCATGACAATGAAGAAGTCTAGACGGTTCCACGTGTCTCCCAGGTAACACTTTTGGCCGAAGATCCCCAAGGCGACCATCTTGATGACCATTTCCACCGCGAAGAAGGCAAAGATGAAGTCATCAAATGCCTAAATTGGTAAAGGAAAAGAAGAGACCAATGAGAATAATCTCCTCTCTACTGCAACAAAGGAGCAGATGAACAGGCCCTACACAGTCATTTTGTCTTTGGGCCAAGGTTAAGGGACTGTCTATGAAAAATTTTGTCTGACTCTATTATGGAACCCTCCTTTTTCCTGCTCCTCACATGCACCTCACCTCATATTCTGGGTCTATTCAAAAGATACCAACTGATCCTACTATTTATTAAACATATGCATGATCCTTGTGCTAATTTATTAAAACCGATGCACATGATCAACAAAGAAAAGTCACATTGGGACCCAGTAGCCATATCCCAGTGTCTTTTGTAGAATCTCAGTGTGAATAACTGAGAACAGACTGTATTTATCCCTCAGTTTATGTGTTTAGATAAGGATGGGAATTGCTTTTTTAAGCTCAACTGACCAGATTCCATCACTAGGGTAGGAGGCTCTCTTAGAGAGTTCTTTGGGATCTGAGATCATAGGATCATAGAATTTGGAATTGAAAGGGACCTTATTCACCATTTAGTATAACCCTTTCATCATACAGATGAGGAAAATGAGAAAACAGAAGGTAGTGATTTACCTAAGGTTATTTAGTGACTGGCAAAGTCTGGAATTTGAATTTTGGTCCCCTGAACCCCATTCTGACTCTTTTCACTAGACCCCATCCTACCTCCAGGATATTGCAGCGCTCTGACTGGCATTCCACATCCTCACAGGGCTGGAACATGCCCAAGGTCACGCAGTTCAGAAGGATGACCAGCATGCTAACATGCTCGAACCAGGTACAGGTCAAAGTTAAGGAGAACAATAGTTGGAAACAGACTGAGATAGTCATGAAATTCTGTGCCAGAGCCCAGTAAGAACAAGGAAGAAAAGATGTAGGAAGTGTTTGAACCCAGGGTCAGCCCTGGATCTAGGCAATGAAAGTGGCTGTTTACATTGTAAGGGGATTTATAAAGACATGTCTGACTGTCGATAAGTTGACATCATCACCATCACCATCATCATCATCACCATCATCACCATCACCATCATCATCATCACCATCATCATCATCACCGTCATCACCGTCACCATTGACACCATTTATATAACACTTCAAAGTTTGCAAAACACTTTAAATATAATAATAATAGGAACAATATGGGTCACTTAAATAGCACCTACTATGTGCCAGGCACCAGTATAAACATTTTACAATTATCTCCTCACAACAACCCTGAGAGGTAGAGGCTATGATTCTCCTCATGTTTCAAAGTCCCACGTTCAGGGCAGTGTTGCTTCCCTTCACTCTAGATCACAGGCTCCTGTTTCTGGCATCTATCCCCATATGTATGAACTCCCTCTGGTGTTCAGTTTATCACCAATCTGAAGAAAATATCACAGGGAAAAGATGAGTCTGTTTGGCAACTGAGTCTGCAGCAAAACACCTGAAAGAGTACAAAGCTAGAGATAGATGCATTTGTTTTTAATGGTATATTATTAGCAATATTAAACTACTGGAGATGTGGAAAAATAGAGACACTAGGTGTGGAGTCAGGAAGATCTGAATTAAAATCTGGCCTCAGACACTTTAAGTTGTGTGATCCTGGACAAGTCACTTAACCTTTATTTGCCTCAGTTCCTCATCTGTAAAATGCGAGTACATTGGAGAAGGAAATGGAAAATCACTCCATTATCTTTGCCAAGAAAACTCCATGGAAAAAAAATCATGGAGTCACCTAAAGTTGGACGTGATTGAATGACTCAACAACAATGCGTTGTTGATGGAATTGTGAAATGGTCCAACTATCTTGTAGAACAATTTGGAACTATCCCCAAATGGTTATAAAACTCTGCATACCCTTTGACCCAGCAATACCACTAGTAGGTCTGTATCCCAAAGAGAAAGGAAAAGGACCTATGTACACACAAATATTCATAGCAGCTCTTTTTGTGAGAGGAAAAAATTGGAAATTGAGGGGATGTCCATCAGTTGGGAGGTGGCTAAACAAGTTATGGCATATGATTGTGATGGAATACTACTGTGCTATAAGAAATGATGTGGGAGATGGTTTCAGAAATCTGGGAAAGACCTATTTGAATTGATGTAGAACGAAGTGAACAGAACCAGAGGAACATCATATATAGTAATAGCAGTACTAAAATCATGATCAACTGTGAAAGACTTAGCTACTTAGATCAATACAATGATCCCAGACAATGCCAAAGGACCCATGATGAAAAATGCTGTCCATCGCCAGAGAGAGAGAACTGATGAACTCAGAGTGCAGATTGACATGTAATTTTTTCCACTTTATTTTTCTTGCTTTTTTTTTTTTGCGACACAGCTACTATGGAAATACATTTTGCATGACTTCACATGTATAATTGATGTCATATTGCTTGCTTCCTCAATAGGTGGGGGAGGGGTGGTAGGGAGGAAGAGTATTTAGGACTCAAAGTTGAAAAAAAAGTTTAAAATAAATAAATAATAATTTTGAAAAAGAATCCCCTCTCACTATTAAGCATCAATACACCTAATTAAATGTGCTTTGCAGCATTTAAATAAAGTCCAGAAAATGTTAGCTGGGTCCTGCCTCTGATAAACATCTGACTGAGTTGTGCCACCTGGGGGAATCACATAACCTTTTCATGCTCTTAATTCTCTAAGATGTTAAGTTGAAAAATTAAAAGGTGCCACTGCACTGGTAGAAGGAGTTTCCTTATCTGGTAGTCCCCTATATTAATGAAATCAGAGATCTAGTCCTGTCTGGCCTTCTCCCATAAAATATCTCCTTAGCTTCTCAGTTACAAGTCTCACTTCAGAATAGCTGCTTATCCATTCACTTTAGCTCTCATAAGGTCACTTTCCTCATTCTGCTTTTTGCCTTTTCTTATTTCATCAAGGTCTTTCAAGATTTCTTTATATTCATTATACTTGTCTCTCTTAATTTCATTAAAATATTCCATTCCATTAATGCACTACAGTGTGATTTATTTGTAAATTCTCTTATTGTTGGACATTTAGGTTGTTTTCAGGGTTTTTTCCTTTTTCTTTTTTGCAATTACAAATCATGTTGCTATAAAAATCTATGACTAGATGGCATTTTTTGTTTGTTTTTGATAACACTTGAAAGGGTATATTCCCAACAATGGCATTACTGTGTCAAAGGGTATGATTATATTTGTAATTTTTACTTCATGCTGCCAGATTGCTCTCCAAAGAAAGTCTACAAGGTTTTTTGTGGGTATATTTTTGAGATCATTCATTGCTTTATAATTATTCATGCTGGTTCTCTTTCCTCCCCACCCCCATTCTTTCCCACAATTTAGTTGTAGGGGGTTTGCTACAGCAGGGATCATTTCATTCTTTGTCTTTGCATCCCTAATGCCTAGCACAGTGTTTGACACATAGTGGATAAATGATTGTTGACTGATTGATAAATTAGTCAAGACTGGGAGGGAATGTAGATACCACATAATCCAACTCCTTGATTTTATAGATCGCATAATCAATCAATCAGCAAACATTTATTAAGCATCTCTTATGTGCTAGGCACTGTTCTAGGTGCTGGGGTTACAGAAGCAGAAAAAATGGGAATAACAGGAAGCTCCAAAAAGAGAAATGACTTGCTTATGGTCTGGAAGGATGACTAGAAGCTAGTTTTTTAAATGAATTATCAGATAAAGGATATCCTGGGAGCTGTGGATAGATGTGTAGTTTTGCACTAGCCTAGGCCCTCTGCAGCACAGATTAGAAAATGTATCTTTTCCTTTCAATTATCTTGGTAACCATGGCAACCAAGGAACAAATAAAGTATGCATCCCTTGTAAGCTAATTAAATGTCAATTGATTATGTAAAGCATGACTCGATTGCTATTTATCATCCAGCAAAATCTCAGCCTATATTTTCAATCACATATCAACTAATCAATCAATGTTTAATATGGTGTGAAGTCCAATTTACTCTCTCTGAGGACCCTGTCCAAAGAGAACATCTCTAAGTCCTTAGTTTTGTGCCCTGGGTATCTCTTGGTGACCTCCCACCCCCAGTAGGAAGAGGGCAGAACTGGGTTGATGGCTTAGGAAAAAGAATTTTATCCAGGATTTCTCTTAGGTTAATTGGATGCCTGACACCCCCCTGTAAGGTTACCTCTGGGACACAGGTGCACTCTAATAATACTGAGCAGACACAACTCTTATTGAAAGTCACACATTCTTTGCATTTGCTGAACCTAAACACATGGAAACCTAGGCTCCTCTTGTATGGAAGATGCCTTGGGCTGGCATCTTAGGATGGCTGGATTACAGCCCTGATTCTGCAACTAACTCCTTATGCGACCCTGGGTAATTTGCTGTACCTCTGAATTTTTCTTTTTTGTTTCTAAATAGGCAGTTAAGTGGCACAGTGGGTAGAATGCTGTACCTAGAATCAGGAAGACCTGAGTTCAAACTTGACTTCAGATGTTTATGAGCTGTGAATTGCTGGTCAAGGAACTTAATCTCTGCCAGCTTCAGTGTCCTCATCTATAAAATGGGAACAATAACAATACCTACCTCCTAGGGTTGTTGTGAAGATCAAATGAGACATTTGTAAGGTGCTTTGCAAACCTTAAATAGGGAGAGAGACTGAACTTGTGATGTCATTGGTATAGAGAACTCCCAGGGGAATAAATTCCCTTGACCATGTTGGCACTTTCTCTTCAACTTCTGTTTTTAGAGATTTTCCTAGAGCACTGAGGATAAGTGACTTGATCAGGGTCACACAGTCAGTATGTGTCAGAGTCAGGACTTGAACCCAGGCTTTCCTAGCTAGAGGCTGACTTTCTATCTACTGCACCGTATTACTCAATCCTGTCTTTCTCACAGGTATGTTCTGAGGATCAAGTGAGATCATGAATGTAAAATCAGTTTTTAAATTATAAAAGCATGGAATATATGAAATACCATTAGATACATTTACACTCATGGGGATGAGGGACACAGGACAGATTTTGCTGTCTTTGGTGATAATACTTGAATACATTTCACAGTAGAGATGTTGCTCATTGAAAATCTATCTCTTCTCTCTTTTTTTTCTCTCCATTTGAATTTCTCATTTTGCCTCTCCTGACCTCTGCCTGTGTCTTCATGTTCCGGTTTGTCTTCCACTTTGTGTCTCTGTCTTTGTGTTAACCTGCCTTTCCCCTCTGTTTTTCTTCCTCACTTTCCTTCTTCCTTTTTCCCTTTCCCTTCTCTTTCCATCTCTATTGCTTAACTTACCACAGACTAGACTGAAAAATCAACTTGTATAAAAACATTTTTACATATGAGGTATCTGGAAGGTTCTTTAGAGCCCTGAGTTATTGGGTAGAAAGGAAGTTTGGAGGGTTGTCCTATGGAGCCACCCTTTGTACTGAAGCTGTGCTTGTAAGGAGACTTCCCTAGATTAAGATGTCTTCCCCAGGACACGTGATCATCAGCAATATTAAAGTGTTGGTCAGCACCATTATCTGAGGTTATGGGGAACTTTGAGGAGCTGGCTGGTTCAGCACTAGGGCACTGGATAGCAGTGAACCCACAGCAGATCTATATTGCCCTTAGGTAGGACAGTGCTATGAGAATAGTTAAGGAGGAAATGAAGGTTGCTGATATGGGATGATTGAATATGGCTGGCTGATTTTGTTGCCTTAAGGTAGTTTGGATTTTCAGAGACAAAAAAGTATGGCCCAAATGAGCCTTTGGGGTGTGGAAGGGTAACACAAATAAAGCTTTTGGGGTTCCTCAAGGAGAAAATGTCCTGTCATATCTAAACTCTTCTGTCTTGTCTCTCATGATGCTCCATGTTCTTCTACGGTGTTCTAACTGGAAGGGAAATAGCTGGGGAGAGTGTTGTTGTCTGAGAGTCACTCCCCTAAATATCCAGATCTCATGGTAATGCTTGATACCATTCCCACATGACAGGGAAGTCAGTCCTTCTGGAAAGGGTTGAGTTTGTGATGAAGAGACCTTTCAGTGACAACTTCAGCTACATTTTTGATATGGCAATTGTTCTAAGACTCTGCCCTCTTACCCTACAGGTGTATTTTGAGAGCCCAGACATCCTTGTCTGAGGAATGCACTGAGCTCTGCAGATGGAGCTCCAATGATTCATGACCCAGGCAGCAAATGACATTCAGCAGGTATTTTGGTTAAGCAGGCTCTCAAGTGGCCCATACAGATAAACCCCCAAAGTCAGTGCTCATTAGGAGAAGTAATGAACTTGGCTAGTGATGGATGAGGAAAGCTTTATCAGGTGGCACCCAGTGACAGCAGCTGAGAGCAGGACTATTCCTGACCATATAGGGCTGGGAGATTGCTGGAATAAATGGGTCTAGCTGATAGAATGGCCAGACTGGCTCCTTCCCTTTGAATTATCCAAGTTGGGGCCACTTAATTCTCCCCTTCAGTCAGTGTGCTATGCAAAGCAGTCAAGATAGAAGGACTCTTGGACACAAAGATCAGTACCAAACACCTCATCACCAAGTTTATTTTGCTTCTGCTCCAGTCCTGATCTAGTAGTAGCAGTAGACTATCTGTCTAGTAGGCCATCGTCATATCCAGCAGGATAAGAACTCACATTGATATCATGGCAGTATTAAAATGCCTTTTTTAGAGATGAGGAAACTGAGACTTTGGGAGATGAAATGCCTTAGCCAGGAACACACAACTAATAGCCTGCTGGTTTGTCCATAGTTGTTTGCATGTTGTCTCCCTCATTAGACAGGGATCTCCTTGAGAGCAGGGACAGGTTTTTTTTGCCTTTCTTTACATCCCCAGAGCTTAACACAGTACTCAGTACACAATAAGTGTTTAATAAATACTGCCTTTCCCTTCTGTTTTTCTTTCTCGCTTTCCTTCTTCCTTTCTCCCTTTCCCTTCTCTTTCCATCTCTATTGCTTAACTTACCACAGACTAGACTGAAAATCAACTTGTATAAAAACATTTTTACATAGGAGATATTTGGAAGGTTCTTTAGAACCCTGAGTTATTGGGTAGAAAGGAAGTTTGGAAGGTTGTCCTATGGAGCCACCCTTTGTACTGAAGGTGTGCTTGTTAGGAGACTCCCCTAGATTGAGATGTCTTCCCCAGCACACGTGATCATCAGCAATATTAAAGTGTTGGTCAGCACCATTATCTGAGGTTATGGGGACTTGTGTTGCTCTGTAGAGGGAAAGAGGATTATTTAAAGACACAGGTAGGTGGGAAGTTCCTACTATGGGCTAGGTTCTCTGCTAAGTACTTTACGATTGATCTTCAAAACAATCCCAGGAGGTAGGTGCTGTTATTATTCCCATTTGACAGTTGAGGAAACTGAGGCAGTGACTTAACCAGGGTCATACAGCTAGTAAGTGTTGGAGGCTGGATTTGAACTCAAGTCTTCCTTCCAGGTCCAGTGCTCTATCTACCACTCATGAGCCCCTTGAATCTATAAATGAATAAATAAGTGAAAAAGTAAATTATTAAGCATTTACTGTTAAGTGGTAATACAAAGAGCTCACATTCTAATAGGTTGAGATAACACATAGAGGAGGTTTCCACTTCAGGGCAGATGGAAAGTCCTTGGAGACCGAGGGCAAGGCAAATGCTCATCTATCCTCTTTAGCGTCATTCCCACTAATAAAATCATATCATTATCTGATCTTGACAGTACTTTGTTCTCACTGCCAAAACAGTAAGGTAATCTAATAGCAGATTCCCACCCTCTGTATTCTCAAGGAACCCTGATACTTTGCAGGGTAACAGATCACCAGGAGGTAATTATTTCTGCTTGAAAGTATCTCCCCCATCACTATCTGCCCAGATGTCTGAAATTTCACCATTAGAATGATATTCAACTAGCATTTAGAATATACCTCTAGGTAGCAATTGGCTCCCTTCCTTTGGATAAGCTCTGTCCTTTTTAGGACATCCTTTGAGAATGTAAATCTCCTAGAGGGGAGCACATTCAGGACCCAAAATCTCAGGGTGACTGAGTGTATCAGCAGCTTCTCCCTCATGGGAAGGTCAAAAGCAGAATCAGGGCCATGGAACCTAAGGAAGAAGGTAGGATAAAGACACAGGAATGAGAAGACAGAGGTTGGCCAGTGCCACTGACGGGAGAGGAAGAGTTGGGTGCTATTCCCATGTCTATGGCTGAGCTGCTGCATGGTCTGGAGCTAACCATCCCCTTCTTAGTGGCTGGTTTCAATCTCTTCTTCTGCTAGATGGGGAGAGTAATTCCATTCCTGTCTCCCTTTGCAGGGCTGTTGTGAAGGTCAAATCAGGAAATGGATAGAAAATGCTTTGAAAGTTCTAAGGGGAGTGTGTGAAAATAGTGTAGACAACCTCTGTAAATGACCTCACTTTTCACTCATCCACTATTGTCCAGGTATCATCATCCCACCCCAAGCACAGAGAAGGTTCCCTGTTATCTAAGGACCTTCTGAGAGAGAGAGAGCTGGGTGAAGGCATCTCCAAGACAAGCTGCTCTTCCAGTGAGGACTGCTTTGAATCTTTGCCTCAAGATGGCGCTTTCTGGTCTTCTATTCGAGTCATAGTGTAACATCAACAGCCCAGATTTTGGAATTAGAGGAGCTGGGTTTGAATTCTGATTACGCTGTCAATTCATTGTGTGACCTTTACAAAATCACCTAATTTCTTTGGACTTCATGTTCCTTATCTGCAAAAAAGTCTTGTATTAAATAATTTCTAAGCTTTCTTTTAACTCTGAATCCTATAAAATCTCTTTAATCAAATACCTTATAACAGTTCTGGCCAGAAACTCTACCCTTTGATTCTACTTCTTCCGGAGGACTCCCTGGATTTGGTGTTATAAGGATTTCACTGTGACTGTGTCGCTCAGATTTAAAGAAACGAAATCATGCAATTACAGAAACATAATCACTGATTAATTGGGAAGAGTCCTCAAAGTCCTTTCTAGGATGCCACACAACATTACCATTAAGACCTACTCCCAAATTCCTGGAGAGGTCTCTGTAGTCATGCTCCTGCTGGGCCTAGAGACTAAGTGTCCTAGGCATCAAGGACAGAATGGGGAGAAAGGGATGCTGTTTCTGTGTTTGTCTGGAGAGTTATAGCAGAGGCTGGGATTGAGATATTGAGTCACAGACCTGGTGATTGCTCTTCAGGTAACAACATGGGAAGGGAGAGCTGTGTGTGTGTGTGTGTGTGTGTGTGTGTGTGTGTGTGTGTGTGTGTGAGAGAGAGAGAGAGAGAGAGAGAGAGAGAGAGAAAGAAAGAGAGAGAGAGAGAGAAAGGGAGAGGGGGATAGACAGAAAGAAAGGGAGGAGAAACAAAGAGACAAAAAGAGAAATAGAAGGAGAGAGGAGAGACAGAGAAATAGAAGGAGAGAGAGGAGAGGAGAGAGAGGGAGAGAGGGAGCAACGGAGCGGGGGAGAGAGTGAGAGAGAAACACCTACATGTAAACTCTGGCTTCAACATTCCCTACCCCTACACTGCTTGTGTGGAGCTGGGACTGAGAGCCACAGAAGAAATCCAGTTAATGCTGAAAGGGGGGAAGTAGAAGTCAGGGTCCACTGTGCCTTGGGTTATGGTCCCTTGACTCTTAGAGACACTACAGTGACCGAAACACTGAAAGTTAGAGCTTGAAGGGACCTCAGAAATGACCTACTACAGCTCCCTTATTTTATAGATAAAGAACTTGAGAAATAGGGCGGGAAGGTGGCTTGCCTGTGATTGGAAGTGGTGATGTCCTGCCTTTTGCCTGGTGGAGACAGTGGAGGAGATTAAGCCTTTGGGAATCTATCCTAGAAGCATCTGCTGAGGTGGCGTTGGACACTGCAGAGACCTAATTAAGGCAGGGTGGTGGGAGCTTTTCCTCAGGACTCCAATGCTGGGGCACTGCTTCCTCTATGCCTTGCTGCCATCCCCAGGCCTAGCAGCCCTCTGCTGGATCCATGCACTGTGGTGCCATAAAGGTTCCACCATTCTCCTAGGTCTTACCTTCTGCCAAATGGGTCCTACCTTACCAGGGCTTCTGCCACTTGCTGCTCTTCTCTCCAACTGACTCCTGAAGGTTGCCTGGTGCTATTGTGTCCAACTGGATAGATGTCCTCTGTGTACCCCCTCTCGATTGAATTTTCCCAGGGTACCAGAATTCCAAGTTATGATTCTGCCTCATTGGGTTTCAGTCTCCCCATCTGTAAATTATGTGTGCGCATGCGTGCGTGCATGTGCGTGTGCGTGTGCATGTGTGTGTGTGTGGTTGGTTAGATGACCTAGAAAACTCCTTCCAGATTTGACATCCCATGGTTATGTATAAAATGGTCCTGGAGGAGGCTAGAGAGATACAGGGGGCCAGTGATTTGGGGGTGTCCAAAACCAGGCCAAAGGGTTAAAAGTTAAGTTGGTAAGGTCTGCAAGGGCTCTGTGGATGATAGAACAAGGGGAACCCTGCTATTTACTCTAAAGGATATATTGCTGGGACTTCTTCTTCTTCTTCCCCCTACTTCTTTCAAATGATTCATAAAAATTTCTCCCAAACTCATCACTTACCATGTTGTGTATTCTATATGGGCCAGGAGCCAAAAACAACACCCGCTCTTACTTTCGATTTTGTAAAACACTTCATCAATAATGCAAGAGCTGCTGTTCTTAGGATGAGCCATGGGGGTGGAGAGAAGGGTATACTGCCCATACTGAGCTGGCATACCAGCATCTCATTTGCTGTCTGTCCCCCACCACCACTTTGGCAGCATCTGCTGAAACTATCACAAAACTGAAAGTGCATTTGACTTGGCATCAGGAGACCTGGGTTCCAGGCCCACTCTGCTTCTCACCTGTTCTGTGATTTTATGCAAATCTCTTCTGTTCTCTGGGCCTTAATTTCTTCCTTTGTAAAACGGGTAGAAAATAATCCTGTATTTGAAATAAGCTCTTCTGGCTAGGGGTTCAAATCTTGGCTCTAACAGTTACCACCTATGCAATCTTGAGTGGGTCACTTAGTATCTAACTAGTTTCTGGGTCTCCTGACTCCTTAATCCAGGGTTTTGTTTACTATAATCTGAATATATTGATCTAGGTGCCTTCACTTTAGCAACTGCATACTCCACAGGCCTTTGCCTGAGGCCTCCCCCATTCTAGCCAGACCTCAGTCCTTAGCATATGCCCAGAGCAGACCTCCCCAAGAGGATAATAATTTATTTTTACTCTCAGACCTTGTCCTCTGTATGGTTTCTGGGCCTTGCTAGTGGTTGGGTGGTGGAGGTTTATGTGTACATGTGTGTGGTAGGGATCACATTTTCTTAAATGTTCTTCCCTTCCCACTGGTCCCACTTCTAAAAATAGAAATTCATTTAATGAGGATGGTCAACAATTCAAATGAACTCAATTTAGTACTTATTTATGGACTGCTTACTATAACACAAGACTGTATGCTAAATTTGGGGGCAATACATATAGACATGCACAGAGTAGACCCATTGCAGGGACCATACTCAAAGCCTTTTTGTCTTGGCAGGATCAGCTAAAGCTTGACTTCTGCTGTCATGGACTTCGCCAAGCTGGTGTCACCTCCAGACTATGATGACGCAGTGTAGAGTTGGTTGGCTAAATCTTAAACGTGGGTTGAATAAATAGAACATAAGCTCCGTGAGGGCAAGAGCTATCTTTCTTTTTTTGGTCTTTTTAACATCAGCACTAGTACTGTATACGACACACAGTATCCACTTAGTAAAGTCTTACTGAACTTAATTGAGCTGTGCTGAACTGAGTTGAATCTTTATGTAGCATCTATTAAGTGCCTAGCCCTATTCTAGGGCTGAGAAGAGAGGATTTTTATCATCTCAGGCCTCTCTGTTAAGCCTCCCAAGACCTCAGGGACATCAAGTTGGGCATGGGGCATGGGAAGGGAAGGAACTGAAAAGCTGGGGCATGAATGTGTGAGGATGTGAATCTCAGAAACTCCATCCAAGGTCAACACTCAGAGCTGTTTGTTGTGTCTTCCATCTGCAGAGGAGGAAGAACAGGCCCAGCCCAGTGGCTTTGGAGCTGGAGTCTGAATGAAGGGACATGCTAGCGGCATAGGGGGCTGGCCACAAGGGCTGCTGGGGAGAAGGAGTTGGGATAAAACAGTTCTTCAGGTCCCTTCCAGTATGACAATCTATACAACTAATTCTGACACTTCCCTTTTCACTCCTTCAGGAACTCAATGTGAGTCAAGCAAGGCTGCTGAGTACACCAGGGGGTTTCTTCTTTCTTTCTGTCTCCCCCTTTGGGTTCCTTTCCTTCTACTGTAGGTCTGAGATTTTGTATCTCTCCCTCAAACTCCATCCCCCTCAGCGATCTAACAGTGAAAACCCTCAGCATCAACTGAGTGATTCAACAAAGCATGACAGAGCTTGAAAGGGCCCTTAGAAATTACAATCCAGAATGTCAGAGCCAAAAGGAGAATTAGAACATAGAACGTCAGGGTTATTTTGCTGGTAGAAAGCAAAGTCCAGAGAAGGGGAGGATCAGACAGCAGGTAGGTGACATAATCAGGACTGGAACCCAGGCTTCCTGACTCCCTGGCTGACCATCTTTCCATTATATCATGCTGCCTCCTGTTGACCAGCAGGTTACCACAAATGGGTTCACAACTTCTGAATGGTAAAACTGTTACACCAAATGGAATGGGCTTTGGCTAGGCCCTTCTGTGACCCCAACAAAGTCATGGTTGTTTACTAGAATTAGGATTAATAAGTACCCTTAAGGTAATAGCACAGTAGAAAATTATGTGAAAAACAAAACTATAAAATAAGGAAGGGGAAAGAATCCAGACACACAGAGTCTCAAGTTGCCACAAGTCACATAGACCCTGTTTTGACTCCTGGACTGACTTGGCATCCTAAAGTTTTGTGGATAAAAGCCATCGCTGAGAGGGGGTCATCACTCCTCTGACTTGGCAAGACTTCATTCTTTTGAAGGATGATGTTTCTCCTGAGGTTGAGGACATTTCTCTGTGAGAAATAAGGGAGGTTAAAGATCCTATTTAGTTGACAGCCCACCCTAATTTTCATCATACACTAATATTCTTATGTCCTTTTAAATGTTAATAAAAGTATAATGAATACTTTTTGGGTTTGAGTGCTCATTTCAACCACATTTAGAACCTGAGGCCCCTCACTATAACACTGACAAACTACCATAGAATCTCCCTTCCTCCAGGGTACCTTCCTGGTTAACGACATTGAAATGACCAGGAATGAAGGCACAAAAGCAAGTTCGTGTACTCTGGTCCATAATTGCACATACTTATGAAATTAATAAGTGAGAGCCTCAGATCTTCTAACATTTCATGATTAATATCATGGAAGTGATGAACATGTAAATATTTAATTTTTCCTGCCTTCATAAAGATCATTCACTCCATGGAATACTATTGTGCTGTAAGATATGACAAGTAGGATGCTTTCAGAAAAACCTGGAAAGGCTTAGACAAACTGATGCAAAGTGAAATGAACAGAACCAGGAGAACAATGTACATAGTAATGACAATATTGCACAATGATCAACTGTGAGTGACAGCTATTCTTAGCAATATAATGATCTAAGACAATTCCTATGATGCTATTCCCCTCCAGAGAAAGAACTGATGGAGTCTGAATGCAGACTGAAGTATATTTTAAAAAACAACAACATTATTTTTCTTGGGTCTGTGTTTTCCTTCACAATATGACTAATATGGAAATATGTTTTGCATGACTGCACATGTATAACCTATGTCAAATTACTTGTCTTCTCAATGAGTGGAGAGAGAAGGGAGTGACTTTGGAATTCAAAAAATTTAAAAAGAATGTTAAAAAAATGGTTTTTACATGTCATTGGAAAAATGTTTTTTAAAAGATAATTCACTCCATGGAGCATGTCCAAAATGGAACTTATCTTCCCATCGAAATCTACCCTTTTCCCTGGATTTATTTTGGTTGGTGAGACCACTATCTCCCTGTTACCTAAGCTCCAAAACTAGAGGTCACCTTTGACTCACAGGCTCATAGGTTTGTAACTGGAAAGGATGTCAGAGGTTATCTTGTTCAATCTCCTCATTTTAAAGATTAAGAAACTGAGTCCCTGAGGTTAAATGATTTGCCCACACATGTAGAAAGAGGCAGAATTTAGGCCAACTTATTCCAAATCCAGTATTCTTTCTGCTGTACCAACTATCTCCAAGGACTCTTTCTGTCCTGAGCTAGAGCCAGTCTTGAAAATGTAGGAAGATCGATCTTCACAGAATTCTGGAATCTCAGAGCTGGAAGCTAGTTCAGAGGTTATCTCTCACTTAGCTAGAATCTCCTTCATAAACAACCCTTAGCACAGACTCCCTGGCATTGATCTTTAAGTGTTTGGTTTGTGAGAATTCATGTTATCTCCCATGGGAGACACACTGAGAGCTTCTTCAGTGCAGAGAATTTCATCTCAGACTTCTTCATGTCCACCATTCTGCCCCTTGAAGGGGTGGGCATGCAAAAGTGAAAACACATAGGGAATGAAAGAGAACAAAACAAACAAAAGAGAGTAAAATAAGACCAGTTGGAAGGAATTAGGGATGTTTAGAGAAGAGAAAAGATGCTGAAGAAGATAGCACTAGGGGGCTGTGCATCATCACTGATCTTAAAATATCTGAGGGGGCCATCATAGGGAATGGAGATTAGATTGCACTTGGTCTAGGAGGAGAAAACTTGGGCAGAACCAAGGAGGTAGGTTTCAGGAGTCAGACTTAAGCTCAGTATAATGAAGAAATGCCTAATAACAAGAGCTGTTCAAAGATAGAATGGGTTGCTTTAGGATGTGAGTTCCCCATCCCTAGGCATGATTAATTAGCTGCTGGCTGACCACTTGTAAAGATGCTATGGAAGGGAGACATGCTGTAGGTATAGGTTAGACCAGAGGACATCTGAGTTCTCCCCATCCCAACAAGTCTGAGTTGCCATTATTTCCAGACCCCTTGGCCTCCCAAGTCAAGGAGGGCAAGGTAAACCCTGTGGAGAAATGAGTGGGATAGGCTCCTAACTGGCTATTCCCACTCCTCTCTCTGCATCAAGGTAGGGGATTAGCAGTCTTTCAGAGGTTAGGCAGCTGTTACCTAATTTTCAAAGGCAAGCCCTTCCTGATAACCTTTGATCACATTCTGCCATTTGGAGATTTATAGAAATATAGACTGCCCAAACTAGACATGACCTTGAAAGCCTGTAGCACAGCTTCCTTAGAGAATGCACGTGAGGAAGTGAGAAAGGAAGTGACTTATATGTGGACACACCTTGAGTTAGTGGCAGAGGCAGGACCTGAAGCCAGCTTGCCTAACTTCTAAAATCACTGAATTTTGGAGCTGAATGGGACTTCTGCCATCACCCTGACCAATGCCTACCAGAAAGCATGAATCCTTGTTATAGTGTCCTAGAAAAGTAGTTTGTGTCTATAAACTACTCCATCCAGTGATGGAGAACTCACTACCTACCTACATTCCATTGTTGAATATCTTTCTCTACCACATTATGGTTTATTTAGCTCAATGTTGTTGTTGTTGAGTCATTTCCAACTCTTTATCATCCCATTTGGGGTTTTCTTGGCAAAGATACTGGAATGATTTTCCATTTCCTTTTCCAGTTCATTTTACAGATGAGGAAACTGAGGCAAACAGAGTGAAGTGACTTGCCCGGGGTTACACAGCTAGAAAGTGTCTGAGGTCAGACTTGAATTCAGGAAAATAAGTCTTCCTGACTGCAGGCTGGGTATTCTATCCACTGAGCCACCTAGCTGCCCTATTTGGCTCACAAGATTTTCTGAAGGGTCAGTTAGATGGCATGGTGGAGAAAGTGCTGTGCCTGCAGTCAGGAAGACTCATTTTCCTGAGTTCAAATCTGGCCTCAGATTCTTACTAGCTGTGTGACCCTGGTCAAGTCACTTAACTCTGTTTGCCTCAGTTTCCTCATCTGTAAAATGAACTGGAGAAGGAAAACCACTCCAGTATCTTTGCCAAGGAAACCGTAAATGGGGTCACTTAGAGTGGGATATGACTGAACAACAACAGCAAAGATACAGTCTTTAAAATGCAACTACCTTCTGGGAGGTTTAAACCTTGTCCTCCCATGCCTACTCTTCCTTCTCATTATCATTCTTATTTCCATAATGATTGCCTTTTGCAAAAATGTTTTCCTGGGAACATCTCCTGGTGAGATAGGTGGTGCCACAATTATTAGCCCGTATTACAACTGATAATATTGAGCCTCACAGAGATGTAAAATGTCCATGTATGACACTAGTAAGTGTCATATTTTGGAGTGGGTCTTTCCAACTATAGTACATTGCCTTCTGGAAGAAGTTCTAACCTTCGGGGCTATATTGAGACTATTTTATGACAGCCTCTACCATCCCCTATTCAAAGAGTTAACCAATAAAATCTATTATGGTAGGGACTAGTTGACAACTTCTTTCCATCCCTTCCATAATGGGGTAGTTCCATAGGATCATAGATATAGAGCTGGGAGGGATCTGAGATACCACCTAGTCCAACCACATCATTTTACAGATGTAAGAAATTGAGGTCTAGAGAGGTTAATTGACTTGTCTAAGGTCATATAGACAGTAAGTGTCTGAAGTAGGATTTGAACTCATGTTCTTCTGACTCCTACCCATTTCATCTTATTGGCTCACACTCCTGCTTCTAATTAAAGTGCCTGATAATGGTTACAAAAGAGAACAAACAATGAAGGAGGCAGGCAGTAAAAATCCCATTAGATTTCCAACACAGTCCCTAGGCAGCCCAGGGACTCAACTGAAGGAATCCCAGATTGGAGTCAAGAGACTTGGTTTTTGATCCCAGCACCATTTTGCCAATAACTTTCCAACTGGTCACGGGAAAGTCACCTCCATCTCTGTGCCTCAATTTCTTGGTCTGTTAAATGGGGATAAGAAGCCATATTCTTCCATCTCTGAATCTCAGAAAACAAAAAAGTCATGAAGCTGGAGGATATGGTGGAACCAGGACCTGAACCCAGATCTCTTGACTCCCAGTCTAAGATCATTTCACCTGGTATGGTCTCGTGGCTATAGATCAATGGAATCTCTTAAGAAGGTTTAGGTGGATACATCAGCTCTCGCTAGAGCACTAACAAATTTTTACGATTAAACTAAATTAATTAAGTTAATTAAAGCAGTGACAAAAAGAAATTGGCAAGGATTGAAGCCAGTTTCTAGCTGTCGATAGCAGTCAGTCAGCAAGCATTTAAGCATTTACTGTATGCCAGGCTCTATGCTAAGTGCTTCAAAGATTTTTTGTATGAACAGATCCTCTATCAACATCCTTACTTTGTTGGTCACCAAGTTCCCCTTGGTCTTCCATTATTTCACTCCAAGTCAGTAGTTTATCACTGACATTTATCTCCCTCTCTACCCACACTCCAGTGCCCAACCCTGTCTGTGCTATCATAGACAAGACTAGGACACATATCCCCTGCTCTCATCTCTCACCTCTCTTTCATAGGTTCTTAGAAAAGCTTGAGAGTTCGTGTTATCCTATCCTCTAATTTTACAGAGGAGTAAACTGAGGGTCAGAGAAGAAGTGACTTGCCTAAGGTCACCACAACATTAAGTGGTAGAGCCAGGATTTGAACCTGAGTCTTCTGATGTCAAATCCTGTGCTTTCTACCCTATGGCACACTGTCCTGACTCCTCAAGACTACAGAGAAGGGGTTGGCTAAGCAGGAATTTTCACAGATGAAGAAACTGAATCCCATAGAGGCTGTATCAGGTGTGTGTAGCAGAAAAAGAGTGGGAGTAGAATGCAGTTTGTTCAATCCCTGAGCTCTCTGTCAGCCAGAATAAAGATGTTTGGGATGAAAAAACAACAACAACCAGGTTTTGATAGGAAGCACATGGATTTCTTAATCACAACTGCCTCTGAGTTATCTGCTCTCTTTATAATCACATCTCCCATCTTCCCTACACACATACCCACTGCTGTAGATAGGCCAAGTCCCTTGCTAGGCAGGAATGAACTACTTACCATTCCTGATTCTGGATCTTTGGTCTTAACGCTCCCACATTAGGAATACGTTCCCCTCTCCCTTCCCCAACCTAGATTTTCATTATCCTTCAAGATCCAACTCAAACTCTCCCTCTTCTCCCTCTGCTTTCCCCAGCAACTCTGGCTGATTCAGACTTTGTTTCCACTCCCACTGCTGCCAGCCCAGCTCAGACTCTGATCACATTTAGCTAGGACTGTTGTCAGAATCTGATTTCTGGTCTTCTGGCCTCCAGTCTCTCCCCATGTAATCCCTTGTGCACACTGTCAAATTAAGCTTTATAATTTATCATCATCTGATTTGCTCATCCCCTGGGTTAGAAACTCTCAGTAGCTTCCCATTGCCAACAGGATAAAGGAGCTTGTGATCAATGGTCTTCTATAAATCATCTCCCATTGACCTTTTTAAAAACAGTACCTCCCTTTAATGCATTTCAACCAAAGTGGACTAATTCCCATCCCTTGTTCTCATCTCATCTCACCCTTGAGCAGGCCAGGTGTGAGTTCCCCCCGATCCATTTCTGCCTATTGAAAAATCCTTCCCTTCTTCAGGACCCCAGACCAGGTGCTAGGTCCATGAAGCCTGTCCTTCTCACTTTCTCCTCCTAGCCCCACCCCAGCGGGAAGGGACATGTCCTTACTTAGATTTCTAGTTCCTTTTTGTTTGCCTCTCCAAATACACTCGTATATCACATTCTAAAATGCCTCATATTTATTCAAGTTCATTTCTCATATTCCTACTAGACTATGAGGTACCTGAAGTCAAGGCCTGTGTCTTACACCCAGGAATGGTGCCTTGTACATTGTAGGTACTTAAGGAATGTTTGTTCGACTGGATTAACACTTACTGTTTGAGACATGCACAATCCAGGCCGTGAGCACCCAACATATCAGATCCTGGATCCAAGAGCATGGGCCTATATTTCAATTCCAAGCTTTGTACAGGGCCCTCTTGAGACACTTGACTCCTTGTGGGCCTCACAGCTTGGGCGGTGGCTATATTCGTGTTCTCCCAGGATAGCTCAGCCTAGCTCTGGCTGTTGATGTTGAAGATGTCTGGTCCTTTCCTTCGGTGAGGGATGATGGAAGAAAGTTTATATTCTTAGCATTCTACATCCTGGATTCCTTCACTTGTAGCCAGGGCCCCCACAAACATTGTCAAAGGATTCGGGTTCCTGGTTTCTTATATTTTTCAAAGGATAGAATGAATTTCTTAGCAACAGGTGTGTCTGGAAAACCTTATCTCCCTTCCTGCAGGGGAGACATCATTTGTCCTTCTATGGAAACTTTGTGTTTTAATCCCAGAGAAGAATGCAACACTATCTGTTAGCCCCATGAAACAGGGTGAGATTGACCTGGGAAGGCTGCTTCAAAGAAGTGATCTAAAAAAATCAGGTTCTTGAGATAACGGAAGGAGAAAGCAGTTCCTGCTCCTAGACTCCCTCCCCCTCCCCATGATTTTGCATTATTTTTTATATATTTTGCCTTTATCTGTGTATATGTTGTTTTCTCCCCAGTAAAACATAAACTTCTTTTGTTTATCCTTGTATCTCTAGCACCTAGCAAAATGCCTGGCAGACAGAAAGCACTTAATAAATGCTTATTAAATTGAACTCAATTGAGGTTTGAAAGGAGAGGAAAACATTCCAGATTTATTCATTCAAACATGTGCTGTTCATTCATGATATTTTCTGTTTACCTGTGATCATTCTTATCTCCTTTACTTGACTTTGAGTTTCTTGAGGTCAGGAATGCCTATCTAATTTATTATATACTTCTTCCCAATTCAGAGAGCATAGCATTCTGCACAGAGTACTTACCGGCTTGCTGAATAAATGAACCAATGAAGGGCTCATCTTCCCTACCAGTCAGTTCATACTGGAGGAGCCAAAGATAATTAAGATTGGTCCCTCCTTTAGGAAGCTTATAGTCCAGATAGCCTTGTGGATGAAATAAAACAAAGGGAGATGAAACAAGGATATTAATAATTATAATGCAGGGTAGAATGTTATATGGGCAGCTAAGTGATGCAGTGGATAGACCACTGGGCTTGGAATTAGGAAGATTCATCTTCGAGTACAAATCTGGCCTCAGACACTTATTAACTGTGTGACCCTGGGCAAGTCACTTAACCCTGTTTGCTTCAGTTTCCTCATCTGTAAAATGAGCCAGAAAGGAAATGACAAACCACTCCAGTATCTTTCCTAAGAAAACTCCAAATGGGGTCACAAAGAGATGGACACAACTGAAAACAACTGATGAGGAACAACGGAATGTTATAAGGGCTTTAAGAGAAGTACAAATATCCATGAAGGCAGAGGAGGGATTACTCTCTTCTGGTCAGTGTTGTTCAAGGAAGGTTGCATTTCACAGATGGGGAAACTGAATGGAGAATATCTGATCTGGACCTTGAAGAGCAGGGAGGTATCAATAGGAGATGATATTCGGGTTCAGAGGGAATATTCTGAGTGAATGTAGATGCAGAACAAAGATAGAGAACAGTTCTATTTGGTTGGAGTGTGGGGGATGTTAGGGAGAACAGTGAGAGATAAAACTATAAAGACAGTGAGATGTCAGGTAATAGAAAACCTTGAATGATACCATAAGGATTGTGAACTTTATCTGTAAAAATGAAGTGGCTCTGAGAAGGGTAAGGAAAGTCTTGATAAGATCTTATGGAGATGGAAGGGGAGCTGGTTTTGAAGTAAAGAGGTACTAGGTTTAAGACCCACCTCTGTCATATGATGGCTGTGAGGGCACCTGTCGGGGCCCCCAGGGCAACTCTTATTTACAGAGAAGTTGCTGCTCTTCATTGACTGAGAGATTACCTCACTGGGGAGTTCCCTGGGAACATAAAATCACGAGCTCAGGACAACACCAACAAAGGATATTTTTCTATATTACAAAATCATAGGAATTAGAGTTATAAAGTTTCATAGAAATCATCCAGTCCAACGTGGCTCAAGAATCAGGAGATCTGAATTCTAGTCCCATCCTTGACACCAACTTGCTTCATGACTTTAGGCAAGATCATTTCCTCACCCTGGGTTTTAGTTTCTGTGTTTCTATATATGATTTCCTACATTTTGCAAAATGAAGAATTATCTTATTTGAGAGACCATGAGGTGGACTGGACTGAGATTTAGACCAGGAAGGGACTTTAAAGATCACAATCCAATTCCCTCATTTATAGAGGAGGAAGCTCAGAGCCAGACAGGTTAAGTGATTTGATCATGATCACTCGGTAAACATGTCTTCCATATAATCATGGAGCTCTTTGAAAGCAAGGACCATTTTTTGCCTTTCTTTGTACCCCTGAATTTAGCATAGAGTCTGGCAAACAGTAGGTGCTTCATAAAGATTTCCTGATTTTAAATCTAATGTGCAACCTACTTCACCACAAACATCTCCTTAGTAAAACTGGTCCCTGAAACCCTTTCATACATTAATACTCTGAATCTTTTAATCCTCCAGGATTGGAAAGAGGTGACATAAACCATGCTGGAAAGAAAAATCATACTTTTAGACTGAAGAACCTGCTCTGAAAAAGGGGAAATTGTGCTTTTTTAACTGAAGAATCCATCTGGTCTTGGCACAGCAGTAAGTGGTAGACACAGAGAGAGGCCTGCGTTATGCCTATGCATGAATCAAAATGATTGTTCTGTGGGTTGTGTTAACCCAGGAATAACCTATTTCACAAGTTTTCACTTAAAAGTTATTAATAATGCCTTGTAGACTCTTGGATCATGGAATCAAAAGGATGGCTAACTAGACACTTTTCCCAGTTGCCACTAATTTTCAACTCCCCCCACCCTAAAGGAGAATTACCTACTAGATGTAGAACAGCAATAGCTGAATCCACAGAACAAAAAAGAGAAACCTAGTAAGTTTAAATACTTATTAAGTAACACCAAATTAATCAATTGGAGAATGGCTGAACATATGATTGTGACGGAATATTACTGTGCTATAAGAAATGATGATCAGGATAATTCCAGAAAAACCTGGAAAAACTTACTTGAACTGATGCAAAGTGACATAAGCAGAACCAGGAGAACATTGCACATAGTAATGATAAAGTTGTACAATGAAGAACTGTGAATGACAGCTATCCTCAGCAATACTGTGATCTAAGACAGTCCCAAAGGACTCACAATGAAGCATGCTATCTGCCTCCAGAGACAGTGTTGATATTGACTGACTGCAGACTGAAGCATGTTCTTCCTTCCTTCCTTCCTTCCTTCCTTCCTTCCTTCCTTCCTTCCTTCCTTCCTTCTTTTCTTTCTTGTTTGAGTCTTCTTGTACAAAGTGACTAATATGGGAACATTTTATGTGATTGCCCATGTATAATCTTTATCAGATTACTTACGGTCTCAGGGAGGGGAGTGGGGAATAGAATTTGGAATTTAAAACTTTTTATAAAAACAAACTTCAAAAATTGTTTTAACATGTAATTAGGGGAAAATGAAATATTATAAAAACAAAACAAAACACAAATTAGCACTCACTCAGCACCCCTCCTCTACCATTCTTTAGGCTCTGGAACCAAAACACAAATCAACCTATGACCTTATGCCTGGGGTCGATAATGAGGTTCTTGCCTTTCTTTTTGTAGAGATTTTACTGATACAGTTTATTCCCTGTCTGCTCTCCACCAAGCAACAAGTAGCAAACACTGATTCAATGGAAACATATACTAACTTCTCTCTGGGGTAGCCCCTAGGTTAGGGTCCCTTGAGGTTTCAGAGACTTTGTCCTGAACAACATTCTATCCTACTACTCTGGAAAAAGGTAGTAGTTAGAAAGAGAAAAGAGGAGATTTAAAGAAAGAAATGGAGTAGGGAGCCAGAATTCAGCTGTACAAAGGTGAATGGAGTCCAACTAAGGCCAGTCCTGATTCTTGAGCAACTACTTAAGGCAAGGATTTAAGGTAAGAATGGTGAAACATAATCCTTCACCTTGAGAGGAAGCTAAGAAAGCTTTGCCTTCTAGCCCTAGGAGTTTACTCTTTAGCAAAGAAGGAAACAGAAAGTGATTGATGAAGGAAAACAAGGAAAAAAGACTGAAATAAAGATCTCAAAAAGAGGAAAATTCAATAAAAACCCAGAGCACATACATATAAATCAACTGAGAAGAAGATCCTAAAACTAGAAGGAAAGATAGGCACTAACACTTCAAATAAATAACTAAACTCTCTTCACAAATATTACAAGATGAAAGTGAACCAATGCCTAATGAAACACAGAACGCAGTGGAATCTCAAAAAAAAAAAAAAATACATTCCAGAATGGTTTGAAAGAGAAATTAAACCCATAAGAGGAGAAATTAAGAAGGGATCTATGTCAGAAGTCAAAGCTCTCAGTGAAAAAATTTGAAAATAAAACACTTCAATGAGCAAATTAGCCATAAAAAAAAATGAATCCATAGTAGAAGCTTTCTTCAAAGAAACAAAAGAAAGACTTAATAAATTTGGAATATAAAATTATTCAAGTAGATAAGATCTGTCAGAAGAGAAACAAAAGGCAGCAATGTTAAGAGTGTTCATGATCTCAATACAAGACAAAGCCACTGACATAGAAGACAAGATTCATAAAGGCAACTTAAAGATCACAGGTCTCTACTTCCCTCCATCATGACAAATAAAAAACCTGAACACCACGATGCTAGAATAATACAAGGAAACTGCCCAGAACTTCTGAATGTAGAAAAGAAAAATCATTAACTTAAGAAAAACCTTCAAAGTAAATAAAAAGTTGACAGATGGGATTTTGGGTTAATCAAAACAGTTTAAGCAAAACTAATTATAGTATTGATTCAAAAGAGGAAGAAGATTAAAACATTATGGGAGATACAAATGTGGTAAAACTCAAGCCTAACTCTCATAACTTTAAATATCCAATAAACATCCAATAAAATGAAAGAGATATAGAATTGATAGGAAAGCAAAACCCTGTAATCTACTGTTTCCAAAAAATTCACTTAAAAAGCAAAATTATAAATAGGATCAAAATGAGATTCTGGAATAAAAATTACTCTGCATCAGGAGAATCCAAAAAAGCAGGAGTGGCAATCAGACTGTCAGATAAAGCAAAGATAAAAATCCACAATGTCAACCAAGATGAATAAGGACTTGCTTTAAGGAGCCAGAAACAATGAACCAGTATCAACTGTATACATGTCCATGCCAAATAATATACTAAATGTATTTGTCTGACTTCATATGGGAAAAATTAAGTGAATTGCAGAAAGACATCTGTCCAAATACAGTAGTAGTGGGAAACTTCAATGTTCCTTTATCAAAGATAAACAGATTTTTGTAAAAGCATATTAAACAAAAAGGAAAATATTGGACTGAGAAACTGTTGGAAGAGTAAGAGCTAAAGGATTTATGGCACTTTCTCAATAGGACCACTAAAGAATATACTTATTTCTCAGTATCACTTTTACAAAAACAGACTATATGTTAAGGCATTGAGAAATTATAAATAAATATAGGAAAGCAAACACTAAGTGTACCTTTCTTTTTAAAGGTAAAATAAAAAGTCATCTAATCAGGAAGTAGAAATAAAAGACAGAGACCTAGATGGAGACTTAATGAAATTCTAAACAATGAGTATGTCAGAGAAGAAATCATAGAAAGAATTAATATGTGAAACACAATAATACTGATAAGACAACATATAAAAATTTCTGGTTTATCCTTATGCAATCCTTAGAGGAAAAAATGCATCTCTAGAAACATGCATTTAAAAAATAGAAAAACAGGAATAATGAAATGAATATGTAATTAAAATTAGAAAGCCAACAAATAAACATGAATTCTTGAAAAAGTAAAGGAGAAATAAATTGGAAACTAAAATGACTCCAAAACTAATGAAACAAAATGTTGGTTCTTTGTAATGACAAGAAAATTTATAAACATTTAGCCAACTTGATTAAAAATGGCAAAATGCCAAATTAACAATTTAAAAAATCAACAAAATAAAATTACAACCAATCCCTAAGACATAAAAAGAATTTTAAGAACCTACTATCATTTGCATGTCACCAAAACTGAGAATTTAAAATAAAGGATTATCTATTTTATATATTTATATACATATTTATAATATATGTTTGTATCTATTTGTGTGTATATATGTGTATGTATATATATGCATATATGTACACACATACACACACACATAGAACAGAACATGAAATAGAAATTTTAAATAATTCAATCTCAGAAAAGGGGAATCTTGGTCCAGATGGATTTACTCGACAATTTTATCCACCTTTTAAAGACAAGTGAATAGTTAAACCACACAAAATATCACCAAAATTGAGAAAGAGTGCGCTCTACCAAACTTTTTTTTTTATGGGATATAGTCTTAGTACTTAAACTATTCAGCATAAAATATAGAGAACTATAAACCAATATCATTAATGGATAAAAATCTTAAATAAAATCCTTGAGAAAAGATTACAATTGATTTATCCAAAAATCCTCCAGTACATTCAATTTAGATTTATTTCACAAGTACAAGGATATTTCAACACGAGGAAAACAATATAATCATTTTGAAAACTAAAATATCCAAAGCCATATCATTATATTAATAGATTCAGAAAAGCCTCAACAAAGTGCATTACTCATTTAGCCTAAAAACTCTACAAGGTATAGGCACAGAAGGATCTTTTTTATATGACAAAAAAGTATCCATCTAAAATCAAAACCTAGCGTTATATTTAATGGGGAAACATGAGAAGGTTTGTAAAGCAAAGATACTCTTTTTCTTGGCAGTTATTTGAAATGGTTCCAGAAATGGCAGCAACAGAAATAAGACAAGAAAAAGAAATTCAGGGCATAAAGGTAGGCAAAGCGGATATAAAACTATCTCTATTTGATGATGACATGATGATTTAGTGAGACAATTCTAGGGAATCAATCAAGAAACTAATAGAGACAAAAGTTTCAATGAAATTGTAGGCTATAAAGTAGCTTCCCCCACCCCAAATCAGCAGCGTTTTTGTATCACAATAACAAGGTAATAATAGAAAGGGAAGTTCCATTTGCAATAACAGTAACTATAAAATGTCTGTTCAACCTACCAAAGTTCCTTTAAGACTCGTACAGATAAAATTACAAAACGTTCCTTAGAGAAATGAAGAATACTTAAAATAACTGAACAGATACTCAATGTGCATGGCTGGACCATGCCAATGTAATAAAAATGGCAATGATACCTAACTTAATTTATAGATTTAGTGCTATATTAATTAAACTACCAAAAGACTACTTTTCGGTTAGACAATATTCTTTTGGGTTAATCCATCAATAAACATATATAAAGCACCTACTATGTGCCAGACACTTGGCTAAGCAAGTGCTGATGATACAAAAAGAGGCAAAAGAGTGGTCTTACAGTCTAATGGGGGAGACAACACATAAATGAATATATATATATATATGTGTGTGTGTGTATATATGTGTGTATATCTATATATCTGTATAGCAAGCTATATACAGGATGAATAGGAAATAACAGATGGAAGATGCTGGAATTAAGAGGGGTTGGAGAAGCCTTCCTGTATGAGGTGGGATTTTATTTGGGATTTAAAGGAAGCCAGGAAGGTCAGTAGTCAGACCAAAGGAGGGAGAGTTTTCTAGGAAAGGGAGATAGTCAAAGAAAATACCTGGAGCTGAAAGATGGGTGTTTTGTTCATGAAACACCCAGGAGGCCAGTGTTACTAGATCAAAGAGTACATGTCAGGGAGTAAAAGAGAAGACTGAAAAGGTAGGAGGGGGACCAGGTTATAAAGGGCTTTGAATGCCAAACAGAGCATTTTGTATTTGATCCTGGAGGCAATAGGGAGCCAGTGGAGTTTCCTGAGTAAGAGGGTAACATCAATGGACTTGTACTTTAGGAAAATCACTTCAGTGGCTGAATGGAGGATGGATGGGGGAGGGGAGGAGGGAAACTTGAGACAGCAGGCAGACCCAGCAGCAGGCTATTGAATAGTCCAGGGATACCTTTTGGAGGAATAAAAGATCTCAACTAACATGCAAAATAAAAATAAAATGTAGCAATGAAGGGGAAATAGCACTTTCATACCTCAAATTATTTTGTAAAAGAGTAATCGTAACAAAATTGGCACTTGTTAAAAAATAGAAAAGTAGGTCAATGAAACAGACTAGACAAGGAAAAATCATGACTAAATGAACTCAGATAATTGAACTTAGTGTTTTATAAATCTGAAAATATAAATTACTCAGGAAAGAACTCGCTATTTGACAAGAATTGCTGGGAAATCTGGAAATCAGTTTGACAGAAATTAGGTTTACATCAATTTCTTACATCATATTCAACAATAAACTGAATATGGACATGTGAACTGAATGTGAAAGATTATGTCATAAAAATATTAGAAGAGAAGCAGATCACAGACTTTCCCCAACTTTGGATAAGGGATGAATTCTCAACCAGACAAGGATAGATGTGATTACAAAAGATAAAACACATGATTTCAATGACTTGAAACTGAAAATAATTTTTCATGGACAAAATTAATGCAACTTATATAAGAAGGGAAGAGCTGAAAAGGGGAAAATCTTTGTATCAAATATCTTGGAGAAGAATTGAATAGCCAAGATATATGGAACTAATAGAAATATATGACTAAAAGAAATTCTCCAATAAATATAATTGGACATATTATATATACAAACAGCCCTCAAAATAAGAATTGTGAACTATTATTAGGCATGTGAAAAAAATGTCCAAATCACTAATAATCAAAATCATAATCAAAATCAAAATAACCCTTAAATGTCACCTTACATTCAGCAATTTGGCAAAGTTGATAGAAGATGGAAATGATGTTGAGTAGATGTCTAGTCCAAACCCCTTATAGGCATTGTGAAGTGGTGGGTACACTAATACATTATGGGTACAGCAATTTGGAATTATGTGAAGATAGTGACTAACTTTGACTCAGAGATTTCATTGCATGTCACACATTCCAATGAAACAAATGATAAAAAGAAAGGCTCTAGGTACACCAGTATAAAGTATCATCTTTTTGAGCTAACAAAGAATTGGGAACAAAGCAGATACCCATCAACTGGGAAATGGCTAAACAAATGAATGTTTTTGAATGATACTGTGCTATGAGGAATGGTGAATACACGGAAATGTTTACACCAGCTGATACAAAAAAGGGATAAGCAGAACCAGGAAAACAATATACACAGTGACTACAACAATGTAGACAGCAAAAAAATGAAGCTGAATGCTGCAAGATTATGATCACCAAAGCTGGCCCCAAAGAAGAGATATAAGAACATATCTCCCCTATTTCAATGTAGGGTGTGGAACACTGCATATAATATCAGATTTTTTTGATACTTCAGAATTTAATGATTTTTCTACTCTTATTTGTTTTTCACTATATGGGATAATTCTCTAGGAGAGGACAGGAAAGGGGTAGAGTGGGAAATGTAGGTCATATAAAGCCATAGATAACAATAAAATTATTTTTAAAAATGACAAATTTTATAAACTTTTTTTTTCTAATGTGTTACTGTGGAAAAAATTCTAGATTTGGAATCAGAGGTCACTCACCACTTACTAAGGAGGTGATGGGCAACTTATTTCCTCTTTGGGACTCATTTTCTTTATTTGGTTAAATTAGGAGGTTGGATTAGATTTCTAAGGTCCCATCTAACTCCAAACCAATGATCCCCTCAAATCACTGTCGTCTACAAGTTTGATTGTAATCAACTTTAGATGCTTTCTCCATAGTCACAAGCAGGTATAGAGAAAGATCTAGAATCCATGTAGAGCAACTCCAAGGTTCAACCTACCATACTTTACCGTTTAAACAAAAGTCTGATAAGCCACCTCATATCTGAAATGCAGTAACAACAAAAAAGAACATGGGGAACTTGAGTTCTGGTCCCAATCCTTAACTTCTTGTTTACCTTGGGCAACTCATTTCCACTTCCAAGGCTTCAGTTTTCTCCTCTATACTCTATGTGCTGCACAGCAGCATAAGTTAATTGTATGAATATTGTACACATTTATTATGTAAGTGTCGTATAAGTTTAGATTTGTGTTTTTCAAAATTCCTTAAACTGTGGACCACCCATGTGTCTAACATTTTGGTGAGTCATTTAGTAAAGTGAACAATTACAGCCTCATTAAGGAAGCCCAGTGCTATGAGCACTAGAAATCATGAAACTTGGATGCTAACAAGGACTGTTTGATCCTGGACAAGTCTTTCTGCTTCTCTGGGCTTGAGTTTCCTCATCTCTTGCCTCTCAATATGGTGGTCTTTCTAATCACTAACCCTAGAAATTAAAATCTAATAAATAATAATGATAATAATAAAAAGCCTTCCCCTTGCTAGGTAAGAAATGATTCCTGCCATTAACATTGACCCTCTCCTTTATCTCCTTCTAATAGGTGGTGAGGGAAGGAGAGATGGTGGTGTGTGTGGCTGGAATGGGCCCATGTGCTACTGAAAGAATAAAGAGTATAGAAGAGAGGCTCCCTAAATTAAAGTGGCTCCCCATTACACTGTCCAGCCCTGACTTGTTCTTGGAAGGGTCTAATAGTTTGACCAAAGACATGGAAACCAGGACTTACTAAGCCTGCACCATCTTTCTGTTTTGCTGTCTCTTTAGACTTCATGATGCTTAAACTTCAGGGTAAATCTAATACTTCACCCCGGCATCTGCTCCCCTCCTCCTCATCATGGCTGCTGGATCCCTGGAGCAGCAGATAATGAGGGCTAAGTGAACAGCCAGTGTTCTGTTTGCTCAAACAGTAATTAGTATTAGGATTCCATTAGTGCCCGAGACTGTATGGAAAATGGTACAGAAGGAATGAAAATGAATTCTCAGTGCTTGAAGGGTCCCCACAGCCTCAAGCTGTCACAGAGTCCAGGGAGTCCCTCTCTTCAAGGGATCATGGTGCTGTTTTGAGTGGAGGATTTAGGTGATGAAGGGGATTCAGTGAATGGAAAACTCACTGCCTGGGAGCTGTGCCACTCCCTGACCTCTTTTAACCTGACCTGGGATTCCTCCAGTGTGAGAGTTTGACCCTGGTGTCCCTTTCCCTGAACTTCCCAATCTATATGCCTCCAACCTGGACACCTCATCTCCTTCAGCCTGGAGTGTTCCTAACCTAAAGTCTCTGCCCCAACTTGACTCCTTTACCTGGAACTCCTCCAATCCAGAGCCCCCAGTCCTGAACTACTTAACCTAATACCCTTCTCCTCCAACTTAACCCAAGATGCTACCAACCTAGGAACAACCTACCATAGGCTCCTTCCTAATCACGACTTCTTGGGAAACTCTTAAACCCAGTGCCTTCTCTTTAACACAAGAACCTCTCTCCTAACACAGAAATTCCCTTTAACAGGACCCCCCCCCCCCAAGTCAGGGTCTCTCCCAACCAAGACCTTCTTCCAACTTGGAATACCTTATCCCAAGAATTTCCCAACCACCTAACCTGGGAATCTCCCAATATAGGACCTCTCCTTCAACCCAAGATTTTCTCTTTAACATAGGAATCCCTCTTCTCAATCAGGATGACTATCAATCCATAGCTCCTAACTTAGGACCTCTCTAATGAAGGAACCCCACCCCTCGCCTCCAAACCTTGAGTACTTGATTCCAGGAACCCTCCAACCACCTAAAAGGGGTCTCTTCTAAGCCCAGCCCTCCCAGGATGACTGGTTAACTTAGAAACATCACCTAGCCATTTAAATCATAATATTCCTAAATTAATACCCCTTTAATTTGGGACCTCTATAATTTAGGACTGCTTCCAGTATGGGAACTCTCTTTAACCTAAGACCTTCTCTACCCAAGAATCTTCCCAATATAAGAAGCCATCCCCTTAAAAGGAACTTTGAATCCTTGAGGACCCTAACTTAAGATACCGTCAACCCATGACCTTCCTATTCCAAAGGCCTATCATATTTAGGTCATAAAAATTTCTATATCTATGTATAGATGTATATGTGTATGTATATACATGTATATATAAATGTATATACATAATACACACATACACACATAATATACATATACATACACACACATATACTCCTTGCTTAGGCAAAAATCCAATTCCACCTTCTTATACTGCTACCTTAATATGTGACCTTTGGTAAGTCCTTTCCCTCTCAGTTTCAGGTTCCCCATTTCTGTGAGGGGCTGGAACTAGAATGATCTCTGAGATCTCATCCAGGTCTAACCCTCTGTGGGTCTCTCCAAGGTGAGGCTACAAAGTTTAGAATGTATGCTCCCTGAGATCAGGATGGATCCATTCATTATATCTCTATTCCCAGCCCTTAGCAGAGTGCCTGGCCCATACCAAGTACTTAATGAATGCTTCTTTACTTCTGTTCTACCTTTATATGTTATAGTAGGGGCAACCCCTGGAGTTTTCCAAATAGAGGAATAACATGGTGAGATTTATCTTAAGAAAAATAGCCTTTATCTTAAGGAGAATAGTCCTGTAAAGAATGGACTAGAGTTGGGAGGGACTTCATGAGGAGGAACAAATAGGAGATCTTTGTGATAGTCTGGACAAAAAGTGATGAGGGGGTGAATTAAAGTGGTGGCTGCGTACATAGAGAGAGGGGGTCAGGGGTGCTAGGTGGTATGGAGAAAGAAATGATGAGATTTTGTATATCGCTGGATAACTGGAGTGAGAGAGAGTGAGGAAGTGAAGATAACAAACAGATGATGAATTTGGTAGCTCAGAAGAATGGTAGTGACTTCAGTAGAAATAGGATTGTAAGGAAGTAGTTTGAATTGGGGTGGGGGTGGGGGAAAGAAGATAATGAGTTCTGTTTTGGGTATCTCTACCTTGAGATGGGTTTCTATCATTGACACCTATTGTGATCATTGATCACAGAATCCTAAATCAAAACACATTGTGATCGTTGATCACAGAATACTACATTTAGAGTTGAAAGGGTCCTTAGAGATAGATCACAATGATAATGAAATGATAGTTCATAAATCCTTCCTTTACATTCACCCTTTGAGGGAGTCAGAACAGGAGTTCTCCATGTTATAGAAGAGAGAATAGTGACTCAGAAGTGATGTTTTTAGCAAGTGGCAGAGCGGAGACTTTGAATTCAGAACTTCTGGGCTCAGAACTTCTGGGCCCATATCCAAACAGCTAATAATGAATACACCACATCACCTCTACAGAGAGGTAGCAGACCAGAAAGCTCCTATTCCTGAAATTGTGGGGCTGACTTTTCTGGCCGATTTTTGTCAATGAGATCAATACTAATAATGATAGTTCACTTCTCTGTCAAAATATTAAAGTTTACAAAGTACTTTCTTCTCAACTACTCTATGAGGCAAAAGCAAAGCATTAATTATTATTTGTTTTATAGATAGAGGCACCGAGTGTCAGATCAGTGAAGTGACTTCCCCAAGGCCACTTATGCAAGTAAGTATTGGAGCTAAGAGACGACACCAAGATTCTTGACTACAAGTAGCACCCTCTGTCTGCCACAACATGCTGCCTTTGTTACTTTCCGAAGGAGCAGGTGCATCAATTGACTGTAAGAATTTTTCTTACAATTTTTTTCATCATCTTATTATAGTTTCTCCTATCTGTTCAAATGTACTTTAAGTATAAATAATTCCAGGCAGATATTACAATTTTACTTTGAAACAAAAATCTTCATCCTACTCTCTCTAGAATGTGCAAATGTGCCACATCAATTGACACAGCTGGGTTTTTGATGCTTTCTTAAATTCCAGTCCTTCCAGTAAAGTGGAATGGTTCAACCAAATCTCTAAACCTTTTTCCAGATGTCGTCATGAAATCTACAGATTTTAGTTCAGTTTTCTGTCTCCTTCTAAGCGTTTTTTTTTCTTTTTTTCTTTTTTCTTTTTTTGATATGCTAGGCTTCCTAGATCATCTGGGAAGAAAAAGAGAGGGCCTGGAGGTGGACCGACTTGGCCAACCAGTTCAGTGTGTGGGCCCATGGCAGCAAGTCTGGCTTTTGGCTCGCTTGGCTCGTTTTCCTACCATGGCATTGTGAGGGCCACAGGTTATTGCATGCTTCTGCAATCCACTCACCAAGGAGGATTCATTATTTCCTGGCTCTTCAGTGTGGTATAGTGGATAAAGCATAAATTCTGAGTTAAAAATTTAGGCTTAAACCCTGGTTCTAACACTAATATCACTCCTTGTGTGACTCTGAACATTTAAACTTCACCTCTGTAAAGGAATTCATGATCTTTTCCAGCACCGAATCCTATGATCCTTGGCAAGGTTGGCAGCCCAGGCTGAGCAAACCAGGAAAATTTTAAGCTCATAACATGAAAACAGTAATTCCTGGAGGTGACTTTTTACTCCTAGAAATGACAGCCTGTTGAAACTGCCAAACAGTGGGCCTAGAACGTGAGAAATTCACCAACCACTTGCCTCTTTACCCAGCTGAGTCAGAGAAGAGTTCCACAGGTTACAAGTCTCAGTGAAGGAAAAAGTGGGAAATACAAAGAGAAACATTTTTTCCCCATCATCATGCCATTCTTCTCATGCTGGGACACAAGGAGCTAGCTGGTACCCAGAGGCCCTCGCCACATCCACACATGGGAATGCCAGAAGTTACTTAACAAATGACATGTAATCACATGCTAATTACATGTTCCTGGAGGCTTCCTAATAATTATACTTAATAGGTTCAGTAGTAACAAGTGCAGATGCTGTAATTTGGGTGAGAAAATTAGAAATCATCATCTTTGTACATTCGCCTGTGCCCGACGGTTCTGCTCCTTCACATAGAATGTCTCTGAGTTCCCATCCCAGCCCTAGGGAGTAGATCCCCTGCTACTAGAACCATAGCATGTGGCCATAGTACAGCAGGTTTCCAGTTCTCTGTATCATGAGACTTAGCTCACCCCAATTCCAGCTTCAATTTACTTCCTGGGTCATGGTTTCTTTGAGCACAAAGGATACTTGGCTCCCTGACACTTTCTCTGAGAAGAGAGGGCTAAGGGGGCCTTCTTGAGTAAAGGGGTGACAGGGAGGGTCTTGTACGTGGTACGTGTTTAATCAGTGATATTCCTTGTATAGTATTTGGGATCTTCTACAATCTGGCAAAGACCTGTCAGCATTTACTTCCTACTACATACCCTTTACATTCCAACCAAAGGAGACTACTCATTGTCCCTATTCTCATTCTGCCCTCTCTTAGCCCCATGCCTCTGCTCTTGCCAGACCCCAGCCTGAAATAGTTTTCTGTTTCAATCTTGTCACTAATTTTGTCTTTCTTTGTATCTTCAGAACTAGGTACAGTGACTGATATATGAAAGATATGAAATGCTCATTGACTGACTGACTTACTGACTTCCCTTCCTTTTGGGTCTAATTCAGGTTTCAAATATCTTCCTTTTCTCATAGCTTCTCCTTCCATCCAAAAGGGACTGCTTCTTGCTTAAAATGGAATCTCTCCTCTGTACTTATCTCATTCTTCATCAGAATTACTCGGGTCTAACTCAGGTTTCAAATATCTTCCTTTTCTCATAGCTTCTCCTTCCATCCATAAGTGATCCCTTCTTTCTTAAAATGGAATCTCTCCTTTATACTTATCTTGTTCTTCATCAGAATTACTTGAATATTTGATTATATACTCCTTGAGATCAGAGTTTCCATCCTCCAGTACCCAGCATGAAATTTCATACATAAGTGTTTAATAAGTATTTGTTGAATTGAATCATAGATTGAAGAAAGCCAAGAACGATTTGTAGGCTCTTTCCACTGGGAATCTCGCTAACCAGAGAGAAGGTGACCATAATGGTGAAAAACAAAACAAAACAGGCTGGGAATCACCCAGGAAAATCTTCAAGATCTACCAGTGGCATTGATTAGAGATTAGTAATTGTGGTCCTTGAATGTAATGGAATATCACTGTACTATATGAAACTAGGAACATTATGAATTCAAAGGACCATGGGAAGACTAATGGGAACAGATGCAAAATGAAGTACACAGAACTAGGGAAATATATAAACAGGAATGGAAAGAACAATAAAAACAAAAAAAAAATGATGCTGAGAAAGCCCTGAGCAGCCATGAGAAACTGTGCCTTTCTTTGCAAATGCAGGGCACTGTAGGTGTGGTGCTAGTGGTACTGTCTGACTCAGTTGCTATGTTTGTTAGTTTTGCTGAATTGATTTTTCTTCTTTTTTGTTTTAATTCTTTATTACAAGGGATGCCTCACTGGCAAGGTGAGAGGCAGGGAGAGGAGAAAGGATATATTCGAAAATGAAGGCAATATCAGAGTATAATAAACATTTTTTAAAATTAAAGATTTACTGGCTTGTCTTGATCTAGATGAGAAATAAACTTGGAATCAAGAAAAAAAATCTCTCTTTTTCTTTTCCTCAGTCAATCATGATATTTCTCCTTATCTCTCTTACTGGCCCTTTGGTACCCATGTCCAGGTCAGAAGATTCTGAGGGGAAAAGGCAAGATACATCAGAATGGCATGATGGGGAACATCCTAAAGAGAGAATAAGGAGATTTGTGTGGGATTCAAGCTCACTGTGTGACCTTGAGAATGCCCCATCCCCTTTCAGGGCATTTGTTCTCTAAATTATTAGTAGACTGGACTAAGACCTCTTGCAGCTCTTAAGCTATAGGATTCCCCAGTTCCAAGTCATCTTGTCCGGGGCTGATGTGTATCTAGCACCCAGGCCTAGCACCAGCCTGACATCACATGTTCTGTAGCTTATCCCACCTATGCACCCAGCTCTTGGATTTGACTAGTACCTGGCTATCCTTCCTCCCTCCCACCCCCCCGGAGATCTTTTCCCAGCCCCTTTCTCTTGTGGCCAAGCCACATCTTTAACCTGCCTGTGCTGAGACCATGTGCCAACCCCACAGAGTTGGGGGAATGTTGGCCTTCAGCCTCCTCCTTCTGTCCAGGGAAGAGGGAGCCTTTGTCTCCTCAGCTATTGCAAATGGCCCCTTTCATTAGGATGAAGGGAGATGCTGATGGGATCCTCTTTGTAATCCTCTCCAAGGACTATAATTTCCAGGCTTGTTTATTGCTTTTCCTGGTTAAGCAGAACATTTCTGCAGGAGACATAATACAAAGGCTTGTCGTGAGAGAAAATGCAGAATCTAGAAAGGAAACTTATGAAATAACTCCCTCCTCCCCACACTCTCCTTGCCCACAATAATAAGGAAGAAAATGTCAATTTCTTCTCCAAACACAACAATATCTGGGTTTTAATCTGCCCTTCTGAGGATAGTGGTCTATCCTCAGAAGGGCAGAGGACTTCAGAGAGAGCTCAAGGTCAGAGCTCCAAATGCTTCAGGCCTATCTAAGCTCCTGCTGAGAGCTGGCTCCCTTTCCTCATTCTTCTGGCCTTGAGGAGATGACTTCTGGGTAGACAGGACAAGTCATGCCTTGCTTGTGCTCCTAGGCACAGAGTCCACTGCTATGCACTAGGGCAGGGGTTCTCAACCTTCCTAATGCCATGACCCTTTAATAGTCATATATGGGTGTGTCTGCATGTGGGAGGACCTGCCTGGAGACAGAGGAAGTTCCTAACACCATCGGAAATATGTGTTTTCCTATGGTCTTAGGTGACCCCTGTGACCCCTGTGAAAGGGTCATTTGATCCCAAAGGGGTCGCGACCCACAGGTTGAGAACCACTGCACTAGGGGATGGGAGGAGGAACAGAGGACAGAGGTTAAATGGGGTAGGCTCCCTGCCCTCAAGGAGTTCCCTTTCTAGTCATAATCATGATCACTCACATTGATAAGGCATTTTACTTGTATTATTTCAGATGATCCTCCCTATGCCTCTTGAGGTAAGTATTACCCTCATTTTCCCTCTGAGATTACCATGCATTTACTTTGTTTACATCTGATATGTACATAGTAGCTTGCATGTCATCTTCCTCATTAGACCGTAAGTTCCCTGAGGACAGGGATTGCTTTTTTTTTTTTTTGCCTGTCTCTCCAGAGTTTAGCATTTAAATGCTTACTGGATTGATTCTAGATGAGGGAATGGATTCAGAGAAGTTCCCAGATTTGTCTGAAGTTTTAGGATCACTGAGACATTTTGAAGAAGTGCATAGAAGAGTGCTAGGCTTGGGTCACAAAGATCTGGGTTCAAATATTGCTTCTGATCCTAGCTGTGTGGCCCTGGGCAAGTGTGCCTCCATGTCCCTCAGACAATTTCCAATGATCTATCTACTCAGTCATGGAAAGGATGTAATCTCTGTTGGTAGAAGGAACTCTCATACTGCTCCCCAATACTGAGAGAATAACAGATCATTGGCTTATCTATGTAAAGAATCAGAGCATTTATGGATAGCAAGAATCTTAGGGATCAACTGGTCCAACGTCATTTCCCAAATAAAGCTACCAAAGTTGAGAGAAAATTAGTATATATTGTGAATAACAAAGTTGGGATTTGCCCACAAACTTTTTTTTTAAAGTCTAAGCAACTGTGATTTTTTTTCTACTATGACAATAAGTTATTCATTCACTTATCACGTATTTTCAAAATGCCTACCATTTGCCAAGCATTGTGTTTGGACCTGAGGGAACAAAGATAAATAACCCCAGGTATATCCTCTCAAAGCGCTTATCATCGAGTAGGAAAGGTAGGACCCATTCAGATAAACATAATGCAAGTTAGAAGAAGATAAAAAGGATATATGAAGAGAATATGGTGTGATGGGAACAGATAAAGTAATAGTGATGTAAAAAAAAAAATTGAATTGGATCTCTACAGGCTGTATATTGACTTAGAAAACCAGAAATTAACATTATCTACGTTGTATTGCATTTCTCTTGATTTTGTTCAATATTTCCCAATCACATTTTAATTTGGTTCAGCTGCACTCAGGAGGTTTTGTGGGGGTGGGATGGGTGGAGAAGGGCAGCTTGCTAATCTGACACTTCTGGAGCAGAGATCTCTTCCAGGTGGGGCATATCAATGAAGCTCCATAGAGGAAGTAGCATTTTGAACTGGGCCTGGAAAAAGGGTAGAAGTTTGACTTTTGGAGATGAGAAGGGGCTGACTCTCCCAAGGGAAAAGGTACCCACAACACACTTTTAAGTTTACATTTGCATGTTGACTTAGAAAACACTATTATTTTTTTATTTATCTCTTTAAATATTTCCCAATCTCTTTATCTCTTTATTTATCTCTTTAAATATTTCCCAATTACATTTGAATCTGGTTCTGGCCACACTGGGGAGTGTTGTTGGGCCCAGCATAGGCAGCAGGCACTGTGTTTGACACCTCTGGTCTAGGCTTAAGAAAATGATAGAGAAAAAGCTAATAATGGAAATTAAATTTAAAAGTGTGTCATGAGTACCTTTTTCCTGGGAGAGCCAGTTGCTAAACATTTTAGAGGGACCTCGGGGGACCTCCAATCCAACCTGTACCTGCCCAAGAATTCCCTTGACAGCCACACACTCAAAGGGGTACTTCAGTTTTTGTCTAAAGAACTCCAATGAGAAGCAGCCTCCCCCCCCCCCCCCACCCCCCGCCCCATTCTGCCTCCTCCACCCAAGACAGCCCATTTCTTTTTGGGAAAGATGTCCTCATTGAAATCACTGAACACTCTATCCACTAGACAAACGCTTACTCTAACTATCCTGAAAATCTGGTATGAGGATCAAGTATCTGAGATTGGATTTGAACTCAGGAAGATGAATCTTCCCGACTCCAGGCCTGGCACTCTATCCATTGTATCACCTAGCTTCCCCTCCAGGATAATAGCTTCCTTGTTTGGGCCTTTATGTAACATACTTTCCCAATCTTAGTAATAAAGCATGTATTATAGTGGAAAGAGAATCCAACTTTCCACTTCCAGAATCAGATGGGCTATGAGATACAAGCCCTAGTCCTAACAAGGTCACCAGTTGGGTGACCTTGGACAAGTCACTTTCCTTTTGTGAGCCTGATCTTCTGCAGCAATAGTCCTAGAGTAAGGTGGCACAGTAGATGGAGCACTGGCCCTGGAGTCAGGAAGACCTGAGTTCAAATCTAGCCTCAGACATTTACTAACTATGTGACCTTGGGCAAGTCACTTAACCCTGGTTCCCTTCCCCCAAAAAAGTAATGATGCTGTGAGGAAAGTAATTTGTAAACCACAAGGTGCTCCAGAAATGTGAGATTTAAAAGATTATTCTCTTGGCTTGTGAAAGGTGATTCCAACTCTCAGAATGAAAGGATGTTAGAGTTTGTAGGCTCATTAAAGAACACAGCCCTCTGTTTGGTAGATGTGGAAGCCAAGGTTCAGAGAGGGGAAGGGATTGGCGCGAAGTTGCAGGACCATTCTTCTAGACATTTCTCTCTGGGCACGCAGGAGGAAAGGTAATAACGTTGACTTTTTCTTTCTGCTAAGTCAGAGAAAATGCTTCATTTTCCACAGAAGTAATTTCTTTGCTGGGCCTGGCCATAAAAAGGTAGAGAAGAGTGGGGAAGATGGTCTCCCGGGTTTGTTGATAAGCTGCCCAATTAGGAAAACACTAACACCCAAGACATAGAATTCAACCCCACAAAACAGATTCTTCCTTTCCTCTAGGGACCCAAAGAGGGGGACAGTTGCCTGGCAACAGTGGACCTGGCTGAGCCATGAAGAGGAACAAGGACAGAGTAAGGAGGTACGGCTAAGAGCCCAACATCAGGGGCTCTTGTTCTCTCTCCCTCTCTTTCATTCATTCATTCACTCATTCATTCTGTTTGTTTCTGTCTCCACCTCTCCCTTTCTTTTTCTTTCCCTGCCCAGAAAAATAACTAATGATAATTTCTGTTGTTGTTATCCTTTTGTTTCAGTCATGTCTCCCATTTGTGACCTCATTTGTGGTTTTCTTGGCAAGTTACTGGAATGGTTTGGCATTTCCTTCTCCAGTTCATTTTACAGATGAGTAAACTGAGGCAAACAGGGTTAAGTGACTTGCCCAGGATCACACAGATAGTAAGTGTCTGAGGCTAGATTTGAACTCAGGAAGATGAGTCTTTCTGACTCCAGGTCTGGCTATTCACTGAGTCACCTACTAATGATAATAGCTACCATTTATATAGCCCTTTAGGACTTGCAAAGTACTTTACAAATAAAATCTCATCTTATATTTGCAACAACCCTGGGAGGTATTATATTTCCATTTTACAGGTGAGGAAGTAGAGGCAAACAGGAGCTAAGTGACTTTTCCAAGATCATGCAGCCAGTGATATCTGAGGATGGATTTGAACTGGGGTCCTCCTTACTTCAAGTCTGGTATTCTATCCTCTGTATCACACAGCTGCCTCTAACTCTGCTAGAACTCTGATCCCTCTGCCTGTTAAGTATGGATATCATGTATTTCTAGATTTCTCCTCCAGGGTGCCACTGTGATCACATTATACCACTCCCCCCCCCCCCCCCGCCTCCTATTGTTCCCCACTGCTACGGAATAAAGTCTAAACTCCTCAAAAGCATTCAATAAAGGTCCTGGAAGAGCTGGTTTCAATCAACTCTTCCCAGGTTTCCCTCCCCATTCTTCCATTAGGGGTACCTGATTTTACTGCTTGCTGTCTCATTACATCTCTACCATTAAGCCTTTGCTCCCAACATTTCATGCAACCCCTGCTTCAGAGCCACCTGTCTACTTCCTCCCAACCTTTAAGGCTTGCTCCAGGTGCCACCTGAATCCTTCCCCTTCTCTTTCTCCCAAGCTGTAAGTGATCTCTCTCCCTTCTGGAGAATTTTGTACTGTCTCCTAAACACTTATGAGACATGGTGCATAGTGGGTTGAATGTTGGACCTAGACTCAAGAGGACTGGGTTTCTATGTCAGACATTTACTAGCTGTATAACCTTGAGCAAGTCACTGGACCTCAGCCCCATTTCTCACCTGTAAAATGGGGATCATCAGCTTCTACCTCACGGGGTTGTTGTAAAGGTCAAATGAGGTGACATAGGAAGGACTATAAACTCTAAAGCACTACATAAATGCTACTTACTGTCATTGGACCATGAGCATCTTAAGGACAGTGGCAGTCTCCTTTCTCTTTGCATCGCTCTCAGTGATAAACATAGGACTTCTGTCCAGATCTTTGAGATTCAGGGATAAGGAGGCCACAGAGTCCATATACAGTCCCAAGCCAACATGAGCCACCAGAGTAAGAAGCAAGATGGGCTGATGAGACTTTGAGACCACGTTTTAATCATAGAGCCTGGTTGTAACTTCCATTGAAGGCCAAATGTGAAAGATCCCCGTGGAAGAGGTGAGAGTTTGAACATCAATCAATTGTATCTCACCCAACTCTAAGATATTTTTTGGAAGTGATTGTGTGATATGGGATATACTGGCAAAGGGTCACCCAACATGGTGTGCCCTCATCAAAGAAGGTCCTGTGCTCTATAAGCAAAGCAGAATTGAAGTAGCTCAAAAGAAACACAAGATGTGCAAATTTAGAGAATTCACACCAAATATTTACATGAATTATTTGTGCTTAACCTGTGGTAGAGCATTCTGAGCTTGTACTGGTCTGATTGGCCACAGTTGGACACACTGTAACTTGACTCTAACATAGCGATGTCATCTTGGTCCTCTTCAAGAATGAAAGACAACCAACCAACCAAAATATTATGCCATTCTTATCTCTATGCCTTCTCTATCCCAGAAACCTCTGAGCTGTTAGATTCTATTTAAGCCACCTGGGAGGGAAGGACAACATGGTGGTGTGTATCATTTGGATAAGTTGGGTATCACCAACTACAAGCATTCCAGGGAAATGGAGGACCACCAGGCCTTACTATCTATCTTGCAAGTACATCCTCAAGTCTTCCAAGCCTTTCTATCTACCCTGATACTATGGCTTCTAGATCCCTGACCTGCTGGTACAACCCAAACACCCCTGGGTCTTGCCATCTAAGAGCACTCAGGCCCTTAGGATATCTGGGGCTTTCCATCTGCCCTTTAGCTGAACTCTTTTATGTGTATTTTCTCCTCCAATTAAAGCATGAGTACATGATAGCAGGGACTGTTTCCTCAAAGCCTAGCAATAGAAAGTGCTTAGTAAATACTTTTCAATTTGTTACTCAACTGAATATTATTGACTCATATCTTTTCCTTTCTGTCAATCCAAATGGCTCATCTTGTAAGGTCTACTTCCACATCCATGAAGCTTTCTAAATCTAGTCCAGTCATGATGACCTCCCTGTTCTCTAACCAGCTTTGTGTGACTTGTGCGTCAATGCCACAATTCAATTCAACAAGAATTTATTAATCACCTAATATGTACAAGACAGGGTACATTAGGTATCCAAAAAGTAAGTTAAAAAATACATACTATCCTATACTGTACTATACTATACCATACTATACTATGTTATACTGTACTATACTGTATTATACTATACTGTACTGTACTGTACTATACTATACCATACTATACTATGCTATACTGTACTATACTGTACTATACTATACTGTACTATACTATACTATACCGTACTATACTATACTTCATTTCCTCACTTCCTTTCCATCGAATTGTTGCTAGCTTACAAAACTTAATTGGCACTGCCCACTTACCAACTCCAACTATAAGCCCAATTATAACTACTCTTCCCTAGTCCTGCATTAAACACCAAGTTCTCTTCTAGACACTTCCAATCCTGACCCAAGAGACAATGGAAAAAAGAAGTAGAATATAGCTTATCCCTCTAAGACCCACTTTGATGTTGTCCGGTCATCTCAGTTGTGTCCAAGTCTTTGTGACCTTATTTTGGAGTTTTCTTGGCAAAGATCCTGGAGTGATTTGCCATTTCCTTCTCTAACTCATTTTACACATGAGCAATTGATACAAACAGGGTTAAGTGACTTGCCCAGGGTCACAAGCTATTGTCTGAGGTTAGATTTGAACTTGAGTCTTCCTAATTCTAAGCCCAGTGCTTTATCCACTGTGCCACCTAGCTGCCCTTAAGAACCACCACCCAAGGCCTAAAGGCAAGGAATAAGTCCCATGACCACATGCAACCTCCAGGGAGGGCACTGAGTCATTCTGTCATGGAATCTCTTCCAGGTGCTTTTCAAGAGAAGGAAAGATTCACAGTGGATCCTAGCTTAGCACCTACTGAAACCAGTGGTAAAAATGCTCAAAGGCAAGATGCCAGTCATACATACTCAATGAGTATCTATTGGGTGCTACATCATTGCCAAAACCCTACTGTCAATCTCAGTATAAGCAACACTGGCTGTAATTTCTGTACTTACTTTATCCTTACTAACTGGTCTCCTCACACATAGCTATAAAAAAACAAAGAAAGAAAAATTCCCCACCATACAGGGTATTATTGCAATTTTGAAGCCGGGACAATTTAGCAGTGGGAGAAGTAGCATATGTTGCCAATAGGCCCAGTGAAAGTAACAATCTTTTTGCCATACTATTAATGTCTGTGGACAATATATAAAACAAGGAGAGTCAATATACTTGTAGGTGTCAACTGGAAGAAGAGTAAGAGAAACTGGGGTTAAGCAGTACAGTTGGGGACAATCTGATTACCTAAGTCACTTTCACTTTGTGTTGGTATTTCTACTGTGGGTGTTCTCAAAAAAGTTTTATGCATTGGGTCATTCAGTTAGCTGCCTGAGGTCTTAGGCACAGGGTACTTCAAAGGACCAGGAAATGACTTCATGCCACAATGTTAGCAATGACTATACTATTGAGAAAAGTTTTTGAGTCCTTCCCTATTCTCTTGGGGAATTTGTGTCAGAAGTCATGGGAGACTCTTATAGTCAGAGATCATGGACGACCCTGACACAGGGGATAGTCATTGACAGACACAGTCTTGACCAACAAAGGTCAGTTTAATTGGAGAAATGATAAGTGAACACTGGATTTTAGGATTTTTGAGCACTAGCAGGGTTTCTAGAGGTCATCTGATCCAATTTCCTCATTTTGTGGAAGGGAAAATTGAGGCCTAAGATCACAAAGTGGCAGACGTATTCTAAGTACAAATCAAACAGGGTTCTGTTTGTGTTATTTCTCAACTAAAACACCGCACACCCATAGCAAGTCTTTGAACTGAAAAGTTCAATGCTTGGCCTCTGTGCTGAATTGTAAAACTTTTGGAGAAAAAAAATATGAGGACTCAGCTCAGTGTCACAGATTCGGGAAGCCTAATTGTTGTGGAAAATTTCTTCTGGACTTTTTTGTATGTGACCAGGAGCCAAGCTTACTAATTGCTCCCCCTCCCAACAAAACAGACAAACCCTCTTCCATGTAACAATAGAACTGTATTTGAAAGCACAGGATCTAAATTTAAATCTTGACTCAAATACTTGGTATCTTTAGCAAGGCCTTGGAGAAAGTATTTTGCATTTCTGGTCCTCAATTTCTCCATATGTGAAATGAAGGGTTGGAGTATATAATTTTTAGGGTCTCTTCCAGTTCTAAATCCTGTGAAATACCCCTTTAAATTATTTCTTTAGGCTAAACATCTCTACTCCTTCAATTGATTTTTATAGAACAGGGTTACTAGTTCACTCACATTCTTAACATGGATGGTCCTTAACATATTACAATAGTTTCTATGCAAGGAGTTTCAACACAAATAAGTATACCAATTAAGAGGCAGTTAGGTGGCACAATGGATAGAGTGCCGGGTTTGGAGTTAGAAACACTCATCTTAGCAAGTTCAAATCTAGCCTCAGATACTTCCTAGCTGTGTGACCCTGAGCAAGTCACTTGACCCTGTTTGCCTCAGTTTCCTCATTTGTAAAATGAACTGGAGAAGGAAATGGAAAACTACTCCAGTATCTTTCTTTGCTAAGAAAACCTTAAATAGGGTCATGAAGAGTCAGACTTGACTGAAATGACTGAACAGCAACACTAAATAAGCCCTCACACACACACACACACACACACACACACACACACACACACAAGATCTAAACCAAAATGAAACATGAGCAGTATCTTGGGGTATGCAGATCCATGGGGAGAATCAGGGAATGTACATAGAAGGCAAAGATCATTTCTGTATTGAAAGATCAGGGAAAGCTTCACTGGGGAGGTGAATCCCTCAGTGAATCTATCTATCTATCCATCCATCTATCTATCTATCTATCTATCTATCTATCTATCTATCTATCTATCTATCTACCTATCTATCTATGTGCATATATGTATATATGTGTGTATATATATGTATATGTGTATACATATATATATATATATATATATATATTTATGTACACACACACATACCCCTTTTTATTCTGTGGCTTTGTCTTTCTGTAACTCATTCAGAGAGGATCCAATTTTTTTTGTTAAATATTTCCCAATTATGTTTTAATCTGGTTGGTTCATGCTCAGAAGTATTGGGGGGGCGTGTGTGCTACACCTTGTGAATTTGACACCTTTGCTGTAGGCCACTGACACACACCTCAGGTGAGCTACTTTTTCTGAAATAAAGGCTCTGGAAACATCAGAGATCCTGGGGAAGTGAACAAATTACAGTCCAACAAATTGTTGTTCTCCAATAAATTAGGAGAGGTGTGTGTGTGTATGTGTGTGTGTGTGTTTTAAATATTTTCTAAGTACCAGTGTAGCCTTGGACTGTGAATTTATTATTTCTCACATTCTCTACATCACTGAACCATCTACGTTTCTGGTCATAAATGTCTTAGTTATATTTTTTCTCTATCACTGCAAGTCATCACTGGTAATGGGGGTGGCTTGCCTAAGTCCACCAGGTAGTTCTCCAGTGTCCTTGGGGTCACCCCACATTTGGATTCTTTAGAGACTGTGGTTTTCCATCATTTGCAGTCATTCAGCATCCCTGGGAGAAGGTGAGTGTGAAAATGACAAACTTCTGAGAGAAGGCATAGTTTGGGATCACTGAAAATGTACAATTTTCCTACATACCATTCAACCTGCTTTCCTTCTCTTAGTCAGTTCTGAGATTAGCTCCTTATCCTGAGCCTGTCTAAGACATATGTACAGACAGATTAACTCAATGGCCTGCCCATCCAAATGCATCTCATCAACTAGACAAGAGGCATATGTCCTGTTACATAATGAGGGGGGGAGGGTTAACATGATAATAGCTTGTATTTATATAGCTCTTAACTTTATCCCATTTTCACATCCACAATCTCATTCATTATCTCATTTTATCTACAATAGTCTCAAGAGAGAAACTGGTCAGAGATTTCTACTGCATAGAGGAAGAACAAAACCGCTTAAGAGATAGAGGGATGATGCCATCGGCCCAAAGTCACATAGGAATTAGTTGCAGAGCTGAAGAGGGGATAGTATCCAAGGCTTGAGACTCTCATGTGGTCTGAAAGAGGTACTAATGGGGGTACCTGTGGGATGGGGCTTCCCCTGGTGCTCCCCCTCCAAAAGTCCTGTGAGGAAGCCTCAAGGCCTGGAGGCACTGATTGTTGTCACAGCGACATAATCTCTTTTGCCTATAACCAGGGATCACCTTCTTTCATTTCCCTCAAGAATGTCTGTAAGGAAATATGTGTAATGGAAATACTGGGAAGGATTGGATCCATTTTTAATCCAATTGTTGCAACATTGCCTGTCTCTCTCAATTGTGTTTTCCCTAACTCTCCTTGGAAGCCTGGCAGTTCTGGTATCTTGGGCAAGAACAGCCTCACATGTAATCACGCAGATAGCCTTGAACATTACTCTGCTAATTGGACTGTGATTTGTTCCCTTCCCTAGGATCTCTGATGTTTCCAGAGCCTTCGTTTCAGAAAATCTAGCTCACCTGAGGTCTGTGTCAGTGGTCTACAGTCAAACTCATGAGGGTGGTGCATGCGGCGCCCGCCCCCCCCATACTACTGAGCATGACCCAAACAAATTAAAACATAATTGGGAAATATTTAACAAAATAAATAAACATACAATGAAACAGATAATATTACATTTAAAAATGAAGTCTCTATGCATGCCACAGGGATTCTTATGTACTGTTTGTTGAGTGGACCATGTTTTTGTTAGAATCTGCTATGACTGGCCTACAGCTTTCAACCCTTAGTCTCATGCTCCGATTTTGCATTTCTTCACAAAAATGGCCTCACCATGGAGGGGCTCAATGATTGATGGGCATTTATTAATGTTATTGTATGCTAATTATAATATACAAATATATTAATGTTATATTATTATATCATATTAATTATATAATTTACAATTACCATTTATTAATGGGTATAGGATTTCCAAGTCACAGTATATTTATTGTGTATACATTCTGGATTTGCTTATCTGTTACATTTCAACTTCTGGAGAACAGGAGTTCCTTGAAAGCACAGACTATCATACTTTTATATTCCCAATGTTGAGCACATTATCTGGTATACAATAGGCACCTAATAAATGCTTGTTGATTGACTGACTCATTTGAGGGGAAGGGATGGAAAGGAAGTAATGTGACATTATAAAAAAGAAATCTGACCTGGGATTTAAGGGCGTTGGACTGTAATCTCAGTTCTGCCTTTACTGTATAATCCCAATTAGTCACGTCTCTTGCCCTCTCCCTTGGTATCAAGTTTCCTTCCTTGTAAAATAAGATTATACCAGATGCCCTTTAGAGTCCTTTCCAGGGCTGTCATCCCACATGCTAAGGACCTACATTCAGTGTTCTGTGATCCCCAAGCCTGTCCTTTTCTGCCATTCCATGATTCACCAGGCAATTCTTATTAGCCAGAAGAATGGCTGGTCTAGAGCTGAGGAGAAGGATCACAGTCATAGTAGTTCATGAGGTAGGAAGCCTCAGGGAGAGATGGACTGAATGCCAGAACAGACAATCGTGTCCTGGGTGAAGTGTACCTCCTCACTCCCCATTCCGCCAAGGAAGGCTTGGATGAAATCCCATCAGCAGTAAGTGACAGGATCTGTCCAGGGAGGGGGCGGAGGGAGGGGAAAGCCGGGAAGCCCACTGGGCTGTGTGTGGATGTAGCTGCCACACAGAGGGAAGTTTCCATACAGGTGGCCTCATCAGGGGGCTTTCATGGTTTAAAGCACGGTCCCTCAATGGGCAATCGAGTGCATTGAATGTGCTATGGTGCAGGGATGGGCTGACTGCCTCTGAAACTATGCTGAATTGGATTTTGATTATCCCCCAGGCATCAAAAGGAAGGAGAAGCAATTGAAGCAGCACCTGTGACTGGAACCCCACAGAGCTGGCAGTGAGGATGGACCCACCCTAGCTTCCATTTGCCAGGGTGTGACAGGCTTAGTGGTCCTGAAGAGTCTGACTGGAGAAGTAAAGGAGAGCACCCACCTCCAAAGGCCTGGATGAAGGCCAGAAAAGCAGCAGGGTCTGCCTGCCTAAAGCTACTAGTCTGCACAGTGGTTAGAATGCTGGGTCTGGCATCATAAAGACCTAAGTTCAAATCTAACCTGATACACTTACCAGCTGTGTAACCTTGGGCAAGTCACTTAACCTCTGTTTGCCTCAGTTTCCTTACCTGCAAAATGGGGATAATAATAAGCATCTACCCGTCAGGGTTATTTTGAGGATCAATTGCAATAATATTTGTCAAGCACTGAGCATAATTCTAGAGGAATCCAGTGACCAAGGGGCAAACCCACAGAGGGTATGTTCCCTGAGGGAACCTCAGGTCTTCCTGGGGCCTTGACCTGGGAAATTTTAGTGACGATGAAAATTTTAGTGACGATGATGAAGGCTGACATTTATATGTGTGCTTTATAGATTAAAAAGTGCCACAGATATCTTATCTCCATCTCCAGTCAGTCCTTCTTCCTTTAGTTTGAATAGCCTGACCATTTGAAGACCTACTACATCCAGCTCATCCCTATACCTCCAACCTGTCACCACCAAGATATTATCTCCAAATTCTGGACAATCACTCCTGATTCCTATTCCTAAACACCAACAGTTTCACTACTGATTTTATTTTACACAGGAAAAACACGTGTCAATTTGGAGTGTCCCAAAAGTCTTAGTGCAGCCATAGTTTAAGACTGATGAGGCTATGTGGACTACAGAATAGAATGGTCTAACTGAGGACAGAGATAAGATATCTGAAACACTTTTTAATCTACAAAACACACATGTAGCCCTCATCACTGTCACTATCATTATGATGAAAACTTCCAGGGTTTCCCAAAGCTTAAAATGGCACTGAGATTTTTGGGACACCCTGTATATTGATTAAGAATTTCCATTGTGTCCAAATTAGATAAACAGTGGCATTACTTAATCCTAAACTAATCAAACTCCATCTGAATTTTGACTCTGCCCCGCCCCTCCCCAGTATCTGATGAAGAGCTGGCCAATAGGTTCCACTCCATTCCAGGATCCTTATTCCAGTGTACTCCAGGCATCTTTCAGTTCATATACTTAGCCTAGTGGTCAGGTTATATCACCATCACTACCAGGCCTGCATTGGCTCCAACCCACTCACTTGCAACAAATGTTCTTTCTCTCCCTAGAATTCTGCTTGAGGTCATCTACCACTTCCTGCCCTGATCCTTTCCCATATCCTCACTTGCCTAGGCTCCTAGCGTTCACTTCTTTAAATCCATTTCCCTCCCCTTTTCAGTCTGGCAGCAGAGACAGTCATGGGCTCAGGGCAGAGGGCCTAGAATGGAGGGACTTCTTCAAAGCCCACTAAGGTGCTAGGGACCATTTCCACATCCCCTATAATGTCAACTTTCTCGACCTATCTTTAGGAAGAGAAGAAGGACTCGTTCAAAGGCCCTTAGAGCTCTATGGACCATTTACATTTTCCCAATTCCATATAAGGCCAAACTTCTTTCCCTCCCTCCAGAAAGAGAGGGATCCAATGATAGAGGAGGCATGAATGGCCCACATTCAGGGAGAGAAGACTGGCTGGCTTTCACTTCTGATCCTTTTCTCCTCAGGCCTTTCTTTTCCTCCCCAGCATGTTTCACCATCATATCATGGGACTGTCACAAAGGACCCTGCTGCTTAATAATTTTAGATGGTTATGAAGAGAGCATAGAGAGGATAAACTTGAGTTAATTTTCATAGATTTCTCCTTAACCCTCTGCCTTTGGAGTTTCTGGAGAGGATTATATGACTTACTGAGTAAGAGAGGCAGTTTTTGTCTGTACTTTTACAATCCTGATAAAGGAAGCATTGGGGTGTTATGGAAAGGGTGCTGGATTTGGAGTTAGAAGACTTGAGTTCAAAATCCAACTTGGCAACTGTATGACCTTGGGCAAGTCAAGTCCTTTAACTTCTTTGGGTCTTGGCTTTGTCACCTGTAAAAGGGATAATTGAACCAGATAGCCTCTGAGGTCCCTCTTCTAGTTCTAACTTTGGAATCTTATGATGATCCCAGGGCTTGTGGGCAGCTCCATCCAAGGAAAAGAGATCTAGACATAGGCCCCAAAGACCTGGATTCAAATCTAGCTCCCATTTCTTCCTTACTAAATGAACTTGACCAAATTATACCCCCTTCATAAGTTTCACTTTCCTTATTTTTAATGATGAGGATTTGACACCTTATGATGCTACCATTCTACGTTTATCCCTTTGGACTATTTCTTACTTTTATTGGGGAAACAAAGCCTTAGTGGCAGACTTCTAGGCTTTGAGGCAGGGCCAATGAATGACATATTTTTGGAAGTGAAACCTATCTTTCGTCTTTGCTTAGTACTGGCCCTACTCAATAGCTTGGGGAAAATGGAGGGTTTCATGTCCACTGGGCAGTCAGAGAAGGACTAAGAGAACAGACTTCTCTCAGGTTGCTTACTGGTTTGTGTTAACCCAGAGAACAGAAAGTAGGAGAAGGAACTGCCCGTCTCCAGAGAGAAAACACTAGCTGGTTTCTCAAAGCAGGGACCTGGTCAGTTCCCTATGGCTTTGTGGGTTATTTTTCTCAGGATGTCCTGAGGTTGATATCCTGCAAGAGACAATGATGCTTGTCAGGCCAAGGAAGCACTCACCAGGAAAGAAAATTTTGTGCCATCCATTTGAAGGGTTTTACTGTCATTATCATCAGGGATACTAGTGCTTAGGGAGCCCTCTTCAGCAGCAGACATGGCTCAGGGATGGAAATCCCTGTTTGAAAGCACTCAGCTCTGTGCTAAGTAGGTTGCTGGCAATGAGACACATGATTCTAGAGACATGTTGGCAATTAACTATGAGTAACTGCAGGAAGGATTTTCCAGCTTAGCCAAGTAAGGTTCTAAAACATAGCAGATGTGTCAAACCACTAGGTTACCTTGTTCTCTGTAATTTGGGAAAACCTGTCTTTGGCCATTCCTTCCTTTACTCAATTGTACCTTCCCATCCAGATTCCAAAACATGAACTGATGGACCAGGTCTTCTCTCCAAACCCATTCTCAGAAAATCAACCAAACCACCAATCAGTATTCACCAACTCCTTTTCTGTGTCCAGTTTATGGGAGAGAGAGGGAAAAGAAGCAGGGTACCCCACTCTTAGGGAGTTCCTTGCTTAGTTAGAGAGAGAAGATTCACCATCTTCAGGATGTTTGAACAAATGTGACAATATTAAAAGTGATCTCATGGGCACTATGGCAAGATGTAGATGAGAGTTCTGAAGTTCATGGGTGTGTGGGGGGGAGGTAGTTCAAAGCTTGATCAAAGAAGGCTTCATGGAAGAGGTGGGCATTCATTAATTTTGGCCTTGAAGAATGACAAAGATGATTAGATGAAATTGTCTCTCCTTTACTCACCTTTCCTTACACATTGAGTTTGCTCATTAAGTGAATACTGGAATATCATAGACGGAAGGGATGTTTGAAATTATCATATCCAGTGAGGAGTGTTTTACAGAGAGGGAAATTAAGGACAAGAAAGGGAAATTGAAACATAAAATGAGCCAGTGGCATATTTGGGATCAATTGACCAATCAACAAATATTTATTAAGCACCTATGTGCTAGGCACTGGAGATAAAATGAATAAAAGCATCAAAATCCCTGCCTTCCTGCATCTTAGACTAGGGCTCTTTTCACAGTCACACTAATTCATGTTCAGGTCTTCATAGTTACAGAATCCTAGGTCTGAAAGAAGCCTCAGAGGTCATCTAGTCCAGCCCTACCCCTGAAAGAGGCATCATTCCTGCAAGTCTCTGACTAATGCCCTCCTGAAGACCTCTAATGATAGAGAATTTTCTACCTCTTTGAGGCAGTCTATTCCAATTTGGGACAGCTCAGTTTGTTAGAAATCTTTTCCTTCTGTTTCCTAGTAACAGCTAGGGCTTAGACTGTCTTTCCAATTTGGAAAGTGCTTTACACAGGTGACTCATGAGTCATGGCTAAGCCATTTGGATATGAAATTCTTGAGGATGCCCAGGCCACCTCTGCGAGACAGTTCAGAGAGCGGTCTCAAAGAGGGGTCTCACTTTTTTCCAGTCCTGTCTCATAATGGCATTGGAAACCTTCATGCTAGATGAGTGATTGATAGCCATGACACAAGTGCTAAACAGGACCCTATGGATGGGGATCAGAGGTGCAATTCAACAAGGCAACCTGGGCAGGAAATGATATTATAATGAGGGATTTTCAGGCAGTGTGGCAGGATTCTGCTGGTGATGGTGGTGGTGATTTCTGAAACCCCTCTCAACGTAAGCTATGAATCCAGCCAGTCTCTTGTTTTTTTCTCACTTTGCTGAAAATTAGCCTTAATGCCTCCATTCTAAAGCAAAAGACTCCCAAGAGATAAAGAAAGAGGAAAAAGACCTATATATACAAAAATAACTCCAGCAGTTCTTTTCATGGCAGCTGGAAACTAAGAGAGTTCCCATCAATTGGGTTGCTGTTTGTTGTTGTTTGTCCTTCATTCTCAAAGAGGACTATGACATCTGGAAGGTGATGTCATGACTTGCAAGTCAATTGGATTTAAGTGAGGCAGGGCTGTGCAGAGTCACCAGCCTCATTCTCTCCTTCAAAGCCATCTGGGTCCAGTGGCAAGACATAGATCATGATGACTAGAGACGGTCCTAGATGAAGTTGGAGACCTTGACCTTTTTAAGCTAAGGTCTTTCCCAGGTCTCAGTTTATCTGACGCAATGCCTATTCAAGTGATTAAGGATAGATAAGAAATGAGGCAAGGAATGACCTCTTTTACCTAGTCAAAAAAAATCAATATGAGAGGGGAAGACCCTCAGGGTTTCTGGCCAAAACAGAAACAATTACTATTTATACTCACTCTGAGCCATCAGAATCCAAACAATGAACAAGTGAGTTTTGGGCTGGGACCTATTGTTGGCCAATCAATGAGAGCCAGAATGATTTGGGTTTAAGGCTTGGTCCACAAAAAAGAAATCTAGCCTGTAAACCCCAGGATATCTTGCTAGGTTTCAGCAATCAAAATTTATATTCCTTTGGGCAGAGCACCCACAAGTAAGGGTATGATTCCCTATGTGGACAGAGGGAGAAGGAGTGAAGGGAGGGTGGGAAGGAAGGAAGGAAGAAAGGAAGGAAGGAAAGAAGGAGGGAAGGAAGGAGCATTAATTGGGTAATGGCTGAATGAATTAGGGCATATGAATGTAATGGAATGCTCTAGTGCCATGAGAAATGAAAAAAGATGTTTTCAAAGAACTCTGGGAAGACTTTTAGGAATTGATGTCGGGTTAAGTGGGCAGAACTAGGAGCACAATTTATATATTACAGTCACAATATTCTAAAGATAAGCAACTCTGCAGCATACCAAAATTTATGGGATGCAGCCAAAGCAATTCTTTGGGGAAATTTTATATCTCTAAATGCTTACATGAATAAAATAGAGAAAGGAGAGATAGATGAATTGAGTATACAACTCAAAAAGTTAGGAAAAAGAACAAATGAAAGATCCCCAATTAAAAACCAAATTAGAAATTCTGAAAATCAAAGGAGAAATTAATAAAATTGAAAGTAAGAAAACTATTGAACTAATAAATAAAACTGAGTTGATTTTATGAACCTCCCCAATAAAATAGATAAGCCTTCAGTTAATTTGATTAAAAAAAGAAAGAAGAAAACCAAATTGTCAGTATCAAAAAATGAAAAAGAGGAAATTAAAGCAATAATTAGGAGTTATTTTGCCGAACTGTATGCCAATAAATCTGACAATCTAAGTGAAATGGATGGATATTTACAAAAATATATGTTGCCCTGATTGACAGAAGAAACAGAATACATAAATAACTTCATTTTAGAAAAAGAAATTCAACAAGACAAGCAACTTTGAAAGATTTAAGAACTCTAATGAATGAAATGATCAACCATGATTCCAGAGGGCCAGTGAGAAAGAATGCTATCCACTTCCTGATGAGAGGTGATGGATTAAAAGTGTAGAACAAGACAAACAGTTTTAGATATGGCTAACGTGGAGATTTCTTTTTCTTGACCCTGCATATTTGTTACAAGAGTTTTGCTTTTGTTTGTCTTTCTTCCCCCCCCCCCCCCCCCCCGCCCCCGCCCAGTGTGGAGAGGAGAGGTGGATTGGAGGGAAAATAAAGCAAACATAGAAACAAACAAAAAAAACCCCAAACCCCAACCCCATAGGATTCTGTCCACTCATTAGCCTGTTCTTGGAATGCCTCATAAGGGACAATGTCCCTGTGAACTCTCAAAGCTGCACGTTAGGCAACAGCAGCCCTTCTGGATGCAATGCTCTGAGAGCATCGCTAGCAGAGGAGATGGTTCAGAGGGCAAAGGGCCAGGTCAAAGATGCACAGAAGTCTTTGGCAGAGATGGTCGCCCATCAATCACCCTGCTCTGCACTAGTAAACGCCCTGTTTTTAAAATGCAGCTTAGCTCTCCTCCCTTCCAGGAAGAGTCAAGGCACTCAGCTGCTTCCCAGCGTGGACCCTTACAAGCGTGCTCGCCTTAATTGCAGAGGCACATTTGCCATGTGAGTCAGCTGAAACTGCAGAGCTTTAATTAAAATTCATTTGGGTTTCCAGACAGTTTCTACAAATTGCAGCCAATTTACATTTTTGGTTTACACACACACACACACACACACACACACACACACACACACACACACACACACACACACACACACACACACACACACACACTGCAGACCTAAATCTCTTCATCTGAAAAGGGGCAATTTAAATAGTGTCTACTATGTGCCAAGCACTTTTTTACAAATATTATTTCATTTGATCCTCAGAATAATCCTGCCTGGTAGGTGTTATTATTATATCTACTTTACAAGTAGGGTAACTGAGTCAATGGTTAAGTGACTTGCCCATAATGACACAACTTATAAGTGTCTGATGCAGAATTTGAACTCAGCTCTTCCTGATTCCAGGCTCAGCATTCTACCCACTGCCTCTAGAGATCACTCAGAAATAGAAACCTGTCATGATGATCCAAACCAGAAGGTTCTCAGCAGAGGTGAGGGAAGATAGGCTTTATTACTGAAGGAAGGTAAACTAACTGTGCATTTGATATATTCAGTGCTTACTTTATGCATACTATTGCTGGGCTGCTTTTGACATTCAAATATTCAATTTGTTCAATGAGAGAATTTCATGTAATAATTTACATCCTCTGTACTTGTACCCCTTAACTAACCAGAGCCTACCATTGGGAGTTCTATCAAGTAACCAACTGGTTGTTTTAGAAAGGAAATTAGAATTTAATTTAGAGCTTATAGGTTACTTAGAGGAAATGTAGTCCAAGCCTCCTCATTTTATAGATGAGAGAATGGAAGTACAATAATTTACCCAAGGTAAACCCTAGCAAAGTCAGGATTTGAATCCGGGCCCAGTATTCATTCCATTGTGCCATGTGGCATTCTCTATTCTATAAGGAGAAAATGAACCATGTTAACTTATGGGTAAAATGCATTTGAAAAGACTCATTTGCTGAAGCCACAATGGGCACAGGAACCTCTTCAGGCAGCTACCACCAGTCAGTCTATGTGACTTTGAATCTCAACCAGTCTGAAGCTGAATACCATTGTAGAGACAGGACAGCTGCTGTGCAGGGCTTGTCAACTAAAGATCATCTAAGTGAGATACCACATCAGCCAAATGTGAGTGGTGTTTTTCTAACACCACATGGCTAGCCCATGGCACAGTGGACTGAGCATCGGACTTATAGTTCAGGCGTTAAAATCTTGCCTCAGACACTTTCTGGCTGTGCTATCCTGGGCACTTAATCTCATCAAACTTAGTTTCCTCAACTGCAAAATGGTGATAAAAATAGCCCTTACTTCACAGGATTGTTGTGACGATCAAGTAACATAAAATGTATGAAGTGCTTTGCAAATCTTAAAAACATCACGTAAATGTGAGTTATCATCATCATTTTTGTCGTACTACTAGTTTCTCAATGCCACATGAGTAGTATACTTATTTTACTATAAATCTATGTATATAGTTTTGGGTGCCTAATAAATGCTTTTAGGATTCAAAGTTGAGTCTTCTTCTTAGTTTTGAGATTAAAAATCTAAATAAGAGTTAATGAGCTAAGTAAGGTACAGGGATCTTCGTTACAAAACAGAGAGCCCAGGCTCTAGAGGTGGCATTCCAGAAATACAGATATTGGAGGTCAGATCATCCAGCCAATGAACAAAAATTTCTTTCACAAGAATCCTTGACAAGTGGTGAGCCAAACTCTTCTGGAATATTCCTAGTGATCAGTGTTATATGCTCTCCCTAGATGCCCTATTTCACTTTTGAATAATTCTCTCTAATCAGTAGGAAGGCAGGCTAGCAGCACACATTTATTAAGTGTCCACAGTGTGTCAGGTATTGTGCTAAGCACTGAGAATATAAATACAAGCAAAAAGAAAGACAGTTCTTGTCCTCAAGGAACTTACATTTGAATGGAAGAAGTTAACACATAAAAACTTCATCCAAAAATCAGGACAGCAGCTCCTGATTTTTTGGAGTCAGATGAACAAAAAGTTTTATATCAACCTTTCAATCAAAATCTATATATGTTTAAGTAAGGGATGTTTTCTACAGGCAATGTACTGTGTCATTAAAAAAGTTCTCCAACTCTTTTCCATTTTCTGGAGGAATTAAATTTCTCCCCTCTAAAACTGTTTATAGGATCAAATATGAACTCCTAAGTCTGGCATTTAAGTCTCTTTACAATGTAGCTCCAACTAGCCTTTCTAGCATATCACTTATCACCACATACTTACCATTCTAGTTCCATTTGACTATTAATTTCCCCAAACTTGACATTCTATCTCTTGCCTCCATGAATATGTACAACTGTTCCCCATGCCTATGATGCACTCCTTCCTTATCTCTTAGGCTCAGCTCAGGAGCTACTTCCTCTGGGAATCCTTCACAGATTCCACTAGTAGCTAATCTCTTTCTCTGTCTCTCTGTCTCTGTCTCCCTCCCTCTCTCTCTCTCTCCCTCTTCCTCCCCTTCCCCCCTCCATTTTTCTGCTCTGTACATAGTGGATCTCACTCTCACCACATACTAGACTGTTGGGGTTTTGGGCACTTTTTGTGTTTTTTTTTTTAAATTCTCAACACCAATTGCTATGCTTTGCATACATTTGTTTAATAAATTATTTTTTTTATTGAATTTAACATTACCCAAGTGCCTTCAAGTCAGTCCTATATGAGAAGTATTCAATTATATGGGTAAACACATGAAAAAGATCTTTCTATTGTGTGCAGATATACTTTTCAAAGGGGACTAAAATTTTATATACTGCAAAGAAAACTTGTATGTGCTACTATATGCTTGGATCCAAAAAGTGGCAAGAATCTTTGTAGTATAGGGGAAAGAATAATGTAGAGTCAGAGGACCTGGATTTAGTTCTTGTTTTTGACATCTACTACTTATATAACCTTGTGTGAGTCTTTCCCATTCTAGGTTTGGATGTCCTGACCTGTAAAATGAGGGGTTTGGACTAAATGATTTGTGAGGTCTGGGCTAGCTTTAAAATCTATAATCTGGTGAGTTGATCCTTTGGAAATAATAGCTGTCCTTGGTACTGAACCAATCTCCACTGGAATTCAGAAATAACACATTTATTTGCAGCCCAACCATTTTTTTTTTTCTAAATCAGTTGCAGAATCAGAATCACAGAACTTTAGAGATGGAAGAAGCCTCATGGGTTGTCTGGCCCTATCTATACCTGAACAAAGTTCTCCTCTACAACATCCCTGACCACTAACTGACCACCTCACTTTTGCTTGAAGAGCTCTAGTAAAGAGGAACTGGGGATGTGCTGGAGGCAGCTCATGCTGGCAGGGTCACTGTTAAATTTTCAGCGTGGGCTTGATTTATTGTTTTGCTGATTGTCTAGACTTAAGAAAGGGATGGAGAAAATGTCAATAATGCAAATTAAACTTCAAAATGCTTCCTGCCACACATTCCTCCCCCTCCCCCTGCCCCAGGGAGTTGGTCAATAAATATTTACCAGCACGTTGTTGCTCTGGAACCCATTAACTTTTCATTCTACTTTAGGAAAGCTCTAATTGCTAGAAAGTTTTTCCTTACTTCAAGCCAAAATCTGAATCTCTCCAATATCTACCTATTATTTCTAGTTCTGTACTCTGGGGCAAGTAGAGCAGGTCTAATTTCTCTCTTACATGACAGAAGTCACCTCTTTAATCCCATACAGAGCCTCTTTTTGGAAGCATGTGGTTAGAATGTGCCGAGGAAAGAGAAGAGGAGTATGACTAAGGCTTGCATACTGGGGAAAATTAACCAGTACTTTGCATTGTCTCTCCACTGATAGGAAGGCGGAGAGGCTGCCTACCGGGGGGAGAAATCTCATCGATACAGCATTTCCAATTTAATGTGGAAATTGAGAGTAGAAACAACACTATAATAGATACATTCATCATGAGCACCTACAGTTAGGGCTTATTAGGAAAACTGCACACATCCTCCATTTGAAGCAAGGCCTATACTTAAGCCACTTTAATAGCACTTCTCCTCTTCCCCCTGATAGGCACCAAAGCTTGATGAGGACTCCCTGAAAGTCAGGAGAAATGCAGTTTTATATTAAGCACAATGAAACCCACTTGGCTCTTCTGATAACTGAGAAATTACAACATTCGATAGGAGAAATATTACATATGGAAACACCCTCTCCCAGGGTCAGAGGGAGTGTGAGCATGGCTCATTTTTTTTAAAGCTTTTATTAATCATGACTTACACTAGTTCACAGTGGAGTCTCTTAGACCACTGTCATGGTGGCAAAGTATTCATTTAGCTTAAAACAGAGATGCTTACAGGGATTGGAGTTAGGAGATACGGGTCCTGGACCCAGCTATGTTGCTACAGAGCTAAATGACTTTTTAATAGTCTGAGCATTAGACTGGGAATCAGAAGCCATGTGTTTTTTTTTTTTTCCTTGCTTTTGCCACTCCTGAGATTTGTGATGTTGGGTTAAGTCAGTTAACCCCTCTTTTTCTCAGTTTGCTTTTCTGTTGAACTAATTTCTGATCTAACTGTTCTATTGAACTAGTCTCTTATTAGTGCTCTGAACTAACTGATAGGGTTGCTGTGAGAATCAAAGAAACTGCAAAACACTGTATAAAAACCAACTATGACCATCTATGATCATCTGATTATCAATATTACTAATTTGATTAATAACAAGAATATATATGTGTGTTTATATAAATTGTTTGATTTTGAGTCATTTTTCAGTTGTGTCCAACTCCTTGTGATCCCATTTGGAGTTTTGTGGTAGAAAGTGTTTGGCTATTTCCTTCTCCAGCTCATTTTACAGATGAGTAAACTGAGGCAAAAAGGTTATGTGACTTGCACAGGGTCACATAGCTAGGAAGTGTTTGAGGCCAAATTTGAACTCAGGATGATGAGTCGTCCTGATTCCAGGCCCAGCACTCTATCCATGATACCACCTAGTTGCCTCTGACCTATCTGCTCACATTTCTATAATGGTTTAAGGTTTACAAACACTTTTAATAATAGCATTAATGATAATTAAGAATAGGATGGCATAAGGGATGACTACCTGGCCTCTGCCACTGTCTGGCTACATGACTCTGGGTAAGTCATTGAGGTTCAGTTTCCCAGATCATTCTCTAGAATTCTAAGTTGCTGAGAAGGTGCTAACCTGAATTAGTAGAAGACATTTCATATTAGGAGTTCTTGGAAGCCCAGAGTACCTTCTCTCTGTAGGGGGATTCCCATCACAAGAAGCAGAAACACCAGAGGGTTAGGCATATGTACAAGGACACTCCAGCGTGCTTCCAAAGCTGTTACCTGAAGGAGAAATTCCCTTACAATAGACATGACAGGAAGTTATCTCCTGCCACTTGAAGATCTTTAGAAATGGGTAACTTATTAGCCCTATCCTCACCCCTGCAACAGCTCATGCCACTTTTGGAAACTTCTAATGGTTATGTGACCTAAACACCGTTTCTCTGATACCATTTAAACTTTCTGCTCCACCTTCCTCCTACCTCTACCCCATAGCTCCTAGTTCTGCTTACCGGGCCAAATCCAATTGGAATAAGTCTTCTTCCTCTTCTTCATGGAAGTCTTACAGATATTTAAAGTCAGCCATTGCATTCTTGCCCCTCTTTGACTTAGTTCTTCTTTCCAACCTCAAGCATCTTTAGTTCTTCCAACTTATCCTCCTAATTCACAGTATCCTTTCCCTTCACCATCCTGCTTGTCTTATGAACACAATACATCTTAGAGACATAGAATCAGATATATTTACAGCTGGAAAGTGCTTTAGAGATCATCTAGTTTAATCATATCATTTTAGAAATGAAGGAACTTTGTACCTGCAAGAGATGGGGAGGGATTTGCCCAGTAAAGTTTTTCAATATCCTTTCTAAGAGGTGGCACCCAGAAATGACTACAATACTCCAGATATGGTTTGACTGAGGCAAAGGGTCAAGGGACTACTATTTCCTCATTCTAGACTCTAGCCTTCTATTAATGCAGTCTTCAACAGTCGAAGACTGCATTAACTTTTGTGCTTAACACATCACCCTGTTGTCTCTTATTGAGTATGAAGTCTGGCAGAGCTCTGTAAGCTTTTTCCCCCCTAAACTACTGATAAGTCACACTTTCCTATTATACAACTAATTTTTTAGCCCACATATAGAACCTTATGTTCCTTAAATTTCACTGTCGTGGAGATTGGGACTGTTTCTCTAGACCATTCTTAGCTCACAGACTGTACAAAAATAGGTGACTGACTTTGGCCTCTGAACTGTATTTTACCAATCCCTGCTCTTCTTGATTGTTGAAACCTTTTTGGGAGGCTGACTTCATTGACTAGTAAGCTAGCAATACAACCCTCGAATTTAGTGGCAAGTGCTTCATCCAAGTCATTGATAAAAATCTTGAAACAAACAAGATCAAGGCAAACTCTCAAAAGTTTGATGCCCTGCTACACTCTGCTTCCTCCATTTTTATTTTCAAAATTTACTGCCTGTGTTTTCCCTTCTAGCTCCAAGAAGTGTTCCTTTAAAAAAATCAAACCCTACGTCACTAACATATGGTAGGGATTTCCTTCATGAGAGAAGGATCAAGTTACATATATACACATAGCATATATATCTAGGTAGACAGATGATATAGATTGGATATAGATAGATAGATGTATTTCTACACAGATGGCACAAACCTAGTCAAACAACTACAGAATTAGTTGTCCAAAGCACAAAGCTTTCATACTTGATTTATTTGCCTTAGTCTTGTCTTAAAGGGGGCTCAACCTGACTCCTAATTGTCCATTCTCTAACCAGACGCTGACCTAGAGGTATCTGCTCCCTTGAGGTTCCTCTCCCTGGAGGGTGGCTCCTTTCATTAAGAGGTTCAGACACATTTCAGTTATAACTTCACAGTCTCAGAATCCCACCTAGAGCCTTGTCTCTGACAGAGACATTGAAGCATCATGGTTTGGGGGGAGGCCAGAGTGAACTTATGTGTCACCAGCATTATGGGTGACCTTACCTTCCAAAATCCCTAACCTCTTTCCTTAATCAATTATGAGTCTATCATCCAGAAACTTATCTAACTCCCTGGACAACAATTTATATTTTGGCCTATGCTACCTCTTGGGATAATGATTTCAATATGTTTCTTCCTTTTTGCATGAAAAATGATCTCCAAACTATCTCTTATTAGTTTCAAGTACTACATCTTTTCAGCTATCTTAGGGGAGGATTTATACACAAAAATAAAATAATTCAGGATATTTTCCCCAGAGAGGAGGAGTCTTAGGGTTGGGGGTAGTATAGCTATTCTCAATCATTTGAAGGGTTTCTTCAATTAGTAGGGACTAATTGAACACTTGTCAAAGATGTCATAAAGGGGTTTTCTCCTCGAAATAGATTGGATTAGATAACTGTGGTGGTTCCTTCAATCTCTGCTATTCTGTTTCTTAAATCTAGTTCCTGATTAGGCCATCCTAACAAAGAGCCGGGTGTTTGAGAAGGCAGGAGGGGAACATAGGCTTATATCATTGTCATTTGGAGTCTGTTTCTCTATCAGCTCTTTCCCAAAAGTGTGAGCTGCTCAAGAGAGCAAATATTGACATATTTTCTTCTTTTCCCAACAGTTAGCATGCTGCTCAGCACATAGTAAGCTCTTAATGAATATTTTTAAAAAAATAAATAATTTAAATGTTCACTCCCTGGCCTTAGTAAAGTAATTAGAGCGGATGAAAAGATACTATGGTGGTTTGAGTCACTGTCTCATGTCCGATCCCTCCTTTCTGCAATTTGCAGCCCAATAGGATATCTTTGAAACCCAAACTCAATGAAATGAACAGAACCAGGAGAACATTTGTACACAGCAACAGCAGCATTGTGCGATGATCCACTATGATAGTTCTCAGCAATACAATGATCTAAGACAAGTCCAAAAGATTTGTGGAGGAAAATGCTGTCCATGTCCAGAAAAAGAACTATGGAGTCTGAATGTAGATCGAAACATATTATTTTCATTTTTTGTTGTTTTTTTCTTTCTCATGGTTTTCCCTTCTTGTTCTCATTCTTTCACAACATGACTAATGTAGAAATACGATTGAAATGACTGTACATGTATAACCTATATCAAATTGCTTGCTGTCTTAGGGAGAGGGGAAGGGAAGGAGGGAGGGAAAAAATTCAGAACTCAAAATCTTACAAAAGTGAGTGTTGAAAACTATCTTTAAATGTAATTGAAAAAAATAAAATACTGTTAAGTGGGAAAAAAGAAACACAAAATCAAGACTTCCTATCTTCCCTCAAAAAGCACTTTTTTCTTCATTTTCTAATGCATTTATCAGACAATATTGGACATTATTGTTATCCCCCTACTAGACTATAAGCTCCCTGAAGGCAAAGATTTTATTTTATCTAGATTTTCTATCTCCCTCTGTGCCTATCATAGGGCATTGGACATAGGAGGCACCTAATAGATAGAAAAAGCATTTATTGAGGATTTACTCTGTCAGGCAACTGCATTTATTAAACACTTACTGTCTACCTGGCAACAAATAGAAGAATAAAGCACTTTTTAGGTGCTTGCTATATATTAGGTACCATGCTAAACAGGCTATAAACACAAGCAAGAAACACAGTTCCTGCCCTCAAGTAGCAAGTCAGTATGTACAAAATAGCTAACCAGAAGTTTCTACCTCTATATGAGCTCAGCAGTGCCTTCCCAAACCAAACAGGGAAAATATATAATATTATTCACAACTCATTCATATTTCACTTTATGTTTAAGAAGTTCTTTACATTCTTACCCTCACTGGCCACTCACATTGGAACTATGAAGTAGAGAGTGCAAGGATTATCTCTATTTTACAGATGAGGAAACTGAGATAGAGTAACATATCTCAGATCATCCTAATGGAGCTGGGTCTCAGACCCAAGTCTCCTGATCTGAAGTTCATGGCTTTTGATTCTTCCCACAACAGCAAAGGCTTCCTGTATCACCCACTTCCTGGGCTGACCCAGGCTGCTGCTAACCCCCATTAGCCTGAGTAAGGCAGAGCTGACAGCGTTGGAGACTAAAGAAGCTGGTGTAGACAAGCCCTTGACAAAGGGCTCCTGAGCCTTCTCAAACAGTAGAATTATCCTACCACATATATATTTAATCAAAGCAAAGCCGGTATTAGCAAGGATTAGTGATGAATACAACTTAACCTCCCAGATAATCCAACCCAGACCGTCTGCTTACTAAACCACATTAGGACAAGCTGAGGACAGTTTGTTGGGACTGCCCACCCTGCTCTGTGCTTAGACAAGTGCTGGCAGGGCTCAGATGCTGCTGACATAGGAGAAGAAAAAGCATTTTTCCTTTGTTATTTCAGAGGGTAACTGCTTCGCTCCAAGGGACAGGAGACAAATTCATAGGATTTCAGAGCTGGAACAGCCTTTAGAGATCACCTAGGCTGAGGCTCATGTCTTGCAGAGAAGAAAACTGGGGCCAAGAGATGGGAAGTCACTTTTCCAAAATCACATTGTAACTTGGTGCCAGATATGGGATGGGAACCCAAGTCTCAGACTTTCAGTCCAACAATCTTAGATTAATTTCCCTTGAGATGAGAACAAAAGATGTGAATGAGTGGATAAAAAAGAATTTAGGACAATTTTTTGGTGGCAAGACATGGATATGGCCAAGAAGTGGTATGGTGGTCCTGACACTGGGAATGATAAGGTGAGAACTCATTGATCAGACTCTATTTGAGGGTATTTCCATTGTAAAAGTACATTCTGGAGAAAGTCATGCTTACCCTAGGCTGGCAGAGGGGAGTGGGTTGCTTTGGGCAGTGAACCTTTTCCAGTTTTCTTCCCACCTCTTGGGTCATCCAGTCCGGGACTTGAACAGGAATCTCTATCTACAACAACCCCAAAAGATGACCATCCAGTCTTCCCGTGAAAACCTCTAGCAGATTGTAAGGAAATTTTTCCTAAGTCAAGTCACCAGCTTTAATGGTTTTGGTGAGACAGAGGAATACAAAGGGTCTTATCATCTGCCCTGCCACTGCATCCTAAGGACCTCTAGGCCTTATCATCTCTTCTTTCTCCAGATCCCTGAGTGTCACTAAGGATTCTTGGTCTTTCCTCTTACTTCTGATATACTCTTAGGACTCTTTCAATCTTATGGTGCTCACAAAAATGCTTGTCAAGAAGATACCAAAACCCTGGTCATACTCTCCAGCATGGGTTGCTGCTCCTTCCTTCATGCCCCACAGATACAGTGAGCGAGAGGGAGTAAGCATGTTCATTTTCCCCTGATGCTGCCTCAAAACCCTCCTCTGTCATTACTATTCTTCAACATCCCATTTTTGATTAATGCTATCTGGCCATGGCACCCTGTTCAGGTCTTCCAGGTTTTTGGTCATCCATCATATTACCTTGTCCTTACAACTGCTTTGTAGAGGAGGTAGGGCAGGTATCCCTACTCCCATTTTATAGATGTAAAAACTAAGACTCTTGCATTTCTTTAAAACAGCTCTGTGAGGTAGGCAGTACTGATGTTACTAATCCTATTTGTTAAGTCTGGAAATTAAGACAGTTTGAGGTGAGGAGACTTGTCCAAGGTCATACTGTGAATTAGTGGTAAGTCTGGGACTGAGCTTAGGTATCCTGACTCTGAGCACAGAAATCTTTCCATTACATCAGCAGCTGGTTGTTTGGGTTACCTTGTGTGGAAGACGAATTAGGAGGGGGAGGTTGCATCTCACACAGAGAAAGAAGCAGAATTTTCACATTTCTCTATTTTCTCTCTTTGCTTTCTCATTGAAAGCTTATTTCCTAAACAGGCTACTTCCTCTTGTTTACCTAAAACACCCTGTGGACCAATATGGGGCTGGAGGAAAGGAGGGGATGGGGAAGTAAATCACAAAGAGACAGGTTTCAATTCAATATGAAAGAAAAGATTCCTAACAATCAAAGCTGGCTAGAAGCAGAGAGACTGCTTTCTAAAGTAGTGAGTCTCCCATCTCTGGAGGTCTTCAAAAGGAAGGTGAATGATCACTTTTTAGGCTTCTTATAGAGGGGATTTCTGCTTTGGATGTGGATTGGCATAGATGACCATGGAGATCTCTTTGGCATTGAGATTCTCAGATTTTTGTCAATCACTCTTCTGTCTCATTTTGGGAAGGAATCTGGACTATTTTTTAATATACACATACATTCATATGTATCTATATATGTCATATGTAAATATATGCTCTTCTGGAACAAATTAGAAAAGGGAAAAGCAAAAGAAATCAGGTAAGTTTTATATATGCGTTGGTATGGGTGATAATGTCCAAAATATGGAGTTGGACACCTCCTTCCCACCCTCCAACACACATACACACACACACACACACACACACACACACACGTCTACTTTCCAGGAGAAAATGTCTCCAATAGCTCATCCTACATTCTAACTTACTTTTCTAATTTGCTCCAGGAGAAGAGCATATGTTTATTCATGAAAACAACCATCCCTTCAGGAGAAGAAAAATAATACCAGTCCAATAAAGACAGGGAGTGTATTGATTGTCCCTGAAATGCTCTGGGACTTCCTCTCAATTGCATTCTGTAGCAGAAAATTCAGTTCAATTCTGTCCAACAAATATTTGCAGCTGTCTGCTCTGGGCAAGGAGGGCTGTCTCCTCCACTTAGGGATGTCTGGGGTATGGAGACTGGTTGCTGCCCTCAGGGAGTTCACAGTCTAGTAGGGGAGAGAAGATGGACATGAATAACCAGAGTACAAGGCAGTAAGTGAAAAGGCCACGAGAAGTACAAACTCAGGGGTCTGAATGATTAGTGGATGAAGGGAAGGTTCACTTCCATCTGTGGAGGCATTAGGGAAAACTTCATAAGAGGTCACATTTGAACTGGGACTTGGAAAATTGGGAGGATTTCAACAAGTAGAGATGGGTTTGGTGGGGAAGGCTGGGGTGGGCCTTTATTTCAGAAGCAAAATCACAGAGAGAACACTTCAGCTAGGGGGCCCTGGTAGCCAGCAATGGCATTGAGTAGGACACTTACTTTCTGGGGCTTAGGAGGCTGAGCCTCTGAATTCTCTCTAGTTTCTGCCTATGGTTACTAATCAGTTTCTATCAACTTTTATCACTGTTCAGGATGAGAGCAGCTGGGGCTTCTCAAATTAGAGAGCAGAAAGCTGCATTTCACATTGGTCAGCAGCCAGAAGCATCTCTGCCCCAACAAAGGTCAGGATTTCTTCTGTGCAAACAACAAAAGGATCAAGATGCCAAAACATACTCTTGCTATGTGGACATCTATAACATTCCCTCTTTGGGTAGTTTTCCTGACTTCCTTGCTGGGTCACGATCCGAGATTATGTCTTATTTATCTATGTGTCCTTTAATATTGCTAACACAGTGCTCTGCTGCTTTCTTAAGTATGTATCCATTTGTTTTTATCCCTAAGGGTGTAGGGAACTTCCAGTGTGCAAACTCCTTCCCTGCAGCTTAGCTTTAGAATAAGAATTCTTAACCTGGCATCCATGGACAGAAACCTTTCCCCTCTAAGGAGTCCAGGGGCAGATTTCAGGGAGTCTATGAACTTAGTAAAGAAAAAAAAAATATGTCTTCAATATAACTGGCTTTCTTTGTAATACTATGCATTCTGTTTCATGCATTTAGAATGCATTATTCTGAAAAGAGATCCATACTAGCTCGCCAGAGAGGTCCATGACATAGAAAATGATTAAGAACCCCTGTCTTAAAGAGTTTCCTGGGAGCACTGGCAAGCTAAGTAACTGCCCATGATCTTCTGACCCTTATAGTGGGTCAGAAGCAGGACCCGAATCCAGGCCTTCCTGGCTCTAAGCTTAGCCTCCATCCACTACTCCAAGATGCTTCTTGCACTCCAAGTGGTTGTTTGAGATCTATGTTTGAAGTCTTCCAATGATAACGAACACCTTCCTTCCAAAAGCCATTGATTTACATTTCATATAGATCACAGGAGAATGAATTTAGAGCTGGACTACAGGTCATCTAGGTCAACCCCTTCCTTTAATAGATGAGGAAACTGGAGTCCAGAAAGGACGACCAATTTGTCCAAAAGTCACCCAGTTACCAAGTAGTGGTGGTGGGTCTGGAACTCCTGGTCCAATTCCATCGATCTGTGTACTGTGCCCATGTTGGCTCTTCTGTGTTGGACAGGCCTAATTGCTAGGAAGTTGTTTACCGCTATGTTAAGCTGAAACAGGCCTTTTTGTGGTCTCTACCAGCTATTCCTAGTTATACTCTCTAGAGCCAAGTCTAATTCTCCTTCCTTATGAAAGTGTCAGATATTGAGAGTCACAGTTCATATCCCACCCTGTTCTCTTCTCTGGGCTAAATGAATCTTCCTTCATATGACATCATTTTGATGTCTTGCCCCAGCCTAGTTATTCTCTTCCAGTTTCTTAATGTCTCTTCTAAAGTATAGTGCCCAGAAATGGACACAATACTACCAGTGGGGTCTAGCAGGAAATTTACATAGGTTTATGTAACTATTTAATTTATTTAGAACTCTAAGTCTTATTTCATTTAGTTATCCATTCTGCATATCTTCATTGATGCCGACTGTGTACTGGCCATTCTCACTGATGCTGAGCTCCCTGTCCTTCACAGAAACACTTGTAGTCTAAGCTACATAATGTAGTGCTTGTACCATGATCTTCCTTTCGATCTTACTTCATGGATGTATCTGCTCTCTCTCTAACCAGAGATCAGGTCTCCTCTCTTTTCCTCCAATTGTAGCCAAGCATGGTGGGAATGAAGCAGAGAGGAATGATACATGTCAGAAAACACTTGCTGGTGTATTGAATGATGAGTGGATGGACATCAGGGAAGATCCACAGTCGGAGCAAGGTGCCTTTTTTCCAGACACTGCATACATCTTCTAGTGCTTGGGCAGGAGACGGAGACCCTTAGTCGATACTCCCTGGTGTTTCTCACATCTCTGAGCACTGTGTTAGAGATGGGAGGGCAGACCGCTCCTTGGTAAAGGAACGTGAGTTGTTCTTTTGAAACGCTGTAACTGTGTCATCAGTGACCTTTCTAAGTGGGGCTGGGACAGCTTGTACTGGGACCTTGGTTCCCCAGAAGATGAATGGCTTGTTATCAGCCAACCTCCAGGCCACCCTAGTTACAGGCCTCTCCAAACAGATAGGTGCCCTGCCTTAATGCAAGGAAAAGCTTGTATGTGCATGTGTGCTTGCATATGTGTGTATGTGTATGTATGTGTGTGTTCCTTCTCTAAGACCGAATCACATGTTGATATGCAGTTGGGGATACAAACAAATCAGTGTCAGGCCCTACCTGACTGTCGCCTGGAATCCTGTCCTTGGACCTATTCTGTGCACAAACCCCAGGGTGAATGTTCAAAAGAAGCAACATTCGGCTTTCTTTCAGTCTTGGTTTTAAAATTAGAAGGAACTTTAGAGGTACATGGGAACATAGCTCAGAGGTCCAGTGAGGGGGTCCAATCCCCTCATTTTACAAGTGAGGAAACTGAGGCCCAGAGTGGTTAAGGGACTTGCCCAAGGTCATAAAAGCAGCAGCAGTCATAGTAAGAGCTAGTCTTTTTTTTTTATTTTGCTTTTTAGAGGGCAATTGGGGTTAAGTGACTTGTCCAAAGTCACACAGCTAGTAAGTATGTCAAGTGTCTGAGGCCAGATTTGAACTCAGGTCCTCTTGACTCCAGGGCTGGTACTCTATTCTATTCCCCAATAGCTCGTCTTTACATAGTGCTTTGATTTTGACGAAGCACTTTACATGTGCTGCCTCACCTGATCCTCACAAGGACCCTTTGAGGAAGGTGCTGTTGTTTCCTCCATTTTACAGGTGGGAAAACTGAGGCAGAGTGGTTAACCAGCTGAGCTAGCCCCTCAGCTGTTAAGTGTCTGAGGGAGGATTTGAACTTAGGTCTACCCGATCCCAGGTCTAGCACTTTTCCCTTTGTAGTGTTTGGTGACATTTGAATACAGATCCTTTGATTTGAGAGCCGGTGTTCTTTCTACTGTACCATGCTGCCTCTAGTTCAGCCCCCTTTTTGGCATTTAAGGGAACTGAGTCCCAGAGAAGTGAAGTCAATGGGCACTAGTGGGTGGTGGAGTTGGAATTTGAATCCAGCTCCCCTGATTTCAGATCCATTGCTCCTTTGCTATTTAGAGAAACTTCTTTATGGCACTCTTTAAAAGGAGAATCAGCTGCTTCTGGGAGGGAGTGCATTCCCTTTCACAGGGAAGTCTTTGAATACAGGCTAGATGAGATACCTTGGAGAAGGGACTTTGAGGCAGATATAGGTAGCATTAGATGGAATCTGAGGGTGCTTTCAATTTTAATTCAACTGTAATTCCAATATCTAGAGATAGTTGTGCCAATTTCAGGGGATTTCTGATCTTTGGAGATTGCGAGTTTGTAAAAGTTGTGGGTCCCAGCCTGTATGTTATGGTCCTGTCCTATCCCTGATTCTTGTTCCTCACTTCATCTACTTAATCTAGTCCCTAGACTTCAGGGTGAAGCTCCCTATGATCCGTCGTCTGCCTCTGGGCCTGACTGGGAGGTGAGCTAGAAAATGGTCAGGCTGAAATGACAGATTTAACCACCCACTCATTCATCACCCATTCATCCATCCAAAAACGGTGAATATTTATTAAGCACCCACTGTGCTAGACACTGGAGAAGATACAAAGTTTAGATAATATGGTTTCTGCCCTTATGGAGCTTATCTATCCATCCATCCATTCATCATCCTCTCATCCATCCATCCATCCATCCATTCATCCATCCATTGATATCCAGTGCTTAGGTAGGCACTTTAGTAGAGCGAACAGGAAGATGAAAACCACTGACAATTTAGGGGGTAAAACTTACATGCAAAAAGTAAGTAGAGTTGTTGTTCAATAGTATCAGTCATGTTCAACTCTTCATGGCCCTGCTTGGGATTTTCTTGGTAGAGATACTGGAGTGATTTGCCATTTCTTTCTCCATCTCGTTTCACGAAAGAGGAAACTGAGGCAAACTGAGTTAAGTGACTTGCCCAGGTCACACAGCTAGTAAGTGTCTGAGACTGGATTTAAACTCAGGAAAATGCCACCTAGCTTCCCCTATTAGTAGGATGTCCCATTTTAGAAGAAATATAGAGAAGCCAGAGCACATTCAGAGGATGCCCAGGATGGTTAGGGAACTCAAATCACATGTATGTCATGGTGGGCTGAAAGAACTGGAGATATTTAGCTTAACAAAGAGAAGTCTTGATGGGACATGACCAAGGATTGTCATGTGGAAAAGGAATTAGACAGCTTTACATGGGGGAAAATTTCTAGACATTAAATCTGCTGCAAAGTGGGAAGGGATTTTGGGAGGTTTGTGGTCCCCCTCAAAGAAGGTCTTCACCCAATGGTTGGATAATTAGTTGTGGTTGAGGGGTTTACATCTCAGGTAAGCATTGGCCTAATTTCTCTTCCCTCTGAGATTAGAGAATTCTTTAGGCCAATTTTAAGGGAAAAAGGAGGCAGGAGGTCCTTTCAGCTTGAACCTAAAAATGTAAAGCATCACTCAAATATAGTAAGCAAAGAACTGTCATTCAACTGTGGGACAAGAACATAGGGATGTTTTTGCCAGCCTTGACAGGACCCATGACATTGAACAGAAACTATGTTTCCCTTTAATAATGAACATGTTTGCAGAGAAGAGAATGGGGCTAGAAACATATTTTTAAAATGATAATAAACACTCACATGATACTTTGTTTTTAGTGCCTATTTCGTTTTAACGCCTTGCTGTTTAAAAAAATCCTGGCAGAGGTATCTGAATCTAAGAGTTGTGAGGATCTCTGGATCTCTGAGAGAGAAACCCCAGTTTTATAGTTCTATAGAAATGTTTTTAGGATAGTTTAGCATAAACTGTTCCTGATGAGAGAAGAAATCAGGGCCAGGTGGGAGGAGTGAAGGAAGGAAAGCTTCTTTGAACACCAGTGTTTGGCCTCAAACAGGCCTAGAATTGCTTTCCAGGCACAGGTAAAAAGTGCAGTAGGATGGAGATACCAGGGGAGCAGCATTACACATTAGGAATGGGCACTCATTTGAAAAAACAAAACAAAATAAGCAAGTATTAGAGGAGGGGAAGGAAGAGAACATAATGATGAGTGTCTGGGTCAAGATCAATCAGACATCAAAACAGAAATGATATACAAGAGACCTGCCCTGAAAGAGGAAATAGATGAGACACTCAAGAAACAAGTCACATGCCTAGTTAGGAAGAATGATATGATAATGTGGGGGATTTCAATTACCTAGATGTCTATTGTGGATACTTTTACCAAAAACAAAGCAGTTAATAATATCTTGACTTAATAATAATTTCATCCTTTAAAAGGGTGAAGAACCAACAAGGTGAAATTCTGTTCAGGACCTGATCCTTACTGCTGAGAAGGAACTGATTTCTGGGATGGATATAATGGAAACTTTGGGAAGAAGTGGAATTTGTGGCAGAGAAGTCAGAATATCGGTGAGCAGAGAATTTGTGGCAAGGACTAATTTGCCATGCATCCTAGATTTTGGGAGAGCTCAGAGAAATGAATGATAGGATCCCAGGTCTAAAATTATACAGGGAAGTTAGACCAGGAAGAATGGGAAGTCCTTAAAAATGAAATTTTGTAGACATAAAGAGAAACAATACTGATGAAGAGGAAGAAGGGGAACCACTATGTGAAGACAATGAAGATGCATAGGAAACACATTAATCAATGTGGAATCTTTAAAAAAAGATTTGCAAAAGATAAAAGGGCTGGTAACAGAATGGAAATACAGAAAGTGTGGCGTGGCCCTATAAGAGTTTCAGCAGGAGTACCAAGATTCAGAAAGATCCTACGCTGGCGATGAATTCTGACGATAGAAAAGGTTTTTGTCTGTATTCAGACTCTGTAATTCTTTCTCTGGATGTGGATAGCATTTTCCATCATGAGCCTTTTGGAGTTGTCTTAGAACCTTGAATGCAGATTGAAGCACACTATTTGATCTCTCTCTTTTTTGTTGTTTTGTTTTGTTTCTTCTTCCTTTTGGTTCATTCCATTGATTCTAATTCTTCTTTACAACACGACTAAAGTGAAAATAGGTTTAATGTGAAGGTATACGTAGAACCTACATCAGATTGCGCACTGTCTTGGGGAGGAGGGAGGGGAGAGATGGGGAGAAAATTTAAAACTCAAAAGCTTATGGAAGTGAATAAAACAAATAAATGAAAAGAAATAAGAACCCAGAAGAACCCTAGGGGGGTGTGGGGCTCTCCAAGACGGATTAAAAGAGAAGGTTTTTATTTTAGCTGCACTGAGGAGCCTTAACACTGAAGAGAGTATAAGACCACTTCTCGGGATCGGGGGAGCAATAATGATGGATAAAGGCGAGAAGGCAATGCTCTTCAACGGTTATTCTACTTCTATTATCACAGTCCAAGAAAACATCTAGACTAGAAAGGACAGAACAAGTATCACTTAAAGGGGAGTGATACATTTTATGTTGGAAGATAATAAGAGAAACCATGTCCCCCTGATGAATTCAAGTCACCAGGCATAGACAAAGTTCATCCTTAGATATGCAAAGAACTGGCATGATTGTTGAGCCACTGTCAATGGTCTCATAAAGATTATACGGCATAGGAGATGCTAGAGGGTTGGGGAAGAACTGGGAGCTAGTGGTCACCGATTCCAACTCCGAAGGTGGATCTCTAAGGCTAGTTAGCATTGTCTTCCAAAGCCCTCAGAGCCCCCTTCCAAAGCCCTCTTCATCTCAGTCTTGCGCCATCCCTTCGGATGCCAGGCATGTGGAAAGAAGCTTGTTGTTGCATTTATGTTGGTTGACACGGGATAGAACAAATACCTTCGATGTCTCTAAACACTGGCATGCTTTGCTTTTTGTGCTCAAAGACCCATGTTGTGTGCCCACTTTCTCTGATTTTCATTCCATCTGAAAATGATTTCTCTACTCTGACACATTTTATAGCGCTCAGACCAGATCCTCCCTTGTCCTGCTCCCAACTGCCCCCCCCTCTCTGCGTGAGGGGGGGGGGCTCTCCCCGTCAGGCTGGAGCCCTTTAATAAGGTAAATATTTAATGACTATTTGTTGAATTGAATAGGAGAATATCCTCCACAAGGCCTTCCCTTATCCCACCAGATGCTAGTGTCTCATGGGCCCCAAATTTCCTCCCATTTTCTTTTTATGTGACTCGTATTTACCTCTATGTGTGCATGTTGTTTCTGTGACAGAAGGCTAACTCCTTGAGGGCAGTGCTGTTTCACTTTCGATTTTGTTTTTATCATCAGCACAGTAGTAGGCACTTTTCTTTTTTTCTTTCTTTCACTTGTTTTTTTTCCTCTCTTTTTCTCTTTCCTTCATCCTTCTCTCTTCTTTCCTTCCTTCCTTCTTTCTTTCTTTTTTCTCTCTTTCTTTCTTTCTTTCTTTCATCCTTCCCTCTTCTTTCCTTCCTTCCTTCCTTCCTTCCTTCTCTCCTTCTCTCTTTCTTTTTTCTTTCTCTTTCTTTTTTTCATCCTTCCCTCTTCTTTCCTTCCTTCCTTCCTTCTTTCCTTCCTCTCCTTCGCTCTCTCTCTCTTTCTTTCTTTCTTTCTTTCTTTCTCGATTTCTCTTCATCAGTGTAAAGAACCTAGGCAAATAACCCTCCTCTACCAATTTAGATCAATAGCTCCTTTGCAACCTGTGGTCTTAGAGAGCTGTCTGGGACATTGAGAGCTGCAATGAATCATCCAGGGTCAACAGCCAGTCATATGTTAGAGGCAGGACTTGAACCCAGACCCCCTAACTTTGAGGCCAGTTCTCTATCTATTATCACTTTACTGCCTCTTGCCTAGGACAGAGTAGGTGTTTAACACATGTTTATCGTTTGACTAATTGAAAGGTGATGAACTGGGAACTAGCCAAGAAAAGAAGAGGATTGCTTATGCTGTCTTAGAGGCCAACTGAGATTTAGAACCATGGTCTCCTGATACCAAGTTCAAGGCTGTCTTCTCTTAATCGGCTTGTTCCAATGGAACCAGGCATTCAATGGAAGAACTTTCCCATTTCCCATTACCTTTTCAGAAGTTTACCACTCTCTTTGGCACCATCATGAAACAAAGTAAAAGATTTTACACCTGATTGCTTTCTGCAGGATCTCCAATCTTAGAGCAAGATATGTAACTCCCTTGAACTTGACAAAAATCTTAATCATGACCCACAGCATTCAGACAAGCTGTTGGGAGATCATTGTAGCTGATGGGCTGTGCCTCCCCTAATTGAATGCATTTGCTCTGTCTCTGGGATGAGGGCAATCCCAGGAGTAGAGGTGCTATAATGAGTCAGTTTCACTCAGCTGAATTTGGACTGCTTCTGGATGGAAGTCCCTGATGGTCCAAGGCTTCCCAATCTATTCTGCTCTCTTGGACTGAGGAGAGAATATTCGTGAGCAATTTCTCAGTTTCCTTCCAAACAGACTGACAAGTTAATAGACTGAGAGGCTGACGGAGAAAGTCATAGTGGACTAGAAGAAATGATGGGTCTTCATTAACGTGGCATGACAAGCTACCTGTTTGTACCTATCCATCAATTATCAAGGACTTTCCCAGCTCCTTTCCCTTCTCCCTCCTATCCAAGAGCCCCAGCTTAGGTTCTTCTAGGCTGTTGGAGGACAGTTAAGGAGAGACACCAACCCCTCTATGTCCATTCAGAGGGGAGACTGAGGCTGTTGTTACCTCATGCTGGGAACATAGTAGGTGCTTAGAAAATATTTGTTCAGAAGACTTTAACTGAATGTATTCACTTATAGGGGGAGAAATGATTAAGGTAGATTGGATAGCATTCTACAGCTGAAAAATGACAGAATTTTAGAGCTGGAATGAAACTTAGCAACCATCTAGTCCACTGCACTCATCTTTACAATGTAGGAAGGGGAAGGGGAAGGGAGAGAATAACAGAAGGTGAAGAATATTGTTAGAAGCAGGCAAACAAAACTGAGAAATGACCATTGATATTAGAGAGTATATAGAAAACTCAAAAGGAGAAATAATGGTGTCACAATCATTTCTTACCCAGAGCCTGTTGATTGTCCTATGTATAATTCTAACAACCTTTCGTATGCAGCTACTAAGTGTCAGAGCTAAGATGTAAACCCTGGTCTTCTGAATTTTGGACTAATATGTCCCCTTTTCCATCCTGCTGGAGTAGATCATTTAAGCAAGGCTGACTACCAATGGATAGTGAAAACAATTGCAGTGACAAGGGGCAGGTAAGCAGGACTGAGTAAAGAAGGGACTATGATACCCAAGTTATAGAAAGATGAGGCAGAAAGGCCAATTGACGGAAATAATTTAAGTGGTCAATCTTTTGGCAACTTCAACCCTTTGAAACAAAGCCCTTGACTCAGAAAAAAAAAAGCAAAAAGATGCTCTATGAATCCAAAATAGCCATGGATACTGAACTGCGTGTCAGGAAGGTCTGGGTTCAAATCCTCCCTCAGACACTTAGTAGTTGTGTGACCCTGGTCTGTGTCCCAGTTTTGGCATGTATAAAATGAGGAATTTGGATTTAGTAGCTTCTAATGCCCCTTCCAACTTTAAATCTGTGGTCCTATGCCTTTCCTCAGAACCAGGGCTGAAGCCAGGACTGTCCAGTACAATAACAAGAAACAACAGAAAAATTGCTGGTATTTTTAGAACTTCTAATTTTACACCAATCTCCCCCACTCTGTGGTTGCAGAATGATAGAAAGAGAGGAAAGACCAGTCAGACCCTTGCTCTAGTGAGGCAGCCTGAGTGTGGCAGTCTGGGGTCCCCAAGTGTTTTCTATTCTATGTGTTTCAGTGTGTCTTGCTGGTGGTGTGCCCATCCCTGCAGGGTGACCATGTTCTGAGGGGGGTGTGACATGTTGTGGGTGGGTGTGTTTCCTGGGGGGCTCACATGTGGATGTGCAAACAAACTGTTCTAAGATCTGAGCCTTGGAGCTCAGTACTGGTAGGTGACTCAGTTTAAATTGATTTCATTTATTGGGCTTAGAGAAAACTTTGAGGCTTTGAGGTCTATTCCCTGCCCTCTGGGTATATTCAACAGGAACCAGGGACCTCATTTTGTGTAGATAAATCTATCTCCCTAACTGGAGAGTAAGCTTCTTGAAAGCAGGAAACATCTTTCTCCTGTCTCACCTCATGGTACCCAGTATAGAAATGGTCACACAGTAGGTGCACTTAGCAAAGTGTCCCTGAATGACTGATTGAGCCGTCTGCCAATCTAGTTAGTTCAGCTTAGAACTGAGAGTAATTAGAGCTGAGGAATTTCCTACATTTACATGTTGATGATGAGTCTTTTCTTCCATTAGGTCTCAGTAAAGCACTTAATAGTTATACTTAGAGGGTACAAGTCACCACTGAGTTAACCCCTCCTGAATGTGAAGACAGAGACAACCATGTATTTTTTTTCCCACCAGCTCCCCAGTGCTCCCAAGGCCATTAAGGGTTTAACTGGAAGTTCAAAACCTCCCCTACATTCTCAGTGACCCACATCTACAAGGGTTGCCAAGGCAACAGGCTCTGAAACAAGCCTCTTCCTTCTGCTTGGCATTTGTGCAGTCCCTGGCACCCACACTCCTGAGAGAGTTCTCTTCCATTTCTGCCTAGGAAAATGTGAATGAAATTGTTGTATCGCCTTGCATCACCAGCCAGGAGGAAACACTCATCCAACAGACATGGACAGAAAAACACAAATGAGATATCAGGGTAGAAGTGGAATGGGGGTGGGTAGGGATATGTCTAGAGTGCTCTCCAAATTCCCAATAACCTAGCACCCATAGAAGTTCCATTTCTAGTCCAGTCATTCAGCAGTGCAGAACCTTATTCAAGGATCCATCAACCACCTACTAAGAGCGGGGTACTTTACTAGGTGCTGGAGATACAAGGACAAATATGAAACAGGTTTTGCCTTTACGGAATTTATATCTCTTGGAGGGAGAAAATGAGGGCAGAATAAAGTATACACACACATATGCAAAAATACACACACACGCACATATACACATATATACACACATATATACTTATGTATCTTCTATGGGTGCTAGGTTTTTGGGACTTTGGAGAACACCCTAGACATATCCCTACTCACCCCCTTTCCACTTCCACCCTGATATCTCATTTGTGTTTTTCTGTCCATATCTGTTGGATGAGTGTTTCCTCCTGGCTGGTGATGCAAGGCAAAACAACTTCATTCACATTTTCCTAGGCAGAAACACAAGGGACTATACACATATATACATATGCAGTATATTCAAAATAGATAGAGAGTAAATGTTTGGGGAGGAGTACACTAACAACTGAGGTGGAGGGATGGATCAGGAACAGCCTCAAGAGGCAGAGGTTACTTGAGGAAAATGTTTTGTTTTTTTCCTTTTTGGAGGGGGGAAGGCAGAGCAGTTGGGGTTAAGTGACTTGTCCAAGGTCACACAGCTAGGAAGTATTAAGTGTCTGAGGTCTGATTGAACTCAGGTCCTCCTGATGCCAAAGCTGGCGCTCTTTTCACTGTGCCATGTAGCCACCCCTTGAGCAAAGTTTTGACAGAAATGAGGGATCCTAAGAGGCAAAGCAAATGTGGAAGAAGGAAATGAATTCAGGTATGAGTATAGCCAGCGTAAAGGCACAGAGATGGGAAATGGAGACTTGGGTGTGAGGAACAGTGATCATGTCAGTATGGCTGGACCACAGAGTATAAGAAAGGGAGGAATATCCAAGTCTGCAATGGTAGGTTGGATCCAGGTTATGAAGAGCTTTGAAAGCTAAGTTGGGGATGTTATATTTGACTTTTAGAAACAATAGGGAACCATTTGAATTTATTGAGTAGGGACATGGCATGGTCAGACTTGGGATTTAGGAAAATCACTCTGGCAGTGGATTGGAATGGGGAAAGAAGAGACAGGAAGCCCAACTAAGAGGTTATTACAATAGTCCAGGTGAGACGTGATGGTAGCCTGGACTAGGACAGTGGTAATAGGAGTAGAGAGAGGGCATCTTACATGAAAGATATTGTAGAGGAAGAACAACAAGATTTGGTGGCCAGTTGAATATGTGGCTGAGAGCAAGGAATCAAGGATGATACTTGAATGGCAAATGAGGGTGATTACAAGGAAGCTGATGGCTTCAGTGAGACCTTAAGAGATCATGTAACCCAATATCCTCCTTTTAATGACTCATTCAAGGTCACACAGTGAGAGCCAGGGCTAAAATCTGGGTCCCTTGACTCCCATTCCAGCGCTCAGCCTTGTGTTTAGCTTTGGTGTGGGACAGATTGAGAAGGAAAAGCAGAACAGGTCTTCAGAGCAAGCCTGTCCTGGAGGGGCAGACCAGGCTAATAACTGAGAAGACTGTGTCACAGAATAAAATTGAATTGGCAAGGTAAACCTGCTCGAGGCCCATTAGCTCTTCTTAGGCACACCAGCTACCATTCAGAGGGTGGCTACCAGCTGAATAAACTGGTATGTGGCAGGTATCCAGTGGGTTCTGATTGACTGAGCAGCCAAGTATTCTGCTCCCCTACAATGATTTTTTCCAAAATATAAGGATATCCACACAACCTCTTGAGGCATAGTCCAGAGAAGTTGATGAGGGTAGCAGAAGTAATGGGAGTTTTCCAATTTTCCCAAATTGACAAATTTGGGCATGGCTGGGTTTACAAGTCACATGAGCCCCCTGAGGTTGCTGTGAATGACAAACAGATATCACTGTTTTATTCTGGTCAGACCCTTGTTTCTCAGCCATCGCTGAGCCTGAACCTTGAAGCTGACCTTTCCCACCTGGTTAGGAGTCCCAAGTTGGGCCCTAATATTTGCCTCTCTGGCTCTTCCAGATCCTTGACTCGTCTCCCCAGCTCTTGGTCATGGTTTATCTGCCTTCATTACAGATTCCCAACCTGTGTTCTGTTCTTCCCCAGTCAATACGGATCAAATGGCATCACACACCCTGCTCCGTGCCAACCTTCGGTAGGCCTAAACAGGAGTTTGGGACATAGAAGGAGAGAGAACATCAGGGTCTTCTAAGGTAGTCCTGGAACAGAGAATTCTGTCTCTTTCCAACCTATGCCTATATTTATGGCCCTAATTACAGGTCAAAGGTGAACTGTAGCCTTTCCAGGTCACGGGCATCCTATTACTTGTCACCTATCAGAGGCAGATTATCAGAAGTCTGTGTCTATTGTTAAAGGTATTTCAATTAGCATTCTCGAATTTTAATCACTTTACTTAATTTACTATAATTTAATACAATTATTTATGGTAATGATTATTTAAAATTTTATTAATTAGCCTTATTTCATTCTGGTCCACCATTCTCATATGAGCCCTGGAGTCCCAGTCCCAAGACCCAGGTTCCTATCCTGGCTTTGTGACAATTACTAGCTGTATGATTATAGGCCAGTCACTTCATTTCTCTTAACTTCAGTTTCTTTATCTGGAAAATGGAGATTCAAGTACTTTACTCCCAGAGCTATTATGAGGAGAGAGCTTTGTAAAAACCCAGGAGAAACAACCAGATTCCCCCCTCAACTGCCACCATCATCACTACCTGTTTTCATTTCCCTGTTGATAAAAAATCCTGGAGAATTCCCCGTTTCTCTCTCCTGATCTAATTCTATCTTCTGAATCCTTTGGGAACAGGAGGACAGTCAGAGGTTGTTCTTGGCCCCAACATCCCAGTGTTCCTCTTTTCCTGTCATCCTATTGCTGGCATTTAATCCATGCCCTTATGGGGCACTGCAGTAGCTAGCCTTTGGTGAGAGTAAATTCTAAATCACCTCTGAAAGTCAAGACAGAGTGTGGTACTGTATCTAATAGTCCTCCAATCCTGGCTTTGTAACCGTGGGCCAATTACTTCATCTCTCTGGGCCTCAATCATCTCATTTGTAACACAGGAATAATACTGCTTATACTATCTACTTTATAGGATCCTTATGGTGAGAACAAGCTATCAGTCTCAAAGTACTTTGGAAAAGTGAGCTCAATATTACTACAGGATGGCAGAGAGCTCCCAGAAGAAAGCTGGATTTCTGTTGTGTTTGTATCTCCCAGGCACACAAGAGGACTGTTTCTCTTGTAAATCAATCGGTGAGCATTAAGTGCCTACTCTGTGTCTACTGCTGCACTATGCACTGATAATGCAAGTACAAAAATGAAACAGCCCTGTTGCTCAAGAAGCTTTTGTTCTATTGCCTATCACTTGGTAGCCCACTTAGCATCTAGCTACAAAGCTCATGGCTGATTGGTCACAGACTCACGGAGGAGGAGTTCCTGGATGAGATGGAAGCAGGAACCAAGATGGAGGAAGGGACAAAGTCATGATGCGATGTACTAGTGATGCCTTCACTAGTCCTCTGAAGTCCAGGAAAAAAGAGTCAACTCTCACAATGAAAAATGCTATCCCCTTCCAGAGAAAGAACTGGTGGAGTTTGAATGCAGATTGAAACATACTATTTTTCACTTGCTGTATTTTTTTGTGTTTTTTTTCCCTTTGGGTCTGTGTCTTCTTTCATAATATGACCCATATGGTAATATGTTTTGCATGATTGAACATGTATAACCTATATTGAATTGCTTACTGTCTCAGGGAGGGGGGAAGTAAAGGAAGAAGAAAGAAAACTTGGAACTAAAAATATTTAAAAATGAATCTTAAAAACTGTTTTATATCTAATTGAGGAAAATAAAATATTATTTTAAAAAGATATAAAAATGTACCTTTAAAAAGGAAAAAAAAAAGAAAAGAGCTACCTTCCCTATAAACCCCAAGAGCTCTCCCTTGTCAAGGCCCCCATCTCTGAAATTGTTCTAAGACTAGAAGACTATCTAAGTGCCTGAGACACTGGACAAGGAAGGGGTAGTGTTAACTAGAGAGAGAGGGGGAAATTATTTTAACTGTTTCTGGGCTCAGGTGTGAAAGTTTTGCTTTTTTTTCCCCCTAGGGATAAATAAACCCCATCCTATACTGCATGCTTTATCAGCCTTAGTACTTTCAGGGGAGCTCAGGGCATTTTTTTATGTGGGCACCCAAACAAATTCTGTTTTTCCCAAAAGAAGTCCCAAGTAAGGGTAAAACAGTCTCCATTTGGAGATTTCCAGGGGGAACTTTGGATAGAGGAATAAGCCATGAAAGAGCATGATTATATGAGATGCTCTTAAGAGTCAGCCTAATTTATGTAAATGCAGCAGCTTATGGGGTACACTGATAAAAAAGGGGATCTCAGGAATTTTTAGAGAGGTGATTTGACATAGCAAGAAAAGCAGGACTTGGAAGGCTGCTGCCATAGTTGTCTGTGTTGCTTGGTGTGCGTGTGTGTGTGGGGAAGGACTTTGGGGGATGGAGGTAGCACTGCTTTATTGTTTTACATTCAGACCCCAGTTTTTATATCATGGCCTATCACTTTTAGGGAATATCCTTCATTGTTCCCCCAGTCCAAGTTATCAGCTGAGTTCAGGCAATTCTCAGAAAACTAGAATTCATGATGCCTAGCTTTTTTGGCACTGACATTGAGAACTTCCTTGAGGATGGACCCAGGGGCCTCAGCCCCAGCATCCTGCTGGTGGGGGTGGTGGAAGTAGCCAAATCAATGGTGACCCATGGAGGTTAAACTCTACTTTTTGTTTTGAGAAGGGATGGGGATGTTATCCCCAGGGAGATCCCTTGGGTTACCCCTGGTCCTTTCTATTGGCCTAGAAAATGGGGTTAAGATTGGGTAAGGAGATGCAAAACACATCTGGATTTAAAAGAGTGATAACGGCCCTGCAGCTGTTTCAAGGAGACTAAGGGGGCTTTACAGGTCAATGTCAGTCTTTTTCATTCATTTCTTTCATGAGCTAACAATCTTATCCAGGGATCAGTAACACAGGAAACTGAAAACTTGACAAACATTTACAGCAAAGCAAAGAGGAGAGTGTTCACTGGAGACCAGGAGGTGATGATAAGGAGAGGCCATTAGACTGAATTCATATCCCATCAACCTGTGTCCAGAAGGAAGGAAGAGAATGATAGTCCCATGATACTAAGGTCTAGTCAAAGCTCATCTGGAGTTCTGTTTTCAGTTCTGAGCACCACCACTTTTTGAGAAGAGACCTGGGAAAACATGAATGTGTGTGACCTAGTAGGGAGATCTAGATGGGTAAAGGCAGGGGTGGGGAACCTGCAGCCTCAAGGTCACATGTGGCCCTCTAGGTCCTCAAGAGCAGCCCTTTGACTGAATCCAAATCCCTGGCTTTGTTCTGTGAAATTAGGATTCAGTCAAAGGGCTGCATTTGAAGAGGTGGAGGGCCACACATGGCCTCGAGGCTGCAGCTTCCCCATTCTTGGGCAAGGAGATGCTCTCCCTGTCTCTTTAGATAGACTGGAAGTACTGAGGATTCTTAGTCTAGAGGGGGCAAACAAAAATGAGTGGGGGGTCTTGTTCAGGTTTTTCAAATACTTGAAGGGATGTTACAGAGAAATGGGATTAGACTTTTTCTGTTTGGCATCCAAGAGAAAGAACTCTGATTAATGGGTGTCAAGGAGGCAAATGTTAGCTGTAAAGACCACTTTGTGTCAGAACAAAGCCTCTGACACAAGGATGATGATGCCTTGGACATCAGGGGCATGCTGCTAAATGTTTAACAACCGGATCTCCAAGGAAAATTAAAATTAAATTAAAATTAAAATTAAAATGATGCACTTTTAAGTTTAGTTTCCATTGTGAACATTTTCTCCATCCCTTTCTTATGTTAAACAATCAATGAAATAATAAATCGAGCCCTGATTTGTAGTGTTTGCCTACGATGGCTCCAGCACTTCTCTGCTTACACCCATGAAATACTTTTATAATACTACTAGGCAGTCAGTCAGTCATGTGGGGATCTCTGTTCAAACAGATTGGATTAGATAATCCAATGGGGTTAAGATTGGGTAAGGAGATGCAAAACACAAAACCCCATAATCCCAACAGGGATTGGATTAGATAAATTCTGTGTCTGCTCCCCATTTTGAAGGCTGATATATTTATCTTCTTCTTAAATATTTTTCAGTTGTTTTCCAGTAGTGTCCAACTTTTTGCAAACCCATTTGGGGTTTCTTGGCAAAGATATTAAAGTGTCTTGCCATTTCCTCCTCCAGCTCATTTTACAGGTAAGGAAATTGAGGCAAACAGGGCTCAGTGATTTATCAAGGATCACACAGCTAGTAGGTGTCTGAAGCCAGATCTGAACTCAGGAAGAGGAGTCCTGACTCCAGGACTGACACTGTAATCACTGTATCCACCTAGCTGCCTGACCTTAAACATCAGAGCTATACAAAAATAGAGAATGCTTTCTGGTAAAGTAGTGAGTTCTCCATCACTGGAAGCATGAAAGTAGAAAAATCACTTTAGAGTCAGGGCACCTAAATTCTAGTCCTGGTTCTGCCATTAACTCATCTTGTGCCCTCGTTAAAATCCACATCCCTCTCTGGGATTCATCATTCTCTAGAAAAATGATCCTGAGGAACTAGGTGATTTCTCAAGCTTCCTTGACATTTTATAAGTCTGTGGGTTTCCTTTCTCACCTTACTTCTCTGGGCTGGTCATTTTCCTTCTGAGACCCCGTCTCTCTTCTCTGAAAAATACAGAAAGCAATTTCTGCTCTGATCCCCTAAATGAACTGCTCTGAGCATAAATTAGGGAGAGGAGAGGATGGATGTGAAAGTGCTTTGGGACATGTAATGGGCCAGGCAGATGTGAAGGAGCCCAGACTGTCTGGCAGGTTGTGAGTTGGGAGAGGAGGCACACACCAGGGGAGAATGTGTCCGTCTGGCTCCTGTCAGCAGTGTCAAGTTTGCCTAGAAATGGGACCCTTTGTAGTGCCAAAGGGGCCCCGGTCTCATTGGAGGGGAGCAGGAGATTCACCAGCCACATGAACGAAGGAAGCTTCCTGAGTGTTAGATCTGGGACTCCCAACCAACTCCCTTCCTCTCTCCTCAGTTACGGCACCCCGTAGGCCAGGGCAGGTTCCATTGGTGATAGGGCTGTTCTTTTTCGTCTGTGTGCCAATTAAGAAGACACCAAACAAGCGAGGCATTGTTGTGCACTGCTTTTTAAAAAACGTAACAATGAGTATTTAGTTAAACTCCCCAATGACGTGACAGGAAACATACTTTGAACTGAAATGTTTTGTTCATCTTGTCTGGGGCAGTGCACAGAGAAAAGTGCCTGCCCTCCCTGGAGAAGAGGATGGAGGGTGGAGGCCGGATAGGGGGTGAGGTTTGGGACTCTGAGCACGACAAGTCAGGGTTCTGCAGTAGGTTTAGCTATACCTCACCTTAAGGGAAACCCCATGGGACAACCCTCTTTGCCCCTTTGCACCCCCTTAATCAGGCTGGCTCGATGACCTCTTGGGGCCATCTTGGAGGTAGCTGGTGGTGCTAGACCTGGAGTAGGGAGAGTCCTGGGTGTGAATCCCACTTTTCATGTTTGCTTAGCTGTGTGTCCCAGGGGAAGATCAGTTAAATTCTCTGGGCCTTAGATTACTTCCCTGTAAAATGGGGGAATGATACTGCCAGTCCTGAGAGGCAAGATGGGACATGGCTAGAGAGCTGGTCTTGGAGTCAGGAAGAAACAGGTTTGAGGACTGCCTTGGCCACATAACGTCTGAATTCCCTGATAAGGCATTTGGGACCTCCCTAAGTGACAGATGTGGGTTAGCTACATAAAAGGAAAGGAAGTATCTCACAGAGTTCCCTATGTCAATGGAGTCATAGCTTCAGTTAAAAATACCTATAAAACTTATCTTACAGGCTTGGCCTAAGGAGTAAATGAGGGAATGAATGGATGGACTTGACCAACCATAAATAAACATGACCTTTTATTGTCAGTAGCAAAGCCAGGATGAGAACCAAGTTGTCTAGGCCAGAGTTCCAAATTAGGATTCCAGGAATCAGGTACCTTTATTTCCATCTTGCAGGTGGAGAAACCCAAGCAGAAAGAAGTTTATTGATTGACTCATGAAAATAGAAACAAATCCTATTCAATTAGTCTTCCCAAGGTCTACTTGGTTCCCAGTTCTGTGCTCAGTAGCCTCTTGGGGAGGTAAGAGGAGGAAATGGGGAGGCTTTTTCCCTATAGGGCTCACAACCCCAATCTGGGCACTCTATCCACTTTAGACAATGAGTTCCTATAACTGACCTCTCTTCATTCCATTCTAGACACCCCTTGGAGCCACAACCCAGTTATGCCTAGCATTCAGGAATCTCAGACAAATGGGTGGACTTTATGGGCAGATAACTAGCCACCCCACCCTCACCCTTCTCCCAATAGCTAAAACAATAGCCCAATTCTGGAGGAGGAGGATCTGACATGTTAGCATATGGGGCTGAGCAGCTGAGGAAGGATCGTAAGGGACACACAGCTGAGAGGGTTGCCAGAGCATAGAGAAGAATGCTGGAGGGGGATGGCGAGGAGGAATCCAACAAGGCACACACCCTCTTCAGAAAGTGGCTGGTCTATTACTGTTACAGACACAGGATAGATCTGTTGCAGGAAATCCAAGTCCATCCTGATCTCTCTTTCTCCTGGGGACCTACACCTCTCATGGACTGAGCTGCACAGTTCAGCCCTCAGTATTGAGATTGCTTATGTGATAGCAAAAATCAGTAGCTCTGGGTACAAAAGATTTTGGATTCAAATCCCACCTCTAATGCTTAATACCTGTATGATTTTGGGCATATCACTCAACCTTAAACCTCAAGTTCTAAGTAGATTGGACTAGATGGCTTCTGTCTCCCTAGCCAGACTTGGAGCTCATACAGCATAGAATTCTCCCCCTCATCTCTTTCTTTCCTAGTAGCTTTATTTGCTACCTGGTCAAAGAATTTCAGAGCTGAAAGGAGAACTTAGAAACTGTGCAGTTCACCCACTCCCCAATATGATAAAAAAGGAAACTGAGGCCCAGAAAAGGGTAGGGACTTATGCAAGGTTATACAACAAGTTAGTGGTGGAGCTGGGATCCTAACCCCAGGCCAATGCTCTTACCGTTGAACCATACTCTCTCTTGCGCAATTATTTGGGGGCCATCTTGGAGGCACTGCCTTCCTAGACATACTTGGAGCTCACAGCGTCCTTGAATTAAAGAGCAAAGGGACTACAGAAATCATCTCGTTCATTCCTCTCACCAAATAGACCAGATAAAACGCAAGAAGTGGGATTGACTCCCTGAGGTTACACAGGTAGCTCTATATTCAGTAAATCAGGATTCCCTGGCCCCAAGGCCTTGATTTACTGCTGCCGCATAGGAAAGGGCCTAGGTCTCTTCCCCCTTCTTCTTCTTCCAGCCTTCCTCTAGCTCCATCGAGTCATGGGTCTAGCTGGTCTTGCAGAGGAAGGATTAATGAGGAGTTAGGGCAAAGTGTAATGACCTTTCATCACTGAGGCGATAAACCAGTGGGGCCTGAGAGGGACCTCTTTCTATGAGCATCATACTTTCTGACTAATTTTTCCCTTCCTTCACTGAGAAGGCTCCCTGGGACCCAGACGGCCTCCAGCATCCGTGTTCCAAGATAGTCACCACCATTTAGCAAGGATGTTCCAGCGATGTTCAATGCCAATGATTTCCTGAGTATCCTCAATTAATTAAACTTCTTTCTGACAGGTTTCTGGGCATCCCCTTCCTTTCCCCCTCCTTCCAAAGGATACCTTGTCTTCTGGTATCTAAGGGACCTCTTGTCCACTGGAACAAGTTGGGTTTTGGTAAAGAAGGACCCGTGATCTTTGTCACCTAAGTCATTCTTTTGCGATCCCTAAGCACCTGCCTCATTCATTTATTTATTCTACGTACTATAGAGGGAGTGAGTCTGACTTACTACAGGCATGGGTTTTAACCTTAGCTCTAACACTTGCCAGCAGTGTGACCTTAAACCATTTTGTCCTTATGGATCTCAGTTTTCTTATCTCAAAAATGAGGCTCATTCACTCAGGAAACATTTATTAAGCAACTACCATGCACAGGGCGCCATGAAGAGAAAATGAAAAACAGGCCCTGTCCTTAGCCAATTAGCAAGCAGGTATCAAATGCCTACTACATTTATTCCATGCATTGTCTTGGGCTCTGGGGTCACAGATATAAATGTGAAAGAAGGATATTCTCTTCTACTCCAGGGGGAGAGGTAAATGCTCCATTTACCCAGATCAAAAGCATAAGATGGTCAAAGAGGGGAAGGACATTGACAACAAGGATGATCATCAGGAAAAGCGTCCCTAAAGGCTGACTCCTGGGTTGAACTTTGACAGAATCTGAGAGCTCTGAGATGTAAGGGAGAGGGGTCTTCCAGGCAGGGGGAACAGCACGTGCAAAGGAGTGGTGTCGGGAGATGGCATGGCAAGTTTAGGCAGCAACAAATAGGGCACTCTGGCAGGAAAGCGAATGAAGAGAAGCAATATGCAATAAGTGAGGAAGAAAAACAATAAACAATAAGGAGCCACAGGCCAGAGTCAGTGCAAATGTCTCTGAATCCCAAACCAAGTAGTTTGTGTTTTGTCTCAGAGACAATGGAGAGCCATTGAAGAATCTTGGATTCTTAAGCAAAGATGATCACATTAGATACCACGCAAGATCCTTTCAAGGAAGACACTTTGTATACCGTAAAGTGCCATAGAAATACGAGTTGTTACTCAACAATCATTTATTACATGCCTAATAGCATTAACTCACATTTGCATAATGACATACAGGTTTATAGAATGCTTTCCTCACAAAAGCGCTGTGAGGTAAGTAGTCCGAGAATTACACCCATTTTACAGAGGAGGAAATGGAGGCTTAGAGAGAGATTGAGTGGCTTATCCAAGGTTATACAGCTAAGTATCAGAGACAGGATTCAAACTCCGTTGTAGCGGCTCCAAATCCAGGCCTCCTTCATTCTGCTTTAGGTATAGCACTAATAGGAGATATAAATATAATTATGGGATGAACGCTGTGATCATGGTGTTAGCAATGTACAGGGAGGGAGAATATGGAAATATCCCCCAAACACAGCAGCTATAGCACAGACTCAAACTTGAGACCTATATACAGTATAGACAAAATACTGTGTGATGTACCAGGAGGAGGGAGGATCAATAAATCCACAAGCATTTATTAAGCACTTAGTGTATTCTAGGAAGTGTGCTCAGGGGAGGGGATTAAAAAAGAAACAAACCAAAAAACCAGCCTCTTTCCTCATGGAGGCTGCATTCTAACAATAATTTCTAATGAGCAGGGGAGATATATCAAGGCATGAGCCATGGAAGAGGATGCACTTGAGCCGAGCTTTGAACAATGGGTAATGGGTGGGTAGAGACAGAGAGAGGACATTCAAGACATAGGGATCAGTGTGAGCAGAGGCACAGGGGTGGAAACACGGCACTCATGGAAGGTTAAAGAGCAATTTAGCTTGGTGCATACAGAGAGATTTATGTCAGATAGGGCTCAAATGGCAGATTGGTGCCAGATTATGAAAGTCCTGGAACGGCAGGCAGAGTACACCGGCTTTTATTCAGAGGGCAACAGGGTTTCTGAGCAAAGAAAAAAATCCTTTTTGTGGATCTGTGGATACATGTGTCTCACATTAGACTGGCTATGCAGGAAGCATGGTATGTGGAGACATGGGTTCTAAAATCATCTCCATGCTTATCAGTTGTGTGATCATAGGTAACTAGTATTCCTTCTCTAGGCCTCAGCTAACTCTAAAATAGGTAAAATAAAATATGTAATAATAGTAATAATAACTAACATTCATACAGCATCTGCTCCATGCCCAGGACTGTGCTGAGCACTTTACCAATATTACCTCATTTGATCCTCAAACCCTGGGAGGTAGGCGCTACGATTATCTCCATTTTTGGAAGAGGAAAATGAGAAACAGAGGTAGACTGACTTGCCCAAGGTCACACAGCTAGTGTCTGAGGCAGAATTTGAATTCAGGTCTTCCTGATTTCAGGCCCAACACTCTATTCATTATGCACCACATAGCTTACCTCTGTATACTAGCTCCCTTTCACAGGGTTGTGAGAAAAATGCTGTGCAAACATTAAAGTCATGCAAAAACACCATTTGTTCTATTAAAAGAAGGAATATTTTTTCTTTCTGGTAGAGTACCTAGGGATGACTTCTTGTTATTCAGTCATTTATAAGTCACGTCTAACTCTTCCTGACCCCATGTGTGATTTTCTTGGCAAAGTACCGCAGCAGTGTGCTGTTTCCTTCTCCAGCTCATTTTACAGATGAGGAAACTGAGGCAAACAGGGTGAAGTGACTTGCCCAGGGTCACACAGCTAGTAAGGTCTGAGGCTAGATTTGAACTCATGCAGATGAGTCTTCTTAACTCCAGGCCTGACGCTCTATCCACTGAACCACCTAGCTGCCCAGCGATTACTGTCATAGGAAAAAAAATGAATCCTCGGATCTCCAAATCCAGGGCCCTTCTCTTCATTATCCAGTCATCACATCTGGATGGGCTCTCATACAAACAGATGACTGAGTGCTTGAGAGGGTTGTTGCCCTGGGCCAGACAGGAACCATGTGCCAGTTTGACCTAGCTGACTGCTCTCTGGGCCTTGCCATTCACCCTGTACCTGAACCCTTAGGACTTGTGAGACTTGCCATCTGTCTTATAGCTGGGCTTTTCTACAGAGGTTGTCTTCTCCAATTAACAGTATGAATTCCTTGGGAGTATGGCCTGTCACACTCTTTTGTTTGTATTCTCAGCGCTTAGCAAAGTGCTTGGCACAGACTAAGCACTTAATAGATGCTTTTTTCATTCATTCATTTGCTCACTCACTCATTCATTCACTCATTCACTCACTCATTCATTCACTCATTCTCTCACTCATTCATTCACACATTTATTCATTTTGGCTCATGGGCAGTAAAGGACAACCAGATGGGGAAGAAGCTGAGCTGCTCAACGTAAGAGTCTCCTAGAGAGAGGCACGTTTGCCAGTGTTCCCTTTACAAGGTGACTGGAAAACTAACATTTCTCAGCTCCACCAATGGCAAGCTGAGATTTTCTGAAGGAAGTAAGGGCCAAAGTGAGATCCCAGGATAGTGCCTTCCATATACTAGGCACGTAGCTGATGCTCATTAAATCCATGAATGCAGTCCCAGATCTCTATTGAAATAATTTGGAATAGCATTGATTATAGATTTAAAGTTAGAAAGAAACTTATCTGGTCTAACTTTCATTTTACAGATGAGGAAACTGAGTCCCAGAGAAATAAAGTGACTTGCCTGAGGTCACGTAGGTAATTAGAGGCACTGTTAAATTTGAACTCAGGTCCTGTGACTCCTATTGCAACATGCTGCCTCCCTAGTCAAATAGCACTGATCTGGAGGCAGAAACCTTGGGCTCTAGGCCTTGCTTGACAACAAACTCCCAGCTTGGCCTTGGGTGTTTGTAATGCCATGCACCAGCAGATTCCCAAAGGAATGCTACTGTGAACAGCTTTTAGAGTTCAGATTACAAAATATAGTGAACACTCTGTTTATTCCATTACAAATCAAGACAAACATTCAAAACATTATAATATTCACAACATTACATCTTATCACAGAAAATGGCCACACAGTTTTCACTACAGTGGCCACAATAT